>JAWWMP010000001.1:4631736-4662825 GCA_035047865.1 Dendrocincla tyrannina | reverse complement strand
GAGCACAGGACACATCCCTGGTCCAGCAGGGCCATCCCAGAGCACAGGGCACATCCCTGGGCCGGCAGGACCATCCCTGGTCCAGCAGGGCCATCCCGGAGCACAGGGCACAGGAGTGTACCCAGATGGTTCTGGAATATCTCCAGCAGGGGTGTACAAGGCTGTAGAGCTGTAAAGGTGGCAAGGGTGATGCTTAAGTGCGCTGTGGTTTGTGTTCTTGGAGGGCAAAGAGCTCCACACATGAGAAGTTGCACTCATTTCCCATGCTGGCTCAGTGTATGTGGATGCTGGGTGTGGACAGGGATGGAATATCCAATATGTATATATCCAGGATATCCAGTGGTGGGTATTTTTGGTTGGCAATACTTGCTCAGAGGGTAAAACTTTGCCAAGTATTTCAGTAGGAATTGTTAAGGAACCCTGGTGCCTCCTCAGTTCACATGCCTGGAAAACTGTAAGTCCATCTGGAAAGAGGTTTAATAAGAAACTGTGCCGAGTGGTAAGAAACTTGAAACTTATTTCACAGAAGCATAGAGTGGATTGGGTTGGAAGGGACCCTAAAGAAATTCCATTTCCAACTCTCTTACCATGGGCAGGGACACCTCCCGTTAGACCTGGTTGCCCCAAGCCCCATCCAACCTGGCCTTGAACTATTCCAGGCATGGGGCATCCACAGTTTCCCTGGGCAACCTGTTTCAGTGCCTCACCGCCCTCACCACAGCAAAGGACTTCATCCTAATATCTAATTCCTATTATTATTCCAATTCCTAAGTCTCTTTTCATTGTTTGGGTTTGTTTAAGGTTACTGCATTTTGCAATAAACCTAAGTAGAGGTTGCTGAGGCTTGCTGTATACCTTCAGAGACAGCCTTGATGTTTAGATTTAAGTAGGTAGGTATGATATATGCATAGCTCACAGTACAACTAAGTTCTTTGGAAGTAAATGTGGAGACAAGAGAAGAAAGAAGCACGTTTCCCCTGACCACAACAAAAGGTACAGCTCCCGTAGTGCTACAGGGAGCTGGGAGTAGTAGATCTTTGTATAGTCTGAGCTGTGTAACCAAATACAGTGTCTTAAAACCATGCAAAGCTACAGGGTACTCTTGTAAGAGACTCCCTGGGGTGGAGCCTATCTAAAAGGGAGGTGGCAATTTAAAGGAATAAACCAGTGGGTGTTAAAATCACTGTCTTGTCTGGGTTGAACTGGGTTTCTGTTCCCATTCCTACAACTGTTGATTTTCTTTTTTAACTTCAGGAGTTATTCCCACATTGGCTTCTTCTCTCCATACTTATACTGCACATCCTTAATCCTCCTGTCTGCTTTGAAGAGCAAGGTTTGCATCTTTGCAGATAACAGGGTTTTAAGCTTATTTTCTTGTGTGCCCCTGCATGCTTATGTTAGGAGTTCGTCTTGCTTGTTTACGTCTGAAAACTCAATTACTCCATTTACTTTTATGAATGAAGGATCATTGTCAAATGTCCTGTCTGTGGTCCTGTGGACATCCGTATCAGAAATAGTTAATCTAGGTATAATCTCTTGTATGCATGGATGAGCCTTGGACAATCAGTCAAGAGTAGCAAGGCAGTGGATTATTTTGCAGTCCTGCATTTATAAACCTTGTGAGTATCACTTAAAGTAATACCCTGGCTGTTTGACATGAGAGTGGTGCCTGATTCCTTTTGGAAGTCTCAAAGAACGTCTAGACATTGTTGGACAGAATAATAATGATGTTTCTACTATTCAAAACCTGATCTTTTATTATTATTTACGTCTTTTCTCCCAGTATCCCCTTTATACACGCTCATACGAGTGCACATGGGCACATACAGGCGGGGCAGTAACAAGCAGGGGAGTATTGAGAGGTTAAATAGCTCAAGTGCCTGTTACTGCTTTGAGCTCCCCTGGCCATTTCAGTTGCTGCTTGAAATGTTTGCTGGAAATAACAGTGTAAGTCAGGATTGCAATGCTCACTTCGTGTTTGTGCTGGGTTTAGTCAGGATTCCTGTATTCACCCCATCAGAAGCTGTTAGTTCTTTTAGGCTGAGCCCACTGATGCTGCAGGTAGGAAAACTTCCTTGCCTGCTGGCCCAGCAGGTCCTGCAGAGGGAAAAGGTGGATGAAGTCTTCTCTCTGCTGGTTGGGTTGAGGGTGCTCAGCTCAGCTCACCTCGTTTGCAGCAGCAAGAAGTTCTTGAATATGCTGAAAGGTCTGTATCTTGATATTTTGGTGACAAAATGTGGTAAAATGTCTGGTTTCTTCTTGACCCCAGCCACCCAACAGCCTCTCTGTAAGGAACAGAGCTCACGGCTCTTTTGCTTGTCTGAATTGCAGTTGATTGTGTTAAGCCACAGTTCCACTGCCTGTTTGTGGACTTACCTTATCCTAGCTGATAATAGGTGGTGAATGTCCTGTGTCCCATACAGAGCACCTTCAGCCTAGATGGAAGACCAAAGAAATGAAAGCTGGGTTTACAAGGCAGATGTTTTGTATTGTTTGTCTGGAAAGATTTTAATCTAAATAGTTTCTAGATAATTACTATTTTGCTAGAGAAGTGCCATATAGGTCATCTGTCTAAAGCTTATTTTTGGCACCCATAGTGGGAGTTCTCCAAATGTGATATGATGTGGTTTGATTGTGTATGGCATACATGGCTCTTTCTACCACCTAAGTAAATTAACAAAATAAACATCCTTGTATGCAAAAAAGTGTTTTTTTGTTTTGAACTATTGAATACTAACTCAGGATATCCTAGGAATACATCAGAGAGCTCGAAGGTCTGGCTAAGAAAACATTTATATCCCTATGGCATGCTTCCCTTTTTTGTGTGTGTGGTTTGTTTATCTTGGTTGCTTTGCTGACCTGGGTTAGTGGGACCCCACAAGCAGTGATTAACGCAGTAGGGAAAATGTGAATGCCTTGTGTAAGAGGAAGCTGTGGCAGGAGAGGACAGGGAGTTGTGAAGTGGCTTTGCTGCTAGGGGAACTGTAACTGCAGTGATTTACTGTCACCTAATTTCAGCAGTCAGTTAGAAGAGCAAGTGTTTGCTCAGACTAGGGTTTAGCAGTAAGCTGTACCCATAGCACTAAGGATATGCAAATGCCTCTTAAGGCAGGGTTGGAATCAGTATTTTTTGCTCTCTGAGGTGGTGGAATGATGGTCCTTCTGTCAGGTGATTTCACATAGTTCCACTGGGTTTTATTTTTCCCCCCTCTGTCTCTTTTATCTTTAAAGTGGCAGGGCCATTCTGTTATCTGTCCTGACTAAGTTTTTTTCTTCTAATTGAAGGTGTGTGTCACATAATTGTATTGATACCCTTTTTGTCTGGGATTGAGTTAATTTCCTTCGTAGTAGCTTGTATGGTGCTACCTTTTGGATTTGTGATGAAAAGAGCCTTGATAACAGTGTTTTATATTGGTTACTTCTTTTACATCTTGGGGCTTACACAGGCCCAAGGCCTTTCCTGTTTGTCACCCTTCCCCTACAGGGAGTGGGCTGGGAGCGCATGAGGATTTGGGAGGGGACACAGCCAGGCATGACCACAGGGCATCATGCTCAGCAGTGAAAGCTGGGGAGACAAGGAGGAAGGGGAGCTATTTGGAGTTAGGACCTTTGCCTTCCCTAGTCTCTTTTATACCTGAGGGAGCCCTGCTTTCCTGGAGAGGGCTGAGCACCTGCCTTCCCATGGGAAGCAGTGGATGATGGCTTGTGCTCTCCCTCTTAAACTGTCTTTGTCTCAGCCCATGAGTTCTCTCACTTTTACGCTTCCAGTTCTCTCTCCCATCCCACTGTGGGGAGGGAGCGGGCGGCTGTGTGGGGCTGAGCTTCTGCGGGTTATCCCACAGTCCTTCTACATTGTCCCTTTGCTGCTGTGCCTTTCAGCTCCTGCATTTTTGGTTAGCTGGGGGGTTGGCACTTTCCAGTTGGTGCTGCTGCTCAGTCTCGGATTAAAGTGTGGTTCTCATGTACTCTATTTCTTCCCACCGTGCAGAAAAAGATGCTTTTTAGTGCATTTACGTGCTTTACATGCATGACATTAAGGGACATTAAGGGGTCTTGCACTGAAACTTTGGTTTCACCCTGCTTTCAGTGTTCAAAATCTGATTGCGATTCTGATCCTTGAGGGAAGGTTAAACCCTGGGCAGTGTGGCAGTTGTCAGTGGTGGCACTTTCACTTGGTGAGATGCAGGTAAATCAGGGCAGGCAGGTGCAATGGGCAGTGTTGGAGGTGTTTTCAGTTGGCTGCAAGCCACCTGCTGTTGAGTAACTTGGTTCTGTAATGTGTGCAAGGGAAAGATGGTGAACGAGGCTTCCTCTTGGTAATAAATACTGTAAAGCTATGTTTACAGCAGGAGTTTTACATCTGACTGGGTTACTGTGTCTTGAAGTTTTCAGATCAAGGTCCCACAGGGCCTTGCTCGGTGCTCTCAGTGTGGAAGATGCTGAGATGATGGATGCATGGAGAGGCCTCATACCCTGCTGCCTGACAGGGTCAGCACAGGCATGGACTAAGGCACTGCTCTAATCCCAAGGGATGGCTCTGGAGATGACCACACATGTATAAACTAGGGAAGCGATGTAGAGGATGCTACAAGGGAGGCCATAAATACTTCTCAAGAGAGAAACATTCCTGGGAAGAACAAGCTGAAGCAGCTCCTGCTGGATGTTTCCTCACCCTGCTCAGTAGCAGTACAAACAAAATACAGTGGACTGGGCTGGGTGTTGGTCTGGTCTAAAAAGAACACAATGGAAAAAGGGCTGTTTTGAACATGGGTTAGTTCCCGATCAGATCCATCTCATTATGTGTGCATGTGAGCTGTTTAAATTGGCACCACCACTGACAAATTCCTGTGAAACAACGCTTTGAAATATATAGCATGGGCTTTTCCCTCTGGTTTTGTGGTTGTGCTGCTGCAGGTTAGAGCTAGTTACGAGTTTCTTGGGCAGTGAAGTTAGCAAGTGAGTGCAAGACTGCTGCGAGGGAGATGCCAGAGCTGGCTGCAGGCATCAGCAGCCCGTGGATCAGTAAGGAATCTGCTCCTCTGAGGGCTCTGGATTTGCTTGCACCACTGAAGTGAGTCTCCAGTCACACCAGAACAGACTGGCTGTGTGACCAAATACCCCATTAGCTGAGGAGGGTAATCACTTGGATGACTTAATTTCATCAATCTCTAGCTCCTTGCTCTGTGGAGTGATGGGATTTTGCTTAACAGGTTTTAGTCGAGTCCCTCTGTACACAGGAGTAAAACCCCTGGGCTCACCTCGCGGGCTGGAAGCACCAATACTTGGCAAGAGATGGGCACGGTGCTGGTTCAGGGATGATGGCAGGTGGGAGTGACTGGTGATGAAATGCTACTAATTCCTTGGGTGGTTCCAAGTGTGTTTTCTGCAAACGTTTATTGCCGTGTCAAGAGACGTTGTCACTGAGTTGGTTCCAGCTTTGTGGATTGGTTGTTGTAGAGGGTAAAAAGGGCAGATTCCTGGGTCTGTTTGTTATGTAGCCTTTTGCACTGGATCTCCTTGGGAAACTTGCATATCCACGTCCTAAATGCTACTGCCTGGTTTGTTTTGGAAACTGGTGGTTTCCACGCTGCTAATGATAGATTCTGTCAAAAAGATGCTCCATGCCAGCAGCAGTTGGCAACGTGATTGGTATTTTTAACACAGTTTCACTTGAAATAGTATTAAAAAAAAAAGAAAAGAGTCCAGCGGAAAGCTTTTATTGCAGCCAGTGACATGTCCATCTCTACTGTCCACTCCCTGGGGTTTGGGCTTTGGTTTTTTTGGCTGTGTTTTTTTTGTGTACAGCTTCTGATCCATAACATTCTCGTTCCTTCAGTAGTTGTTGTGACAGGTTTAGAGGATGGCTCTAGTAATAGGAAGTGTTTGTGATGGTGGGCTGCTTTTTTCAGTCTCTCTGCCATGTGTTGAGCATGCCTACCCAGCGTCTTGCAGTTCTTTAGTCAAGCAAGCTCCATGATATCCTAATTGTGGGAAAAGCATGGTGTATTTCAAGGAGACTCTTCTATCAGGTACTCTCTCTCTTCTTGTCTGTGTAGCCCTTCAGCAATCTTAATTCCTGTTTTCCAGGGTCTTTCCTTGTGCCCAGGAAGTAATGTGCATTGTTAGTACTGCAAGATTAGAGGTAGAATAGAACAGCTGCCATCAGCTGTTCCAGTTACCCTTTGCACTTTGAATGGCTTCACTTTATTACTTTCCCCTTTGTGTTTTCCAGTCTTTTGGTCTGGCTTTGTCAACAAGAACTGCTTGCTTGAATTTGAACACTTGTAAACTTACCTGGTCTTGGATGGAAAACCACTTAAGGGCTGTCGAAGGGGAAGATATGATGTGTGCTTTGGAAAGTACCTGAGATGTTGATTGGTGTCCCAGTCTCCAGCATGGCAGGGAAGTATTGCTTTGTGCTCCCTGGGGAAAAGTTACTAGAATAAGGCTAGAAGTTACTTGCCTCAAGATTAAATAAGCATCTGCCCAAACTTGATATGTAACTGATCCTGTAATTGGAGCATGAAGCTGTGCAGCTGTAATGCTTACCTGTTCATAGCTCTCAGCACCTTTCCAAGGATCTCAGCTCTATGAGACGAGAGAGTGATGCAGCAGTGAAATCATTTCCTTGGGATCAAACAAGAAATCTGTGGCATGGCTGGCAAGGGAGCTCAGCCATTCTTTGCTGTTTCTCATGCTTGCTCATCAGTTCTGGTTAAAGCATGGGCTTTGAAAATAAATCTCAGCAGAGGTTCTTCTGCTGCCCCTTGGCAGAACAGTGAGCAGCTCTGAGTTGTGTGGAGGAGGCCACTGGAAACACTAACTGCAGTGTGGGAGAAGAAAGTGGTACCCAAGTTTGGTGACTCTGAAGGTTTGTCTTTAGGTTCTGTTAAAGTAGGTGCATGAAGGTATGCAGGGCTGAGATCCGTGGATGTTACTGGCTGCTTTGGCAGCTTTGCCACAGCCTGCTTAAGGCTTCTCAATGAAGCTGTTTTCCTTTCACTTGGAGTGACAAAAATGCTATTTTTTCCCTCATGGTTGAGTCAGCTGAATGTGCAAAGCGGCCAAGAGAAAGCGAATGTTGTGTTAGCAGATGCTGTTCTGAGCCTGCCTCTGCCTGGGGGTTGGACGTTCCCAGCAGCAGGGCACCAGGAGGTGGTAGGTGTTCATGGTGTAGGTGTTCCTGGTACAGGTGTCAGCAGCTTTTCTCTGTTTCCTAGAGCTGCAGGGTGCTGCAGGACCAGCTGTGTTACTGCAGACAGGAAGCTCTCCTTCAGCAGCCTGAGTTACTTGACGAGATTGGCAGCCTGGGGAGCTGCTGTGGCAGCAGCAAAAAGCTGTTCCGGTGAATTGGCTTTTGAGAGTGAAACTAAACTCTTCCTTTGAGGTAGTGGAATTTCGTTTTAGTGGCTGTGAAACTTAGATGTCAGGGTTGGTTGGTATGGCTTTGTCTAGTCATCATTTCTGTAGCTGATGCTGCTGTGTGTCCTGTGTAAATGTGTTATTTGGTGTAGACATCAAGGTCTTGGTGGGCAGGGGGCTGCAGGGACAGCCTCCATATGTTCAAGAAAGGACATAATATTTAAGAAAGGCAATAATGTTTAAGAAAGGACAAAGTGCCTCAAAGCACCACATGGGCAGTGAGAAGCAAGGGGAGAAACAGTGTTAGGAGCAGCATTACAAACGCCAGGGTGAGAGAAAGAGGAGGGGAGAAGGTGCTTCAGGTGCTGGGACAGATTGCCCTGCAGCCCCTGGGAGATGTGGGAGACCACAGTGGAGTAAGTATTCCACTGCAGCACATGGGGATGAGTGTGATGGAGCAGAGAGCCACACTGCAGCCCATGGGTGACCCCAGGGTGGAGCAGTGCTTCCTGAAGGGCTTCAGGCTCATGGGAAGAACCTCTGGTGGAACAGGGAAAGGTGTGAGCAGCAAGGAGCTCTTATGAACTGACCACAACCCTCCAGCTACCTCTGCCTGCCTGAGGATGTTGTGCCACGTCCTGGGAAGGATGTGGAGGAGCTGGAAATGAAGGAATTAAGTTGAACTGGAGCAGGGGGGAAAGTAAGGGAAAAGTGTTTCAGTTTTTGTCTTTGTTTCGCACCATCCAACTCTATTTTAATTGGCAATAAATCAAATTAATTTTCCCAAAGTCAAGTCTGTTTGGCCTGGGACAGTAATTGGTAGGTGATCTCCCTGTCCTTATCTCTATCCATGGGCATTTTCATCCTGTTTTCTCCCCTTGTCTTTTTAAAGGAGGGATAGTGAGAAAGTGGCTGAGTAGGAATGTGACAGCTAGCCCAGGTAAGCCCAGCACAATGACATGCAAGAACATAAATGTAGAAATATATATGTATATATGCATTTTTATATCTATACACTTAATAAGACTTCAGAGCAAATAACATGATGGTGGCTTTCTGGTGTGGGGACGGTCAGATGTACATGGCTCCATAATCCTTGTGTGTTGTCCATATGAAGGACACCATGATTTGCTCCTGAGTGGAATTGCTGGCATGGATTTCACTTCTGTGTTAAGGCTAAATGATGTTGATGAATTCTTTGTATGGAAATGCTGTCCAACATCTGGAAGCTTTAAGAGATCTTGTGGAGTTCCAGAGGAACAATCTTGGCATGTCTCCTCAGTTCTTTTGAGACATGAAAACTGGGATTTCTACACCAGGTGTTTTATCCACAGTGAAGAAATGATGGTCTGTGGGGACCCAAGTGCCTGTTATTGCAGTAGGGGACTATAACTATAACTTCATGCTGGATTTCTGAGAGGTTTTGTAGGGTCTTGCAGCTGTTTTTTCATGCTGATTGTACAGGGAAACGGTGCGTTGTGGGAGAAGTAACTAAATGTCATGCAAGGGTAGTTGAGAGTTCTGTCAACAGTAGATGTTTCACAAGACACTTGACATTAAGTAACAGTATTTCTTAATGAAAGCACTGTTTCACAAGTGTATATTGTTTTTGTGACTTATGACCCTTGGTCATTAGAAAATTCCACATCCTCTTTTCTGATGAAACTTCTGGGCTGCTGGGCTGATAGTGAACATATTGATACACTGAATTTTCTGTCATTTTGTCAAGACCTTTAAATGTGAACTGCTCAGGACTGTTGTATTAATGCATTCCTTTCCATTTTGTTGATCTGTGACTGTCATCAGCCTGTTACCTGTAACAGCCTGTCGGAATATTTTGAGCTTTATTTCATCGGACATTTTGATGATTTCCTGATTTTTCATTTATAAATTGTATACACGACTGTGTTACTGGGTGTCTTTAAGATAAACAAAGCAAGTAGCTTGTCTTAATTAATGCCCTGATGACTAGCCATTTCAAGAGGAGGGGAGCATAACAAATTTCCCTGTGTAGGGTGGGAACTGTAGCAGCCATAAGCATCCAGTATTTAGGGGTCTGATCAAAGCTTCTACGTGGGCTAAGTTTGTGCTGGTGGAAATCAGATGCCTGTGCTTAGTGTTGGCTGTTCACATTCTTGGTTTGTTACGACTCCTAGTGATCAAGTGGAGTTGAATCCAGGAGAACTGAGTTTATTTTGGTGTGTTCACAGCCTCAATTAGTGGAACGTTTTCGTTGGATCCAAGATCTCAGTGGAGACCCCGTGGTCTACAAAGAAAGTTTAATTAGCTGTGTGTTAATTTGTGTAGAACTTCAGTGTGTGGAAGGATTTCTTTGTGACACGCTGCCAAACCAAATGTTCAGCCTTTGCCTCATATAGTAGTGGCCATATTTCTGCATACAAACATGTAGAATAAAACAATGCCCAAAGTATTTATTTTTAGTGAGTATGAAACAAGTGTAAGCAACCAGGGGATACAAGTAAAACTAGGAAAAAGGCCACTTCATCTTTATCTTCATCATTGGTCTTCAAGCACTGGCAGATTAGACGCTGTTGGATTTATACAGATGCAGTTACCAAATGTTTTGGAGGAGCTTAGGGGAGCTCGAAGGAAGTGAAAGAATTTTGCTGATCTTGGGCAGACCCTCCCAAGTGTGAGGGACAGTGTTCAGGAGGAGGTGCTGCGATGTGAATTTGAAAAGCCTCTGATGCTGTAACACGGCTGGGGGCAAGAGTCTCTTCATCCTGAAACAGGGCTGAGTGCTGGAGTGCTTGGTGTGCTTAAAGCCCTGTGCCATGCCTGGCTGGAGCTCTACAACCCTGATTAACCTTGTTGTGCCAACTCATGACCTTGTGTGTGGTTTCTGGGGAGTGGACCACACTGTGTGTGTGTTTGTGTTTGCTCGAGACTGTAGCTGTGAGTGTCAGCAGAGAGTAGTGCTGGACAAGGACGAGTGCCCAGGCTTTGACCTGTCAGGCTGTGTGTCCTGTAAGGCAGGTTCAGGTGCCAGCACATGTGACTTAGCAAGTCTCAGCTGACCTGGACAGAGATGTCCTGGAGATGACCTGTGAGGAGGAATCCTATCAATGTGCTGGAGACAGCGACTGGACGTCTTTAAGAGTCTTTTAATCAACACTTCAGAGATAGCTGTTAAATTCACTTACCAGGGCAATGCTGCAGTGTTACTGCGGTGAAAACGGTAAGCTTGACTGCTCTTAATCACTGAAAGCGGAATGGTTAACCACAATTTGGTTAACTAACTAGGCCCAAACTCTTGTGGTTAAGAATGCTTGTCTGCTCTCAGTTCTGAACGACCTCACCTTCCCACGTGTTGCTGCTTGGTAACTGTAAAGATTTCTTTCACAGGGGTGGTTGCAGAGCCGTGAATGCCACTCTGAAGAGTACCAGTGCCTGGTTATCTGAAAGCGTGTGGCTTTGTCACTACTCCTGTGTCACCTGGCAGACATGCCAGTGGTATTACAAAGAAATCAAAGCTTGGCATCTTTAGATCTTCTTCAGCTCATGGAGAGATCTACACCTCCAGAGTTGGGAAGGTCTTGTTCATTCACAGCAAGTGAGTTAAAACAGTACTAAGTCAGTAAAGCTGATTGTTAGGTGGCAATGCTGTGTAATGAGTAATGTTTGCTCTGGGTAAATGTGTTGAGAAATGCGTCCTAGGTAGTCACTTATGGAAGGAAACAGTGATCTTGCATATGTCACATGTTCCTCTTCTTAATGTCACCCTTGGAGCCGTTTGGCTACCAGGAACTGCAGGACTGGTCTGTGGCTGACCATCTCTCCAGAGCAAAAAGGACATGGCAGTAATGAAGGCCGAGGCACAAACAGGAGTTTTTAGCCCTGTGTCTGCTGAACAGGTGGCTGGAAACCCTGAGAGGCTCCGCCTTGACCTGCAGAGGGTTCCAAGTGAGAGATGCTGTGCAGGTTTTGAGTTGGAGAGACATGTGGCAGGCCCATGGCGATAAAAGCAGTTGTGGAGGGCTCTGGGTGTAGAAATGAGCTCTGTTTTACCCCCAGGTATCCTGAGCTGACAACTTAGCATTGCCAGGGGTGTCAGGCTGAGACTGTTCTTTGAGCATAAGGAGGCAGATCCTGGGCAGAGACACAGATCTGAGTAGTCAGTGCAGTGATGGGAGCTTGAACTTGTTTTGCAGATGAGATCCCTGGCACAAGATACCGAGGAAAGAGAGACCTGAGAATAGAGAGAGCGTTGGTGAAGAATGAAGATCCATGATGGGAAAAATAAGATTAGTAAGTGCAGTAAGAATACGAGTGTCCTGTCCTGTTTCAAGAGTAGGAGGATTGTCTGAAAGGGAAGATGTGGATGGAGAGTTTTCATTGAAGTGTGGGGGCTGAAAACTGAGTGTGTGACAGTTCATGTAGTTGGGGGTAAAACTGCTCCAAAAACACTAGAGGTGAACAGAGAAATGGCTGAAGAGGCACAGCTGTTTGGTTTTATTCCAGTTATTTTGATGGTAGGTGAGAAAAATAGAAGAAACATCTTTCTCCTGAAAAGAAGAACTAAGAAGATGAAGGCTAGATGAGATGTTCAGAGGGAAATACTGGGGCTGTGGGCAGTTGGACAGGGTGATGGGATCAAGGAGAAGAGCAAATGTCTGTCTTTGCCCTATGTACCTTGCAGACCTCCCCTTCCTAAAGCACTCTTGTCTCTGTCTCCTGGGATGATTTTTTTCTCTTGAGGGGAACTAAGGCTGAGTAAGCTTGAGGAATAGAGCAGTGGCTAAGTGTGACTGAAATGTGACTCAAAATTCAACTTTCTCTAACTGAAATATTTAAATACATGGAAGAGCTGGAAGAGGGATGGCAAATCCTGGCACATGTGGAAAGAGGAGGGAAAGAGCAACAGCTGGAGATGATCCATGTGGATTTTACTATGGCAGAGGAGGCCAAAGAGTTCAAGGTAGTGGGAGCGGCCACCCTATCAGTGAAAGGGTGGGAGTAGAGGGCTGAGGGTGAGCTGACAAATGTAGCCCCTCTGCCACTTCCAAACAGTCATGGTAGGTTTTAAGGAGCTCATGTCTCATGCTGTAAGACAACAGAGGCAGGAAGGATGTTTCTGAAGCAGTGAAAGAGGCAGAGGGGAGAAAACGAGCAAAGAAGAAACATGATGTTGAGACAACAGTAGGACATACGAAAATTAAACTGGCTGGAAATACCATAAAGGATTTTGCAATTTCTTCCTTCCCAGACTGTAGGGAGAAGTATTTTTTTCCTTTTTTTTTTTTTGTCTTGTGCTTCAGTACAGTTCCAGTGAGTTAGAACAGTGACTTCTTTAGATTAAGCAGATGTGTACTACCCACTGCCTGTGTGTGGCAAGGAGTTCTCTGTACCATGTACAAGCAGACAATGTCTGTGCAAGCTCTTTTCTTCCTACACAAATGCTGAGGGCATCTTGCTTGTTTTATGCCTGAAAGGGAGGCTTGTTCTGTGGCTTGGACTCAAAACAATGGATTTTATTTTATTTTTCTCTGCTACTCCATTAGCTGTTAAAAAAATACATAAAGCACAGCAGCTCTGAGTTCATTTAATTTGCTTGCTAGAAGTCTTTGTATGTTCCAAATAAATATTTGGTAATTGTTTTACAAAAGAATATTTTTTGGCCCATAGTCAGAGTATGTACAAGAGAAAGGAAGTTCTGATACAACCTCTTGGTGAAAAATTCCCCACCCCCCTCGGGTGCTTCTTCTCTCACTTGTTTGAAATGAGAGCAATGATGACAGGAGAGTGTGAGGGATCAGAGATGCCCTGATGGGACCGAGGAGTTAGTGAATTTTGGAGGTGCACAGTGTGGCCTCTGAAAGGCAAAATGAATGAATGGTGGGTTCTTCTGGATTTGGTTATTGCAATTAATGTGATGTGCTTAATTCTCCCAGCCCTGCCTGCATGTTCTGTGTCCCCTGGGCACACGCTCTGCCTTCCCCTGGCCTGCCAGGCTGGCTGGGTGAGGTGGGAGTTCCTCCACAGCCGTGCCCCAGGTGCTTGCTGGGTGTTCCCACATGGCCAAGGTGTTTCCATCACTCGCTGCCGGGTTGTTTCTTTGGGTGAGCTGCACCTCCCTGTGCTGCAGGGCCAGCTGGTGTTTGTGGCTGGACAGCTGGAGTGGCCCTCTGCATTTGGCCATCTCGGGCGAGGGAGGAAGATTGGAAGTGACACACCTCATAAGAGCTTTGTTCTCTTGGGGAACGAGGTTCAAACATCCTCTGCAGAGCATGGGCTTTGCTTAATTTTAAGCTCCCATAAAATAACCTGGTTTTGAAGCAAGTCTACACTTTAGAATGGTCGTATCACTTGAAAGAAGCTTGCTGCCTAACATTTGAAGGCTGCTCAGCTGGTCGCTCTCGCTGACTAAAAGAACAAACCCCAGGGTTTAAGAACTAATGTGGGTGGGTTTTTCTTTTCTAAAATTTAAATTGTCTTTCCGTTTGGTTTGCCTACTTCAAGTGCTAGTTTATTCCAAGCTGAGAAATAAATCAGCTGAGATACTGAAGAAGTGGGAAGGTTTGCTCCCCTCTGCTAATAAGGGAGAAAACCTCCTGAATTTAAGATACTGTAGCCCAGAGACACAGAATCATATGAGCAGCAGTAGATTGCTATTGCCATCTCTATGCTGAAGATCATTTATTAAAAATCAAAGCTTATATTTGAGGTACTGGGGGCACATATCACACGTGCACCCACCCACAGTGACTGCACGAGAGTTTTGCCTTCGTGTGGACGTGACGTGAACACTGGCAGACATTCTTTTGTGGTGTCACAAGATCATGCTTTGTTTTTTGGCATAAACTGGAATGAATATACAGGTCTTTGGTTAAATCTGGAGTTTTGCAGTTTAGAAGGTGCCAGATGAAAAATATCACCAAGAGATTTTCCAAATCATGATGGACTCCACTTGGTAGGAAAGCTCCCAGTACAAGCACAATATTAACCCTCATTACTTTAAATTTGTGGGGTGGTTGTGAGCTGCTTGCTGTTTTGACCATGCATAAGGTAGTGCTTCTGAACTACAAATGAGGGATTATTCCTGAGATCTTGCACATGAAGACCTAGAAGCATGCTGGAGAGCAGGAGCAGATGGCATAGCTGGGAGCAAGAGAAGGTTAGTACTTGTCACTTGCTGGCGGTGAGCTTTTGTTCTACCTGCAGCTAGGAAAAACTGCAGATGGAAAACAAGATGTGAGCCAGAGAGGAAACTGAGTCGTAGCTGGGTCCACATTGTTGGTTCCTCTGATAGGGCTTATTTATTACAAAGTCTGGTGGCACCTCGTATGAAAGAGTTTTAAACTCGCCCTTTGCACCATAGAATTGACTTCCACAAACTGTTGTAGGGGAAACATCTGTGGGTGCAAAACATCCTGTGACAGATAATACAAGGAAAGAGAAGGGAACTGGCCTGCTCTGTACTTGTCTGTATGGCAGGTATAATGCAATGTGTGTGCACACGCTTGATGTGGGAGTCATTGATGCCTCTTCTCTTTTCCCCTTGTAGGCCATGTGATATGATCTTCCTGGTTCTCAAAACAGCACTGATGTCGCTTGTCCTCCTTCTTTCTTCTCTTTCCCCTTCCCCTGCAGTCAAAGTGTCAGCAGTGGAGGTGAACACACCGGAGGAGATGTTTGTGGAGAACGGGACAGACGCGAAGCTCCCCTGCACGTTCACGTCTGTGGAAGTGATCAGCAGCGCAGCCTCTGTCTCGTGGAGCTTCCAGCCAGAGGGAGCCGCCACTCGCATCTCAGTAAGGAACGGCTGGGCGGGGGGGCTGGGAGGAGGGGGCAGGGGTCTGCCAGGTGGCTCTAAGGAGCAGGCAGATGTGGATTCGAGCCTCCTGCTGGCTGTCTTGTCTCCATCACGGTGGGTTTAGGGGGGCTGCTTTAGAGTTGTGTTATATTGGCAGGGTGGTAGCAGGATGTATGAAGTGGATGAGCATCTAGGAATCTTGTAGGTTCCCTATCCCTTTGTGCTTGAAATGAGCAGTCACAGAATTTGAATTATCACTGCAATTACAGTGTTATTTTGCTTGTGTACTGTATGGTTTGAAAGGGTTTGAAGTAAGACCAGTCTCCTTGGTTTCAGAACAAAACTGAATGTCTCAAATCAGTGAGCAGTTACATCCTGATATTATAGTTGATAAGTGAAAAATCATGCTAGCAAGGAACTTAGGCAAATAATATTTGACATCACTCATTTCCTGTTTGTTGAGCCCAAGTGGGCTCAGGTGCTTTGGGTATGAACCTTCAAAGAAGTGGCTTTGGCAGGTTGTTAGCTGTCTTCTTCCTCTGTTGCACAGACTGGGCACAGCTGAGCTCTCTGACACTTCTGCTTCCTTCTTGTTCCTTGTCCTGAGTGAGAATTGAGAGGAAGCTGAACAAGGAACTCTGGGGCAGCAGGGAAGATGAGGGGACAGCAGGGTGCTCAGCCTGTCTCCTTCCCCCTGCTGCAGACATGAGATCATTGAAACAACAGAAGCCCTTCAATGCTCAAAGAAGAGATGATCCAAAGCAGTGTATGAGCATCTTGTTTCATGTCCTCTGAAGAACAAGCTTTTCAGTGGAATAAACGTTTAGGTTTGCAAAGGGTGCTCTTCTCCTTGGGAAGCCAAAACAGTAGCTGGGCAAAAGCTTAAGAGAGTAGGGCCCATTTCCTGCCCAGCTTGAACAGGATGGGTGAAAATGAGCCATTTGTACATTTTCCACTCCCCCTGTATCCTTCCCTTCCCTTTCTGATCACTGTCCAGCTGTGGAAATACTGCAGGAGGTAACAGGTTTTGTAAGTGTGGTCAGTTTAGACATTCCACATGGGTGTAGTTACCAGCACAACTGAGACAAAAGCATGTTGTCTGTGAGCAGAAGTGACCCAGCATGATCTGATGTTAATTCCTCTGTTTCTTTTGGGGGATGGGGGAAGTGTAGAGAGAATATTTTTTTTAATGCGCCCAAGTCATGTCATTATGCACCTTGGTGGGCATGAATTTGAAAGATCAGTCTCATGATCTGCTCATGCCTGAGCTAAATCCGTAGTTCTCCTGGCAAGGGTGGTCCTGTGCCTCTTTAGAATTTCTCTGGCAATCTTGTGGTGGGACTGACTTGACCAAGAGCTTCCCCTCCTTGTCCCTTTCCACTGACCCGTGCCCAGTGACAGAGACACTTCTGCATTAATGAAACTTCTGGTCGCAGCAGTTTCATAATTGGCTTAAACCAGTTGAAACCCATCCGGTTTAGGTTTCACAAGAAGTCTCATGTTGAACCACTGCATCAGAGGCAAGGAGTGGCTTGAGCCACTTAGCCTGTGTTTCAGGACATGTTTGCTTTGTGATTTATCCTCCCCCAGGTGAGGACACCTAGGGAGCTGAGGAATATACCTCTTGCCTTCTAGACTTCCAGTTAGATGACTCCCCCTGTGCCCAGGGCTGTGGTAATGCAGTGCTGCAGTGCTAAGGGTTATAATCCAGCTGGAACAGCTGCAGACTGATGCAGTGTTCCTCCAAAATGTTGATATATGACTATGTGCTAGCAGACGTCCTACCACATGAAGATAATGTGTTGGATTTATGCTGATCTCTAGACTTCTCTTGGGGGATCTCATGTATTTGAAAGCAGAGATGTCCTCTAGAAGTCTGTGCACTTCTACTGCTGTAAATTCCAGTTTGGGTCAGGTATATTTAGGAAATATGCAGTTTCTCCCTAGAATGTACTAAACAGGTTCATTCTTCAAGGATTTTTGGTCATGTCTGGGGTGTGCAGGGCCCATGTGCAACTTAGTCACCTAAAAACTGGGCAACAGTTCTGTTCAGTTACTTGAAGGTTTCTGGAAAACAGCTAGATAAGCTCTAAATTGCTCATGGGATTTTTTTGAGGGTGGAAGGAAGGAGGATATTGCATGTTAATTTAGCTGTGCTTTAGTTGCAAGTAACACACAACAACACACGAGTCAGGAAACTTGGTATCCTTTTCCTACTAGGATGCAGACAGCTTCCTGTGCCTAAAAGACAGATGGCTGTGTTCCAGGACTGTTGTGTCCTTTAATTACTCCCAGCTTACCAGCCTTTTTCTCTTTCCCCCAGCTCCTTGTGTGCAAAACCGTGTCCTTAAAAACAGGGGGAAAAAAACCCCAACAAACCCCAAACATTCCAATCACAGAACAAACCAACAGAAAACTGGAACTTGTGGTGGGCTGTGCTGGCATGGCTGAGGTATAAGCCATATCATGATTATGTGCTCAAGAGGCAGCAAGCCAGACTGAAAGGGGTGAGGCAGGAGGAGAAAAATATTTCCAATATGTGTAATAGAGTTGATTCTGGGAGAATGCTGTAGTAGTGAGAGAGGCATGGTGGCTCTGTAATCTCTAACTGGATTGTTCTTATATCCTCTTGTCCTTGACTGCAGTTTTTCTATTACTCTAATGGGAAATCATACCCCGGGAAGGACATACCATTTAAAGACAGGATCACCTGGGCTGGAGACCTTAACAAGAAAGATGCTTCCATCACTATATCAAACATGCAGTTCCGGGACAACGGCACGTACATTTGCGATGTCAAGAACCCACCTGACATTGTGGTCAAACCAGGAGAGATCCGAGTTAGAGTTGTGGAGAAAGGTATTCACAACCTCTGTGATTGTTTTCCTTCCCACCTTTTTTTTTTTTTTTTTTAATTTATTTTCCCTCTTCCTTGTCTATGTCACTTTTATTGGGGGTGGGGGAGTCACATGGAGGGAACAACTACATTTTTCATTCTCTTCTTCCAGGTCCTGATAATTGAACCAGTATCTGTCAGCTGTTTAAAAAACTGAATGTCATACACTTTATAGCCACTAATTCCTATGGTTTTAACAGTTGCTAGCAAAAGCTGGTGGAAGCCTTGATGAAAACCCACCTCCTCATTTCACAGTCCTATGAATGCATTCCCTGTATAATCTACATTAAGGGCTAGGATGGCATTTGAAATCTGGGGAGCAAGGAGAGAAAGTGGCAGACTCTTCTCTTTGGAACCCTTCTGGTGGATGTAATGGAATACAAAGCCATAAATCTGGCCCAAGCACATACTGACAGGCAGTGAAATGCTCCTGTCCTCCCTGCAAAGGTGTTTGTGTTGGATGTACATTCAGTCTCCTCTACTTGGATGTTCTTGCAGTGGTGACTCCTATAAACTGCAAGGGCTGGCTGCTTGCAGCCACACAAGGCTTCTGGTAGCATCATTCACAGGCCAAGCACTTAGATTCTCTCTGTCAGTTGGGCTCTTTATTTCCCTTGATCCTCCAAAACACTTGCTTGTTCTGCCTGTGCTGGAGGTCAGCCAAAGTGAGATGTTTCCTACAATGAAGTGATTCTTACAGTGATTGGATTTCCAAATTCATAATTTAATAAGGACAAGAATATATACTGCATTCAAGAACTGCACTGCTGCTGCAGTATTTGATCAGACTTTAATGTGTGAGGGAAGATCCCTATGTGTGTGCTGTAATTAGAATGCTGCTGCTGCTATGGCACGTGTGCACCCCTGCCCGTGAGGGCATTCCCTGTTCATGTGTAGGCAAGGTCTGTGTCTAACTCCTTTCTTCAGGGAGCAGTTGGAGTTGGATGGAACCACTGAAGGTCCAATATCACTTAGAACTTCCTGTTTCTTGGAAGTCTGAAGTCCATATAAAGCAGGGTCATTTTATTTTCTCCCAGTGTATTGATAGTTGCTCTGAAGGAGCAGTAGAGCCTGTTTGGCAAAGTCAGGCTGTCTTGGCAAAGCCTCTTCAGATTTAACCCAGGTTAGGCAAATGAAGACTGACTTAGGTACACTAATTCAGCTGATATTTTTCAACAGACTTGCATGCTGGCTTCCCCATAGATGGGGCATCTGGACAAGAGAATCTTAATGATCCTGGAAGAAGCCCTGTGTTTGAAGTACTTCTCATCATCAGAAAAATGCTGCAACAATTGTCTTCAAATTCTTAGGAAGACTGTGAAAACACGTTTTCAAGCCACAGCTATAGTTCTGTCTTGCATTCTGACTTCACCTGAAAGTACTGCTTGTGCAATAAATAGGTTGTAACTCATCCTGAACTGAGCTGGAGAATTTTTTTCAATTGAAACAAGTACATGTTTCCTCTTGTGCATATTTTTTTCCCACTGTGTATGCATCTACTGCTCTGAATCGTGTGTCTGCTGTTGTAAACTGTTCAAAGCCACATACATACTTTACACATTTAAATGATCTCAGAGATGTTTGGTTAGCTTTCAGTTTTGGATTAAATATTTAGTAAGTTCCGTCCTGGCCTAACTTTTTAAAATTACCAAGCCAAGCTAACTCAGCTGATCTTTTTCACTGTGGTATCTACATAGTGTTTGCACAAACAGCTCCATCAACTACCTTGGAAAAATCCTACTGGCAGGGATGAGAAGCAAGACTGTTCTTTTAATAGTGCCTCTGAATCTGGAAAAGGCTGCTCTTTAAAGCCTAAATGACAGAAATTTGTAGGGAATTCCAAGTTCTTACATTAGGCTCCCCCTGCTTGTAATAGGCAGCTACTTACACTGTGTTCAGGACAGCTGGTGCTGTCTGGAGTTAGTCCATCTTTGATCTGAACACACCTGGGGGGAAAATGAGCATTGTATGAACATCTTTTTACTTAGGAGCAATGGAAACGTCACTGTCCTGCCTATTTTATAAAACTGATGCCAACATGCTTTCAGCAGAAATGGAAATTGCTTCGGATTACAGTGATAATTAGTGACAAGCGTTCTCTGAAAATGGCTGGATGTTTCATTTGTGTTGAGCTGTTAACTCAAATGCTGGCTTTCATGGCTGTGTAGCTGGGACTCTCTGTTATAATGAAGTCATTGGCTGCTCTGGAAGTACTTATGAGGAATTCATGTAACTGTGGAATGCTGGAAAATACAGGAAAACCATGGGGGCAAACCACTCTTCAGTTGAACTGTGTGATCATAAAATTTGAGCTCTTGTGTAGTCTGCTGGACCACGTTCTGAGAAGCAGGAAAGCCACACTCTGGTTTCACATGCAAACAGTTGCATTTTTTAATATGGTCTTAAAAACTTCTGTCAGCAGAACGTAACTGCTGTCCATCACTCAGATTCAACCAAACAGAAAACCCCCTGAGTCAAAGAAGTGACAAAACTACCAAATTTTTAATATCATTCCTCCAGCAAGCACTCCGCTCTATAATTTTGGATTGTGACTTGGTTTCTTGCTCTGAAAAAGTGTTTTCTTTTGTGATGTACGAGGCAGCAGCCGATCAGCTAACAGAAATGCATGTCTATCTTGATGCTTTTGCAGCCAGTTATTGCTGCACTTTGGAAAAGGTGAAAAAGCACAGAAACTAGGGAAATAAATTAGTTTATTTTTGTGTGGGGCTCAGACGCTGTCTCATCTTACGTACCTGAAAAACATTGCCATTTGTAGGGCTCTTTTCCTTAATAGCACCTGGGTCTTGGGGCTGCTGAAAAGTTCTTAAAAGAAGGGATGTCTCCCTCTGCATTGTGGCACTCCTGTCTTCATCTGCAGTTTCTTGCTCAGGTAGCCCTTCTCCTGAAAGTTGCTGAACTCAAGGGAAGAGAACTAAATGAAAGCCCTGTTTCCTTAGTAGGATGCCCCTGCCTCAGGGAACTGCTCCCTTCTACATAAGTGTGTCAAAATAGACTTGGTCAGCAGGCTGCAGGCTGGCTGGAAATGCCTGGAGGACACATGGTCCTTGCTGGAACAAGTTAGCAAAGGGTGACAAAGATGATTGAGGGACTGTACCACCTTTCATAGGAGGAGAAAGGGAGAGAGCTGGGCTTGTCCAGCCTGCAGAGGAGAAGAAGGGATGATGTAGCCTGCAAATGAGAAGAAAGGCTCAGGGGGATCCTCTCACCAGGTGTTTATGTACATTGATGGCATCTGTAGACCACCTTCAGTGGTGTCCAGTGACAGGACAAGAAACAGTGGGCGTAAATCAAAACATGGGAAATTCTGCCTGTACTTAAACCCCTATGCTTTTGCTGTGGTTGAACACTGGAGCAGGTTGCCCAAAGAGTCTCCCGCCCTTGGGGACAGTCAAATCCAAACTGGAGAGAGTGTGGAGCAAACTGTGCTACGTGACCCTGTTTGACAAGGGGGTTTGGACTGGACAATCTCAAGATGTCCCTTCCAACCTCAGGAGTTCTGTGATAACCAGATGCAGGTGAGAGAAAAGTCTGAGACACGTTCTTCTATATAAGTTCATTCACCTGTTGGGTCTTTTGGTGCTTCACTTGTGTTTGGTGCAAGTAGCTGGTCCAGCACAGAGTCCTGTAAGAAACCCTCTGGCCTGAGATGTTCCTTGCAGTACACACTATGCAGGGGCAAGGAAGGGACTTCATTTCTTACTGGGAAAAGCTGTAATGGTAGTCTGTGTACTCTTCATTTTGTAGGTCTTTTGTACTCATTCTCTGGCTTTTGTTTCTGACTGCTCTTTCTTGGCCTGCCTTCCCCCAAAATAATATTAGGGAAAATGTAAGTAAAGCAGTACTGTGTTCCTCTACGTATATTTCTGCTATTGTCCAATGATCCTGACGTAAGAGGGGAAAACATGAGTCTATAAAAATGTACAGAGCTGTATTTTGAGACACCAGAGTCACGTATGAGCAGTAGTAAGAGTGATCATGGGTAGGAGCTGTGCTACCTGGAGAGCACCCAGCCTCCAGTGGGTTACCAGTGTGCTTTCAGGCGTGCCTGCCTTTTCCTATTGACCTTGCTGGCAGTTTGCAGACGGATGTAACCCTTTTTTCCCCCCTTCAGATGCAAAATGAGGCAGGGTTGTCCTCGCTGTCCTTGTGTTCCCTGACATGTGAAAATTCCTGGTTCAGTATCAACTCTGTTCTGCAGGACAGTGGCACTAAGAACACTGCGGTGTGTGCTCTGTTCATGCGTTGTGCTGCTGGCTCTGCCTGCTCTCACTGCCACTTGGGCTGCATGGTGTGGTTCCTGGGTATTCCATTCGTGCCTTCTGCTCCCCACGACTCCAGGCTCGAGAGCATTTGTGGTTTGCACCTGTGTTGCCGAGGGAATGCAGAAGAGCTGAATGTTTTCTCCCTTCTCTCCGCAGACAGCCTGCCTGCGTTCCCCATTGCCACGGTGGCGGGGATAGCCATCGGTACGGTTACAGGTCTCTCATCGCTCATCTCTATTGTCGTGTGTCTTGTCATCAGAAAGAACAACTCTAAAAAACGATACTCTGGGTAAGAGACCTCCCTCCTCACCTGTGGGGGATGCAAGGA
This sequence comes from Dendrocincla tyrannina, assembly GCA_035047865.1. Lineage (NCBI taxonomy): Eukaryota > Metazoa > Chordata > Aves > Passeriformes > Dendrocolaptidae > Dendrocincla > Dendrocincla tyrannina. The sequence goes on along the minus strand of JAWWMP010000001.1, from coordinate 4,640,182 downwards.
ACAGCAGCAGCGTCAGAGGGAGGGCTTAAAGGGGGGTAGGAGTTGTTTCAGCCAAGTCTTGGCAGCCACGGCTACAGACAGGGCATGGCCACGTGGAGCACTGATCATCTGCCTTTAATGATTATCTTTGTACTCTGCTTGGAAAGACAAACTGACCATGAGTTGCACCTGAAAATCACTAGAGAATGAAACTGATTCCCAGCCACAAGCTTATGCCCTAAGAACATTTAATCAGAGATCCCCTAGCTCTGGTCTGTTCCCCTTCCCTCCAGCTCTACTTTCCCTACCACCCCCAAAGGCAAAGTGCCAGACAAACACCTTTAAGGAATGCTCTGTGTTGACATCAGAACTGGATTTTTCAGTTACCCGTGTCTGACTCCTGTGCCTGGGGTATACTTGCCAAAATCCCATTCATCACCACACTTCAGAGGAAGGAAGGAAGGAGTAGCCACTCTGCATCCATTCTCATTCACTGTTGGTTTTTTGTTAACTGTTACCATCCCTGCAGGGTTTTTAGGGTTAGGAGGATAACTCCAAAGTGAAGCACAGTTCTTTGCTTGGGCATATGAAAAAGCAACAAGAACTAACAAAGTTAGTCCTGTGGTGATGAATCTTGGTACTGGTGGAGGAGGTGCTTCCTTTTTTCTCCTCTCTAATTAGATGGTAATTTGCTTCTTTAGGAAAGAATGAAAATTATGTATGTAGTTTTGGAAGCAAACCCCAAACTTATAACTTTCTTCTGTTCTTTCCCCAACAAATATTCCTGCTTGCTGCAGGTTCTTTGGGTTGCCTTTGGAATAAAAGAAAATAACTCCAAAAATAAACTTGTGGGGGTTTCCAAATTAAACTTTGCCCTGTCCTTTTCCCAGTTGGAGAGCTTAGAGAAAGGGAGTTGGCTATTGCCCACTGGTAAGGCTAAATACATCAAAGGTGGCTGTGTGTGCTCAGAATTGTGTGGAAAGCCTGGTTTTCCCTTTCTGCATGTGTCCCTGCCCTCAGAGTTGAAGAGAAGCCTGCGGTGTCATGCACCAGCAGCGTGTGTGAGGTGTCCTGCTTGCCTTGCTCCCCACTGAGCTGCTCTCCAGTGCCTTCCTGCTGAAGGAAGGCACACACGCTGGTGCCAAGCCTGGAGCAGTAGTTCATGCACTGTGACTTCTTGTGGTAGACTTAACTGCTCTCTTGGGAAAGTAGTCTCTGAGGTTTAAATCCTGCTTTCACTGACCATGCCAGCTCTGCATGACGTGTAGAGAGAGCAGCCAAGCGTGCTGTGACCCCCTCCAGACTCACAGACTGTCTCCTCTCTGGCGCTAACCCGGTGTGTGGTGGTGGAGCGATGCCCTTGCTCCTACATAACCATTCTATTCTGCCTTGGACTGGGGTGGGCTGGGGCCCTGCGTGCCATCTGGAACCCCTGCATGGCCACGGTCTCCAGTCATGCTCTGACTTTGGTGGTTTTTTTGTTTTGGTTTGTTTTTTTCTTTCTGCATTGGTGTGCTGGGATCGGACCCTGCTTACCTTCCTCTCCTTACAGAGATCCTGATATAGACGCCAGATTGGGAATGTAACAGGGCTGGGTCTTCTCTTCCAGTCCCACTAGACACCATGGTAACTAATCAAGTTGGTGGTTGCTGTTAATCCCTGTGTGTGTACACATTTCCTCTTCCTTTGCTGACTAACCAGCTAGCTCTCTGCTAACATAACTCCACTGTAATTTGTGCTGGAATCTGTTGGCAAAGGGATGATGCATTTCACTGGGTGCTTGGGTTTCATTGTCTCATGTCTGACTGGGGTGGAGTTGCCGTTTATCCCAGATGGTGTCCCTCCATCTCTTCCAGCAGTGAACTCTCCAGTGCATTGACTAAAGCACAGGAAATTCAGAGCACTTTCTGTTTCAAAATAAAAAGAAATTCCCTGGAAGTGTTCCTCTGTCTCAGGCAGCTTGGGTATTTGAAAACTTGCAGGGGTCTAAGGACATCAGTTGCTTAAACCTGAATGAGAACATTTAGATAGTGTAGATCTGAGGAATTTTGTGAATAAAACAGTGAAAGATACATAATTTCAGTAACAGAAGGCCTGCATTGTCTCTGAGACAGTAGAAACCCCTTCTGTGATGGCTGGGGCAGTATTTTGGTTTAAAATTCTTACTGCTGCCCATATGAGGAGCTAAGTCTGCTGTGGTTAAACGTACCAAAGGGTAAAAAATGCTTGCCCTGTGAGGAGGTGGTCTGCTTAATGTCACTGTCCTCATTTGTTTGTTCCTGTAGTTGCTTTAGAGACTGTCTACAGAGATTGAGGGAAAAGGAGGCCCAGTGGCCAGGGATTTTTAGTGGCAAAGGGAACTCCTGTCTCTGCTGCCAAGGAGCTGGCTGGTTTACCTTGCTGGGGGCTTTGGTATGAGGAGGTAGACCTAGCACTGAGAAACCCCTCATTGCATTGCCCAGAAGGTGCTGACTTGAAGGGCATTTGCTCCTGTACTTAGATGTGTGATTTCTTTTCAGCCCTGCTTTAAGCAGATGGAAAGAAGCAACCAGAGAGTGAAAACTGTCAGCCCTCTTTTAGGGGTGTTGGTTCTCACCACGAGACAGTTCTTCTGCTTGAAAAACAAGATTTGCTTGATTATTCACGTAGCTGTATGAGGGCACAGAGCTTAAATGTCACGTGGGACTCTTGAGCTGGTGCTCCAGAGACCAGTGTCTGCTGTGAGCAGGTAAAATTATTTTGGGATCATAGCCTAACCAAAAGCAAGGGAACTAATGTGGAGCTTGGTAGGAAGTACCTTGCTGATATGGAGAGCTGGTGGCCCTGGTGAGTGTTGGCTGTAACTGCAGCACTGGTATAACACTTGTCTCAGTAGCTGGCACTGTTCAGCCTCTAGTTAGAAGATAATTGCTATTTACCACTGTTAGTTGAGTCTGAAGCCTCAGAGAGGAAAACATGGGCTGGGTTGAATGGGAATATCTAAGGAACAGGGTCTTTGAAGGAGCTGCTGTCCTATGTTAATAGTTGTTCCTTCTTGTTTCTTACCAATGAAGCTTGGAGGAAGGCTAGAGAAATACCTTGGGAGAGATGGAGAGCTGTATGTGTTGATTTTAGAATCCATTATGTTCATTTTTACTTTGGCATAACCTGCCACTTTCATCTCGCCATCACTCGTCTTTTTGTTTTTTTTGTTCTGTTTTGTTTCTCTTTTTTTTGGGGTGTTTTTGTGTGCCTCTTGAACATTGTCGTGCAAACTCTGCTCTGCCACCTCGTCAGCTGCAGTACCTCTGAGAGCTTGATGTCTCCGGTTAAGCAGGCTCCGCAGAAGTCGCCCTCCGACACAGAGGGCCTGGTAAACAGCGTGCCCGCCAGATCACACCAGGTAAACTGCTCCCTGCTGCTTCCCAGGGCAGGATCCTCCTCCCACAGCGTGGGCAACATGGTATGGAAAGGATGCAGGCAGGGTGGGATTCCTGCATTAGGTGCTGGGGGGTAAAAGGGCGTGCTCTGAGCAAGGGGCGGACACTAAGCTGGCACTGGTGGACTCTTCTGTAGAGGGCTTAGTGCAGTTAGCTGAGAGAACAGCACCTTGCTATTAGCTGGGGGGGGGGTTATGCCCTTTTCACACTAAATTACAAAAAAAAAAGGATGTTGTAATCTTGTGTGTTAACATATGCAGGTGGTAGTGAAGTGCAGGGTGCAGGCAGTGAGTAGCTGTTCAGTGCACAGACAGCATTGTCTGCCAGGTACGGAATCAGCCCATAAAGCTGCCTAATCTCTTTTGGGATTGGAATGGGAGGAAATTCCACTTCCTCCCTCATGCTCAGGGGCCTGTACTTCCTTCCCAAGGGAATGGGCCAGCCAGCAGTGGTCACTTTGGGGGTGACTCTCATGCTGCTGAGAGCTCTCTCCTGAAGAGCCTCTGGACTTGTGTGGGCTTGAAAGGGCCACTCTGGGTGCTTCCTGTTGTTGGCAAAGTCCTGCTGACTTTGAAGGAAAAAACTGTGATCCAGACTTGGCATTCCATGGGAAATTAGTCAGAGGGGAGAGGGCATGACTCAGACAGGGATTCTATGCAATGTGTGATTACCTGCTAAAAGTGTGTGAGGTTTCCTTCTTTGGAAGCTGTTTCTTACCTCTGATTTGTGTATTCCCACCAGTTTTCCTGTGGAGGTACAGATCCTGAATGAATTTAAGGTCAAAGTGGACTTTTTATTGATTCATCGCTTTTTTAGAAAGTGCCTGTAGAGTAGTCTGTGAACTGATGGGTTTCTAAATCAAAGTTAATACCTTTGGGTTCCTAATTTCTCCTGACAAAGTAATGGAGATGTGTGTTAACACTGCAGGGAAAAAACTAAACGTGCTAACAGTGAGCTGGACAAAGTCAAAGTCCCTGCTCTGTTGGGCTTCTGGTTTGGTTTTGAAATGCATTTTGTTCTGGGCTGTGCAGTGTTTCCAGAGTTTTAGCACGGAGGCCCCCAAAGCTGCCCTGTGACTGCAGAGATCAGTTATTCTCTGAACACAGAGGCTGTATACTCAAGTTATAAGATTTAAAGGTGGTTCACATTTGGACTGGAATGGGTCTAGTAGCAGCAAATTATAAGGCCTAGATAAAGCTTTCCTTTCCTAGTTCATGGGAGGAGATTCTTGACTGGGTGAATGAGACAGGCAATTCCCACCATTCCCCCTTCAAGAAAAATAAATGGGTCTGTGGTATTTATGTTGCAGTAAAGTTGGAGCTGATGGCCCTGGGTCCAAAGACCAAGGTGATTTATCTCATTTAATCTCTGGGGCAAAAGAGAGTTTTGTCTGGATTTTTTTTCTTGGCAAATATTTGTAGCAGCAAATGGTTCCTTTACCTTCTGTTAAACATTTGCCCCCTCTCAGAGAACAAGTAAACAGAGCAAGTAAACATATTTACTTTTCTTTAAAAAGATCCACAGTGAAATCAGGGTAGATCAGATTTGGAACAGAATGTTTAAAACAATGAGAAAACTAAATTTCAGTTATATTTCTGTATTTCCCTTACACTTTTAACTTCTAGTCATTGTTTTGCTGGTTGTTTTTTTAAGGGTCGTATCAGCATGCAAATCTACATATTTGAAATTTAGCATCACATATAAGTAAAACCTGGTATTTCTTGGTACTCAAGAAATCAGTTGGAGTATCGAGGCTTTTGAGGCGTTGTGTAGGTGAAATGCAGACACTCAGATTCCTGGCAGTTCCCAGAAGCTGCTGCTTGCTGCTTCAGGCACACTCTTGGCCAGGAACGCCTGGCAGTTTTAGACCACTGTTCCCACAGTCAGTGCTGTGGCCAAACAGCAGAGACCTCTGGCCTGCCTTGTAGCCTCTTGCTTGGTAGGAGGTGGAGGAAGGGACTGAATGCTTTGTGCTTCACTGGTGGAAAAGAGCTGTGAATGCAAATGCACAACCCCTGCAAGTTACAGACAGTGACAGAGGAGTTCACTCGTTAAGAGTGGCGTTTCAATTAATTAGGTTTGTTCTTCTTTTATTTATGTGTCAGTTTAAGGATCAGTGGTGGAGTATTTGTCCACATCACTTCTCAGCTGGAAGTGCTCTGAGCCTGCACTTCCTTTGTGTTTTGAGTGCAAGGTGGACCTTGCTTTCTGGAGTGCTGAAAGCATGCAAACCTGATTCTGTGAGTGTTCAGCTGATTGAATCAGCTCCCCTTGTTTTCAGTGTGCCTTCCTTCTCCTCAGGTGTGTTCTGTCCTGTCAGATTTGTATGTCATGTTTCTTGTCCGTGCCGTCACCCTGCGGTGACCCCTGTTCTGCCATGACTGCTCTTTGAACGTGTGAGAAATGCAGATCTGTGTGTATATCCCACAGGGATGCCCTTGTTTAGCACACTGGGCTGCAGCAGTCACACTGGGAGGCAGGTGAGTGTTGCCCCAGCTCCAGGGTGGCTGCCATTTGCCCTCGTGCTTTGCAAGTAGGTGAGCATTCATTTCTGGGCAGGCTGAAGGACCACTGATCCTGAAGTGTAACTTCCTTGAAGGCATTTCTGATGCAGAGAGCAGGGAGGTCTGTCAGTGTAGAAGTGGGGAGCACTAAAGCTGCATTAACATCTGCTGCAGAAGTGCAGATCCTGGTGTAAGGCAGATCTGAACAGGCTGTGTTCGAGCTCTGTTCCAGGCTTGGAGCTGGTTCTCACGACCCTGAGAAGCAGCAGTTCTGGGTGCCAGGAATCTTGATTTAAATTGCAGATAACTTGCCTGGAGCTGGAATCTGTGGTAGTTGGAACATCTTTCAGAATCTAAAAAATCTGAAAATACTGTAGACTCCTGTTAGACCATGATGGTCTAACTTTGTAATTCATTTTTCTGTGCTATATTTTTCTGCAGTTCGTGGCTCTGCTGACAAACCCTTAGCAGGTACTCCTGCTATTCTTTTCCCTTCAGTTCTGAATAGAAAAATTGCAAGGCTTTGCAAAATGCTGGGTTTATGTAGCAGTTCTGGTCTGTCTTCTAGTTCTGAAGAGCCAGGATGAGCCTATTTGGATTAGGTGAAAGTTCTGAATTGTTTAGACTTTTTAAAAAATGGTCCTGAATTAGTTGATTACAGCCAGGTAGAAAATCAACTGGCAGCAAATCAAATAGATGGAACATTGCAATAAATTCTTGCTCCTCCTTTTCTCTGTGTTAGCTAATCTGCCATTTGTTCAGGTGCCTGTCAGTGAGCATACTGAGACAATGGTTAGCTGGGTTTGGGTCAGGTGATGAGGCCAGTCAGTCTCTCCACCACCCCCTAACATGCTGGTTGCAGCAGAATAACTATATTTAAACTAGAATAAACCTAGAATAGTGATAACTGATCCAGAGTGTACTCTTGTGGCAGAGAATTGGCCCATCAGAATTCCTTGAACAAAACTTGAAATGTCATAATGAGTACTTTATGCAGTTATAGATGTATTATTTTAATGGGGTTTTAACTGATAGGCAGTGCTCTGGAGCTGAATTTATCATACTCTTGACCTCTGGCCTCAAGCAGATGAGACTTCCAAAATTGCCTGCAAATGAACTTTAATTTGCCTTGAAGTTTACATAGACACTCCATTTGGAGTTAGTGAGGTTGGAGACCAGAACAACATGACAGCAAAGAGCAGAAAAAGGAAAAAAAAGGGGGGGTGGGGCTAAAATGAGATTTGAAATCCAGGATTTTATGACATCAGTGTTCTTTTTGTTCCTTTAATTTTCTCAGTCTGCTGTTTATATTCAGTGTTTCATATTTACTCGCAAGTTTTCCCCCTTCTGTCCGTCTTCTTCCTCTACCCTTTTATCACTTGGAAATACCTTACCCAGAAGGAAGAAAACGTGGATTTAAATTACTGCTGAAAGAGAACAAGGTATTTATCAGCTGTGTGCTTTGCCACTGTGCTTGGGGGAAAAACAGCTGTGCAGGAAGGTCCTTATGGTCCTACAGGGGCTTAATTTTCTGGACAGAAGGTCTCTTCATCTCTGGCTCCTGTTTGCTTTGGAAGATAGATGGGTTTCTGGGTCAGTTCTGTAGAAATGTTTTCTGATTTGGCAGGATTCCCAAAGTATTGGCAAGAATGGAGTAGGAGAAGTGCCTGTGAAGGCTCTGGGGCTTAAGGGGGACCAAAAAAAGTTAAATGGATGAAATGTTTTGAAGGAAAAACTGCTAAAAAAGCCCCAACCAAACTAAAAGCTCTCTCTTTGGGGGTGAGTGGGGGAAACTAGGAACAGGACAGTCCCTTCCCCTCGTGCTTGGGGGTGTGGGGGTGTGGTGCCTGCTGAGGTCACCTGGTGGGTGGTCACAGCCTTGTGCTCAGGGCCTGTGTCACTCGGGGGGCTCAGTGTGCGAGCTGCAGGTCAGCCCTCGCCAGAGAGGTCCCACCTGCTGTGTGTGGGACCCACACACAGCTGCAGTCTGTGGGCTGTGTTTGGGAGGATGTGGGGGTGGTCTAGGAAGGCACGGGTGTGTCTGCATGCTCCGCTGGGGGACACTGCTGTAATGTCCCACTGCACCCAGCAAAGGTGAGGAGGGCGTGTGGCCGTGCCTGCCCCGGCTGTTTGTGGAGCTGGGCAGTGCCTGGGCTGGCCAGAAATCAGGTAAGAACTCTGCGTTGCTGCACCATGCCAGCACTGCCTGGCTCACTGCTCTGTGAGTCGTGATCCCCCCACTTGTTGGGGCAGGGACTCCTGGCACAGCGTGGCTGCAGGTTTGTTCCCTCCCTCGCCATCCAAGCCATCCAGCTGTGCTGGAATTTACAGGACCCGAGTGGTAGCAGGGGCAGCGCCCTCTGCCATCCACTGGTTAATCTGTAATAACAGGTTGTAGGTACTGGTGAATCTGTGGGACAGATTGTAGGTACTGGTGAATCTGCAGTACAGGTTGTAGGTACTGGTGAATCTGTAGGACAGGTTGTAGGTACTGGTAAATCTGTAGGACAGGTTGTAGGTACTGGTAAATCTGTAGGACAGGTT
>JAWWMP010000001.1:4599044-4613923 GCA_035047865.1 Dendrocincla tyrannina | reverse complement strand
CTGCCCCATTCCCTCTGCCTCATCCCACATCCCTCTGCCCATCCCACATCCCTCTGACCCATCCCACACCCCGTCTGCCCCATTCCCTCTGCCTCATCCCACATCCCTCTGACCCATCCCACATCCCCTCTGCCCCATTCCCTCTGCCCCATCCCACACCCCCTCTGCCCCATCCCACACCCCCTCTGCCCCATTCCCTCTGCCCCATTCCCCCTGCCCCATCCCACATCCCTCTGCCCATCCCACGCCCCCTCTGCCCCATTCCCTCTGCCTCATCCCACATCCCTCTGACCCATCCCACATCCCCTCCCGTCCCACCCCACAGCCCTCGTGTTCCCGCAGGGCCCTGTTGCTCTCGGGGATCCCGCCGGGAAGTCGGGCGGTGGCACCGGGATCTTGGAATATTCCCCGGGATCGGCGCTGGGGGCCGGGCCGGCTCCGCCAACAAAGCGTGGGATAATGGCGAGCCCGGCGTGTTTTCCCGCGGCTGGGGAAGCCCCATCCCATCGGGATTCGTGTCCCCACTCCCCATCCCACCGGGATTCGTGTCCCTGATTCCCCCATCCCACCGGGATTCGTGTCCCTGATTCCCCCATCCCACCGGGATTCGTGTCCCCACTCCCCATCCCACCGGGATTCGTGTCCCCACTCCCCATCCCACCGGGATTCGTGTCCCCACTCCCCATCCCATCGGGATTCGTGTCCTCACTCCCCATCCCGCCCCATTCCCCCTTCCCAAGTTCAACCCAGTGCTATTCGCGGCTCCCCCGGGGCAAAAAGGGAACTGTCGGTGCTCTTTGTCACGGCGCGGGGGCTGCGAAACGCTGCCAAAAATATTTGAAATAACCAAACCCCGCCACCCCGGAATGTTTGTGCCCGAGTTTTTGGGGGTGCGGCGGTCTGTCGTGGGGTTTGGGGAAGGGAAGGGAAGGGGGGGAAGCGGGTTGTCCTTTTGTGCTGGAGTGGCAGAACAATCCCTCGGCAGCTCCTCGGAGCCGAAGGCTGCGAGTGCTCGAGGTGGAGCTGGTTTAGAGCGCTGCAGAGCGCGGGTGTCGCTGTGCCTCGGGTGGGTTTCCTCTCTTGTTTCCCGGGGGAATTCAAGGTGGGATATCGCATTACCGCGTCTTCTCTGCCCCGAGTCCCCGAGCACTCGGTAATCCGCCCAAGGAAATCAAGGTCATGGCTGGTTGGGGTCCACACCAGGGGGGGGGGTGTGTCCCTTGGAAAGGGATTTCGAGATCCTAAAATTGAAAAAAAGGTTGAAAACTAATGGTCCGACTGCTTTTGAGGTTTGCTGTGTCTTGATAGCTGGTTTGGCCAAGTCTTAGCTGAGGATTGTCCTAACTTTTAGTGATCAGTCCTTCTGGCTGGATTTTTCTTCTTCCCTGCTCCAGTTGGAGCAGAAAAGCTCCGTGTTAAAATTAGGACTGTGCTGTGCAGATTCCCATAAAGCACTGTAAGACCTTTCTTTTTTTTTCCTGCTGCTTTTACATGACTGTGTCTCTGGCAGGTGAAGTATTTGATCAGTTGAAATCATCCCCACAGACTTACTAAGATCTCTTTTCTGGATGCCACTCCAATAAATTGTACATAACCTTAGTTAGGAACAAAATCCCTCTAATGACTAAGGTTAAGGTCTCATATTTACTGTTTTTCATTTAACCTAAATTAGTTCAGTAGCTTCACAGCCTTGAGAAAACAGGACCTGGCAGAGCCCTCCCCCTGAATTCCGTGGAGATCTGTGGTGGTGGTGGCAGGAGGTGCTCAGTCCTTGCTGGCTCCTGCTTTTGACCAAGGGGTCGGTACGTGGTGTGCTTGTCTTGTGGAGCCACTGCTCTTTCACTCCAAATCGTGTTTATGGCTTAATAAACGCGCTGATCTGGCTGCTAGGCAGGCGTGGTTGCCTGTGTGCAGATGACCCAGCCCAGGCCTGTTGCTGTGCCTTTCTGTGTGTAGGGCAGTGTGGCTGTGGGTCTCTGCCCCTGCAGCAGTGCTGTGTAGGAGGGCTGTTGTTTGGGCCCTGACGGAGCCCGCGGTGCTCGGGTGGGCAGCACTGCTCGTCGGTCATTGCTGGGCCAGTCTGAATGAAAAGGAAGGCGTCTTCCTATTTGCAATTTTTATAGTAGTGTTTCTGCAGTCTGGCTGACAGCAAACGCAAGTCAAGCATTTCATTTTGACTTAGGAATAATATTGGGAGACTCAAGGTACTATCCATGTGCATTTTTTGCTTTGTTGGTTGTTTGGGTGGATTTTTTTGGTAAACTGGTCAAAGCAATTATGGATACCAGTAAAAATTAAGAAGTTTATGTATCCGTTGTCTGCTGCTCTTTTTCAGCCACCAAATCACATGAAACCCCTTATAGCAAGTCCATAACTAGCAGTGTGTTGGAAGGCAGATGTGTCTGTGTGAATGGTACTGGTGTAGTGAAACATTCACAGTGACGGCAGTAAAATACCAGAAATATTGAAAGGGACTGTGCATGGCAGGAAGACATCTGAGAATTAATTGCTGTTTCCTATTTACTCAGTGTTTTAGTTTCATGTGAACTGGCAATCAAGTGACACTCTATTTATAGCCTCTTCCAGCTTTCAAAGCCAGCTGCTCCAGGAAGGATCTGTGCATCACATTGTGCCTTCCCATGCAGACAGTTGACTCCTGGAATTTATGTCCTTGCAGGATCCCTAAATCATTGCCCTGAACCCTCCTCAGTTTCTGGACAGAGTTGCACAGAAACATGTCGTGGAGATGGGACAATTCAGTGGTACCTTGAGATGCTGCCATTTGGGGAGAATCGCAGCTGTGATGACAGAGGGGGAATGTGGGGCTTAGCAATGTATGTGCCAGCTAGGCTTCCTTCAGCATTTGCAGGCTCATTGGGCTCGGTTTCAGGCAGTGGGTCTGAGGTCTCCAGGGAAAGCCAATCCTCAGGGACAGCCGTCAGGAACTCTTTCCTTGGTGCAGTTTGGGCGTCCTTGGAATGCTCAGGGCTGGAAAGGGAGTGTCGGGCTACTCGCAGTTGTCAAAGACATCCCATTGCGTTGGCACTGGTGGGAGCCTGTAGCACCCAGTTCAATTCTGCTTTGCAGCTGGCAGGTGTAATCAGCAGCTGGGATACTTCCAGGGCAACCCGGGAGCCTTTGTTGCAGTTCTGTGTTTGTGTCAGTGACCCTTGAACGTCCAGGTTCTCCCTGCAGGTGAAGTGTTTGGGGCCAGCACAATAAAGGCCTCTACGTGGATTAAATGTGGCATCCAATGATTTGACTGGAGAAATGGTTTCTTGCAGGAAATGAGGGATCCATGATTCCTCTGAAGGAGTCAGTGTGAGGGGTTTCTTTGCTTTTCTGTGAGGGGTCATGCTGGTGAGAATGACTCTGTTTAGCCTGGAGGAAGGATGAAGACTTTTCCTCTTTTTGTTAGTTTGCTTTGGGGTTTTGGCGTGTTTGGGTTATTTCTGTTATCTGGCACAGCAGGTTGTCCACAGAAAGTCTGTCAGTCTGAGATACTCTGCAGAGGGGAACTGCTGCTGGTTTTCAGCTCCGAGTGCTTGTCAGAGGTTGTGGTGCTTGATAGAATGGAACCAAATATCTAAATAATCAGCTCTTCCCAATCTCGGATATCCTTGTTTCTGAAATCCTTTTTTGTGATGTGAAATGTGTAAGCTTACCAGATACCTTAGAGAGGGAGCTGTGATGCTGCAGCCCGAGCTTCCACTCCCCCTCTTTAAAGGTTGCGTCGTATTTTACTAGGTTTTTATCATCCTGTTTGTTAAGACTGGGGAAAGGTTTGAAGTCTATCAAATAAGGAAACCAGTAGTGAATCAAATTTGGGGAAAGTTTCAACAGTTCTTACTAAAAGGAGGACTGTGAATACATTATGGAGGCAGGGAAAACTGACTGTGAACCACTTTAGGTTTCAGGAGTTCCCTCTCTTTGCGGGGAGGAACCATGATAAAACCAAAGCTAATGACACCTTTGGAGCTGCTTGCCCTGCTCATAGGCTGGGGTGGAAAACAGGAAAACGGACAAGAATAGCTGTTTACGTGTGTGGACACCTGGCTAGTTTTGATATTGACTGTGTCACACTCATTAACTCATTCGTTTATAAAACTAAGAGTGGCTTGTTGAATGTAGATAGAATTGGTTGTTGCTGTTGAACACTTGGTTCTTCCTAAAATATTTTGCCCAGGGTACCAGAGTGAAATTAAATTAGTTCCTTGAAATACCATAAACTTTCATTCTCTCTTATTTTTCTTGAACAAACAAACACCCAAAGCCCAGCAGAGTGGAAAGTGGAATGCTGGGGAGAGCAACCAGAAGGAGACGTGTGTGTTCCCCAGGTTTTGCTCCAGCTATATTTAAACACGTGGTATCTTGGCCTTTGAAAATAATGCAGAGTAAGAAGGGTTAGACAGCTTTTCTAGGATCAGCTTTGTAGTTGTTGCTCTTGCAGGCTTGGCAGTGGTCACAGTGTATTTAATCAGCCTTTCTTCTTTAATTCTTTGCATAATGCTTTTGATGTTCAGCTATTTTCAGGTATACCTTTGCATTTCATATCCTAAACCTCTGGTATTAATTTTCTTCTCTGACATGTGTTAAAACCACTCATCTGTCACAGCGAAATAGAACTGATAGAGGTGGTTTGTGTTATTTTTTCTTCTACAAGTCTAGCAAATTAACTGCTGCCTGGAAAAGGACCATTTACCTCTTTCTTTATCCAAAAATGTCCCTGCTTGTGTGGTTATGAGGACACAAACGTGCTGGTTTAATGTGAACAGTGTAGCTTCCTGATGTGCGTCATTTCCCCCCGCCCTTCAGTGTGTGCCCTGTGTGTTCCATCAAATACGCTGGGAAACTGAAGATTTTAGAAAGATATGCTTCAACTATCTCTTTTTCAGATTTGTTTTCATCAGAGATGTTTTCTGAATAAGGGAGAAAAGCAGAGTCAGAATTGCAGTTCACGGTGTAGTGAATTAATTAGAGGAAAATACGTCCGTTAAACCTCTTTAACATGCTCAATCTAATAGTGGAAGGAGGCAGGAAACATGAGGAAAGCAGGAAATTTGGTGCAGTCATTGGAGTTTCACTGGTTGTATAGAAAAGTTCAAGACATAAAAGAGCATTGTCGAAAAGGGGTGTCACTTTTTAATTAAAAAAGCCCCACAACAGAGTACAGCGATCAAGTATTGCCTTAAACTGGATATGTTTGGGGTTTTTCCCTGTTAATAAAACAAGACTTAGTGACTACAGTCCCTACAAATTACAGATGAGCAATGGAAAGAACAACGTGCCATGGAGACCTGTTGATCCCAAATTGAATTTGGAGGAGTTTAATAAAGAGGCTGTGTCTGTCCTGAGTTCCCTGGTACTGCCTCATTGAAATGGGCACCACGGGGCACAAAGGCACAATGTGGACCCCTAAACCAGCTTTTGGGAAAGGATGTTAAGGGTGATCCTACCACACAAGATTAATGGTTTTGTTTTCTCTCCACTTCCAAGTAAACCAACTCAGATAATACAAACGCTCATTTAAAATGCTTTAATATCAGTAAAGGAGAATAAAAGCCTATGTAGCAGAATCATCAGGACAAGGGAACAAAGCGACGCTGGCTGGTTGTTATTTGGTGCACGGCAGCAAAGCAGGAAGAGCTGCGAGCTGGGAGGGAGGATTAAGGTTGCACGAGTATTCCTGGTGCCTGAGTGCTGAACCCTTCGGTTTAATTGCAGTCTAATCAGCCTTCTGTTGTCTTTAGGATTATTTCCCTCGCTGACTGACTGAGGTGGAGGTGCAGGAGCCAGCTGGGCCTGCAAGTGCTGCAGCCACGTAGCACCACTCAAGGACACTTGAGGGCTTGTTTTGCTGTTGTGTGGGAAATCTCTGCTTGGGGTTGATATCACTGACCTTTTCCCAGTTCCCTCTTCCCTGGGTGCTTTGTGGTTTAATTTCTATGGTTTGTGTTACTGCTTCTGTCTCCTCAGCGTTGTCCAGTTTTGCTTCTGCTCAGTGGCAACACGTTGATGCTCATTTTTGTGTGGTTTCTTTTGTAAAAATTACATGCAGGCTCTGGGATTACTCGGTGCCTTCTGTCACTGTCCTGAAAAAACAGAGTAAATTCCAGTGTTTGTTTTGAGGATGTTGGGCATTGATAGGAGTAGAGTTTCTGGGGTTTGTATGCTGGCATCAATTTGTGAAAAACTGTAGACCCTTAAGATCACATTATTTTGGTGTTTAGTGACACTACTTTGCAGAATCTTCATTTTTGGGTTTGTTTTTCCTTTTTTCTTTTATCTCTTTTTTAATGCTGCTGTCTAGGTCAGATGTAGTTATCAATGAACCTACTTAGTGAGTTTTGATGTTTCCATTTCGTAAAATCACCAACGTTTTTGCTGCTCTTGTATTTTGACATATGGCTTAAAAGCATTAATGGAAGGTGGATTTCTGGCATTGTGTTCGGCTAGAAGGAAATGATCAAAAATTGGTACAAATGTTTCAGATTGTTATCGTCTGCCCTCCAGAAATTCAAGATGCATTTTGTGTTTCTGCATTTTGCACGAAGTGGGCAGAGCTGTGGGGATGTACTTTCTGCTTTTAAGGGATTAGCCCTCCGTGTAGTGTCTGTGCACTGAACATTAGTCATGTGTGTTAATGGCTGCCAAGGAGTGAGTGTGCTGCAGGCTTTGCATGTGTAATTGTAATATTTGAATTATACTCAGTCTTAGGATGCAGATGCATTTGCTTTATATTCTTTGGAGCCTCGGTGTTCTCATGCAGGCAGCTGGAAACTGCAGGGGTTTGTGAGCACTTCAAATGTGTTTTCATTTTTGATTGCAGCGTTTCATTGCACTGGCATTGTACGCGACTAAAGACAATGTTTGTACAAGGAATGTGTTTGCTTTGTAAACAACTGCCTGTGTTTTGATCCTGAGTGTTTCAGACAGCTCCGTACTTAAGTTGCACCTTGATCTCCTAATAATGAGCTCTGGGTACATGAAAGCTGTCTGCTGCTGCACAGAGGAGGCGTGTGCGGCATGTACTGGATTGGTGTTTCAGGAGGAGGCAGTGATGGGAGAGATCCTTTAGGTCTCTTGCTCTATTTATTTATTTTATTCCCCCCCTCCCCGTAGCTTTCTTCCAGTTGGATTGCTTCCATTAACTGCATTAGGGCAGGCCATTAAACACATCTGTGTTCAGCCACTTTTAAGCTGTTGCACTGCAACACTGCGAGTTGTTGTGACTTTGCATGTGATTCCTGATCTTGTCCCCTTGAAGGCCCCCAAAACAGTCCAGTGGCGTGGAACTGATCATGTCCCAAGAACCTGTTGACACTTGAGGCCGGTCCTGTGCTAGCAGTAAGGAAGAGTTCAGAGCCAGAGGGTGCCGGCCTCCAAACAGAGCTGGGCTTTTCACTGCTCTGCGTTCCCCTGTCTCTCAGTTGCTGGTTCAGACGTGTCCCAAATGCTGTGCTGGGGGCTGAATCAGCCAGGACTGAATGTGGGTACTGGGAGATGGTATCTGAGTCTCAGCAGGGGATTTGAATAGCCCCCTTTGGTCCTCGCTTTGTTCCTCAAGGACTTGCAGCCTTTCCTCCGGGAAAATGCACTGTGTCATGAATGCTGACTGCTCTCTGCCTAGCGGATATCAGGAGGAAGATGAGCATCCATCCTTCTCTTCCCTGTGAACTGAACGTGTTCTGAACCATCAGTGATGTTTGTTCAACGCTTAATAATTATGACACTTCACCAATATAGAAATTAAACCCATTAAACCAAACCCACCTCCTTACTTAGGTTACGTGGCTTTGTTGTTACTCTTACTGTAGTGTGTTCCTGTTATTTACCTTTCCTAGGAAATGAGGGAAGATGTGGTTCCTTTTTAATGTGTGTTTATTTCAGAAACACTCTTATGTCCTGAAAACTCTCTTCAGTGAAAAAGGAGTCTCTTGAGTTAAACAACAGGGTTGTTTTGCCATCTAGGATGAATACAGTGTCATTTTTAAAAATAAGCTCTTTTTTCCTCTGTTTGTTTTTAAATGCCCAACGATAGTTTAACCTACATCGCAGGGTTAACTTAATAGTCACCTACCAGCAAGACTCTGCTTTCCACTTTAAACTCTAATCCTGGGCAAATTCCAAGTGTTTACACTCCTAATCTTACAGGGTTATGACCTGTGTCTGTTATGATACCTAAATCTATATTTATTTCACGTGTGCCCCCAAACCCAGCAGTGTGCAGTGCCTGTACTCCTCAGGCTTAAATGGTACCTTTAATTAGGTGCTAAATGCTTTAGTTTGGTCCCACCGTGTCCAGGTTCCCAGTTTCACGGTGACACCCTGCTGGGAAAGGCAGGCCCTGCTTTTTTTCCTCTTGTTTCCAGAAGACGTGTGTCCTTAGGTATGTTGGTAAGCTTCTCTGTAATCACCGAATCTGTTTCAAACTGAGTATGGAGTTGGCTTCAACACCTCTAAATGGCAGGCCTTTCGTTCTTCCCCCCGCCCCTCTGTGTGGGGCTCCCGTGGTCAGTGCTGGTGGGGGCAGCAGCCCCTGCACACTCCTGGGGGCACTGGTGGCACTGGCAGCAGTGCTGGGGACACAGCCTGCCAGCGCTGTGCTCCTCCTCAAGGCAGGTTCCAGGGGGTTTGCTGTCCTCCTGCTGTGAGTCTCCACGCTGCAGCGCTCCTTTGGGGTGAGTGCCTGCAGAGCAGAGCCTGGCTCTGCTGGGAGCAGTTCAGACTCTGGCACTGGGGTGGAGCAACGCCCCCGACTCAGCTTCTTGGGCATCATCTTTCCTTGCTGGAAAGTAGAGCTCCTGATTGTTTGGATGCTGCACAAATGAGGAATACTCGAGAACAGGCACCTGATGTGTGCTTGTGAGAGCTGTCTGGGTTACTGTGTTGGTACCATCTCTAGATGTGAATATTCAACACCCATTACTGTGCCACGTAACAGTTCCAGGTGCGGATTGCTCAAAGTCGAAGAAAAGTGTTTCCAAAGACACGTTGAAACCCACAGTGATGCTGTTTACTCTGACTTGTGACATTGCAGGATATTCCTTTGTGCCTTCAGTTAGTGGATGAGAAGGCGGCAGGGCTCAAGTGTATTTTTCTTGTTCTGGTGACTATTTGGTGTCTTGCAGAATTTCAAGATGTTTCCTGAGACATATTTTAGTGCTGGTGGAGAAAACAGGGAAAGCTTTTGCATGTGGTTAGTCCTACATCCAGTTATTCAGCTGTTTAGGTGGTTTTGTGTTGAGAAGAGTAAGGTGGTGTGTGTTACCTGTTTGCCTTTGGTTGCCTCTTGCACAGATACAGCTTCTCTTTGTTTTGTCACATGAATAATGAATTTGGTCCTCTGCTTTGTAGGAATTAGAAATATTCATGACACAATATAAAAATGTCAAGTGCCTTTTATCTCAGGGAGTAGTTTGTATACATGATCATTGGACTACTGTAAGGGATGGAATAAACATAAAAATTGCTGAAAACCAGCATTTTTTTTCTCCTGTTACAGAACCACACCTATTTTACCTTCTGGAACAGTTGATATTAATACAACTGAATTATAAGTGTTGTGTCTTTCAGCCACAGAACATGGTAAATATCAAACAGAAATGAAACAGGTTGGTTTAAGGCTCAAATGCTTGTAGCCTTACGAGTTTTGGGCCCCAGTGGAAGCTTTTATTCAAGAGTGCACACTCAGTATTTGAAATATGTTTGCAAGTTAATGACAGCCATTGCTGCAAATGCAAACACATCTGTGCTGGTACCTGTAATGACTTACTGTTGCAGATTCAGAAGCAGCAAACTGAACAGAAGTATTTTTCAAAATGCTTATTAATTACTCTAAAATGTTTAACATTGCTGAGTTCTTTTTTTCTTTTTTATAACTTCAGATCTCTTTTTGTGGGTTTTATTTGAGATCAAATTTTGTATCAGTATACTCACCACGTGGTATTACAGGTTTGCTGACTGTAATTGAGGGCTCAGTGTCCTATCCTCCGTAGTTTGTCTTAGTGCTGAGAGCTGAAATTTTGTGTTTCTCAATACACAAAGCTCATTCCTTAAGCCTGTCTTTGGATTTGAGTTACAAGCTTGATTAACACCAAGTTGTTTGATGTTGGGTGTTAAATAGCAAAGCTCTTACATATACAAATGGCAAGTAATTCTCTTCCTAGACTTTAAAATACTTTGTGTTTTCTGTATAGTGTTCACTTTGAGGCTTTGTGATGCTTCAGTAAGAGCAGAGAATAATTTGGGGCAGCCTGTTTTGAAGTTAAACCAAAGTGAAGCAGTTGTTCACAGTCACTTGAAAGGTGTTCTTTTACACGTGGACAGAACCAAGATTATAATTTTTTTAGCATTTATACAATAGTACAGAACTGTGAAGAAATACAACACAGGGGACTGGAGGCCACACCAGTGGGTTTGGTTTCTGGCAGTACTGCTGGGTCACTCTTTCCTTTGATAAATGGCTTCAGGTTCCTGTGTCACAGCTTTGAATGACTATAAAATGGGGCCACTGTCAGCCTACACAGCTCACAAATTATACTCAAGACTTTAATTCATTTTCAAGGATGAAAGATCGTGCATAGTCCCGTTTACTGTGTGGCACATGGAGAATTCTTGCTGGGAAAACAGCCTGTTGAGGTGTGGATCAGAACTTACCGTGGATCACGATGCAGAGCTTGGCACAGTCGATCCAGCAAAATAAGCTCTACCCAGATGAACGGGACTTGCCCTCTTTTCTGGGAGTTGCTTCAGAGCTCCATAAACTCCACCCTGGAAAACCAGGCGTGTCTTTGCAAGGTGCTTGGAGCGTGAGAGGACACGTGCTCTGCCTCGGGAACAGATGCTGGCTCCATTTCAGTTCCAAACTAGGGCAGCCCAAATGTCACAGCCAGCAGCGCTGGGGGACGTGGCCTTGCAAGGAGCCTGCTGGAGAGAAATGAGTGTTCACTGCATAAATGGCATCTGTTACTGAAGAAGGGCTGTCTTTTAATGTCTCATGCCACGGTGCTGCTGCTGGCATCAAAGTTTAGTTGGATTTCTGTCGGGCACTGATGTGCTTTAAAGCTAAACCTTCACGGTAAAATGATCTGTACTTCTTCAATGGGAAATTCTGGAGCACAGTTTTAAATATATGAGAGTTTTACATGCTCAGAGATTTAACTTCTCTGCTGTCATCAGCTCCGAAGCAGCTTTGACTGAGTTGCGTACAAAAGAAAGGTATGTGTGTCCCTCTGCCAAAATAGCCATGTAGAAAGCACCTGATCTGCAATTCCTGAACTGAGGATTGTGACCTAAATGGCGTCATAACCACTGGGAGCACAAGGGACATGGTGGTATTTTGGTGTTGCTCCCTGAAGTGAGATTAGAGCTGTGAATGCATCCAAACACCCGAGTTAGGTAATTCTCCAGATGGGAGTGGCAAGGAGGATTTGGTTTGACCTTGTGTGTAGCAATGAAGTTGCAAGGAAGCAGCTGCAGTTTCTCTTTTGCCTCCTTTTTCATGTTTAAATTCTTGCTATGAACGACTCAGGGTGGTGATTCTTTCACAGGTAGAATGTGGCCTTGGAAATGGTCCTCGAGTCTCTGGATTAATATATAGTAAAAGAAGGTACTGACCACTGTATTGAGTGTTTCACTGCACCTTAAGGCTTCAGCAGGGCATAATGTTTGGTGAAAATGGGTGGATGGGTAAAAGCTGAAAATGTGATTCATTGTTTCCTGAGAACGGGGCTGGACTTTGAGGCTTCAGGTGGTGCCAAATGTCTGGTGAGAGGGGTGGGTGGGGCATTAGCGTGGTGGCTTTCCAAATTCCAGCATGTGAACGCTGCCCAGCAGGGTCACCATCGCCACTGGAAATTTAACTGGGCTTTGGTTTGGTTTGGTTTGTTTTATCATGTTCTTGAATGAGAGTTAAGGGCTGTGAAGGTCCTTGTCACCTGTGAGAGCAGAGTCCTTGGCGTGGGAATTTGGATTGTTAGAACATGTAACAGGAAGAGTTGTGATGATGCACCTGAAGAATAAAACAAACCAAACCACAAAGGCTTCAATTTTGTTAATGCAATAAAAATGGGTCAGTGACACAAATGTTCCAGTGACAAGCCCTCTAGTCCTTACTGCTGAGCTTCCTTGTCAGAGCAGTGAACCTGGGGAGGCTGGGCTGAAATACAGGGGACAGAGTCACTGCCTTGGCTCAGCTTTGCCCAACAGCAGCTGCAGAGTCACAGTTTCCTCGGGTCAGTTCATTCGAGGAGTCCAGGCTGTTATTGCAGATAAACACTCCACCACTCAGGGTCTGGTGGTTCTAGTTTGGAATGATAAGGCAAATCAGAAATAACCCATTCAGTTGTCTTATGGTGTTTAGTGCTTAATCAAGTAGAAAGGGTTTTGGAGGCAAAACAGTTTAACTGCTTTCTCCCCCTCTTTCCTTTAGGGAATAAGGAAACTGTGTCAGTGTTGAAGTTTTGCTTGTATTCTGTTCCTTCCTCGAATCGGGATTTAGATAGGCAGGGATCAAATGGTAAATAATGATGACATTTATAACAAATCACATATGCTAGCATGTGCTGTCCTACCAACTCTGCTTAATGTTTCCCGTGGGCAAGCTAACCAAATCTGTGCCACCTTCTGTCTGATCTCAGGCATTCTGTAGGTACAGCTTGCTTATTGAGGCCTGATTCTGTAGGTTCTGCAAAGCCAGGTGAATTCTGAGGGAATTCCACAGTGTCATGTTTGAGAACACTGCAGCCCAGCACAGGCCCCCAGTCTGAGAGTCTGAGCTGGAATTTAATTCTGAGACTTTTATGGACACAGGGCAAAAAAGGCAATGATCCTGGAGTTTCAGTGCTTTTAGGATTCAAGGGAAAATATTAGGTTCCTCAGTATCTGTCCCTTCTGAACGTGCTTTCTCGGGAACATTGGGCTCATTATAACCTGCTTTCAGAGAACAGGGGCACTCCAAAGGAAAGGAAAGCTGTGTGCTTAAGCATCTAGTTCAGGGAAAGAGCACACCTTTGACAATGTGTACTGACTGTATTGCCCCCTCTTGACGTGTTTCATACAGTGGTGGGTTACAGTACAGTGGTAAATCAGTTTGCACATGGGGAATAAGGACATAAAATTCCAGGGGCCTTGCCTTATCCTATGCACATTTATAGCTTTGTTTAGTTTGTTACCTCTGAGTGCTCATTAGCAGGGTCTTAACTTTACTTCAGTGTTACTGTTTTTAAAAAGTAATTAATTTGTGTTTTTCTTCACAGGGAGAAGAGAATTTATCCAAAGATTAAAACTTGAAGCAACCTTGAATGTGCATGATGGATGTGTAAGTCACCTGTTGCTTTTCTGTTTGTTAAATGAAGTTAAATTGTGATTTTGTTGCCATGGTGATAGTTTCCTTAACTTAAAAATGCAAATACTGTGTGTTGAAGCTGAGCAGGACAACATCTGAATTCTCTAGGTATTTGTGTCCTCTTAAACATCTGACACTTTACCTCTGAAACAAAGGGTCTGATCCTTATCTGTGTCTGCTGCTGAATGAATTCATGCCCTGTGCCAGTAAAACACATCCTTCCCTTTGCATTCAGGACTCATCTTAAAAGGAATGTTCAGCAGTTTCTTGCTCTGTTGTCTTAAAGCTGTATTAGAGTTTCGAGTGATTTATTCTGCAAGCCTAGAAAGCAAATGGTCAAGTGCTCTGTGCTTGTTTAAAGGGACAAAACAAAAATAAGCCTCTCCTGAAAGGCAACAACCTAATTTGAAATGCTGCTTATTGAAATACTTAACTACTGAAATGAAGCCCAAACCACTCTGTGACTCCACGTGTACAAAGTCATTTCTCAGTGTTTCTATGTGAGATTGTAGCAGTGCTTCTTTTCCTTTAGGATTTCTGATCGAGTAATTTTTCGTCCCAAACACTTTAGATGAAATTTTTGAAGTTTCTTTTCCTGAAGTTGATTGGATTTCGGATTTTTTTCTTTGTTTTCTTGTAAAAATATTATTTTTTTCCTGTAAAAATGGCGCAGGAAAATGGTGTTTCTTTGTTCCTTGTTAAAATTGGGGTTACTGATGTCTATTTTAATTATCTACATTTATGTCATGTAATGGAAATTACAGATTTGGTGTTGGCTGGGTCTTGCTTGAATCTGTCCTGTGGATATGTATGTGAAAACTAGTTTTGCTTGGATTGTGTGAGCTTTTAAAAAATGCTTGAACATGTGGCCTAACTTCATTGTTCTAGTGGGAGGAAAGTGTTTTAATTGTCAATTTACAGGTGCTGTGAACTTATGCAGGTGTTTGAAATGCTGCTACAGTTTGAAAAAATGCCTTTAGAAGTTAAATTTGCCAGAACTCTCCACCTTTAAAGAATGAGGAATTGGGATTTCTTACATTATTTACAGTGTGGCCTTTTTAAGGAATAATCTTTTATGGCCAACAACCATTCAGTACAATTTCTCACTGTTCTAAAAAAATCTGTGAAATAAAATCAGTGAAATTACAAAGCTCTCACTGATTGAAAAGTTTGTACCATCAGTGGGAATTGGGGTGTTTGATTTCCCACAACTGCTGAGTCTGTGTGCGTTTCAGGTGGGAATGGGGAACGGGTGCTCTGTTGTCTTACTAAGAGTGTTTCTGGATTTGGGTTTGTTGAGGTGGTTGGGGTTTTTTGAGAGGGTTGGATGGCAGGGGCTTTAAAGAACTGTAGTGTTGTTCTGTTGCATGAGATGTGACATATTTTCAGTATAAAGAAATTGGACACGGTGCACAACTTCCTTAGGGCAAGACATTGTCTTAACTAATTGGGGGCTAGTGACACGAATTACTCCAAGGATACACACTCTTGTAGCAGTAATGTTACCACACACCTGCTTGTTTGAGGTGGG
>JAWWMP010000001.1:4520881-4591323 GCA_035047865.1 Dendrocincla tyrannina | reverse complement strand
GCCAGTACACCTGTCACTACGGCACCACCTACGAGGTAAGTACACCTGTCACTACGGCACCACCTACGAGGTAAGTACACCTGTCACTACGGCACCACCTACGAGGTAAGTAAGTACACCTGTCACTACGGCACCACCTACGAGGTACTGCGCGCCCTGGGGCAGCGTGAGCCTGCCGAGAGAGGCTCCCTCGAGCAACTCCATCTCAAAAATGGGTCTGCAGTGTCAGGTGGTTTCCTGTTGTGTGTTCCAGGGAGCTCTTTGGGGGTGAATTTAGAGACAGTGGTTTCGGTCCTGCCTTGGGAGTTTTGGTCATAAAACGAGGCAAGAAGAAAAGTGTTTCTGAAGTTAGGAAGAGAATAAGGTTTATTGATTATTTATGTTTTTTAATGACAGCAAAATCTACTGCTTGTAAAACTTAGCATGCTTAAAATAATAAAAACTCTTCTATTTTCTTCTTGGGTTATAAATGTTCCCTTTTAAAATTCTTTGTTTGTTTGGGGTCTTTTAACACTTCCACAGTATCCCAAATCCCTTGCTTTTTTAACTATTTAGCTCAGATCTCATAGCAGGTTTTTAGATCTCTTTCCTTGCATGCTAAGTGAACAAAATGTTTTAAAATCTCTGCCAAAAAAAAATAAAATTGGAGTGTATGAATAATGAAAGTGGCTGAAGTACTGCCAGAATTAATTTTTGATCCTGTGGTGAAAGCATCCTTAGGGTTGTAATTGCACGTGTTCCTTTGCCCAAACATTTCCTGTGTGCAGGAAACCCCTGTTCAGGTCAGTGGAGTGGGCCGTGTGGCATCACGCTGTCTCTGGGATTTGGGGCTGGGGTGTTTGCTGGGTTGGGTACAAGCCTGTGTTTGCAGTTTTGCAGAAGGTGGCTCTGGGCCCCAGGGGTGCTGTTGCAGGGTGGCTGTGGGTGAGCAGCAGGGAGGGAGGGAGGCAGAGCTGCCCCTGCGCAGGAGGTGCCCCGTGGCCCTTGGTGTGTGCCATGGGCTGCACGGTGCAAGCAACCAAACCTGGGGGCAAATACAGATTTCATGGACATGACAAATTAAACCTGTCAGAACAAACCAGCAGCAGCTTAAAAACTGTTTTGGAAGAAGTGTGGAGAGCCCAAGTGCCTGGCAAAGTGAGATGAGAGTTTCGGTGGTGTCTGCACAGAGTGAGGGTGACTGAGCAGGAACTCTGTGGGAGTGCAGTGGTTTGGTTCAAAACCATCAGCTGAAGAGGACAGGGACATTTTCCTGCTGTATTGCACAGTTAAAATGGTCTTATTTGGGGTGGCTTTTATTCATTCTGTTGTTGAGTGTGATATGGTTTTGGTTGTTTATAGTTTTTAAACACAGTTAATTAAAGCAATATCAAATGCCTGTAAGAACCGACTATTTTAACAACTGTGTCTCTTTTTAAAGTTATTTTTCTTATCTAGTTTTGTCCTGTTTAACATATCTAAGCTTGAGCTCTCTTCAAAATCATAGTTTTATACTGCATTTTGGGAAACGCTTTTTCTAAAGGCTATAAATTCTGTTACTACCATTTGAACATCAAATCCATGTATTTCTGAGTGGCACAGCAGACCTTTTCCTGACCCTTGGCACATGAAAATATGATGGAGTAAATGGCAGGGGGGTTAAGCAAGTGGCTGAGCTGCCCCTTCAGCTTCTGCCATCAGCCAGCCTGGTCCCCGAGGGGTTCCTGGAGGGGATCCTCCCTGAGGCCCCTGGTGCTGCTGCCCAGCTGTAGTAGCCACATCATCACTTTAAATATAGAGCTTTGGCTCACTGGAGTCTCTAAATAACAACAGCTAAAAGCTGCCCTTGAGGGACTCATTCTAAATGGGAATGTGGTTTGAATTTGTACTGCTCTTTAAACTTGAAGTTTGGGTGTGCTCAAGACATTATGAAAACATCCAGCGAAGCAGAGGAATGTGGAAATTTGGGTAGATTGTGTAAACTCTGAGATAATTGTACAACTGGTTTTAATTCTGGGTGAGAGTGGAATAAGGAGAGGGAGAAGTTCTTGAGACATGTTTCTGAAGGATTTGTTGTTTATACAAGGCCGTGACAAGTTTATTTTTGCTCAGCCAAAAGCTTTTCTTTATTGCCCTTCATGTTAATTGCATTTTAGAAAGAGAATGTACTTTTCTGGGCAACTCTCACCTTCTTATTTTAAATAGAGGGAAACAATCCCATAGCTATATGCTTTTAAATAGAAAACCTTTTTTTTAGTTGTTATAAAGGATTTTATACATATATCACGTGTTCTTGTTGAGCTTAACTCTTAGTTCTTGGAGTCTGCAGTTCTGTTTTAGTGCTAATAAATGACATCATCACATTAGAAGTGTCATTTTTTGCTCTGTGTTGAATGAGTGTATTACACTATTAACCATCCTTGTGGCTTTATAAATTCAGGAGTAGTGTAGGAAAAGAAAAATCCTGCTGGTTTCTACAACCTCCCCTGTTTTCTGTGAGAGACAGAGCGTGCAAACCATGCCCTTTCCTGGGCAGCCACTGACTGAGCTGTGCAGTTCACCTTGAACTTTGTGGCCACTTGCCTTTTGGTTTGGTCTCAGGGAGGCCTTTTGTAGTGAAGCCAGACATGAGACTCCACCTGAGGCTTCCCTGGCTGGAGCAGGGCTGGGCTTGGGAAAAGAATTCAGTCTCATAAAACATTAAAAATCCAGATTGCAGTGAGGGGGTAGGATGGGAACAGCCTCTATTTTCAGAGGTACTGGGAATGTAAAGGAATGGCCCAGTGGGAATAAAAGCCATTTAACATTTTCAAGTCACTCAGAGTTCTGAGGGTTTTGTTTGATATTATCTTCTGTTACTTGGTAGAGAATAAACTGAGCTTTTGTTGAATTACTGCAGGAAAATTGATTAGTTATCTGAAAACTGATTGCAGTGAGTGTATGGTACATGTTAAAAGGTAATAGCAATAACTGCAGGCTTTGACCTCTGGCTATTTAATCTTATGTGACATTTAAAAGTTTCTTTTAACTTCAGTAGTTCAAACCTTTGCTTGAAGATGAACAAACATCCCCAGTTTTTTGGTTTTCCTCTTGATTTCGATGGAAAGCTTGACAGAGTATTAATTGCTTCAGTCTGCACTGCTGCTTGAAGTGTTGATGCTTTCATTTTTGAGTTAATGTATTTCTGACTGTATTCATACTTGAATTTTTTCTCTCTCTTGTGCAGATTATGACAGTACCAAATGACCCCTATACTTTCCTCTCTTGTGGTGAAGATGGCACTGTAAGATGGTTTGATACTCGAATCAAAACAAGTTGCACAAAGGAAGATTGTAAAGATGTAAGAGTGAAATCTTTTAATAAAGATGACCTAAATGTAGAGCTGTACATCATACAAACATAGGATATGAATTCTGGTAAGGCTTTTAGAAATAATAGATTTCAGGGGCCTTGGTGGAGATGACAACATGTTTCCCAAGAAACAATAAAAGTTTGGGGAGTCTTTATTATTTTTATTTTTTTAATTTGAATATCTCCTTTGGCAGTTTTTAGTTTATAAACCTGGGTGTGAGGCTTCAGATATGGTAGAAAAGGTTGCATGTTGAAATTGAATCGGGCTGGTTTACATTAGTACTTGAGAAATCATCTGTTCTTGAGCACCCTCTGCCCCCCTGTAAGAAAAGCTTTGGGAGTGGATGGATGGTTTTGGCTCCCTGGTGTTTGTCCCTGCAAGGTAAGGCCCTGGTGGTGTCCCCTGTGTTTGCACTGCAGACACATTGTTAGTTCTGAATTGGAGAACATGGATCGCTGCTGTTGATCATTTTATTCTACTTTATGCACATTTACCAGTTCTGGGGGTTTCTTTCATTGATTTCTATCCCGCTGTCGGCCCAGGAATGAAACCTGTCCTGGTCCTTTAATGAGCTTAAACTGTTCCTGTGTATTTCGTACTCTTCTGACTCAACAGCTCCTGTGTTCCAGTAGGAATCTGTAAAGTTTATGAATCTGGAGCTGCCATGTTTTTCTGGTTTTAAATGCTTGTTCCTGTGGTTTGGTTTGGTTTCTTTCTCAGTCCACCTGGTGCTGGTTTTCTCTCAGATAGTTTTCCTTCCCTGCACTGGCTTTTCCAATAACACGTTTATGGTCTGCCTCCACAGGGCCAGATTAGCTTTCCCCAGCCCCCTTGAGTAGAAGCAGAGAATACAATTGCCCTGCAGATGCTCAGGCTGTTGTTTGACTGCTGCCTTTCGTGGTTTGCTGCAGGATATCTTGATCAACTGTCGCCGTGCTGCCACCTCTGTTGCCATCTGTCCCCCCATCCCCTACTACCTGGCCGT
Organism: Dendrocincla tyrannina; assembly: GCA_035047865.1. NCBI lineage: Eukaryota > Metazoa > Chordata > Aves > Passeriformes > Dendrocolaptidae > Dendrocincla > Dendrocincla tyrannina. Next base: position 4,587,007 of record JAWWMP010000001.1, on the reverse strand, counting down.
GGGCTGCTCGGACAGCTCCGTGCGGATCTACGACCGGAGGATGCTGGGCACCAGAGCCACAGGTAGGGGCCAGCCTGGCAGGGGCTCTGGGCCCTCAGCACTGCCCTTCACGCTGCTCCGGGGCAGTGTGGCTGAGGGCAACCTGCACCAGCTGGGGGTTCTGCTCTGGGAGCGGCGCTTTGCAGTAATGGTCATTTCACTCTCGTGTTTGGCCACGCAGAAATTGTCCACTCAGTAAACTTAATGTCTGCATGCACCTTGGAATGCCCTGCATACTGAATGCAGGAAAAGGCATTCTGTGATGTCTCTTCTTTTGTCTTGAAACACCCTATGCCAGAATTCCAAAAAGCTGCAGGGCTCCACCTGAAGTGTAATGAAGTTTTTATCTTCTTGGACCCTGCACTGCTGGAATCTCTTGCTTCTTTTGGGAGGAGATCTTAGAACTCCCTGTTCTCATGCAATATGCTTACCTTTGCAGTGCTTATTGCTGTATGGAACAGAATTTCACTGGGAAAAGCTTGATGCTTGCCTAAGCATCTTAGTAAAACCTTCAGCTGGCAAGCAAAAGTGTGTTCTGCAATGTAACATCTCTGGGTTATGCTGAGGGATCAGTGTGTGTTGGGACACAGGTGGCTGTGCACACCCTTGTGTGACAATCATCACTGCCACAAAACCTGGCATGTTGTGCAGCCTTTCCCTGTGGCTGGTGGTGGTGGAGGAGAAGGGGAGCACTAAAGATCACTTAGGAAATAGATATATTTATTTTTTAATATTAATATATAACTAAAAATGAAAATCAGACTGACATTCTCTGTGAGCTCTCCAGCAGAGCTGTGTGAGGACTGCCTGAGGAACAGATTCTGGGCCTTGACCAGAGTCCTGTGTGTGAGCTCCTGTGTTGCAGCAGGACAGGAATAAGAGGAATTTGGATAGGCTGGCCTGTACAGTAAAGGAGAGCAAAGACAGGATTTGAACAGTGTAATTCTTTTGATATGTTGGTGCAGTGTTCTGTTGTTTGGTTGGGGTTTTGTGGAACTTTTGTTTTGGGGCTTTTTTTGCTTGGTTTTTTGAGAGTGAAGTATCCAGTGAGCAAGCTTTTAATTTAAAATTTTCCTTCCATAGTATGAGTTGATGAACGGTGAACTTGTCTGTGGTCAAGGGCCAACTGTTGCAACAGAGAGGCCATGTGGGAAACAGTCAAATTAGGGGATTTGGGGACAGTCTGTTTTTCACAGCATTAGAGCACCTTATAGGTAACTTCTATGTGCTCACAAACTTGTAACTCTAGAGGTTGAGATTGCTTTAGTGTGTGGAATGAAGGTGAGCTGGTACGTCAGATGTAGTGTACAGTTCTGCACCTTCATTGTGACAGCATTATTATGTCTTGAAGAAAAATCAGTATTTTAAAAAAAAGGTGGGTAGAAAAGAGGTGTGTGTCCTAAATTTTCAAAGTTTCATGTAATGTATTCCTTTGTAATTTGTGTGTAGACACAGATTTGCATTATTATTTTGTAAATTCTTTGAGGTTCTAAAAGTTCCATTTTTGGCACATTTGACAGTGTCCCCACACCGTCATTTGGTGGGTTTATGATATGTTAATATGTGTGTGTTTATGTTTTCATCTTCTTTTTTTATACTTACACAGCATTTGTGAATAAAACCATAAAAGAGTAGTAAGATCTGATCTGTCATTCTTCAGGTCCAATGTGATGCAGGAGCTGCAGGCGCTGTAGCTTTTCCCTGCTGATCTTTCGTTGGACACTAAATAAGGAGTTTAGTGAAGCTGTTGGAGATTCCCAACAGTAAACGTGTCATTTCTTTCTCTTCCTCCTCTCCTCCCCCTCCCTTTCTCCCAATAAAGGGAATTATGCTGGCAGGGGCACTGTGGGCATGGTGGCACGCTTTGTTCCTCCCCACCTCAGTAACAAATCCTGCAGAGTGACATCCCTGTGCTACAGTGAGGATGGCCAGGAGATCCTTGTCAGCTACTCCTCGGACTACATCTATTTGTTTGATCCCAAGGATGACACAGCACGAGAGCTTAAAGTCCCTTCTGCTGAAGAGAGACAGGAAGAGGCAAGTGATTCAGATGACCTGTTTTCATGTTTCATGGGTTCTGTTGTTGTTGTGGCACACAAGAAATAGTCAGTTGTGTTTCCCTTTAAAATAATCTGAAAATGATATTGCTGATCGTAGACTAAGGTGTGACAAGCAGGTTGTGTCATAACATTTGTATATTTGTAATATGCAATTATTTATGTATTTATGGACAATATTTTGTCACTCTGGTTTTCTTTTCTGTCTGGTTTCCCTCTCAGAGATGAGAAGGCACCTACCTGATGGTGGCAGCTCACTCTTGGACCTGAGGTGTATGCTCTGTTATTTTCCATGCCACCAAAAGCATGTACTTGAAATCAAGAATTAATGCTCCTTGCTAAAAGTTATCATTTAATGGCAGATGAGGGAGCACCAGATGTTTAGGTGGAGGAGGTGAGCTGCTCGTATGGAGCAGGATTACAGTTTCCTGCAGTGCCCCCAAAACCCAAGCAGTGGTTTCTTACCAGCTCAGCCACAATGTTGCTGACGCTTCCAGTCGAAATTTTCTGATCAATATTAAAACAGTGGCTTTAACCACAGTGAGATCACGTGTGTCTCCCCCAGCCACCCACCACTTCTCTTGTCTGGCCCTGTGCTCACCCTTTCCCAGGCTCCTCTGTGTCCTGAGTTCTTGCCTTTGTCTGGGACAGAGGCCACAAGGCAGTGTGCAAGGAGCTGTGAGCATCCTGCTGTCCTCCCTGGAGGATGGATGTGATGATAATGATGAGGATTCTTCTTCCTCTTTGCTCTGAGAAGATGTTGATGTTTCCTTCCCTCTTTATCTTGGATGTATTTCTGTACATTCTCCAGCATGTTTTACATGTGCCCCTGTTAATAACAGGTCCTGGGTACTCTTTGCTTTTGTAGGCACAGAATCTTCTCTTGCCAAATGATTTCCCATAAATGCTCCTTTCATGTCAGCCTGGCTTCAAGTTGTACAGAGATGAAGAAATGTAAAGACTTCTTCCTGAATCTGCTGGCTCCTGAAAGTTAACACTTTAATATGCTCTCACCACAGGGGCTTTGCATTTAGTTGAAAATTGGCAGCACACTATTCACTTTTCCCTTTTCTTTTGTTTTTGTTAAAGCCAGCAATATCCAGCCACTACACTCAGTCTCAAACTCTGAATGGCCAAAGCAGTGGCTGTTTCTCTTCAAGTCGCTGAAAATAACACTCCCTACATAGTACTTGTTTTATGCTTCCAGCTGCAAAAAAAAAAAATCATACAAATTTAAAAGAAAACAGGGTAAAAAATGAACTGGAGTTTGTTTTCATAGAACGTCTCTGTTTTGTTAATGTCTGATGTTTTTTCCCATTTCTTCATTGCAAATCCACATTTCATTAAACTGAAGCCACCACGCAGTTTTGAGGAGAAGAGGTGACTGTTTTTGCAGAATTGGGGCTGCATTCAGAAATCTGTAATTATTATAATAAGTTAGTATTGCATACAGTATAAGCTGCTTTAGTTGTGAGAGTCCTTGATTTCGTGTTGCCCTTCTGTGGAGCTCAAACTCTTCCCTTCCGTGGATGGAGCGTCGTGCTTACCCAGAGCTGATCTGAACATATGGCTGCCAGTCCTTTTTCTGGGGACAAACTGACTGTAACTTAAGAAAATTGTGATCCTGCATTTATATTTAGAGTTGTGGTTCTGTCGTGCCCTCCAGAAATAGCTGTGTGATGCTCCTGTCCTCTCTTTGTCTCCCCAGCTGAGGCAGCCCCCTGTGAAGCGCCTGCGGCTGCGCGGGGACTGGTCGGACACGGGGCCGAGGGCGAGGCCCGAGAGCGAGAGGGAGAGAGATGGTAAAAGCACCTGCACTTTGGGCTTTGGGTTCCAATCCTTCTGGCATAGTCCTGGATCTGGGCTGCAGATCAGACTGGGGTTTAAGAATCAGCCGAGTCTCAAGATGGTTTTCATCGAATGTAACACAGAACTCTACAATGATTTTAAAAACGTCTGACTTGAAAATATTCTTACCAGAAAAAATACTTTGCTTCAGTTAGGCTGATGTAAATAAAGGGGGGGGTAATTTCATAGTCATTGGTCAGGGAGTAACACAGACACTTAATTCTTTGTTTGTTTGTTTGTTTGTAGTCAGACCTCATATGCAATCCCAGCTACCAATGAAATGCTCTTTAATGGCACCATGAGGGCACTGACATTCAGAGCAATAGGATTCTAATAGTGTGTCTGTCACTGCCTTGATGTCACTTACTCACGCAGGGTCACTAAATGTTTAGGCTTATATTTACATATACATTTCTGATGTATTGCTCAATTGCTTGGGATTTCAGTAGAGAGAGCATTTCCAAAGCTGTGCTTGAACGTCAGAAAATGGATCCCAGAGCAGGGCAGAGGATGTTTTGTCACTTGTCTTATTCTTCCTTTTTCTTTTTACATCTGACACGTTGTGGGGTTCCAAGTATTCCATTCTAGTTCCCTTAGACCTGTCTCCCTTTCCTGCCTACAGCTTCCCTTTCCAGACTTTGTGTTGGTTATCTCCTGTTGCTGATTCTCCAAAGAACAGAGGTGTCTAGCTGAGTAAGACTAGTGGTCCATGGGGGTTAGGATTCTGTGTCTGACACAGGCAACAGGAGGTGCTGTTTGGGACGAGAACACGAGTGTGTCCTCTTACTTGGAGCTGTCTTTGTTGCTCCCTCAGTGTCTGGAATTACTGGCCTAGAAACAGTACAGGCCGTGTTCCCATGTGGCCCTTAAAACCTCCGTGTAGTTCTAGTGCCTGTGAGTTTCAGTAATCCTGTTTGGAACCTGTTGCTAATATTTTGTGTGGCATCATTAACTCCCTTTTGCCTGTTTTCTTTGGCTGTTGCATTCCCTTTTTTTGTGTTTTAAGGTTGGAGCTCCTCCCTTTGGGGTACAGGAAGGGAATGAGGGATCCCAGCAGGGAGGCAGAGTCCTGCAGCATGGAAGTGAGGGTGGGCAGGGCCACTGGGGTCAGGCTGAAGGGCCCTGTCCCTTGGGGGCCGTGGGGGTGTTGGTGTTTCCCTTCTCTGTTCCTGGGGGAAATGAGGGGGGAAATGTGCACTTTGGTAAACTCACAAATAAACTTAGCCTTGCCTGTTCACAGGGGAGCAGAGCCCTAACGTGTCCCTGATGCAGAGGATGTCAGACATGCTGTCCAGGTGGTTTGAGGAAGCCAGTGAAGTGGCACAGAGCAATCGGGGCCGAGGCAGATCACGGTCCAGAGGTGATTTCCCTCTTTTCCAGAGTAATAATCACAGCAGGAAGTGTGTGTGTCCTGGATGTAAACTGAAATCTTTTTAGTGCTCTCTGAACTGAGCACTTTTATGTGCCATCCGAACGGTACTGCAGAGAGATGTGCAGGGACAGAGTAAGTTTTTACCTTTGGCCTCTTGTTTTTCTTGCTATTTTCCTTTGTTTTTAATCAAAGGTGGGACGAATCGGACAGATGCTCCTGCTGCTAATAACATGCCACCTAGTACAGAACCAGAGAGTGCAATGGAAGTGGATGGTTCTGAACAGCTGCCATCATCTTCCTCCTCTACCATGTCAGCTCAAGCTCCCTCGACATCATCTTCGACAGAAAGTCCCCCTTCAACTTCCTTACTGTCCTCTCCTGATAATGAACAAAGGCCTTCTTTTGGGGCCTCAACTCAGCCTGTGCTGCATCAGTCTGGTGAGAAGAAATCCATCTTGTCCTTGTTTATAAAAACTGCTTTCAGTAAGAAACGATTCCATTGAAGGATATTTTGGTTAATAGATCACAATCTGTTTTCTTCCTTGCACATCCTCAATGAGACCAGATATTTTATGGTTACCAAGGGATTGCAGCTGTGGTTTAGAGAAAGAGTAAAACATCAACTGTGTTCACTTGTCTGAAAAAGAAATTTGGAAGGGGGTCACCACTATTGTCTTTTGGAGTAGAAATAAAAATGTCTTGCTTATTTTTTCCAACTTGCTGTTCTCTTCCTGGACTATAAGTCACATGTTGCCTTCTTCCCGTGTGGCTTGGCTGTAGCAACAGCAGTGCAGTGGATAGCAGAACCAAACACACACTTGCATTCCTATTGTGGGGAAAAGAGGAAAGTATATCCCAGTGTGAGAAACTGCTTTGGGTCGTAAAAGAGCCCCTTGAGCTTTGATTTGACTTTTCCCAATGCAGGGAAAGATGCCACAGCCTTTGGAGCTGGGTATGTGCACTAGAGTTCAGGTTTACTGTTCTGCAGTGAGGTTCCAGCCCCCACAGCTGTGGTGGAAAGGCTGCTGAGCTCTCAAAGGCCACCGTGGTGGCTGCTGTGCCCAAAATCTCTGGGGCAGCTGAGGATTGACTGGGTACCTGAAAGACAGGGAAGGTGGAGACAGAAGTGGAAATTCATGAAACATGTCATTTCTTGCTTTTCAAACCTTGCAGTAAGTCTGATACTTATTTGGAGGAAACAAACAGTGAGCAGGAGCATGGCAATACCCTGAGGAAATGCAGAGGATGCTGGCAAGTTTATTCAGTACCAGAGGCTTTCAGCCAGCCGTGTTTTTCACTAGTCAGCTTGCAGCCTGAAGGTTTTTCACAATACACACACAGAAAGATGATGAAGGGGTCTGCTCTAATTCAGTGTAGCCCAGTTTACCTGCCACCTTGGTCCAGTGGGAGAGCCACTAAAGAACACACATACCATTGCCAAAGGTTCATTTTAATCTATTTGTTTGATTTTACAAGTTTATGGTATATTCTGGAACCTAGAGGGGCCAGGAGAGTATCTACCCTATTAAAAATAATTGCTTCAAGCTGTGTCATTGAAACTTGAGAGCATTTTTGGAATTGTGATGCATTTTTGAGCCTGCATTTTAAGGAACCTTTGGTGACCAGAAGAATATTTTCCTCTGAATCTACCTGAATTTCGAAGTAAAAGTTTATTCTGCTAGCATGAAGTTGTTATTTCTCAATCCAGCTCTTCTCTAAGAGCATTTCCTCTTTCCCAGTGTTACTTTGGGCTTAAGACTCTCCATATATTTAGTTTTGAATGGGGTAGTGGTGGTTGTTTTGTTGACAGACTGTGCATACTTTCTAACTTGCTCTGTAATCTTTGGCGGGCTCTTTGGCTGATCCTAAACAGGGTGTGAGATTGGCTGCTTCAAATATTCTGCAGGACTGGGTGTTTGCACACCTAATAAGCACCTTGTTTCAAAAGCAGGGCAAGCTGGACACTCGAGTTACTGCAAGACAAGCATTTTGGAAAACAGAAGAAGGAAAGCAGGAGGTTTCCAGCCCCCATTTTGCTTAAAGTGGTGGTAGATAAAGTTAGAATATTTGTAGCAAATGGAGGACCTGGTTTCAGGAAATGATTTCTTGAGAATCAGAGCACGAGCTGCTCGCAGAGGCCTGAGCAGCCCCAGCCCCCTGTGCTGGACGGGGGCTCTCGAGGAGATGCTCTGTGTCACGCAGCAGGAGCCTTGCAAGGATTGCAGCTCCAAGATCCTGGTGCTGTGCTCTGCCCAGAAACGTGCCGTGTGCTGAGCTCTGGAGCCTGAATTACTGGTTTAAAGCAGTAAGGCATGAGGTACGTGTTCCAGAGAGAGTCAGCACCAAAACGGTTCCCTGCTGGAGCTTCTTGGGATAAGTCTCTTTATTATTTATTTTCTTGCTCTGCTTGGGCCATTCAGTGGAAACCTTTAATTTTTTTTTTTACATTAGTTTTAAGATGCTGATGTTTTAAACCACTAATAAACATCAGGTACAACAAACAGTGAAATATAATATTTTTTTTCCCATAAATAAAATTCCAGGTACAAATTGGTACCATTGAAAGGGGATGCAGAGGGGCAATTGGCTAATTAGTAGAAATTAGCCTAATATGTGTTCTGATATAAGGTAACTGCTTTTAAATTTTGACTGGGAAAGTGGCAATGGCTGGGTTTTAATTTATTTCCATTTCTATTTCCTCACTCCATTTGCTGGCAAAATAAACATTTGCTTAGACATTCTGCAGTGGGTTAGGAGGTGGTGCCACTGACACCTTTGGGACAGCAGTTCTGTCTTTGCACTTTGAGCTGTAGCTCTTGGACGTCTGAGGTTGTAGCTGTGGCTGAACTGAATCAGCAGCAGGTACTGAAAACAGCAATTCTGGGCCTCACTGAAATTTCCTTAAAAGCATTTTCTAGACTGTTTGGTCTTCTAATTTCCATACGTGTCCATGGAACATGAAAACTACTGATAGCAAATCTCTTTGATGCCATATTCCTTTTAAGAAGTATATCCTTTTATTCTTGTTATCCCTTATCTATTGAGAGGATCATACTGAGAATTGCTTATGATCCAAGAGATCCCTTTCTTTGCAGGACCACTTAGCAGTGTTTTCAGGCTGAGTCCTCATGCACTGGGAATGTCAGATATTAAAAATGAGTTCATAGTTAAGCTGGTGTTGATGTTTTGTTAAGCTGTTGTTCTGCCACCTCTTTCCAGAGGCTGAATTTACTTTTGGCACCGGTTTGTTTTGACCAAAACTGTAGCTTTTCTCTTTTTTTTTTTTTTTGCCACATCAGGGAGCTCTCCCATTCATTTTGGGAGCTTACCTGTTTTCAGGGAACCACAGGGTTCCCTGTTTTACATACTTCTTTCCCTGTGTCCCATAGTTTCACACCACGAATATACTCATCTGTTCTGTGTGGTAGAAACATGGAAATGAATACTTCTCCTGTTTGCTTTGCTTTGACTCAGGCTGTATCTAATTTCATTCAATAATTCTTTGTTAAATGGTTTCATTGTTGGAGATGGGGAGGGCTTTGCACTGAATGACAGGAATCCTGAATTTTAAAGTCCAGTGATTTGTGCATTTAGGCAGAGAAGAACCAATTCCAATATTTTATTTTATAATCCCTGGATGTTCATAAATTACTCGCATTTTCCCCCCTGTGTAATGGCACTCAGTAGCTGCTGCTTCTCCGTGGTCAGTCCCCCAGCCCTGCCCTCTGCTCTCTCTCCTGTGTGTTCACTGCTGCTGTCTCTCCCTCTTTCCCTGTTCCCAGAGCTGATGGGCCCCGAGTTAGCCATAATCCGTAGGGGGCTGCAGCGCCTGAGGCTCAGGAAGGCCGAACAGCAGAGACAGCGGGAGCTGGCCGAGGGCTCTGCACCGCCGGCCTGCTGCTCCAAGGGCTCCTCCCAGCACCCCCACGCAGCAGGTTGGCCTCTGGCCGGGTTTCTGAAGCAGATGCCGTGGCTGGAGTGTGTGTGCTGCTGTTGGCTGAGATGCTGCTCCCCCAGGAGGAGGCAGTTTGATGCCTTTGCTGCTTGTCTGGCCTTGCACGTGGTGGTGTTTTTCATCCCATGGGCAGGGCAAGGCTGTCCTGCCAGGTTTGAGGTATCTAACACGCTGGGATTCAGTGATGCTGTGTGCAAAAGGGGTTTAGGTACATGGGGTCAGGTGTGTGCACTGTGTGTTAGAGCAGCTGAGCAAGAAGTTGCTGTGTCCTGAATAGAATAAGAGTTAGACGTTTGAAATCTTATTGTGCTGTTAATTGTACCCAAAAGTACCATTTAAGACTTGGCTCTGGGTTAGCAGGTGTTCTAAATCAGAGTACCAATGCAGGAGAAGAGAATTCTGGCACTCTGCAGGGCTGTGGTTTCACAGTAAGTACAGTGAAAGTGCTTGTAACAAGCCAAAGTCCCCCGAAATGCTCTCCTTCTTTGAGCAGAGCGACTTCTCCTTTCCCCATCCTCTTTCTCTGCTTTTATGGAGTTTAAAAATGATTACAAGAAAGCCTCAGCTATGTGTATAATAACATGTTTGGGAGAGTGAGGGGAGAAGCATGCTTATGACTCGGGAGGCAAACCCCAAGGCACCAGCTGGGAGGCACCGTGTGAGAGGCAGCGAGCTGCACGCCGTGTGAAACCCCAGCATGTTTTGTGTCCAGAAGTCCTGGCTGGCAGTGTTTCTTCTGTGCATAAATTCTGTGCCAGTTGAGATGTGGCTGAATTGCTTATTGCAAGGACTGTGCCATCAGTTCAGAGCTGTCCTGCCCATCCCTTTATCTGGAGCCTCACAGAGCAGTGGTTAATACTGCAGTTGTAATTTGTACTTACTGAATCTTGAATCACTTTCCTCACTAGAAAATTCCACAGTGAGTTTTCAGAATGCCTGGAAACCAGTCACTCCTGGCAGGATATGTGCTTATCCTGGGGATGGCAACCAGAAATGCCTGTTTTACCTGCCGGAGAAGAACAAGAAAAACACTGTCCTTGTAGGTGGCTGCAGTTTCCTGCCAAAAAAACCCCACAACAGTAACAGCAAAAAATCTACTGAAAAGTTACCAATGTTTGGGGGTTTTTCAGCAAACTGAACATCAGAATGAATTAACCCAAAGACAGATATTGATAAAGGCAAAACCATAACTCAAACAGTCATCAGATCTTGATCTTCCATTTTCTTTTCAGAATGGCTTAAAAGAATTTTCTTTTTTTTTTACTAAATTGTTTCCCTTTGAATTGGGGTGGGGGCAAACAGTTTGGTTACGACCATATCTGTCAATTTTCACCTGATACATCTTGCCCACCTCTTCCTGAGGTCTGGTCTGATGGGTGGAATTCGTTGCCTTCAGCATTGGAGACAGTGTGGAAGATCTAAAGTGAGGAATTCAAATTTAAATGTTTAATTTGTTTGGCCAGTTATTCCTCGAGCAATCTGATCAACGATTGCATTGCCTTTTTCTTTCACTGTGTTCCTCCCTCCCCTGCTGTGGGAGTGAACAAGTGGAGTTCCTTTCTTTGGGCAGGGGAATCCTTTGCATTGTTTATTTACTTTCTGAGATTTCTGCACTCTGGCCGTGGAAATATTCTCTGTACTTGCTCATTTCCTTTAATGCAAGTTACTTTATTTGTTCCCTTTTTCTGAGCTCCCCAGGTTTATTTTTGGAAGTTGTTTGCTCACAGCCTCTTCATCTGGGCAAGCAGAGCTGCAGCTTTTTGGTCTCCTGCTGCTCCATGAGCACAGTTGGTTTGTAACCCTGTGGGAAGCTCTGTCTGTAGTAGTTACCCTTCACTCAGAGAACAGGTTTTGGTTTATCTGCTCTCCCAAAGCCTAATTGTTGCTTCTGTTTTCATGCCCTTTCCCACCGTTTGGCTCCTGGCTGTGTTTCAGACAGCAGCACGTGAGTGCTGTGTGCCAGGAGCAAGGCCAGTGAAACTCTTCACCATGTTAGTGCTGCTCTGCCCAGGGCTGATGTGCCACGTGTGCATCACCATTGCCTGCCCCTCTTCCTCCTCCTTCCCAGAGCTTTCAGGAAATCCAATGCAATCTGAAAAGTTACAGAAACATGGCCCAGCCAATCCTGACGTGAAAAAGAGAACAACATTACAGATCAGTGACCATCAAGGGTTCCTGTAGAGGTCAGTGTACAAAGTTTTACCCACAAAGATTGATGTGAACCTTTCTTTTCTGAGGAAGAAGATTTGATTTTCACTGTATTTATTGTAGAATAAGGACATATACATGTTGCAGAAACTGTCCTGCAAATTGCCTGTTTTTTAAAAAACCCTTTGATTGTTTCAACAGTCTTTGTGGTCAGTGTCTTTAAAGCAGGATGGGCTGGACCTTCCTTTCTGTGTTAAAGCTTTGGGAGAATATGGGAAGGACTGGAGTTTTTCTTACTAGATTCTTTGCATTCCTTTTAAACACCCAGGTGTAGAAATGTGTCTGTTTGAAGCCCAAAATACGTAACTGAGAACTTATTCACTGTGCAAAGCAGTTATTCGTAGTTACTAAAACAAGTATTTAATTTCATAGGTGAAAGTCCCCTCTGTGTGCTGTGTTTGGGACTTTAGGACAGGTCCCACTGCTTCAGACCTGCCTGACCCTGGAGCTGGTGTCAGTGCTATAGGGAGGGGATGCTTTTAACCAAAACAACAGAGGTGGCATGCCAATATTTTGATGAAGTCAGGTGCTGATTGCCCAAACTACAGGAAGATCCTGCAGCATGTAACTGACCTTAAAATTATCTTCTATTTTCTATTTGAGGTTCCCCAAATTTATGAATCTCCAGTTCCCTCTTTAAGTGGTGCTCCAGTTTAGAATGTACTGGTGACATTACAACCAGTGGTGAACTGCAGTGGGATGTAGACCCAGCCTGTGAAGGCTCAGGTAAGAGTTTGGATTTTTGTTTGTTTTTTTAACTATATGGCACAGTTTTGGTGATACTTTTTTTTACAAAAGCTTTATAAGAAATTTTGAAAGTATTTTTCCCAGAATTTTTACAAAACAAAGCCATATATTAAAAAAAGAGGCATTTACCTGAACTTCTCCAGGCTGGTTTCTTGGTGATTTCCCTGCCTGTGGGGTTCCAGACTGCAGTGCCACTTCCAGGGGTGCAGGTGATCTGTGGCTTCAGGGAACTTGAAAAAGGAACACAAGTGAGGTTAAAATTGCTGCAATCTGAGCTCTTAATCGTGTGAATTGAGTATTTAGGCTGCTGCCTATGTGGTGTTTAAATATTCTGCCATTGCCAGTGAAATGCATTCCCAGAGCTGTGTGAAGACCTCAAAGTAACAGTGAGATGAGGAGGTTTAAGCCCACGTTGGCGTGGAGTACCTAGAGAGCTTTTCAGTTCCCCTGGCGGTGAGTCAGTGATGCCCGTGGTAACACACCTGCCTTTCCACTCACTGTTGCATAGTGTGAGGTCTTCATAAAATTAGCTGTGCTGATAGGGTTAGTAAATGTAATTGCTTATGTTTCTAATAAAGATACATTAGTTCAGTCATATTTCTGCTGCTCACCCAGCTCTGAATTAAAGAGCGACTGAGATCAGTTTTTGCAGCCGAGTGAAATGTTTGGCCCAGCCTTTTAAACAAGGACATAAAACTCAGGGGAAGAACTGGGGGGCAGGAACAGAGCAGGACTGGGGATCCCTGGGTTGCCTCATTCTCAGCTGGCAGGCCAGCACCTCCCTCCCTCCCTCCCTCTGGCACTTGTGATCCAGGTTAATGCCACTCATGGACTTTGTGAGTCAGAGAGCAAAGCCAGGACTGACTCCTGTGCTGAGTCAGCAGGAGTACAAGTAGATCACCTCATGCCATGAAGCATCAGCTTTTTGGTCTAAGAAATGCTTTGCTGCTCCATGGAAAAGCTCCACTGTAAATACTTCCTTCTGGTTTAGAAACCATATGTAAAGCAGACTTTGCTTTTGCAAAGTGCAATATATTAATGTCACAGGTGTCATCCTTAAGAGCTGCATCCCCTGTGAATCTTGATGATAAAGCCTGTGGTGTGGCTTGGGTGTGTTTGGGGCGAGGCCAGGGGCGTGGCTGGACCGAGGAGGGAGCACAGGAGCAGTTTTATGTTCCTGAGTTACAGAAACAAAGTGTGTAAGGCCAGCTCCAAAACTGCCAGCTAACCAGCTGCCAAAAGTGCCTCAGACTCTCCCAGCCTCTGTTCTTTGCTCCTTGTCCCCTCCCCTGTGCCTGGTGTCAGTGTGAGCAGGGGACAGGCTGGTCCTTGCACCAGGGCTGGGAGGGAAGTATTGCTGGAGGATACAGGTATTCGAAGCAGCTTGACCATGTGCAGGCTTTGTGGTTACAGTACACAATAGAGCAGGCTGCTGAGTCTGGCCCAAACCTGGAAGGGACCTCCTGTAGGAGAGAGGGTGTTGTTTCGTTGCTTCCCTTGGAGAGGATTTAGATTTCTGTTAAAATTCCTGCAGCACGCTGTGATGTTGATGGACTGTGACTCAGTTTATAATACAGGATATTAAATCCTTTTTGCTTAGGATGAATTTGTTTATAACAGAAGATTAACAAGTGGAACCAAAATATGACAGTCTAGCCAGCATCTTTGGAATCCTGCATTCATTTATGCACATCAGCTCACCCTAAGATAATACAGAAATATGGCCTGCTCTTCAGGGGTGACGGGGCAGAGAGACACAGAAGATACTGAACGTTGCATCTGTCGTGTCTGCACAAAGGGTGTAGTGCTGGGGGCAGCCATTAACTGGCAGTGGCTGGGGGAAAAGGGCACTTGACTGTGGGGGGTGTTGGTTATTTTATTTATTTATTCATCTATTTCTGTGATTGATTGATTGATATTTTTATCAGACTGACTGGTGTGGGGCTGTGATAAACTTGCAAGGCTTGTTCTGGGTCATGGGATGCCTCAGCAGAGCATCGAGGAGCGCAGAACTACCAAACTCATACAAGTGGGGTGTATTTTGGTGCTTTGATGCTTTAAAACATTATTATTGAAACAGGTTTGAAATATTGAGGGTGCCACTGAGTATTTTATGTTGAAGAATAAATATTCTGAAATGGACATTTAGCACATGGTTTGAAGTAAGAGTCACCTGGCAGTTGGAGCAAAGGCTTTTCGAGTCATGACTTTTCAGTGTTTTTCCTGAAGTGTTAGAAATGTGAAGAACAGAGTAAAATCTTTGGTAATGGACAGGCATTTTTAATATCAACATGTCAGGAAGCTTCAGGCTGTTCAATGACTAAATAATGACTTGAAACAAGTGACTTTGCTTCTGTCATGCCTAGCAAATGCAATATGGCTGGCTGCTCATAAAACAACCCCAAAGCTTCCTTATGTTGCTGCCTTTTTTATTTTAAACTAACATATGATCGTGACATTGCTGTGCAGTTCTCTGCTGCTTATGTTTTAAGTTGAAATCTCGTTTTTGTTTCAGATTCTCCTTCTTCAGTGGTTAACAAACAGCTTGGATCCATGTCACTTGATGAGCCACAGGGTGCGTGTGACAGGAAATGCGCTCTCCCCACCCCTAGCTGATTGCAATGCTGCCTTTGCAAATTGCCTTTCATGATGATAAACAGTCCAAACATGCTGTTCATCTACAGAAAGTACAGTTCTGTAAGCAGATCTGCTGGAAACTCATTCATTATTTAATCCTCCATAGGAGGAACAGAGGAAGGTTAATTGTTTTCCAAAGCCATCCTATGCTCTATTCTTCATGCCATTACCACAGTTCAGTGTAGGTGCAGGAAGTGCCTCATGTACCCTACACACCTTTAGAGTAATTCCCTAAAGTGAGAGTTCAAAGTAATTCTTTGACCAGTTGTTTTCCCCTGAATGGTTCTTCTTGGATGAGAATGCAAATGCCAAGATTGAAGCAACCTTTAATCCCACAGTGCCACATTAATTTCTCCTCCCATCTCAAGAGAGGCGTGCAGCTTTGTTATTCCTGCGCTTGGAGTGACTGACCTGGCTCGTAGGGGACCCCAGTCCCGCTGACCCCATGGCATCTGCAGGGGACATTTGTGCCTGACTAATTAAGGAGTGATGGATGCTCATTTCAAAATAGCTCTCCATACACTCTGCATTATGCTTACGTCCATGCCAAAGCCTGTGTGGAGCTGTAATAGCTCAAAGCCCACAGAAAAGCTGCCTGTTGTTTCCCATTCTAAACTGGAAAGCCATTTTGCAATGCCATTTCTGCAGAAGAGCCTGTTTGGCAGCTGGTGAGAATATGGTTTATTTTAGGATGCCAGAACATTGGGGAGAAAAAAATCAAGCTGTGGTCTCTATTGACAAAATAAACTCTTTTTGTGGAATTCTGCTTTGTGATGAAATAGCCTTAAACCTCAATGTGTGAATTTGCTAATTATTCACAGTTCAATAACCTACACCAATCCAACAGTCACGCTTAGCTGGAAAACTTGTTCAGAGTTAGTGGCTTTCTGTTATGGACACAGGATAACACATTATCTGGTCAGAGTAGAGTGACCTCGAGTTAACATAAAAATCTGTATGTTTACTGAGGTTCCCACAATTATAAAGGTTTGGGGAAACTGTTAAATTGTTCTCTGAAGTTGTGAATGAAGCCCAGCTGACAGCAAAGATAAACCCAGACCTTTTGGTCCCAGAAATCAGTGCCCAAGCAGGATCAGTTGTCTTAAAAGCTAGTTTGTATATTATTATTTGTAACTGCTTAATTGTTATAAACTCATAGTTTTAATAGACACTTGGGGGTTTTTTCTAAGAGTTTTTACTGCATTTAAGAAATTACTTGAACTAATGTGAAGAGATTTCCTTTTACAGAAGCACTTCAAGTTTTTTAATATGCAAGAAAACCTCCCCCAAATGCATTTCTCTCTCAGTACAGCAGTTCTCCAGTTGTTTTAAGGCAATATGTTGTTGTTTTGTCAGTAGACAATGTTGCTTCTAATTTTGAAAACTAAGAATTTGAGAAAGGAGCAAATTTATTAGGAAATCTTTTGTCCAAATGATAACCAGGAAGAGTAATTTGCTGCTGTCCAGTTGGATTTTTGAAGTTGAACTGCATTAGTTTCGCTTTGTATTTGAACAGAAATCTCAAAGTAGTGTAAGTAGCTAATGAAGGAAGTAATAACAATTATTTTATATAGAAATACCTTTTCATTCTCATTGTTTTTCCTGACTTCAGTACTGAATCAGCTGGGTTCTGTTGGGCCAGTCTCTCTTGTTCACATTTACGTTTTAAGGCTGGCTTTGGATTTAGAGATCTCGAGATCCTTACTGCAAACACATACATTTATCATGCCTTCCTTCTGACAGTCCAGCAGAAGCGCTGCATGATCCCTGTCTGCACAAAAGGGTTCCAGAGAGATGGCAGTGACCTGCACTGGGTGGTTTTTAATTGTTGGAGGTTCTTTTGGCCTGTGCTTGTAACAGTGAGGTGGAGTGTTGGGGTGCGAGCTCAGGTCTTGGAGACCAGTGGTTCTTCACAAGGCTCAGGGTGCTCTGTTCTGCCTCCTGCTGTGAAGTGTAGCACTACCTCTGACAGTATAGGGCTCATCTAGACAAAGAAGGTACATGCCTTGGGCTGTAGATGAGGCTGGCCCAAAGAATTGTTTGATTTTCCAGTGTTCCCTTATGGTGTCAGTGTAACACTGGGCAGGCAGAATTCCTGGCTAGATAAAGGACTCTCCACCCTTCCCTCCAAGTGCAGCTGCTTCTGATGAACTTTCATGTGTTGAGCCTTCCCAGTGAATTCCTGTTTGCTGAAAAACACCACCTGTTTCCTTTGGATCAGTTCTTCTTCCCTCAGAAGAGTCTCTCTTTGGTCTTCACATAGAGTATAGTGCTCTATAGGAATTATTCTGGGTTTTGGGTTTTTTTTTTCTCATGAGAATTCGTCTCTTCTCATGGGGTTGCAGATAGATTAATGAAAAGGACAGCACTTGGGCCGTGGGAAACTGGCTTGAAGTTCCTGAGAGTGTTAATCTAACTGGGAAATGCAGTCTGAGCTTGTCTTTATGCACTTCCACTGCACAGCTGAGAGCCCCAGTCTTTGTCAAGTGACACTTGCACAGGTTTATTGTCTAAGGGGAAAAGCGTGTCTGAGGGGTATCGTGGTCAGTTGTGCTGTTTGGTTTTTGTGGGTTTTTTTAATGTAGGGTTAGGAATAAAATTTTGTCTTTGGTTTTAAGGGTGTAGTTTAAAAGTACCTTCTTCCAGTAGGCACCAGGAGAACAGACCATTTCATGGGAGTGTGCTCTAGGACAGGGCTCTCTATGGAGTAAGACTGTAAGTTGTTGATGGATCTTTAAATTGTAATGTGTTTGGCTGTAAAATTAAGTAAAGTTGCAAGGCATTTTTGAGGAATCTGGAAGAGAGTTTAGTGTTGACAAGCTACAAGTTCTGCTTGAAGCAGTTTGTTACCCTGCTAGAGCTTGCAGTCAGAAATAGCTTGGGCAATAGGTGTCCCCTAAATCACAGAAGCTGTACAGCTTTTCCTGCTCTGCCCCTCACTGTCAGTGTGAGGTGGATCTGCCCCGATGGGATGAACCTGGTGGAGAAACAGAACAGTCCTTCAGATCTGGGCAGTCTGTGGCAGTCACACTGTCCTTCCTGAAAGCAAAATGTTCATGACTTGTGGGATTTATGTGGCTTCTCTGAAAGAACGTTCAGGTTTGTACTAGGCAAATTTATTAGTTTTCTTCACAGAGAGTCCTATCAGTTACCATTAGCAGTGTGAATTTTATACACAACTAATTCTGTGCAGTTCGTTACCAGATTGTTGTCTCAATTGCCTATTAAAAAGTTTCTTGTTATTGTTGTCTCTGTTAGGCCCTAAAGCTGCTTTAAAGAAGCAGCTGGCCCAATCCCAATTGCAGCTCACGTTGTTGCAGATTTAAGAAAATGCTATTCCCCACTATGGTTTAACAGCTCTGCTCCCAGAGATTTGCACACGTAATTTCTCAGTCAGTGCCCTCTTTGGATAAGTCTGCAGCAGCTCTTCCCACTGTTTGGGTGGGAACCAAGACCAGCATTGCTTCCAGAGTCAGCACAGTGAGATGCAGCGTGGGGAAATTTTCAGATGTTGGGACTTTCAGAGGGGACTGATAATGTGAAGATAACGGGATCTGAGCTTTACAGCACAAGCCTGATGTTCAGTGGGGCTCATTTTAGGGGAGCAGTGCTTGGCTGGCAGTGTTAACTGGTTTGGAGCTTAGCCAAACGTGGCAGGGTTACAGTGGAGTTCCAGCACAGACACTGCTCTGGGGTTGGCCTGGGCCAGCAGCCACAGTTGTCCTTCTTTCTCTGGATTCCCAATTCCGAGACAGGGAGCTCAGGAATTCTGCACCTCTGTCCCTTTGGACTCTTCCCCTGTCACTCCTGCTGCCTTGGGCAGTACCTTGGAAGGATCAGTGTTTGGACTTGCTCAGGAAGGGATGTCCAGAGTCTGACAGACCTTTGTACAAAGAGGTGTTTGCTCACAGGCTGTTGAAGAACAGAGAAAACACCTGTTTAGTTAAGAAAGAACATGGCTTTTTTGTTCAAACCATCTATATAGAACTAGAAAATATTTTCTACATTTTCTCTTAGTTTATTTCAGGAACTGGAAACATTGCTTTTGATCCGTTTTATCCACTCTGACAAGAGTGGAACTGGAACCTTTATTTTAGAAGGACTGTGAACTTTTCTTTACATAGAATGAGGCCCATACCTTGTGCATAATTAGGATTGTGGTTGTAATTGGTTAATTCTCTTTCATATAAAAATATTTTTTTCAGGGTTTTTGTGGTACATTTGGGGGTTTTTAATTTCTCGTCAGAATATGTAGAAATAAGTATTTAAAGTTCTTTGGCACAGTTGATCGGTGCTCTGATCCTGTGAGTGAGCTTCTGCTTGTCATCAGTTTAAAAATATGAGCACTGATTGTTGGGTTAAAATCTTATGTGCTATTTCAGAGTTACTCTAATTTCACTGTATCTTCTAAACTAAGTATCCTGTGGCAGTTCTGTAGCCACTACTGTTATGACAATAGCCTTTTCAGGGGGGAAATTTGTAGGTTTGTGTTTGAATCAGACATTAGGTTTTAGTGGATTGACACAGAGATGAGGTGAAGCTCTTACTGTATTACACTTGTCAGAGTGCTGCCAATACTGCGAGTATATTTATAGTCAAACTCCTGTGGTCTGTAAACCAAGGGAAGTATGGGATGGGTTTGTCCCAATAGCCCTGAGGTAAAGCTCAGTATTCATGAAAAGCAAGGCTACAGAGGCCACTTGAATGGTGCCTAAAGCTAAATAAACCCTCCCCTCGAGCTCTGAGAGAAGGGCACCTCTGCAGGGAGGCTTTGCATGAACTTCTTAGGATTGCCCAGCGTCAGGTGGGAACTGTGCCATGTGTGTGAGCAGGAATGTCTCTCAGGCCTGGGCATGGGTGGGTGGATGGAGGGAGGGAGGGATGTCACTGAGCAGTTCTGCTCTGAAGGAGCCCCCTGAGTGTCACCTGAAAGCTGCCTGTGCAGCAGAGGACGGACTGACTGACTGACTGACTTGGGGGTTTCAATCTGATTTCACTTCTGTTGCTTTTGGACACGGTGAATAGTTTGTTTTGCAAGTGCTCCCCTTCTGCTTCCAGTTATTATAATATGAAAGGAGCTTTTTTAACCATGAAGCTCTTGGAACATGAGTTTACAGTGTTTTATGACACAGCTAGCTGACAGCTCACAGCAGATCGAAGGCTGGTAGTTGTCTGGACTCTAAATAGGCAACACAGCAAAGGGGATGGTGATTTTTCTAGACCACTGGTTGTGTCTAGATCTCATCATCTTTTTTTAATTGTGGATTTACAGGGGCAAAAAGACTGAACACCACTTCAAAAAAAATTATATTCTTCTGATTAATATATTTGATAGGAAAGGGATCTGCTTATTAATGACTAGACTGTGTGCACACGTGCCCACCTGCAGTTTTGTTTACTTGCATGTTGAAGGGCAGCATCTCCTCCTTTTGCTCTTATAATTAGAATAATTCGAGCCCACTTTTCAAGCATTGCAAATGCCGTGTGTTGACTCTGAAACTCTGTAACTTTTTGCTTGGCCTGTGAGAGATCTTAAGCAGATATTGTACATGTTACTGCTACGTTTGGCTTCTTAGGGTAACTAAATGAACCTGCAGAATTACAACATGTGCATGTTTCTAATTCCCCTCCAAACCTTATCCCCCCCGTTTACAGAGAGTGATAAGCCACGGGCAGGAGCAGGGGAACCAGTGTTGAGTTTGCACTACAGCACAGAAGGAACCACGACAAGCACAATAAAGCTGGACTTCACTGATGAGTGGTAAGAAGTTGATTTTGGCTTTGACTGGTTCATGATCAGCACGTGTCATGTCAGGCATAGCTACGGATATTTTTCCATATGATTTATGCCTGGTTTTAGGTGTATATGGACAATATGAAATGGCTGGAGTCCATAAGGCATTCAGAACATACGACAGCCATACTTTAACATGAAATTTATACAAGAGGATGGTTTTTTGGGTGTATTCATTGTGAATCTCTTTAATGCAAACATAATTTGAAATGTGCTGTTTTCCTCAAAGCCTGGCATCATACCAGTGTGTGATAAAGCAGGGCAGTGCAGTGGTGGGAAGGTGGTCCAGGGGCTGGTCCTCACCTTGCAATGCTTTGCTCTGCCAGACTTCTCCTATCACATTCTGCAGATTAGTCTCTCTGTGGCCCAGGTCCTGAGTTGTAAAACACTGAAATTAGTATTTCTGTGTCTAGTGGCCTGACTTACTTGAGTTTGGATCAAATTCTGTCAGTAGAGCATCTCAGGATCTCCCAAAATAACAACAATCCCTAATGTATTTCATCTTAGTTCTGTTCCTTTCCTCGTGTTCTCAAAATGATTGTAGAAGACAGCAACTGGAAATGCTTGCTGGCATTTGTTACTGCAGGGGCAGAACAAAACCAAAACTCCAACACATTTAGCTGCTCTTCAGAGCTGTGGCTTTAGACATAAAATACACGCTTTGATCACTGCAGTTTGGGAACCTCAGACAGTCATTCCTAAGAAGGAAGACTTTGCCTGTGTGAATCTGAAATACTCTGTTTAGAGCCCAAACCCAGCAAGCTTTGAAAAGCTTCCTTTTGCTGTAATGCCTTGAACTAACTCTGCATTTATTTTTGTGGTCACATCTGTTTAATGTTTTAGGATAAGCAGATTTCACAGGATAAATCAATAAAGGAACTGAACATGGTGGTCAGGAAAGTTGGTGGAGCTTTGGTGGTGGGTAGAGTTGGCAGAGGTTCAGAGAAGGATTATGTGGAGAACTGGGAAAAGGGAAAACCTGCTGTGGAAGGGGCGAGCAGGCCTCAATGTAAGGGAAACATGAGGGGTTATTCTGCTCTCTCAGAAACACCCTCTGCGTGGAACTGGTGGTGTGAGCAATAACATTGAAGTGAAAATTAAAGCAGAGTAATAAGTGAATGTAAATTGAGCTGGAAAGTAGATCCCTAAGAGCCAAAAAAATATCTTAGTGTTTAAACCAAGATCGAGTTTATAAAATGAGTCATGAAACAGCAAACCCCCTTGATTTGGTGTCTTCTTGATTTAGAAGAAATACTGAAAGGTCTAGCAAAAGCTTCCCTGCATTCTCCAAACTCAGTACAGCAATGACATGAATGAGCAATGAAGATTGCTCAGCAAGATGAGTCAAAGCTCCCATTTAATTTAAAAAATGAGAAGTGTTGATTCTCAAGCACCAGATTCTCAAGAATTTAGACTAGGCATGATTTGTGCTGCTTCCAGCAATTGTGGCCTATAAAACATTAGCTTATAACATCCAAAGGTAGGAAGATGTTTGTAAAGAGACTGCCTAAATTCTTGAGAATCATCCTTATAATTGTCATAACTTTTTTTTCTGCTTTTGTCCGGTGATTTGCCTCAGTTTGAGGCCACATCACAGATGTGGGGCAGCAGGGACT
The DNA here is from genome assembly GCA_035047865.1 of Dendrocincla tyrannina. Lineage (NCBI taxonomy): Eukaryota > Metazoa > Chordata > Aves > Passeriformes > Dendrocolaptidae > Dendrocincla > Dendrocincla tyrannina. The sequence goes on along the minus strand of JAWWMP010000001.1, from coordinate 4,564,734 downwards.
GAGGGAGCTCAGTAACAAGGCTGCATTTCCTAAGAGAAGGTCTTTGCTAGAAAGTCTGAAGACATTAGTTTTGATGGCATTCAGGACAGCATTTTACATATTTCCTGAGGAATCATTTTCCTTATTGTGAACAGAAACTGCTGTTCCATAAGAGTTATCTGAGCATGAATGGGGAGTAAATGTCAAATACCAGCTTGTAGTAAATCTTGAGAAATAACAAAACTCTGAGGACTGAAAGTCCGTACCTCAAAAGGTACAGGAATAGTAATTAATGGGGAAGGGCCTGGAGAATTTTATCTGAATCAAATGTTTTAATTGAAAGGAATAAGTCTATTTATTAGTGCTCAGCTGATAGCTTGTCATACCTCTAATGAGATCTCTGAGTATAGATGTGCAAATAGTGACAAAGACTGAATCCTCTTGAGTTCTCACAATATTTGGGAAAGCAAAGAAAGGTAGAAGGAGAGCACAGGGTTCTGTGGTGCAGGGGAAGAGTGGGATGAGTGGCAGTGGACATAATCCAAGAGAATTTTGGAGTTGCTGTGGAGGTTGTGGTGCTGCCAGGCGCTGTGGGATGGAGAGTGCAGTGAGAAAGATGATGGTGGTCAGGCTGTGCTGTTGCAATGATCTGATGCACTTACTTGATCCTAAATTATTTTCTTCTTACAGGAGCAGCACAAACTCAAGTTCTAGAGGGAGTGGAACTCACTGCAAAACTGAAGGCCAAGAAGACTCTGTAAAAACAAAAGCTTTGGATGAGTCGGGGCCTGAGGGTGAAGAAACAAGTAAGACACAGCGTTGTTGCTGTAGTGCTAAGGCCAAAATTCTGCTCTCACGTGCTCAGGGTTATCTCTGCACCCCAGGGCAGTCTCACCCACGTGCATGTGAAGGCAGAATTCAGCAATCACAGAGTACAAATTCTTTCAGGAGGTAAAAAGACCCCAACCTGAGGTAGTTGCAAAGAAATACAAACAAAATTAACTTCTGTCTGCAGTTCTAAACCGATTATTCTTTTTTTCCTAAGGACATACTTAGGAAATGCCACAATTTGTATCAAAAATGAGAACAACTGCACTTTGCAATCAGAAGTGAGTGCTCAGTATTTTCTTAGTTTTCTTTCAGGCTCTCACTGTATTTTGTTACATGTGGCTGTCTTGCTCCATTCATTGCCAAAAGGGCAGTCAAGTCAAATGACTGCTCCCAGAGAAATGGTTTTAAAAAATCCCTTTTAATAGAGAATAACTTAATTTGTCTTCAGAAATAACAGCTTTCAGTAAGTGATCATCTGTATCAAGAGTATTAATGCCACTTTTGCAGCTAAAATTCTCATAGCAAAGGGTGTCAAGTCTATCAAGGAAGAAGCAAGAAAGAGTTTTTTCCTTGTTAGAGCATTGACTTGGCCAACTAGATAGGGTCATATATAGTGAGTTTTATGTGCCTGCTATCTGAGATCTCAGTAAGGGGCCCTGTGGGCTTTGAGGGGGTTGCTGTGGCTGGTTTGACCCAGCAGTGCTGGTGTCCTTTGGACTTTGCTTGCATTCCTCATGTGCATCCAAATGAAATCATGTGACTGTCAAGCTGTTTCATTCAGGAGTTCCTGATGAATCTCACAAGGAAGATGCAAGTGCTGAAGAACTGAAAACTACAGATGAAGGGGGAGAGACAACAGAAGCAAGTACGTATCTACACTCTTTCAAAGAGTTATAGGAAGAATTAGAGAATGAAAAACTAAATTTTCCATATGAATTCAGGATGCATAGTTTAATTCCTTTGACCATTTCTAGTGTTTTCTAACAGACTATGATCATCCCTGGTGGACTTATTTTCCCCAATACTTTCTGTTAGCTGCATCAGATAAACCTGGCCCCGAGCACTGTGGACTGCAGCCAGAACAGCGTGGCGCCGGGGCTGATGCTGCCCCTGGGAACGCGGGGGAAGAAGCTTCCTGCGAAAAGAGCGTGGCCCAGGACACCCCCGAGCCCAGCGGTGACTGCGGTGCCCCCGTGCTCGCTGCGAACGCCGCAGCTCAGCCCCGCCCCGAGTGCTCCGGGCTCGCAGCCCCCGAGGAGTGCTCCACCAGGACCTCGGCCCTGCAGGAGACCGACGACAGTGACGATGACCCTGTGCTCATCCCCGGGGCGCGCTACCGAGGGGGGCCGGGCCACAGGTACGGGCAACGCTGCTCTCCGCTGCTGCTTGGCCAAAGGCTTTCTCCTTTTGCTTTTTGGTTGGTTTGTTCGAGTGGCAGAGCTAGAAACTCCTGCCTCGGATCCTTAATGAAAAGGAGCTGTTCTTTGACAAACAGCCAAGAGCTTGATGGCTGAGTCTAATGTGCCTATATATGAGTCGTGTAGCTGTGTTTGCCCTCCTAGCCAGGCAGGCTCTTACAGATCCAGTGCCTGTTTGTGCTGATTTCTTGACTGCTGAATGCCTCAGTGCTAAATATTTGAAGTTTATTTTTTATTAGTCTGCCTGTAGTATAGAAAGTTCATAAATTTGTGTCCAGCGTAAAGGGACTTGCATTTTCTTTCACCTATGCTTTAGATGTTCTTACTTTGGCAAAGCAAGAGCTTTTAACTGCTGTTGTTCAGCAATGCTGTGTTTGTAGTACATAAATTAAGACTGATGTGTTCAATTTTTCACTCCTCCTCTGAAGGAGAAACTCTAATCCTTATCCTTGTGTTGGTTCTTGAATATTAGTGTGTATGTCAGTAAAAAGAAAGGTAGGCTACTAGTTGTTATTAACAAAAGACGTATTTAGTAAACTTTGTGCTTTTTTAAAATATAAGCACCTGTACCTACTTGTTGAGTCATTCAGTAGAAACTTAGCCCCCAATTTGATGTTCTTGGTTTAGCACCTTTGTTCCCTAATTTCAATTCTTGGACTTTTTAAATCTGTAATAATTATTTAAGCAGCATCTCTACTGTGAGATGTAAGACAAGACCTTTTTTACCAGTTTCACATGTTGTGTAACGTGCTGTGAGATGCCTGAGCTTTGCTCCCACCCTGCTCAAAGGCAGTGTCATCTTGCTATTAATTCCCTTATGCTAGCAATGCAAATTCCTTCCAGGAATTTACCATGTGTATTCCTTAGGAAATCAGGAAGAGTTTAACAGTTGTGTATAGCAAAAGTTTTGGATGATTTGCAATGAAAAGTCCTAAGCACCCACATTGTCAGCAGTGACAAAAAGAACAGTCTGTGCTTGTTTATTACAGAGCACAAGTAATTCTGCTCACTAAATGACAGTTTTTATGGAGAAGCCAATATACACAGGCTCTGTCTTAATCCATTAGCTTCCCATGCAAAACTAAGTAATTGCAGATAAATATCAAATGGCAGAAATATTTTCCACCGCAGAGCCAGCGTTCATTATGATCCAGTGATGGAAGAGCAAGCTGTGGACAGCCCTGCAATTTTAATCCCATTTCCAGTTTGGAGCAGGAGTCACAGCTTCTCTTCATGCACCACGTTGTCTCTACAATGTAATCGTTTTTGTAGTAATGTGATAAGAAGGGCACTTCAGGTATCAAATAGCAGTTACAATTCCCCACTTGTGGGACATGGTAAATGAAGTTACAATTCATCTGATGTGCTTTCCTTCCTTCTTTGTGTGCAGGGACATTTCTTCCTGTAACAGTTTAAATTTATCATATAGGAAAGAACATTCAACTAAATGAATGATATCATTAAAATTCTTTATGCAGCTCTCTGCTCCCAAATAAAATCTGAAAAAACAGTTGCTTTGTAGTCAGTGTTGGTGTAGGATTGCCTGCAGGCTTTCATTACTCAGGTTTAGTGCCTGACCAATTCATTTCTCTCTGCTTTTGTGTGTGTGCAAGCAGTGAGGTCTCCTAGTTTAACTTGTGGGCCTTGCATTCCCTCCTATCCTGCTGGTCCAGGCGTTTCTAAATGCCCTCTGAGACCCTGAGGAAAGTGAGGTGTGCTGTGTGTGCTCAAAGCAGTTGGGATTTGCACAGAGGCAGCAGACACTCGTGGGCTGTAAGCCCTCCTGTTATTTCTGTCTCTCGTGAAATAGAGTGAAAGGAGCTGGAAGTCCTCTCTGCTACTACAGTGACAGTTGTTACAGCCCATAAGCCCTTTCACACACTGATCAGATTTAGATCAAATGCCTGTGGCCCCTTAATGAGCAGGATGCAAACTCAAGACACTGCTGCTGTAATGGGTATAAATTAACTGAAATTGGTCATTTTGTTCTGTGCTACCATACTGGTTTGATTGAAATAATTTTCCATGCCCAGTGCTTATCATTGGAATGGTGTTCTTCCTGTCCATTTTCAGCTTTTGTGTCATTAGGCTGAGAGTGCCAGGTTTTCCCACTCTTAGCAGTGAAACTGTGGGTTTGCTGCCATCACGCTGCTTCCTGTCTGTTCTGCTCCTCCACAGCTCACTTCTGCCCTGACTGTGGGGAACCAGCTCTCCCTGCACTGTTAGGAGTTTGCCAGGATTAATTCTGTGAGTGTTACCCTTGGCCTAGAGACACAAGTTCCCCTCTCCTTCCCCTCTCCTGCTTCGGGCTGCCTCAGAGGGCTGGCCCTGGTCAGGCCCAGGCTCAGTGAGTGCACTGCCCTCCTTGCTGCTTTGCCATTCCTAATTAACACGTGTTATCCTGGACCAGAAGGAGGCCCACAAGTGTATAACTCAATTTCATGCTCCTGATTTGCCACCCACCTTTTTTCTCAAGGTGCTTCAGTCCCCTCTGTTCCTGAAGTTCCCCAAGCCCACATCCTGCATGAGTACATTCCCACATCCTGCTCAGAACAACCTGCCTGCAGCCCTGGGGCTCAGCAGCACCAGTTTGCTTTCCAGAGCCTTATGGTTTCTCTTTTCTCACTTAGTAAACTGTGTTACCTAACAACCCCTTTACTAAATCTCACTTTCTCCAGCTTATCTAATAATTCAGTTTCCAATGTGTCATCCCATAAGATAATTAACAGTGTTAATATATAAGTAATAGAGTAGATTTTTCTCTCTCTGGAGTATCTATGGGGGAGCTGCTTTGGGCTCTTTCCTTTATGGTTTTGCTTTATTTTTTCCTTCTGGAGAAGGTTATAGTACTACCCTGCAATAATCTACCTTTTGTGAATATATTTTATCAAGTGGGGAAAACCAGTTTAATTTTTCTATAAGATAAAAAAATAAAAAAGAAGCAGAAGCCTTCTGAAACAGAATTCTAATAAGCCTTTTCCAATACATGTAGCATTACTATCCTTTTTCTACAACCAATTTATTCTTCTTTGGGCTGTGTTTTTTATAAACCTAACAGCTCTTGTTTGCACTGAGGGGAAACTCCACAGTTGGAGAAATTAAGGTAAAGGAAACTCTCAGAGTCCTTTCCTGCTGTAGAGCACAACTTTCTCTACTGAGGAAAAGAAGGGTAGGCTTCTGATTCTTGTACTCTGAAATTGTGATCTTTAGTTTCCTCTGGAAGGAAAAAAGTGGCACAAATACCCTTTGGGCTGCTCTGTTGGTGGTACCTGCAGTTAAATAAGTGGAGAGTTTTCCTGCTGCATCAACACTGCTGGTCTCACTTCAGTAAGATGGATATAGATTTCAGATTTATGAATAAAATGCTGTCCATTTTGCAAAGCTGATGTTGACAAGGCTTCCATTATTTGAATTTTATTTGGGTACAAATCTAACTTTGAATGTTTCCAAGCCGAGGATTTGGTCTCTTTCTCTCCTTAAATAATCTAATAATAGATACAAGGGACATAATAGCTTCTTGGGGTGCTTGTAAATCTCAAAACACAATGAGGATAGATGGTTTCTCAGCGACCAAACTGAAACTGAACCATCAGGAAAGACTGGGCAAGGTTTGGACTTGCTTTAACATTTTGAAAAGGACTTAAATAGTAACAGCAAAATGTGAAGGAGTATGAGGATCCTTTGGTTGATTGGCTAAATCAGCTGCATGTGGACTAGGAATCAATCAGCTTGCAATAGTTTTAATACTCAAGGGCATTTCTTTAAAAGGAATAATTGAGAATGTGACATCTGATTTTTTTCAGTAGCTTCTCTGTAGCCACTGAGCATCACTATAGGAATGGTCTCCACAAGTGACTAAAAGAAGCTAGATAGTTATTTCATTTTTTCATGTCATTGGGCTAGCCAGTACATGTTCTTTTTAAGAAAATGTATAAGAAAACGTACAGAATACTTTTAAATTACAAAACACCCCCAAACGTGTTTTGTACAGCTGAATAGTTTTGCTAGATGCTAATCAGAGCAAATAACCCTCTGTGCATTTTGGGGAATGCACAGGAAAAGATCCCTTCCCTCACAGATGTGAGGATAGGTGTCTGTTCCAACTGTGGGCAGCTCTGCACACAGCATAGTATCCTTAAAACTGAGTCCAGCCAGCTCAGGTGGGACAGAGCACTCTACTTGTAATCTGGGGGAGGGGGAGCAAAACCTGAGCCAAACATGTGTTCTTCATGTACAGAGGGCAGTGTTTAATAATGGACCTGAGTGGTCACAAATTAGCCCAAACAGCTCTCTGAAAGGGGGCTGCTTTCCCACTTACCCTGACTCAGTTGTGGCTGGACCTTGGCAGAAGGTGATCCCTGAGCAGAGGCTGAGCCTGGGAAAGGTTACAACTGGCAGGTTAAAGGGGAAAGGAACATGAATGTAAGAAAGGAGATTATTATGTAGCTGCATCCCTGTCTGCTCTGAGCTCTGAAGAATTGCTGTATCTTATAAGATCCACTTTGTGTACTGCTATGTAAGCTGGATATTTCTGCTGAAATCAAAGTAGTCTTTCTACTGACACACTGAGAGGGAATCTTCTCAGCTGGAATACATTTTGTAATAGATGTTAACCTTTTAAAAACATGATACCCAGCATTTTTGAATGACTTCAGTTGTTATTCCCTTTACTAGATATAATATCAGAGGAACAGCGATAGGTGATAGAATAATGAGGTAATGAATTATTTTATTCCTCCCTCCTCCTTTTTCTTGCCATATCTTGGATTTATCAGGTTCTTGGTTTTCGTATCTAACTGGCATTTTAAGAATTGCTGTACTTCAATTGCTATGAATTGCAGAGCATATTGCTTGAGTTATATTTAGCTGCATGTGTTGCATGGAAATTGAAAAGTAATGGCAGTGTATACATTTAACAACTATTAACCTTTTTATTGTGTGCCATAGAAATTAATGGAACTTGAAAAGTGTGTAGTTTGTGAAAAGAAATACCTTTAAGAAATACCTTTTTTAATTTAGCTGCTGAGGAGCAAGCTATATTTGCATGTGCCACTGCTGACTTGCTTTGTCTGGTAGCAGAGAACATCCAGTCCTAGGCAAAAAGATAAGAATACATGTATCAAAGGCATTTATATTTTTTGTCTGAACAAGGTTATGGAACTGAGCCTAATTATTAGAGCTATATTTGGTTATACATATTTAGCAAGACACATGCTAGGTCTTATATTTCTTTTAATGAAGTTAAATGAAAAAGTCACTTATCTGAGATTCTTCATTGAAATACTTGGGTGAAGTTGTAAGGACACATAAGGCAGTTTGGGGAGTTGTGTTTGGCCACATACCAGAAGAGGAGAAACTTTCTACTGTGATTGAAGTCAAAGATCACATATAGGGGAAATGGCACCAAGTCATTCCAGGGGTGCAAATGAACATCTCGGCCTCATGGAGCTGCAAAGGCAGAGACTCAGGATGTGGTTCACAGGAGACTTACCCTGAGTTCTGTATTTTAAATGCCACAGAAAAATAGAGCAGTGTTTCTTTGTCTTGTGTTTCCATCTTAGCTGCGTTTGGAATACCTGGATTTAACTGGTTAACTTTCTTAGAGGTTCAGGAACCTGTGTACTGTTTGTACTCTAAATTTCACAACAGGCATTCTTTAAACATGCTTCCCATGGAGTTCTTTAGCTCTTCAGCCCAGGGGCATAGTTATTTCCTATTGCTATAAATTTAATAGAAAGTAAATGATGCATTCAGCATATGATTTTTTTATCAGTCTTTTTTTCTCTAATTTTCATTGTCATTTGGCAGCATATCAGGTGAAAACTTAAAAATGTTTTGTAGCTGAGAATAGTTGAAACATTGATTGTCTTTGAAGGCTGGAAAATGGTCTAGGAGGGAATTACAGTAAACATTTCTTTTTATTTGATCAGCAGTGAAATAACTTGGGCTTTAGGGCAGTGTCAATGTGCTGTTAACAGAATGGGTTTGCCTTTGTTTTTCAACTACCTTAATGCTTGAAATTTGACAGCAGTAGTAAATCTCTTCCATAGGTTCAGAGGCTTCTAAAGGAACGTGGTTATTTGGTAATTAATGCCAGAAATACTGGAAAATAAATCTTGGCATTTAGGAAAGGGATCTATTTGAGTGTGGTGCTTGGGGGTTGACTGTCCCACTCAGCTCCAGGATCTCCCCCAGGGGAATGGGAATGGCAGGTGGATTCCTTTACAGCATCCAAGAACAAATGACAGCTTGATCAAGGGTTTGCTGCAATGGTTTAGATACACTCATAAAATACTGGTAGAGACACAGAATATCCTGAGTTGGGAGGGACCCACAAGGATCATCCTGCACAGGACAAGCCCAGGAATCACACACACCCTGTGCCTGAGGGCATTGTCCAAAGGGGGCATCAGAGAAATAGGGTCTCAATTAATGGCTACAAGCCTTAGGTTCCCTGCCACTGCTTGGGACAGGGAAGATAGTTCAAACAAGAAGATGGCAACAGGATGGGAAAAAATAATACCTTAAAGATGTAAGAGCACAAGAGAAGGAACCAGGGTTTGTGTACTGGGCACTCGTTGAATGGGTGGTGTCCCTTCCAAGCCAAAGCAGTCTACCAGGGAAAACAGTTTGTGTGTGTGTGTAAGCAAATCTGGAAACTTAGGAAGTGACCAAAAGCCTTAATTCTGGAGGAATCAAGAGTGGGCTGAGTACTCGATGCAGAGCTGAGGCAAGAGGGATGGGAAAGAGAAACAGGTGGATGTGAGCCTTGCCCAGCTCAGGACACGGCTGCTCTGGGAGAATGGTGTTTGGAAGAGGCAGGGTTATCCAGGGTACCAGAGTCATTTTATGGCAGCCACTGCACTACTGTCTTTCTAAACGTGCAGAAAATGCCCTAGGAGACGATTTATTTGAAGGCTTAGCTTATATGTTTACATCTTTTCTATTTCTCTTCATGTATAATACATAGCTGTGGGTCAGTCTGCATCAAAGGATTTTTGTGGGGGGTTTGTTGTTGTTGTTTTTAACCTGTGTTTAATTGAAAAAATATAATGGCTTCACTCCCACTCATCTCAGGCTTAATTTCAACGGGCTTTTGCTAGTTGATATTTACAACAATGGCCCTTGAAGGCTCCAAAGGTGGCTGCTGTGAGGGAGCAGCAGTGAGTGCACAGTACAGGTGTGTGCACTGCTGGGGCTGGCTGAGGGTGCCCACACGGCGGGCATCCATCTCCTTGTCTGGCGTTCTGTGCTCGGGAGAGCACGCAGCAGCTCCCAGCCAGCCTGGCTTGAGCTGAACCTCAGCACAGGACAGACTGCCAGCATGCTCCTGCATCCACTGATGCTCCAGGGGGTAAGGCTGCTGCCTCAGTTCATGGTGGCACGGACGGGAACTGCTGCTCACAAATACAAATGAAAACTAAAACACCTGAAAACAGATACGTTGGATTCGAACATTTCTTGTGTGTGTCTTAAAAAATGTATAGAAAATCTGTAGTTGTGGAAAAGCAATACCTCTCAGAGAGAATCCTTTTTCCTGTAATGGTCTCTGTTCTGAAAAGAAACAAAGACTGGGCTCATATTTATCTTTTCTGGAGCAGACTGGCCCGTGCCAGGTTCCTGCTTTTCGCAGGAGGTTTTCAGAGAGCTCAAAACAGTATCACAGTTAGAGCCCTGTGTGTTTGGCTGCGCCCTCCCTGCTGAAGGTAATCATCAACCTTACGAGATAAATAAATATAAATCCAGTCATGTAGTTTAAAATAAGGCCCCAAATCAGGATTTTAAATTCAGAGCTCAATTTAGTTGAAAGTTTTTACCAAAAGTTGCTTTTCTTTTAAAAAATGCATGATTCTGACTGCTGAGTAGTATTGAGGTCTTTTGTAATGTCTGCTTATCCAAGCCTAGGAGAATTTAGAAGGGGAGATTAATTTTTCTAGAGATGTTTAGATGAAAAAATATGCAAGAAACTACTTTGCCTTACCAGTTAGTTACTTTAATACCATCTTCTAATCCCAAGACTTGTTACTGGTACCCAGCAAACAACCCTCTTCTTAAATCTGTTGAAGATTAAAGTTGACTCTGTGTTACAAGGACTAACTAACTAATAGTGTGTTTGTTTAGAGTAGTATAAGAAGGAGGAACTAGAAAATTACAGATTTTGAGGAGATATATTTCCTTGGTGAGAGTTTTCTTAGTAGTCTATTTTCCCTGGGACTGTTTGCTAGGCAAACATCTAAGAAATATATTACAATAAATAGCACACTGTTAAGTGGGTCTGTTGGCTAGTGCTTTCAAATCTCTTCTAGTTTCTACCAAACAGAAGTATTAAAATTTATTTTTAAAGCTTAGCTGTATTAAGTTCTCTGTCTCAGAATGACAGTTTGTGGTTTGTTTGTTTCTGTAATGACTCTGTATTAATGACTCATTGCTGGCATTCACTTTCCTTCTTTGCCTGGCTGTAGGATAACACTTCACCTTAACTCTCTGCTGCAACTTTCTCCCATGGCAAAGATTAAACAAAACTCCAAGCAGACCACTGGCTGAGAAAATGAGTGATGAGATAGAGCTGGTGGGGGTTTCTGGAGTAAAGGACTTGTTGCTGGAGTCTCCAGGACCAGTGACTAAAACACCAGCCCCCCTTAATGTGACCAAGTTCGGGTTCCTTTTTGGAAGCAGTGTGCTGAGGTTCCAGACAGATTCTGTTCTGGCTCCGTTTACTCTTTAGGATCATGTGAACTCCCATAGTATTTTGACTCCTTGCATTCTGCCAAAATCTGTACCTGGTCCTTCTCAAGAGTGACCCTCCCCCTGGAGTGTGTTCAGGACTCCAGAGCCAGTGGCCACCCTGACAAGGAATGACAGGAAAAGACTAGATCAGGTGCTGGACTGTGATGGCCTGGTTGTAGCTGGAACTATGGGGATCTGCACACTGATGAGCTCAAGAGGAAAAGTTTGGCACCAGTTAATCAAAAAATGCATTCCTGGAATTAAACATTCCCAACACAGAATATGCAATTTAGCTTTTTTCCTCTGTTATTCTAGGAAATCTTCAGCTGTATCCCTCCCTGATAACCTAAGGGATAGCTGCTGCAATAACTGATCTCAAATCATCTCTTGTCTTAGCAGGAACTTTTTAAAAGCTGTGTGAACCTTGAGTCTTGTCATACAGAAATAGTGCAGAGAAATACACTGGACACAGTTTTATGGAAAAACTAAATCACACTGAAAGATGCACTAGATCCTTAATACCTTTATAAAATTTTAAAACTTCTGGTTTGGCATAGATTTTTCCCTTCAGAATTTTGCTGCCTCATTATGGGTGTAGGGTGTCTCGAGCACTGAAGAATAAAATAGCATGTGAATTTTGCCAGCAGCTGAAGTTTGCTCTACAGAGGGGGAATAAAACCTGGCATCACTTGGCCTTCCACTGTCTTGCATGCTATTGTTGTTCTAAGCCAGGATGGAAAAACTTGAAGTCTGTAATTTGTGACCTTTGGGATAACGTTGCTGTCTGTTTCCAACTCGTGGCGAATGTGTTTGGGTGCCTGGTGATTGTCCTTAGCCCTGCGTGATCGCCCTCGGCGCCGGGAGGGGCTCTCAGGGCTGCTCTCTCTGCCCCCGCAGGCGCTCGGCTGTCGCTCGCATCCAGGAGCTCTTCAGGAGGAGGAAGGAGAGGAAGGAGATGGAGGAGCTGGAGACGCTGAACATCCGCCGGCCCCTGATAAAGATGGTCTACAAAGGCCACCGCAACTCCCGCACGATGGTACCCGCCCTTTGGCTGCTTGGGGGACTGTAGAGTTCAGGGGCTGCAGCAGTGCAGCTGCCCCTCCGGGTGCCTCCCAAAAGGAGACTGAATGCATTTTTCTTCTGTATTCAGTTGTAAGGCACGAAATTTGCTCTAAATGGAAATTACAGTTAATGGGACTTGTGTCACCGTGCTGGGCATTAAGCTTTCTGGAGTTTAAGACTCTCTCTCTAACTTCCTTTGAAATTGGGTATTTTTCTTAACTTCTTGTTCATTTTTTCTCTCAGCTTAAGTGGTATAAAATGTGCCTACCTTCCAAATTATGATTTAATCCTCACTTTCCCTTCCAAGCTCTTTAAAGATTAAATAATAATTTTGAACAGCTTGCAAGGGAAAGTGAGGATTAAGTCATAGTTTAGAAGAGCCTTGACATCTCTGAATTAAAAAAAGGAACTAGTGCTGGTTATTAAATCACAACCTGGCTACTCAATACTTTTGTCTTTTTCATACAAAATGCTGTGTTTTAAGAAAAATGCCATTACTGTGTTTGTTAAACAATGGTTCATGAAAAGGGCTCTTCATTCCCTCTCCACCTGCAGAATGTGTTATTATATGGACAGTTTCACAGAGTTTGTTGTTTGGTTTCTTGGGGATGGGTGTTCTGGCTTTTGTTTCCCGTGAGCAGCTAAGACAAGGAGCTCACACAATGAAAGCCAAAGTCATTTTCCCTGCTGGTCTCTACAGTCACAAACTTCCCTTTGATTTATGGTGTGAGTGATACTCTCTTTCCTGCAAGACAAGGGCTGATGACATTTCTTCTTCAATATATACAGAGTGAATTAAGGTTATGGAGGCAAATTGAATAATTCTGATACTTCCTTACTTTTGAGAGCTTCATTTGGCAATTGTACGATTTTTTAAATAAGCATATTTAAGTGTAATTCTTACATTGTCAGAAAACAAAAGATAAGTATCTTTATATTGATGTTTGCTTGCACCATTGGTGGGGTTGCAATGTTTCTATGATCCTGTTTTCTTTCATATATATGACATTCTTCCTTTATTCCACTTATCCTAAGCCCAGAGTCCCCCTTGTAAAACATGGACTGTAAGGTAACTTTTCCTCAATGGAGCATCTGAGTGTAACTCATAAATGGGATAAGCTGTGTATTCATACAGTAGAAGAGAGTGTGTATTTGAGATTGAAAAGTACCCAAATTTTTAAATGTGAATTCCAATTCTGTTTCCAATTCCAATTTCTCTGGTGCTAAAACTGGTTTTATGAATATTAGACAGGTAAAATCAGCAGTTGGATAAGAGAATACAAAGGAAACAGGAAGAGGTCATAATTGCAAATTAAAAGACAAAGTAATTTATTATTGAGAATAATTTAGATGTAACACATAATGAAAATATATATTAAGAGGAGCCACAAGACAAAAGCTGCCTGAAGACTGAACTATTGGAGTTCACTACAGAATTCAGGAATGCAGTTTCTCTGGCTTGTTTTTGGACATCAGACCAGTGACTGCAAGCATTCGTACATATTCTGCAGACAAAGATCTACCAAGCCTGAAATTGAAAACTGGCCATCCTTAGGCTGGAAATAAAGGATATCTTTAACAGTGCTCAGGGTTCAACTTACTCTTGCAGTTCTGTATGGAGAGAGCTGAGGCAAAGCACAGGGCAAGCCAATGTCTCTGTCCTTTCTTCAGTGCATTTGCTGAGGAAAGAGCAGAAAGAAAGATAAGGATAGAGAATAGGCACTGCTTTCTTTAGAGCTTTATTACGATGCATCTCTTGGAAAATAATTCCGAGCAGAGATCTGGGTCAATAGTCTCCAAGGCAAAATGCTCCCCTTACGCCGGTGTTATTGCTGAACACCAAACTGAACTTCCAACCCTGGAACTCACCTGTGTGAGCTCTGAGGCTTCTGTGCAGCCAGAAGTGTAAAGCTGCCCAGTGCATGCCAACCTACAGGGTTTGCAGGGGGCACTGGTAACCCTAAACCCACTAATCCTGCCTGCAGGGCTGCACCCTGGACCTCCAGGCTCTTGGTGGGGAGTCGGCAGCGCCCGACCAGGGGCTGAGTTCATGCCTGGGGTTGAAGCCACCCCATCCAGCCTCACCCTGCAGATGACACAGTTTCATCTATTTAACAATGCCCAAGTGATTTCCGAAGAAGGTTCTTACCATTGATGAAGGAAGTGACCCATTCTGTTTGTTCAGACTAACTGTGGGGCATCATTTAGGCTACAGCTTTGTAGGAAGGGAGGGCAAGAGGGCCCTTGGCAGGGACAGATTATTCTATATTTAGCAAACCTAATAGTTGTCTAGGGTGGCTTTTTTTGGCTCAGAAATTGAATAAGCCACATTCTTTCGGGCTGTGATCATAAGGGTATCTTGAATGTAGCAGGTGTGGCATAGTATCAACATTATATTTCAAGGAAATGGTATCTGATACCGCTACCATTTTCCCTGGCTTGCAATTTCAGTCATTTGCATTCTAATGCTGCTCTGTTTCATTGGACAGGCCGCTGCAGCTGCTGGCAGTTCCAAAACTCAGGAGATGGCACATCTGGGAAACTCTCACGGAGTTTGTTTTCCCACCAAATTAGTCAATACACAATTAATAGTTGATACGTTTACTACACAATTAATTATTTAGAAATAACATTTAAGAAATATAAATAGTAGAGTTGATATCAGTAATAAATATGTGAATCCATACAAAAATATTCAGATAACATTGGTCTTAAATACTATGACAATACCACATTTCAGGGACAGGAACAAAGGGGGGGAAAGTGTAGATTATTATTTAAATCACAGTTCTGGGTTTGTGAATTTCCTCCCATCTTTCTTGGTTTATAAAAAATCCTTGAGTGATTTGTGCATCTTTCAGGCAGAAATGATCACCATGTTTCTCTGAGCTGCACAGTTTCCTTCTTCAAATGTGCAGGTCTCCAATCAGAAAAGTCTGAATGTTTAATTATGGCCAGTTATAACCCAGGGTCCAACCACTGCATCAACAATAACATTATACAGGATTTAGCTGTAGGCCAAAACCAAATATCATCCAGTTAGGATTTCTGATAGGTGCTTTAAAAATTAATGTCATTTGTGTGGTGCAAAGTAAAATTCCACAGAGTGGCCCAAGATGCCAGAATGACCTTCAGTGTGAAATGAACCCTCAAAACAACTCACTGCCTTTGTGAGATCAGTTTTACCTCACTCTGAATATATGCACAGCAACAGGGGTATTTCTTTACAAAACAGAATCTTAAATAGTCCATGTTGGCCATGTACTCTTTAGTTTTGGCATTGGGCTAAGAGGTCTTAATTTTGATCTGATTTATTATAGAGGGGGAGGAGAAAAAATTCCCAAGTTTGATTTCATGACCGTTTTTTCTCTGTCAGACCCTCCTAATTCCCCCATCCAATTTCCATAAATCCTCCCTGGATGAGCCTTCACACACCTTAACTTGGCAAACTCCTCCTACAAACTGTTTCACACACCCCTGTCTCCACTTTGGAGAGTGACAGATCTGCTGACATTGATGTTCAAACTTCTCAGTCTGCCCTAACTCTTTTTATTTATTTTTCTGTTAGCAGCTGCCTTGCTCTGCAGATCTATAACCTCCTGAGCTTCCTTTTTTCCCAATCAATCGTTGTTTGAATTGCCTTCACTCTCATTTCTGCATGTGCAGCAGTGTTACTGCAGAAAGGGGAGTGTGCTCGGAGCTTTAGTCTGACAGAGTCCTCTTGGTTTAATTGCAGATCAAGGAAGCCAACTTCTGGGGATCTAACTTTGTCATGAGTGGTTCAGACTGTGGGCACATCTTCATCTGGGATCGCCACACTGCTGAGCACCTCATGCTGCTGGAAGCCGATAATCACGTGGTGAACTGCCTGCAGCCTCACCCCTTCGACCCCAGTAAGATCAGCCTCTCTCACACTGCACACTCAGCTTGTCTGCAGTGAGGAGCATTTCACAGCTCACTCTTACACTCTCTGCTCAATAATTCAGGATTAATAGGCTGTTGTTAATTCTTTTCCAAGTAAATCAGATAATACTGCTTTTACTGTTGCCTCTTACTAAAGACCTTTGGCGCTTAAACCCCTCCTTATTCAATAACGTATTGAAATGAAACTATTATTGATGTAGTATTTATAGGAATATTGCCAGATGTAAGAAGAAGAATCTCCATTTCTTGCTGCCCTCAGTGCATCAAATGTTTTCCATGACATTAATGAGGGCAATATGGGGTCACTGAAATGCCAGCAGCACTTTGGGAATTTATATTGGAATCTGGTCTCTACTTGGCTCTGTGTTAAAAAATGGAGAGAAGTGGGTGTCTCCATCTCAGTGGCTTTGGGACATTAGAAGAATGAATAAAATTCATAGAAATTCCATCAATTTGTATTTAGAGGACAATATTTATAGAAAAGACAGACCAAAGTAATAGAAGGAATCCCAGTAGCTGGAAGTATCCTGTACAGTTTTCCAGCCACTGAGATGGTTCTATGGAATTTTAATTCCTGTAGTGGTTTTTGTGCAGTGATCTAGAGAGTGTTCTGCAACTTCCTGTTTTTCATATTTTAAGAAGTGTTTATAAGAACATCTATTGCATCTTCATATTTAAATATCAAATAGATTTACATGAAACACACTGAAATTATCAAATGTCAAAATACATTTGAAATTATCTTGGATCTGGGTCTGCAAATCCTAAGGCTTTATTATTCATGTGTGTATATACTTATCAGGCCATCAGCAGAAATGCATTAGTAGTGGCTGTATTTTTACTTTCTGCTTCTATCTTTTGCATGTTCTGCTGGTTTTTTTAATTTAAGAAAGGACACTATTGTTGTTTGCATGTGTTTTCTTCGTGTAAGACATAACACATTAATTTAGAATTGCTTACTTCTAGTTCTGGCCTCTTCGGGTATTGATTATGATATAAAAATCTGGTCACCATTGGAAGAATCCAAGATTTTTAACAGAAAACTTGCAGATGAGGTAAGAACCTTTCCTCATTTTTCACAGTAATGCTGCATCTTCTAAGGCTATAAAAGCCTTTGCTACAAATGACTGATCCTGAATTAGCAGAGTTATTTAATACTCACCAAATGAGCTACAAATAAAAAGCTGCCCTTTAGAACAGTTAACTTTCATACCCTTAGCAGCACACAGGGCACTTTGCATTTCATCAACTCCCCTAGAAATGTGTTATGGAAGACATGGAAGGAGTTGGAACAAGTGTGAACAGTCAGATATAGAAGGAAAACTGGCAGGAATTAATAAATTAATAAATTGCCTCTAAACAAATAAATGAAGGAAATGCAACGATAGACAGAGGATCAGAGAGGGCAAAAATCAATCCTGTTCAATATTCAGTGGCCTAAAAGGGAGTTAAGGTTAAGATTGCAAATTGGGACCTTCATAGAATAAAGCAAACCTTGCAAGCCCAATTAGGTAGAGAAGTCTGTATGTAAAAATGATGTAAGAGTTGTTTGGTGCCCCCAGAGCAACAACTGCATATAGCAACTGGCCTGGGGTGATCATATAGCTGCTGCTGAATAATACTGGGGACTTACATAACATCCGTTATTAAAATGTGATCTGGTTTTCCTTCAGTAGTATTGTCGGACAGGTTTGGTTCTGGGGGGCTGGGTTGGGGGGTTTGTGCAGTCTCTTGGGCAGCAGGGACACAGTAGGGGAGGGCTTTTCTGATTGTTATTTCACTGTAGTAGTGCTGTGCGTATTTGAAACAGAAACACACAACCTTCAGTCACCACTCCACACCCCTTGAAAAAACCCCCAAACCATCCACTTATGGGTTTTGAACCTTGCCCATTATTTTAGCAGTACTAATACTGAGTGAAGTGACACTTCTTTGTATATTCTATAACAGCTTTAATCTGATGTGTTTGGGAGCCTTTGGGCTTTAGAAATAAACATAAATGTGTGCTGAAAGTAGTTACTGTAGTTACTTCTGTCCCTTGATGTTTAATAATAACAAAATATTTAGAGGTTTGATTATTTTTTTCTTTAACAAAAATGGTAGAACTTTCAGAAAAATTGACTGCAGTGCAGTTTGTAATTTTACATGTTTTTTGTATTTGAATTTAATCCCTGTATTGAAATAGCCATGTAGAGGGCAGGAGATGTTCATAGCAGTAAAATAATTTTCACCATGTTGAGATTAGCCAGAGCAACATACCTAGACTGAATCTTCATGGAAGGGAAGGCCTAGGCAGAAAGCATTGTGTTTGGGGAAGCTGAGAGAGGCCACGACCTCAGTGAAGAGGAAAGGACAGCAGGGATGGGAACAAAGGATGGCAAGGAAGTAGCACGAGGAAGGACTGAGGCAGGAGAGCTCAATGTATTCAGCAGTGGATTTTTTTCCCTTGAAACTAAGACAGTAGGAACTGGCTCTTTCAAGTAATTTAGAGGCAAGCTGTAGGTCTGTTTGGAAGGATTTATGGAGCTGAAGAATGTTCCTGAACTGGGACAGAAAATTGCTTGTGTTCCTTGGATTTTCTCCAAAAGCTTCAAGCAGCATGAAGGTAGGAGTTTAGGGTAACCTCAGCTCTTTTCCTTCCCACATTCTTGGCCAGTGCTGGGGCTGGAACTTGTTCTCTACAACAGTTGCCATCTGGAACAGCACTTTCTCTCCTCACTCTGCTTTGCCTCATGCAAGAACTCACTCCCAAAGCTTTTCCACTAGCTTATCTGAATATCCACCATGTGGACAACAGAACAATGACCTTACTAGAACATTCCCTAGGCAGAGAGATACCTGCAGGCAGAGTCCACCATCTGACAATTGAAGTAACTGTATTCAGTAGTATTTATTACAATATTGGTCCCTTGTTGTAGTTTCGGACTCTGTAAAATGGCTTTTCCATGGGAACTTTCTACCTACAAACCTATAGTGATGCAGTGCAATTTTGTGTTTATTTCTGGTGCTGTTTCTTTCCCTTCCCTCCCTCCAGGTAATAACACGTAATGAACTAATGCTGGAAGAGACGAGGAACACAATCACTGTTCCAGCTTCTTTTATGCTACGAATGTTGGCTTCGTTGAATCATATAAGAGCAGGTGAGACACTCCTGAACAGCTTGTCTGTGAAACAGGAGATGGGCTGGGGAATCATCTTCAGCTCTCTGTGGCTGCACTTGGGGTCGGTGAAAAGTTCAAGGGTTGCTCAAGGTTTTCTTGATAGAAGTCCTTAGGAATTGGTTCTTCAGTGTGAGACTTGCAATATTTTTGAAGCTGTTAGTTGTGCATGTCAGTTTGGTTTCTTCTTTGTTGTTATCTCTTTGGAGTAAAATACTAAAAGAACTGCCCAACACCTGAGTTACAACAACACCAGCAAAAACCTGTGTGATGGCAGGGTGGAGTGTTTCTCTACCTGACAGTGCATGTTTGACTGAGTGGTCTTGAGGCAGTCCTGTTCCCTTGCATGTTTCTGTATTTTTCCTTTTCTAAACATTCCCATCAAAAGGTACTTTCCCTGCTGTATTCAGTGACAGACAGTGACCCCCCAGTTTCTGGAGTACTCCCATTTCTAGCTGGAGCTATTCCAGTGTCAGTTCCCCAGAACAGCACTTCAGCCCCTTGTATTCACCATGGCATTTTATGTTATGCTTGCATTCATCTTCCCTGTGCTGGCAGCCACTCAGCAGCTACAAGGCTTTTCCTTTGGTACACAAATTTCACTTCTATGCCTGGAAATCCTTTAGGGCTCTTCTCCTCTTCTCCTTTCTTGTGCTAACATTTCTACCCACTCTCTGCTGTCAGTCCTTGTGGACTTTCTCCTACCCTATGACCCACAGCCACTGCATGTCCTGTAACAGCCCAGGGGGACAGTAAGTTATAAATAGTTAGCAGAACAAGAACACTTTGCAGTTTCTCTTTCCTGAATCTCTGTGTTTACAGACCGATTGGAAGGTGACAGATCAGAAGGGTCTGGTCAGGAGAACGAAAATGAAGATGAGGAGTAACTGGCAGTTGTGTGCGAGCACCGAGTCACCAATGGAATTTGTATAAGACATTAATTATATTTTTCCTTACAGAGCTTTAGTGCAATTCTAAGGTATTGCTTTTGGATAACCTAACCTTTTGTTTTTGAATGACTGTGTGCATGACTTGGGGAGAGTGTGCAAGTTAAAATAAGCAAAAATGTTTTTCAAACGTTTTGCCATGTATGAGGGGTGCTAGAGATGCAAAGTGCAATATTTTCCTTAACCTGCAAATGTGGGAGCTTGGATCAATGTTTTAAAGTAACTTTCATTATAGTAAAAACGTTGGTTCAGATAAATTTCTATACCTGCTGTTTGCATGTTTGTTGCTTTCTAATTAAAAGATTTGGTTGTTTTAAGTAGTTTTGTGTTTTTTTCTTTGTGCTGCCATTGATTTATCACCTTGTAATTATAACCCCATTACTGCCTTCGTTTGCATTTTCTTACAGTGTTTGTGAAGTGACAAATACAATTATTTCTTACAGTGGGCACTGGGATTCTGTATCTTTGGGACCCCATGTCTCTTGGTTCTTGCATATCCATGGGCAAGCCCACACTTAAGGAGGCAAAATTGTCTTTCCCTCAGTTTTATAGTGCCACTTCCCATTCTCCATGCTTGAATCTGTAATGCTGGTGAAATAGTTGTATTCTTTGCAACATCAGCAGATACATCTTAATTTTCGTTGGATTTAGGAAAGACAAAATGCAGTGCAAAGGAACAGGAGTTTGAAAGCTCCTGCACGTTGCTTTGTAGCAGTAATTATTTGGGACAGAAGGCAGGTCAGTCTGTGCAGTGGGCACCTTTGTCCCTCCATTTCTGGATGGCAGTGGGGAAGGGAAGGCGAAGGAGGGGAGGTGGAGCAGTGGAGAGCAGTTCTTGCCAAGGATGGCAGATGCTGAGAGGCTCCCTTGGGGATTACAGAATCCTGGGAAGAATTTAAATCAGCGGGATGAGGGTACTGGGGGCTTCATTACCTTGTTGTCATCAGAACAGACATTCATCACAACACCTTCCCAAACTTTGCTTACATCAACAGAAAGAATTCCTCACACTAAATGAAAGAGAGCATTAGCCCAACACTCTGGTGTCCTGATTCACAGTCCAGGCAGGCTGAGACACGGGGAAGGGACACAAAGCACAGCAATAGAGGGACACGGGAAAACTAAGACAATTGGAAGAGAGGAAGAGAAATTGGTGAGGGAGGAGAAGTGGGATTTAATATGGAATTCAGCCACCACTAACAGTGAAGATACTTGGGCAAGGGGAGAATAACATGAGGCGAGAGGAAAAGTGTGAAGAGATGGGTGGGTGGTTGGTTGTTTGTTTTAAGGGAGGAAATAAGAAATTACTGAGGAAGAGCAAAGTATAGGAGCCCTGGAAGTGATCCAGTGAAGAAAATTTAGAAAAGGAGAGGAAAACTGTTGGGGAAAGAAGTTTTTGGAGGCAGAGGGTGCTGAGAAGAACGGCTGTCTCAAACTGGAGCTCTGTGGAAAACAGGAAACTTCACCCCCAGAGGAAGTCACTGCAAGAGAGGATGGAAATCTGGTGTTTGAGAACGTATCTGATATGAACGAGGGAGAAGAAGTACAGGGAAGTTGCTTATTTGTTAAGAGAATGGAATGAAATAACAGCTGATATGGACATCTGTCTTTTCTGGTGGACTAAGTGGCCCTTTTGTTGGAGAAGGGAGCAAAACTTGAGTTTTAGTTCATGGCATAACATTTTGGGCAAGCATTTCCAGACCAGCAAGAAATGAAAGAATATTTTATGGTTTTGTGGTACATCTGTTTGGGAATGGGGGGAACACAGTGGTCTAGCATGACTCAAACCTTGCTGTTCATAGCAAGGAGTTCTCCTCTTATTAGATTTAAAAGAACTGTACAATAAATACATAGAGGCTACTTAGTGTATAGATAAAGTAGGATTGTGTGGTCCACTTCACCTGTTAGTAGGAGGAATAAAGCCATGTTTGTGTTCTGTGTGGGGGACCCTTTCCATTGCTGAGCAGTCCTGTGAATTAAACACAATAGCACAGTGTTTGCTGCAGTTCTTAGGTCCTCTAGAGATGATATTTGAGATGTGTTTGCTTTCAAAAAGACTGACCATGGTGTTTCAACAGAAGCCTGACTCTTCTTATTTAGAAATTATTAACTTTTGCCTTGAAAATAAATTCTTCCTCAAGTAAGTATATGGAGAGGATGCCTTTTGTCTTCCCCAGAGAGGTTTAATAAATCACTGTGGACATCGTTCTAAAAATAAAAAAGCTGCTTCTGCCACTTTTGTTTTAGTTGTAGCAATTGCCAAAGAGTATGCAATATAAAACAAATGCAATAATTTTGTACCTGTCTTTTTTTTTCCAGAGTTCTCTGATAAGCACATCATTCCCCAAATGTCTCATTTATTCAAAGGCTAAATATTGCCTTTAATTCACAATGCTTAGCTGTAAGTTTACTGATTAAAAGGAAGGTTGAATCTCAGTAAGGGGAAAAGTTTAATATTTGGAAGATTTCTTAAGCTTCAGTGAAGCTTTCCCAGCAGTTTTTCTAAAAGTAGGATATCCCTAGTGTTTGGGTTAGGGTTTTTTCATAAACATGTGGATAATGGGCTAAATCTGAGTTCCTAGACCCATGCAATAATAGGAGCTGTTGGCAAGAGCAGGGGGCTGCTGGTAATTCCAGAGCTCCTAGCAGCAAAAGAATATTTGAAAGTGTTATCCAAATGTGCACAGAAGTCAGTGTATGTGACAAACCACCCTACAGTCCAAACCCTCCCAATTTTAGAAGCAAATCTTGTGCTCTGGGTCTGGTTGCAGACTAGGGGCTTGGAGGTGGGCAACACTGCTGGATTAAACATCAAATGACCACATCATTTAGGTGGAAGCTACAAGACATATCCACAACCTTTGGTTTCTACAAACAGCCACGATTTGATGGACAGGGCGGTGATCAGAATAGAGGGAACACCTTCTCTTCCTGCTTTGTGCACATGTGCTCAAGCTTGTCCTTGTGCCCTGCCACACCTTGCTAAAGTCCTGGGAAGAGCAAGGGTTCAGCTGTCACTGAGCTCACTTCTACGAGGGACATTCCTTAAGACCATTGCAAAGATCAAAAGCAGGTTCTTTGATGTGTTGCTACAATTCCTGGTAAATAATGTGGTGTCTTGAAGCTTGGGCACATGGTCCCTGTAGGACACAATCTCTTGTTTAAGTGTCGAAGCTGCTGAACTTATTCAAACCACTCCTAAGTTCTAGTTCTTCGTGCCTTGCCCTGATGGAGGTAGGACAAGGTTCATTAATGGCACCCTGTACCACTTTTATTGTCAATTTTTCTTACCTCAGCAGCAGATAAACATTGCAGTGAACTATTGTCTACACCTTAAGGTCTCTGAGAACAACCCCGGTGATGTTTTTGAGGCAGAAACTCCACAAGTCAATGTTCAACAGAGGTTTCACTCTCCTTGGCCCAGCAAAATGACTGTTGAGTCTGTGTGCTTGTGTGTGAGGGAGGGATGGACACACACACTCAGAGCTGCTGCCTCGGACTGCTGAGTGGTTGTGTCTACAAAGTCATTTTTTGGGGAGGAATATGGAAGGATCCCAGTGAGCCAGGTTGAGCCTCTGGGGCCAGGCCTCCTGCTAAGGCCATCCCTAGCAGTGCTTAGGGCAGCCCACAGTGCCCTGTTCCATGGGCCAGCCCTGGCCGTGAGGTGCAGGCAGCATAGCTGGGTCAAAGCCCATCACTCCTCCTGCTCCACAGCCCCACGCCCCTGCAGAGGCCAACTCGAAAAGCCTCAGCTGAAGTACAGCAAATGACACAGAAGGCACACGTGAGGTCATCTGCCCTGCCTAAACAGAAACTGATTTAGGCTTTGAAATGGGGGGAAAACCAATTGTAAGCTATTTTCATGAATTATGACAGGCACAAATGCCTTTATCTGTGTAAGCGTCCAGTTTGTCTTCTCAGTGACATTCTCTACTGTTGAATCTGAGTTATTTAGAGTAACAGATTCATTTTCCTTGGGTTCAAATGTTCTGTTTATTTTTGACAGTTGCTTTGTTCTTTTGACTAAAAGGTACCCTCTCCCTTCTCAGTGCCTTTTAAGAATTTCCTGCCAATGCTCTCCCCTAGATTAATTTCCCTTCACTGGCAGAACAAACTGAAGTCCAAAAAACAACTACTACTAAAACTACTGAAAGACACAACAAGGTGTTTTGATACAAAAAGTAGGGATATGCTACTCTTAACGCAAGCTCCTTTTTTTCTGACTGTGACTCCCTGCCCTTTTTTTTGCAGGAGGAGGGCTGTCCACTAGTACAGTCCATGGAACTTGACAAAATCACTATCCAAATAAGAACTGATGGATACTAATTTAGAAAATCTCACTCAAGTGTAAAACCTTCTAAATAGAGTTTGTTAATGTGCTTTGTTACTAATGGGAAAACAGATCCCAGGGGAGCTGCAGCTGTTCTCAAAGAGCACTGTGGATCTTCTCTGTGGGATGACTCCATGCTCAGACCCCGTGCCCAGTATTTTCTCCTCCTGACCTGCCCTTAGCCCCATGCAATCTGGCTGCCTGTAGCTACTATTTTGATTCCTGGTGAGCCGTGAAAGGAGAGCTGGGAGGGAGGAGGCCAGAGCTGTTGGGATCAGGAGCAAATGGGCACTGCTTTTGCCCAGCCAGGGAGGCAAGCCCCAAAATCTTTCTAGCTTTATCCCCGGGAGGCTCAGAGCCCTCAGCTCCCCAATTCCTGTCTCCTAGTGAACCTGAAGACTCCTTTCCTAAGCAAGGTCTCACACACGGGTGGTGAAGCCTGTGCCAAAAGGACGAGGAGTTGCACTGTGAATATTTAAGAGCGGCAGACAGTGCAGTGCCCCAGCCCTTCCCAGGACTCCTGCTCTGGTGAAGGATGCCAGCAAAGCTGATCTGGTGTAGCCACAGCCCGTGACAAAGAGTTCTGGCCCCACTCTGCATCTTTGAAACCAGCTATGGTGTTCCCAAATCTAGTAATTACTTGGCTATTTGTTTCTAACTGAATACAGCTGCTTCATGTTCTATTATAAGTAATTGCTAATTGGCCTTTTTGTTTTCTGGTTCTCGCTTCTTTCCAGAGGCAGATACATCACTGAGCAAGATTCACCAGTCCTGAGACTCTGATGTTCCTTCTCTATCTTGTATATAAATGTTTCTTGCATAGCTACTCTTCATTTTTGTACTGGATCCCCCATGCACATCCAAAGAATTTTGGTTTAAAATGGCATACATTAAAAATGAGTCTGTAATTGTTAAATCATCTAAAGAAATGATAATTAATACAAGGTACTTTTAATGGTGGGTTGAATGTCACGCTTGCCAAGTTGCCAGATGGGATTTCTGTTCCCCAGAGGGTGATGACCCTTTGGTAATAGGTGCAAGGTGAGTTGGTGCTCTCACTTCAGTTCTTGCTGACTTAATGTTGTCATGGTTGTCAGTAGCTAACTCTGAGGGCATAGGATGTTCCACACACCACTTCTGTTCATGGAGAAAAAATGTATCTGGGACTGTTAGCTACCTAATTTCATGAACGTTTCAAAGGGAAAATACTGCGCTTTAAAATCATTCATGGTTATTTTACCCAGAATTACAAAGAGTAAGGAAGGGTTCTGTAAATCTCTAAATGAATATGGCTTTTAAAATAAAGTTAGGCACTGTGACAAAACCATTTGGCTTGGATGTTGGTTGCACTACAGAAGCTTTACAGGCTCAAGGATATTGCAGACAAGACTCCCAAATTCTTTCCAATTTTTCTCAAGTGAATTTTCATTCTTTAAAAATATAATCCTATTGGGCACCTGCTTTCATTGCACGTAAGGGCTGTGCAGTGAGTACACTGAGAGTGTGACTGTCCCTTGGCAGCAGCTCTTGCTCAGTCCAAGTGCAGGGAGCCTCACCCCCCCAGAGTGACAGTCATCACCTCCCTGCACACCCCTCACCGTGAGAGCAGCAATCCCAGCCCCTCACCCCTTCACAACCAGGCCCCGTGTGCCCACTCTGGGTGCCACTGGGCGTGACAGTCACACACTTTCCCCCACCACGCTGAAAATCCACGTGATTGCTCTGCAATTCAGCTTCACTCACACCACAAGAATTTCACATCGCTGTGCTGAATGGGTCTGATTGCAATCTGGAGGCTCTAAATTTGGTCTGCTGCATACTGTCACGGGGGAGAGCTGGGCACAAGATGCAAAAACGAGAAACTGAATGAGCTTCATCATTTAATTTCTCTCATCCCACTTCTCACACTATCTTTCCCCTCTGGCATTCTGTTTGCTGGCATTCTATCAAGCAGGAGCTCAGAGTAGTGACTCAACAGTGTAAGAGAGCCCAAGATGCAGGGGTAGCTGGTCCCTGTCCTTTTGGACTGGCAGTGGACAGGCAGAGAGCAGCCATGAGGAGCAGGAGAAAGGCCTCCACTTCCCCCTACACGTTCATTCCCTGGAAAGCAGAGAGCAGCTGAAAGCAAGCAGGGTGAGGATGAATGACAAGATGAGTTAAACCCAAGGAAGGGCGAAATCTTCAATGCAGCAGTGATTCTTTTGGTTCACTGATAGTCTAAAAAGAGAGGGATGCTATAGAGAAGACTGTTAAGTGTAGCTGGGCTGCAGGGAAACACTCCAATGCCACCTGCCTGCAGTATGGCAGGGGTAGCCCACATCTAAAGCTGACTGTCAGATCAGTGTGACCTCCTGTGTTGCTGTGTAATGGACACATGACACTGGTAAAACAAAATATTTTCAGGGTGCAGAGCTATCCAGGATAACAAACTGCTGTGCTATATATCTACAAGAGACACAGGCTCTTCCCCTTTCCATGAGAAGGTGGCTGGCGTCTCCATGAAATTGCAGGCTGAAAAATATGGGACATCCACTAGGATATATTACTGAAGAAAGAGGAGAATGGCAAAGTGAGGCTGGGAATGTCTTCTCTCTGGCAGCAGAGCCCCAGATTTGTGCCCACCAGCGTTTTGAAGTGTGTGGCCCTATTTTTCTGGTAAAAGAGCAAACGGGCTGCTCAAGCATCCAGACATGAGGCTCTGACTCAAATGTTGCCATCCTCTTCTGACAGGGCTCTGGGATCACCACAGTGATGATGGAAGTGGTGATGATGATAATAATTATACATTTTATACAGCTTAGCTTCAAAATGGCATTAGATCCAGGTTGCAAAGAGTGACACCAACGTCAGAATTCTCCTTCAGCTGCTGAGGAAAGTGGGCGTGAAGGACAGAACAATTTGCCTGTCATCCCTTAACAGCTGAATAATAAACCCAGGGTTTGGAGCCTTTAATGTTCCTGAGGTGAGTCTTGTAAGACAGGAGGTGACATGTTCCTCCACCCTGGTAACCTCATATTAACCCCTCGAGGCCAGGCAGCAAGTGTGTCTCTTGGCAAACCATGAGTGGCATTGCTGCACACGGCCGTGCTGTGGGAGAGCAAAGCCGAGTGCTCCAAGGGCTCCTTCTCAAAACAGTGAACGTAAAAAGGCTGGGCTAAAACCTGTAATTCCTTGTCACCAGTACAGGAGTAGCAGCTCCGAATGTGGCTGGTTAGTGCAGGTATGACCTGAGCTCTGTTCCCCGTAGTTCACGAAGTACATTTCCAGTGCTTTAGTGATCGAGCTGTACCCTGACAGAGGCGGAGCTGTCGCAGGATTGGCACCGGACAGTCGGTCCCTGCGTTGCCGTGGAAACTGCCTAGGATGGGGCGCACTAAGGAAAAACGCCACTTCGGGGCTGAATTGGGCGCTGGAAGGTGGCAGATGGGCGGCACTCCGCTGCCCCGGAGGGGGGCAGTCCACAGCCAGACACGCAGGTTCAGCAATCTGCCCAGGTGGTCCATTTGGCACATCGGAAACAACATTTAATTTCAAACCTCCCGTTGTTCCCGTATTTGCTCGCTGAGCCATAAACCACGCAGGGTTAGATGAATTCCCATGTAAGCCAAGCGTGCCTGGGAGCCTCTGGGATTGCCCCAAGCCAGGGACTTGGAGCACCCGCAGCCCCTCCTGAGGAGCTGCCAGCAGAGACGGGGAGGGCTGCCCATTTGGCTGGGAAGTTCAGCTCTTTGGCAGCCCCACGTCCCCCAGAGCCAAGGACTGGGGATCCAAACACAGCTGCGAGCTGGAACTGATGTCACTGGAGCCACCGAACCTCTCTCAAAACACAGGAACATATTTTGTTGCAGAAACGTTTCCAAAACTAAATGTCCTTAGAATTTGCTGCTCGCAAAAAGATTTTGAAATGAAGAAAAGGAGAGAGAAGGAACATCTTGTTCCAACGTGGCCCAAATCCATGTTTTAGCAAACATTTCTCGTAAGGGAGAATGTGTTCTGTCAGCCAGCAGAATGGAGTACACAGGGCGTGAGGATGTGGGAAACAACTGTATGTGAGGGCAGAAATCAGGAGAAAGGCAAACAGACCAGCCACCCAACCCAAATAACCAGCACCTCGGCTGTAGGAAAAGCCAGCTTAGTTTGAAACAATTGCTGCTTTGGGTTGGGGGGTTTGTGAACTTATTGTGGTTTCCTTATAACGTGCAGTGTTATGTCCATTATAATACATGTGCTCTTATAGTAAATTCATTTTACAAGACTGTTTTCAGAAACACAACATGCCTTAGCATCCAAAACCTGTGGAAAATTTGTATGTGTCACCTTTCCCCTGCACTGCTCGGCTATACCATTGCTTTCCACCTGCGCTATTTCTTAACTTTTTCCTGATTTACTGGTACCCCATGTTAAGTTCATTGGATAAGAGCTTTGTAAAGAATTCATATTTGTTTAACAGAGCTGAATACACTTTCAATGAACTAACTAGATTACGAACAATGCACTCTACACTTTCAAAAATGTAAATAAATTTTAGGCTGAGCGAAAAATACTTACTGCAGACAGATATCTCAATTCTTACTCATATTTTCATTTTCTGAGAAAGAAGAGGAAGCAAAAACTTCTTCCATGCCTTTTTTTTCCCCCCGAAGAAATGTGACATTCCTAATTATGACAGAGCAAAGGGAAATGGAAGTCTATTTCAAGAGCTGATTCCCTGTAAACAGTGCCTGGGCACTTCTGCCTCATCTCGCTGCATTTGGGCTGTCAGCTGAGCACAGTAAATAACACGTCCTCTAACCCCTGTTTGGTTGGTCTTTCTTTCTGGTGCAAACAGTTGTCAGTTCTAGTCTTTGCCTGCGTGTCACTGAAAGAGTTCCTAAATGACAAGGGGACGGGAGCCTTGGTTTAGCTGCAGATAATTTTAGCCTCTCCTGACAAAAAATTGCATGGGCTAAATTTGGACAACAGTTTCTTCAAGAGATAATATTTTGTTTATATTTTGTTCTTGTTTTGTTTTTAATTCGTTCAACAGCCCCAAGTTATTTACTTAAAGGTATTTATTAACGGGGGACCATCAGTGTGGGGGGGTTTTAACCAAAGTATCTAACTATTCTGACAAGGAACACGGTAAATGTTAGCATTTTCTAATACATTTTCCTGGCTTTACAAGAACATTTTAAAAAAAAATCAGAATCAGCTGCTGTAAAATGCAGACTATAAAGAAGTGAATCCACTCTTCAGGAAAAAAAAATCTTTTTTGTTTACAGCACAGTGAACTTCTCTTTCCCCATTTTTCAGTTGTGAGTGAACCCACCTGAACCCTGCACATATTCCATCCTTTCAGCTGAATTCACTTGTATCTACTGGGTTTCCTTATTTTCAGTCCTACTCCTAAGAGTCATTCTAGGCTCTGGGGTCCAGCACAAACCCTGAGGCAACTGGAAATGCATTTCTTGTCTAATGACCTTAATGGCTTCCCAGAGACAGACTGCTCCAATCTTTCTGATTTCAGGTGGAGCTAGACCAAGGTACCACTAGGACTGTAAAACATCAGTATAATGCACCAAAATCAGTATCATTAGACATGCCATACAAAAATGATACATGAGATGTTAAAACTGTGGTGGCTGCAGCAGAGACCCCAAACTCATGTAATAATTTGTCATTGCCATCATCAAACCTCAAATGGAGGCTCTCGTTAAGTTTTCCAGGTGGAAATGACAAGTTTCAATTCCCCCACTGGAAACAAGGATAGTGTCTGAGTTTTGGTGTGCTTTTGAGAAACTACCTTCCAGTCGACTCCTCTTCCTTATATTCCATATGCAGTAGATGAATCAATATGTGAATTGTAGCAGCTGCTTCCACCAGCGACCTCTGGATTTGCCAAGCTGTCCCTGAAACTTCTCATCTGTCACCTTCCAAGTGAGTGAACAAAAATGACCCCACAACTGCAGCTGCATAGAGAGGCTTCTCAGTTCTCTACATCATTCCCTGTGCATCACTTGGGTTCTGCCATTGTGAACAACATGTGGCCTTGCTATGGCCAAAATGTTTATTTTAGGGGTAGGGACTTCAGAAGTCTGTGCCTTAAACCACACAAGTCTATTTCCAATTTCCTTAGTTTTTACTCCTGGGGCTGGGCAGGAGAGGGGTGACACAAAAAGGTGACTGTTGCAAATACTCTGCAAAGACCACTTGGGCTTTTTGCCCTACAATATACATCTCAGAGTAGAACCCCAGGACTGATGAAACCTGACATGTGTCCCTCTCTGCTGCTTGCTGCAAGCAGTTCCCAGCTGAGGGATGCACTACTTTTAAAGGTTGTGGGTTTGAACTCTAAGGGATGGTGGGTTTAGGGCAGGTCCATTTGTTCTGGGCTCAGTTTGTGAGGTACAACCTGAAAGGTGCAGGTTTTTTTCATTTTTCAACATCCTTGCTTGAGGGATGAGTTCAGGGATCCTGTGTAGCTGAATCTGCAGATCAATTAATCTGTATTGAGCGTGTAGTAATCAAATTCCAGGCCTTTCTTATAGATTAATGTTCAATCCTACAACCAAGGTATATATGGGGGGAGAGCTCTTAAAAATCAGGAATCAGTATTTCCCAATGTCATAGTGCAGTTTGGCTGACAATGAGAAGTAAAGAATGTACCTGATTTCTTCCTACAGAGCACAGAGGAAAAACCCACCAAACAAAACCACACCACTTACTGTTTGCATGAGATAAGGTTCTGTGCTCAGTTTCACTCCAGAGATCATCAGCAGTCTTTTTCTAGCCAGTGGGAAATTATGCAGCTTGACATTTTTGCACCTAATCAAAACAAAAGTGGATCAAAACCCGGGATTGCCACTTTTTTGTCACTTTTGTGAGTATGACTTGTTCAGCTCTCTATTAGGAGAGATGCTAATCTCTTGCACAAAAGAATTGCTTGCCCTTATGCTCAGGATACTCTGTTGAACATAAAAGACAATCAGGTGTTTGTTTGTGGGTTTGGTTTTAAGCCATACATAACACATTTATCTTCACTTATCTAACTTTTGTACTGCTCATGTGGTGACTGTCATGGTTGTGTGCCCTGACCTGGGCAGCAGCATTTCACTAAATCACTGAGAAATTAATTACTGTACCTGTTTCTTAATCTTTCTCTTCACCTGGGGCAAAAAAAATAATCTATAACCTCTGTTTGATACACAATGATCTGCATAGAAATAATTATCTATTTTCAAGTAAGATAAATTCCCAGATACCTTTTTCTCACATACATCTACATTTATTGAAACTCTTCTACCCCAGCACCAAGCAGAGCTGAACTTTAGTCTAAAGGGATTATACTTATCAGTCCATAGTTCTATTTGTAAAGATGAATAATTACAGCATTTGTCTATTAGGATGTATGTAATGCTGAATTTAGGGTTGTTTTTTCTCTTTTTCATTAGATGAGCCTGGTTAGTTCTTTCTGCTATAAAATGTATATTTATGGTAGAGAAAATTACATGTGTGTAACCACTTGTGACATTTCCTTTTCTCATTCTAGTTTCCTGTATCTTGGCAGGAATGCTTCAAGGTACCTGGCTGTTTTCATAGGTGGTTTACCAGTTTAACATTTTAAAGCTTGAAGGTGCCAGGATAATCGTCCTGCCCCAGGCCACTGAATGTTTCTTCAGTTTTTAGCCACTGGATCCTGTATGCATTTTTCTCTCAGACAGAGAGCCACAGAGAATGAGAAGCCATCTCTGTGTTGGAATGCTCTTGCTGCAATATTTTCATGTGTTTTTATTGTTCCAACTCTGTATGAGAGGGAGAAGTTGGCACTGTGAACATGGATATAATATCCCAGTGATGATCTCCATCAATTGGCATACCAATGCAATTACCTTCCCACTTCCATGGAGTAAAGGACCAACTCCAGATTTTTACAGACAATTAGCTTTTAGAGTTGCTCTTTCCTTACTTGGATTGTATAATGCATGTTTTCTTGGGACAGCTGGAACAAGGTTTCAGAAGAAAATGGAATGAGATAATGCAATTATCAGCCATGATTACTCCTTTTGTTCCTGTCTTAGTCAACTCTTGAGGGGAGGGAGGGCTTCTTGTTTAGTGTTTCATAAATTTCCTCCTGTTGTAATGGTTTTAAGGCTAAATTTCATTCTATGAATCAAAGTGGTGGAGATGTCAGCAGGAAATAACTGTATTCCCAAAACGATGACTCAAAGAGAGGACAGCTAATATGAAATGTAATGTCAGAGCAAAAGCTGGTGCACACTGATAGCTGAGGAAATGCACACCTTAAAAATAACCATGTATTGAAGATGCAGATGAACACCAACTCTGCAGCAGAAGCAAGATGAAGTACTGCACTGGGTACACATAATGCCTTTGCAGATTAAACATGATGCTCTCAGGAGACTCCTCAGTGTCTGCTGCGTTTGAGTCAAGGTATCAGCAACTGTATTTTCAGATATTAAGAGTTTTACAAATGCTGCCAACAAGCTGCAAAATGGAAACTGCCTGTGGTCATGGCTGGCCAGAGAGAGAAGGTCCCAGCTCACACCATGAGGGTACTGCCAAGTCAGCAATGTAAAAATAGGATTTTCTAAGCCTTTTGGATGTCTCTGAGCCAGCTGGTCACCTCCCTGCCTTTGCTTTTAGCAAAATGGGTCCCCAGAGTCAGCACACAGCTCTTCTGGTGCCACTGATGTTTTCTCCAGGAAAAATATTTTCATTCTTGAAAAATCCCACTGGACTTTATTTATAATGTACAGAAATATTTTAACATAAAATTTGTATAACTGCTGGTCCCAAAGTGATATCGCTTGTGTGGCTTGTTGTAGCTACTAATAAATACTGTTTTCTGGAGACATACATGCCTCATTTTTCTGCAGATGACTGAAACTACCAAGAGCTCATAAACCATAGAGAAGAGGACCTGAAAAACATTTAATAATCCAAATTACCTTCCTACAGAATAATTAGTGAAGAAAACACATAGAAGCCTTCAAAGACACTGGAGGGTTTTGAAAGAATTGACAGCCAACTATGATTTGGCTGAGCAACACAAGAAAATAAACCCAAGAAAAAAACCAAAACAGATCCAGTTAAAATTACTTGGATCTGTTAATTACTGACAGGGCAAAAGCTCTGGAAAGAAATTTCATGTTGAAAAAGAATGCATTAAGCCAACTTTTTCAAATTATGTTAGTTCTTCCAGACCAAACACTGTGTGGTAATTAGGGGAGACAACACTTCTCAGTTTCCCCTGCAAAGGACTTGCTGGGCAGTTGTGTTGCTGCAAGGGTGATTCCTCAGTAAAATGTGTATGGATCACCACAGTCCTGAGCCACTGTAAATATCAGAGAAAGTGTGATGGCTGGAGAAAAACCCAGCCTTCAGCTGTAACATCTTTAAAGGAGCTGGTGAATTCTCTGTTATACTGAGCTTCTAACACAGTGAAACTGAAAACATTCTGCCCAGAATGAATCCGGGTAAAAGTAACACTTTGTGTTTAACTTGGCAATAAACAAGGTTTACTTATTTGTATTTAGTGTGATTCAATACAACCTACTTCAGTATTTTATGTAGTTAAATGCTTTTGAGAAAGCAACTTATCTTGGTTAAACATGAATTGCAAAAAATATTGTCAACTTTAGTGAAAATGGAATGAGACTGTCTTTTCATGACCTTATTTTCATATAACATCTTAGCCACTGATGCACTTTATATAATACAACACCCAAGTTCAGCAGTTTTTTGTGTCTTTGCCTAAACAAGGAAAATCAGTGAAATGTTGGATTGTTTTGGGGGGCTTAGATCTGAAGCACTTTCACCTGGGAGAAAGATGGGCCTTGAAAGTGGGAGCTGGAAAAGAGGCATACAGGGTTGTGTCCTGTACAGGAGGAGTGCTGAGTACAGAAAGTCTGAGCAAGGGGGAAAGCAGTGCAGAAGGGCTGTGCCTCTGTGGGAGGGGAGCTGTGTGGCTAAGAATAAAGCAGAAAGAATGCAAATGTATTTTTAGTCGAAATTGGAGCCACCTTTCTAACTCTACAGCCAAATTATCCAGGCTCCTCTTACACAAGGCAACAACTATGGTGGGGACTCAACCTCATGCTGACAACCGAGCCTGTGAACCAGTTAAAAAGCACACTGGTGTATTGCTGAATTTCGGTGCTGCACATGCAGGTTTCCTCCTGCTTTTACTACCCCAGAAAATACACAAGATACACAAGTTTCTCTTGCAGAGAAACAGGCAGTAAAGCAGCAGGGTATTTCTAGATTTGCCGATCTGGGGAGCTGAGCAGGAATATTGGGCTTTCTGTGGGCTGGGAATGTCAGCTGGGAGCAGGGGAGCCCCTCAAACGTGACACACGGGAGCTATTTAGAGCTCGAGAAGCTGAGAGCTGCACAGCGAGTGGTGAGGAACATGCAGGGGCTGGGGATGGAAATCACCCTGTGTGTGGGGCAGGCACAGCACTGCTAAGCTGATTACAAACACAATTTTGAACAAGTTGCAATCCATGCAGGAGAAAGGACGCACAGGTGCCTTTCAGGGGTAGGGAACCAGGCCACGGCCATGAGCATGGATCTCCACCTGGCAAGGGTGTGTATGCACATGGGTTTTTTCCATTACTCAACAGGTGTTTCTCAGTGTCACCAAAAGATGTCTAGAAGAGAAATACGCTCTCCAGAAGATGAGAGTAAATGAGATTGCAGCATGCTCTCTCTGGAAAGGGGATTGACAGCTATAGAGCCTTGGTTCAGCTGTTCCTGAACCACAGAGTTCCCTGAGCAAAGATAAAAGCCCAACCTGCTGCTGACAAACATCACCAGTAAAGTGGGGGACTGTTTTGGTTTTTTTACCTCTGTGGGATTAGAGGGTTTATTGCTCCTTAGGGGGTGAGGAGACAGAGCCTTGCTGACTATGGCTCCTTTCCTGACTCTATATCAAAAGACTTTTTCAACCTTAGTTTGCAGGGGTTGGGCCTGCTGCCTCTGAGAAAATCTGATTGATCTCTGGCCTGCATTTGGACAGCACAGACTGTGCTCTCCCTGTGCCCCACCCAAGTGTCCCTCATTTCAGTCCAGGCTGCAGACTAGACATTAATACTGGAATCGTGCTGTCTGCAGAAACACCAGCTATACAGCACCATATCCCTATGGCTGAAAAAGTGACAGGGCAGTTAATGAAACAGTTAATTAAGTTTGACAGGCCTCCCTTCAGACCATATTCTGCTCATACTGCACGATGCTTAGGCTACTTAGCAGGTATTTTGGTAGTCTGCTCACTGTCATTTTTTTCTAGCTCCTATCTAGGTAAGAGTATCCAGCCTATGATAATAATAATAATACCTTTTAAAGCTCTCTCAAAATCCTGATTTGGCTGAAGAGCTGAACATTAGGCATAGCTGGTCTTCTACCCCTACTGCAGGCTTGCAGACAGATGCTCACCTCCTTTGTGGAACAGTTAATGCTTTTAAATTATCTTGGAAAATATGAGAAGCAATCATCCTCAACTGGCTTAATTAGAAAACTAGGCAGTAAGTCTGAGCAGCTTAAATGTAAGGGCGGAGTGTAAAAGCTGAATTCCTACCTGCATTTTAGCTGTCACACCTGGATGTGAAAAGTAAGGATTTTTTAATCCAGTTTTGTGAGAGAAATGGGTGAGAGGATGTTGAGTAAATGGCTGGAGGTACAAAGCTACCCTGGGCTGGGGCACCGGGCTGAAGAGAGATGGGTTTGGCTGTGGGCAGCACAGAGCTGCTAGGGAAAGGTAGGGAATGAGAGGGCTCCACTGAGAAAAGGTACCAAGTAAGATAGGGGAAACACTGACTCTGCCCAAAAAACACTCACAACGTTGCAAAACTTTAGATCCATCAAGGCAGAGCAGTCTGTGAAGCAGACAGGATAAAAAGAGAGCCATCACTGACAGCCAGGGAAGGCAATGTTCACGGAAGTGGCAGAACAATGAGGTAAAACAGCACCAGAAACGTCTCCTTTTGCTCAGCAGTCGCTGTCCAAGTGTACTGCAGGGTGACAGGACACGAGCTGTCAGGGGAGACAAGGTCCCAGGAACAGACAGATTGCCTGTGACCTATGGAGATGGGTTGAGGGGAGATGATCAGTTTTGCTGTCATGGAGTCACCAGCTAATTTATTGGAAGTCAGAAAGGTAGAGTGCGAGGAAGGGCAATTTTTTGCAAGATCAGAGAAGTGGAGCACTTGTAAGCAAAGAAGATAAAGCGGTTGAAAATCGTGGAGAGAGAAATAGGACATGGAAAGGCACAGGGACAGAGTACAAAATGGATTACTGTCCCCTGAGGTGTTGTAAAGACCAAGCTCTTAGCACAGCTGACATCTTTGTAAAAAACTGAATCTCCTGAAAGCTGGGAGCAACATCTATCAGATCACAAATTGCGAGAAAATATCTGCTTTTATTGGGTTTCGAGAATAACTAGCAATATTCCAGTGTATAGACACTGGGATCACCTGACTGTCAGAGGGATCTAGTCCACTTTCCATCACCCCCCAAATCACTTCAGATACTGGAACCTCCACCTGCTCTTCACAATAAAGAAATGCAAAAAGCTGTGGTTTTCCTTAGACGGAGCAGACATTTTTCCTGTTTCGTGGTGATGCTGGTAGGTAAGACCAAAGAAACACCATCACCAACAGAGCTCGTACCAAGGTCACACCCCAAAGAGAACATCTCATCCTGTGACAGCCTCCAGATTTTAATATTGCAGCTGTCCCTTTCATCAGCTGCTCTCTCGGGAGCACTTCTTTCCCTCCTCTGCTTGTGGCACAGAATTTCTTTGTTTCAAGGTCTTGAGGGCACCCACACGTGCCAGTAAGTAACCCAGACATTAAAAGTACATCTTATATAGGGCCTCTACTCTTTAAAAGAGAATACAGAGAAAACTAAGGCATTACCTTTAAGTGTAATTTGCCTTAATGCAGCTAAGGATAATGGTACTAAGGGGATACAAGGTCTTAATTGCAGAGGTTTAAAAATCTTTTGATAGTTCAACAGAGAGGGGCAGTAGCAGAAATGCCAGGCTTTCACCACTCCCCTTCTCCTCACAGAAAGGAACACCCTCTCTAGAGTGACTGGCACTTCTGAAACTGCAGAGGGGTTATGTTCCTTCCAGGACATCACCTCTCACAGTGCAAGGGTGCTGCTCCATGGCCCACATCTGCCTGTCTTGCAAGTGTTCCTCCTCCCTGCCTGCCTGGGAGCTGCCTGCTCCTCGACTGCAGCACAGGCTGTGGCTGCAGGAAGGAGGTAGGAGTGGAGAGCAGCTTTTCAAAGGCTCAGAACGACTTGTCACTTGTGCAAATAAACATCTGACAGCAGCATATGGGCAGGAATGAGCAATAGCCCCCCACGCTCGCTCACACGGGAGCTGGCAGGGCTGCTCGATGTACTAAGGTACACAACAAAGGAAGGGGAAATACATGCCACAGAACTAGGGAACTGAAATGTTCTCAGAAGTGATCTGTGCAAACCAGCTGCCAATCCCAACTGTTTGTGTACAGTTTCTTTCTCTGTCACATTCTGCCTCTCCTAGACCCCCACACTCTGACTGTGGCAGGTACCAAGCAGACATGCACTCACTTTCTCCATCCTGCTGTACCTTGCATTTCAGCTGGTTCTGCTGTGTTGGCTCATCACTTCTGACTGCCTGGTATCCAGCTACAGAGTATGTCTGTAATCCCCCTTCTGTGAGTTTTGTCCAAGCATCCCAGCTTTTCTGAGCCTTGCTAGGTCAATTATGGTATTTTTTAAATATAAGTAGTAATGGTCTTCAGTGGGACAAGGAGAGAGAATGGCTGAGATTCAAGCAAAGTGGAATGGCAGGTTTATATTGGCAAGTCTGGTCACAGGATTGTCCCAGAGGCTCCTCCACGGTTCTGAGGAGGGAAAAGTGCTGCTGGAACACGTGGCCTTGGGCAGCCCCAGCCCACTGGGAAAGACATGAGGATCCAGGCAATATCCAGCATCAAAATACCAGTCCAAAAATAGAATGAATCTTTAAACTGACTTGTAATCAGAGCCATTCCTACAGAGATGCCATAAACATCCCTAAGTTTTCACCCACACTTTCACCTCTTAAATCCACTGGAACCAAGAGCTGGCAGGGGAAGTTTGAGTTGTTTTGGGCTGTTTGCATGACCATGAAATCTGAAGAATTCTGGGGAACTGTGTCTTGGACTTCTCAATGCTCACTGGGTATGCTGTTCTATTAAGTGGCAGGAAATCTCATTAAATCAGTGGAGAAACTGTCTTGGTGTCAGACCAGACTAAATTTAGGAAAAATTCTGAATGAAACAGACTCTTCCATTTATCAGGAGAACCATTAGGCAAAGTTTAGCTTTTGAGAAATGCTTTCCCTGATCATCCTTCACAGATGAACAGGTATCTGTGGTAGAACACTACCACTTCATTTTTATTTTATGTTTAAGCCCTAGAGCCAAGTAACCTAAGAAAAAGTGTTGTTATTTTGACGGGTATTTATTTAACAACTCATTTCATGGTGGAAACCCCTTCCTATCAGACACTTTTAAGAACAGTCTTTTCCATTGGCCCAGTTCAGTCCCCAGAAAGGCTTTTCCTTTTGATGGAAACTGTATTTTCCGTTTTTGAGTAAATGTACAAGTGCCTTTCTGTAACTCTTTTTTAACCTTGCTGGAGGCATAAAATGAGATATAAGCAGATATTTGATTAATTTTAGCCTAGATGCCAGGCTCAGGCAAACATCTTATGAGTGTGTTGACTTCAGCTCCGAGCTAACATGTGAAGTGTCCCTTTGATGATGGCTGCTCCCTCCTCTTCCCCCCACTGCTGCTGGGTTCCCCGTGGTCCTCTGCCCTGGGGAGGTGCCTGCTGCTGGTCTTTGACTGAAACTTGCCTAGATTGAAAAGACTCATTTTTATTCAAACTTTTTTAATATATATTCAAGGGGCTTTGAGGACATGAAGAAGATCACTTTTCTTCTAATCCAATGAAAATTGTAACCCAATGTGTTCTCTCTCTCAGTACTAAAGGACATAGGAATTGGGTTTGGCCTGATGTATTTCATTCTACTGAGTGTATGTGTACAGCTATTTAAATGAGGTGTGTTTGCATTTGTTCTCTTCCCCTTCTCATCACAGTCTGTTACTTAAACCACTGGGCTATATATAATGGAGGAAGTGGAATCTTACATTTGTAGCCAAGACACTGGATAGCCCTTTTGGAGTGTTGTGATCCCCAGCCACCACCAGAAAGGGTAAAATGGATTGTGGACAATCCCTTGTTTTTCATCTGGAATTTTTGCAGGAATAACAAATATTCTGTCTTTATATTAAAAACACAAACAAACAAACAAAACCCAACAAACAAACATGCTCTGACACTGTGTAAGCCACACTGGGGGTGATTCACAAGCTTTTACTTCAGCATGACTCCATCCTGACTTATACTCCCTATTTTAATTTGAATTCTCTTATCTGCATCATGGTAGAAATCAACCTTTTGCCTTGTGTAGGATCTTAGAAAAAGTAGGATATTCCAGTGTAATGAAAATGCATTATTTTCAGCGATGACTGAAAAAATAATAACACTCCTACCTAGTCCTTTTATATACTTGGGAAGGTTTGCTGAGAGTTACAGCCTTTACTTGACTAGCTGTGTTCTAGGCAGGAGAAGATGAAAGTGAGAAACTATCTTGTACAAACACACGTGCCCAGGAGAAAATGTAAGGCAAAGAGGGTTTTCAAAGTGTAAACAAAAGTGTGAATCTTTGCCAGTGGATGTTAAGCTTCATAACTGCCTTTTTACTTCAATTTGCATAGTTGCACTGTCAGGCTGACTCGAGGTGACAAGGTACAATCTTTCTAAACCCTACATTTTCCTCCTGGAGATAAGGCTTCATATCAGAGCACTGCTGATGCAGTGCTTAGTAAGGAAAAGTATTTGACAGTAGTGATGTAGCTGACTACCTCACTGCTGCTGTAGTAGTAATATTTGTATTCATATATATTTTTGTACTGGCTTTACACAGGTTGGAGTTAAGATCCTGCAGGCTCAGGGAACTGACACAGAAGGGCTAGAAACTCTGGACACTGAGCAGTGGATGTCTGCCCAGTGCTCTCAACTACAAAGACACTTAAAAATACAAAAGTATTTATGTTCATTTAATGCTGCAGGAGAGAAGGTAGCTTTCCCAACAGCTTTCCTTACCAAGTGCTGAAAACCCTGCAGGCTGACGATGGTGTAATAATCGACCCTGTCTCTCTGTTGCACTGAATCGTGATATGCTGGACTCTTTACACCACCCTTTTCTCTCCAGATGAAAACCTTGATCTGCAGCCTGAAAAGCAAAGGGGTAAAAGGAGCACTGTGAAAAGCAGGAAATAATTTTGCAGTGAAACAACCAGGAATCAGTCTATTTTTCCCAACACTTGACGAGCTGTGAAATGGAGCCCTGAGCTCCTTGTGTCTTTTGCAGTGCTCTCTCGATGCAGTGGGAAGAGGCTCCCATGATGCAAACGGGGATGCTATCACATGTATTTGCAGTGTGATTTTTTTAAAAACACCTGTGAATAGAAATCCTCAGTATCGCCGTCGGCGGGAGGTGCCCACACAGCCAATCCTGGGTGTGTCTGGCAGAAGCTGGCGGGGCTGGGAGCCGTGGGGCGCTGCTCGAG
This sequence comes from Dendrocincla tyrannina, assembly GCA_035047865.1. NCBI lineage: Eukaryota > Metazoa > Chordata > Aves > Passeriformes > Dendrocolaptidae > Dendrocincla > Dendrocincla tyrannina. The sequence goes on along the minus strand of JAWWMP010000001.1, from coordinate 4,523,682 downwards.
CTGCTGAGTGCAGCTCTGGGGGTGCTGGAGGGTCTGCCTGCTCTGGGGCTGGGTGGTATCCTCTGCTGTGGGAGGAGGGATCCAGCGCCCGTGGGTTACACAGCGGTGCGCACTGCGAGCAGCTGCACGGTGTGCTCCCTGTGCTCAGCGAAGCTCCTTTGTTACAGAGAAGAAAAATGCGCTTCAAAAATACCGGAGAGGATTCGTAGCCGCCGAATCCCTGTGCCTGCGACATCTAATGCTGTGCTACGGGTTTTAATCATCTCCGTGTTTATTCAACGAGGGGCATAAAGCCAGTGCCCCTAAAAATTAACCTTATTTTTGACTGGGACTCAGTCTCAGTTAGCTCATACTTCTGGAAATGTCTCAGCCAGGCTTTGCAAGTACATTCCTCCATCCACACGGTATTAATCATACTCCTGCCCTCTCAGGGTGCTGGAGTGTCTCTGCATTCCCCAAGCATAATTTTTTTTTATTTCACTTCATATTCTCCAAGTCCACACTCTGTGGTGACCCCCACAGCAATATCTACCAAGGTTATCACCTCTCTTTCTGTGGCATAGTCCTGAACACTGGGGGTCTAGAAAAGGCTGTACTGTGATATCTGGCAGACCCACATTCCCTATAAAACAAAACTTTGTTTACTCTTGTTATTGGAAAGCTTTTAAATGTGACTGCTCAAGACAAACAAAGTAGAAGGTAAGCAAAATGGCATTTCATATCTGCTATTTAAAATCACTTATCTTCAAGCCTTCAAGTCATCCTGAATTCTCACACTTGACACCTTTTGGAGTTTGGGGGCAAAACGCCTACGACGTAGGCCCTCAGATTATTCCCACATCAGCAAATCTGTGGTGTTTATTTCCACATATCCTGACACTCCTGCTAATGCTGGTGGCAGATGAAGTCGCTGGGAATGCCTTGTGCTGAGGTGATCAGATTAAAAGTGAAAGAAGGACGTGGGCTGTGAGGAGCCTCTTGCCCTTCTCACCGTGTGCTGCGGAGCGATGCCACCTGCATCAGGTCACAGATGCCAGTGCAGATGGTGTGTCACCTTACGTAACCTGGCAGGGGCCACACGATACTGGGACACTCCGTCTGGGTCAGCTTATACAACTGAGATGTGTTTGATGCCTGATGGCACAGTCTGGCCTCGGGGCTGGGCCCTGTGTCACCTTGTGTGCAACGTGAATGACAAGGGCACAACGTGAAACGGGACCTCCTGCAGCCAAGAGGTTAACAAAATTTTACAGAAGATCATCAGCACGAGCAACCACAGCTAAATAAGGGTGGAAACACCGCATGTGTACGTAGGAATGTACAAAGAATGGCACTCAGAGATGGTGGCAGGTCCAGGGCAAACACAGACACGTATTTATATCCCTGGGCTGGGTGAGGACTCCTGAGCAGGCTCCTCCTGCACTGTCTCTGACTAAAACATTCTTGAAGTAGGCATGGTAATTAGGCTATCACCACACTATTATTTGTGAGGGGGCGTGCTCATTCCTTACTAATGAACGCCTTCACCATTCTCATTTCCGATCAGAGCAGCTAAAGCCCATCTGTTCCCCTACCTTCTTGTCACACGTTACTTCAGTCTTAAATTACTTCTAATGGTCTCTTGCACCATAAAATACACCAAGAAGTTGTGAAGGGATTAAGATTAAATTACAGTTGCCAGAGCCCGTTTTATTCACCTGCCAAGCAGCTGGAAGTCATCTCTGTCAGGGATGTCAGGGAAGCTGCTCTGGATAAAGCTGTGCCTGAAGAACAACAGGTGGACCAGGCTGGACGTGGACTCCTGAAGTGGGATTCCCTCGGATTGTCCTGGGATGCTTGGCCAGCCTCACAATCACTTTTTTTTCCCCCTGTAATAAGTATGTATATGATTCGTGCCAGTAGGGAAACAAATGGTTTTATGGCACCCTCATAAAACAATAAAACCAACTGTTGTAAGGTCATCAGTTTCCCTGAACCTTTATCAAGGGATACCTGAATTATGATAAGGGATCTATCAAAAGTCTAAATCCTAAAACTCCCCTGTCACCCCTTTATCAAGAATACCCAAATTATGGTGGGAAGTCATCAAGACACTAAATTGTACATGACCCCCCCCAGACTCCCCTGTCACCCCTTTATCAAGGAATACCTGAATTATGATAGGGAATCTGTCAAATCACTAAATCCTAAAATTCCCCTTGTCACCCCTTTATCAAGGAATACCTGAATTACGGTGGGAAGTTATCAAGATACTAAATTGTAACGTAGTAATTAACCAGTTGTAGAAATAATGACTTAACTGTGGTCATATAAGGAGAAGTATGTAAAAATTCATACGTATACCATGTAGTGAATATGTATAAAGTGGCTGGATAAAAGCCAGACACACATTGTACCTCACGCACGAGTCGGTGGAGCGAAGACTCCCCTCCTCACGTCCAGGCCTGCATTGCTCTTACCATATAATAACCCTTTTTTTATAAAAAAATACATTCATTTGGTCGAGGCTGTGTTTCTCACACCCCCTTGCTGCTGCCCCTTTATCCTTTTATCACCTTTTACTCCCTCCCACAGGGAGCTCTGAGGGAGCGGGGCCGCCCTCACGGCCCACCGCCATTTTGTCTCCTTCCTCCTTCCTCGCCTCCCACCACCTTTCCCCAAGAACCCACGGCAGAGAGAGGGCACAGGGGCTTTGCTGTCTCCCCAGTGGGATGGAGGGGACAGAGGGGCACCATGAGGGGCTGCTTGGGCTGCACATCCCTCATGGGGCCGGGCCCTGTGAGAGCGTGGTTTGCATTTCC
>JAWWMP010000001.1:4483812-4520781 GCA_035047865.1 Dendrocincla tyrannina | reverse complement strand
TGAAGGTGATCCCAGTGAGGGTGATGTCCCAGTGAAGGTGATCCCAGTGAAGGTGATCCCAGTGAAGGTGATCCCAGCGAGGGTGATGTCCCAGAGAAGGTGATCCCAGTGAAGGTGATCCCAGTGAAGGTGATCCCAGTGAGGGTGATGTCCCAGTGAAGGTGATCCCAGTGAAGGTGATCCCAGTGAAGGTGATCCCAGTGAAGGTGATGTCCCAGAGAAAGTGATCCCAGTGAAGGTGATCCCAGCTGTGCTTTATGTATCTTTTACAGATGGAACATGGCATGCCCCTGATACCTGCATTGTGTCTCCCAGACCAAGGATCTTTACCTTAACAGGGAAATAATGAACAGGAGCACTGAAGCTTTCAGAAGGAATTCTTCCCTGTGAGGGTGGTGAGGTCCCATCCCTGGAAGTGTCCAAGGCCGGGTTGGATGGGGCTTGGATGGGATAGTTGGAACTGGATGATCTTTTAAGATAATTCTCTTCCAACCCAAACCATTCTGTGATCCTGTGAGCAACTCTCCAACCAACCCTCATTCCTGCTGCCCATCGCTTTGCTTGCCTCTCCTTCAAGGTTTTGCTGACATGAATTGTTCAGATGTTTATTGATTTAGAAATGAATTCCTTTGTCAGGCCACTCAGAAAACAGAAGTTGTAAAACCTCAGAAGTCCCGAATATGGGTACCCTCTACAAAGTTTTAAGTATACAAAACAAATATATATTTACTTTAGAGTACAAGTCACATAGTTAAAATTGGCTTTCCAGTTTGAAATGAGCACCTGCTCTGTGATGTTAACATATGTTTCTCTGGAAGATATCAGTGGGAAAGAAAAGCCTGGAAAACATCCACAGAGAGTTGTGCCTGATGGCTTTTGAAGCTGTTTTGTGACCAATTGAGATTAGACTTTAATCAATAAATCTGTCTCTGTTTTGACTGCAAGATGAAAAAAGTTTGCAGTGCCAAAGCTGAAAGGCAGTTCCCCCCTCCCCATTCAACATTTTTTTTCTCCTTGTGTTCATTGGTGACAGAAAAGAAGCTTTGTACATTTCATAAATTGGTTCCCATCAGAGATATTGTTGACTCCTGGACAGCAAACTGGGCATGCTGAAGAAAATCCTTAGTAAACATCAGTGTGGCAGCAAGAAAACAGTAAACACAGTTGCTGAATTGTTTTGTTTGAGTCTGTGGAGGGAAGGGGGCCAAAAGAACTTCAGGTAGCAGTTAGGATCTGGCTGGTAAGCACTGCAGAGAGACTGTGCTATTTGCCAGACTGCCAAGGAAATAAGGAAAAAAATAATCTCATGCAGGGTATATTGCTTTTTGGATTGAAGCACAGCATTCAGGCCATACATATGGCAAACTAGCTTACTTCTTGGGGATACACTGTAGTCTTGGGAACGCCTTCTGTGAATTGCTCAGGCTTATGGGTCATCCCCTTGATCTTCCCCCTCTTGTGAGAGAGGCCAGATTTTTAAGAAAAATATCCCAAAGAGATAAAGAAGGAAACTCTACAAACAACTCCTGGGAAAAGATGGACATAAATGCAGGAGTAGGGTAGCTGTATCCCATGCCTGTGATCAGCATGAGGTCACAGGAAGGCAAACTTTTCTGCCACGGAGGTTATGAAAAATGTAAATCTGTAAAGAATGTGGCTGCTTGTTTTGCCAGAGATCTCCCTTAAGATGCAGATGTTACTTAACTACAGGCAGCAAAACTGATTGGTTTAGTTTCAGAATTGTTGCTGTAAAACCTAAGTTAAGGGATTAAGGGATGAAATTAATGCAGTGATTGTTCTGTCCGAGGCAGAATGATGAAAGGGAAAGAATCCCCGATTTAGAGGCTCTGGAAATAGGGAACGCAAAGAATCAGGGAAGTGTGTGGGGTTTTTTTGTTGTTCACGTCAGTTTTTCAAACCAAACACCTCATTGTACAAAAGTGTGCAGCCAGCACAGCTCTAGAGCACATAGAAGCCTGCTTTGGAAATTGAAGGAAAAGCAGAAAAGCCCGTGTGCCAAAGGGAGTCATCTGTTCAAGTCTGGTGTTAAGAGGCTGTTTTATATGGGAAAATATACCTGCCCCTGGTGGATTATGGTCTTGTCAGGATTCCTGGCCAGAGTTTTAAAACACGCCTTTGGATGAACAAGCAGTGGACAAAGACAGTAAAGAAATGGGCAGGTTTAGGAGCAGGATTTAGTCTCCAGTCTTATGCATTTTAATGCTAACTCTCCAGAGCACCAGCTCTGCATTTGAAAGTTCCAAACCTTGCACAGGGGCCCTGTTTGTGAACAGATGTCTCAGGCAGCCAGGGAGACCTCATACCACACAACTGTGTGCAGGCAATTGCTTAGCTGACCTTTAGTTTGTAGGGAACTGCACTTTACCTTAATGAAAAATCCCAAACTGTTGTTCTGTAATGAGAAGAAAAGGCAGGGCACTGAAGCTGCATTTGATTTCTAGAACTCTGACCTCTCATCTGCTCTGTACGGTTTTCAGAGTGCTGATTTTAAGATATGTTGACCACTCAGTTGCTAATGAAGCCAACTGGATGCCAGATATTTTGTTTTTCTTGTAGTGGTTTCTGAATGCACATTATTTCCCAATTGTGCTTTAGAGTTTAGACTACAAATTTGAGATTTAACTTTACTACTAATGGGAATGATTGAGGGATTGGAAAAGAGGAATAGCCTCAGATCCATGGCTGGAGATGCTGTCAGAACAGAGAGTCCCTGTGGAAAACATGCTCAAGACTGTGTGTTCAACACTCTAAAGCAGTTTAGAGTTGAACCAGACCTCTCAAGGCATCAGAACCAAGACCAAACTCCTGGGCCCAGTCTGGATCCAGGGGATTGTGATGTGCCCACTGCAGGTGGGGACTGTGCATCTATAGTGTTTGGGTTTTTTTGTTTCCTTCACAGCAGGCTTTGTGTGGTGTCAGGAATGCTTTGAGGATATGAAAATTCCAGACATAGTGAGATTTTAAGAAAGTATAAGAAACAGTAAGTCCCAAACCATGATTTCACAGACCTTGAGCTGAGCTGTGGGTCTTGCTGGGTTTTGAATTCTTTTCTCTTTCAGTACTTAGGGATCCTTCCGTGCCCAGTTTGTTACCTCAGACTATTTGGGATAGGGATGAATGTTCACTTACTCCCCCTACTAAGAGACCTGGTAAAGAGCAGGAGTGTAAGAGCTGGTCCCCACTGCAGGTGTTAAGGACATGCTCTGTTCTGAGATCTGCAAACTGGAATCATAATGGTCAGTGCCTGCTTTCCTCCCGCTTCATCCTGTTAGGAGATGTGAATGGATACCCTATTCTGGTTTGTCATTTGCATTACTGTAAGCAGGACAAACTGTCCTTAATTCTGACGTTAATTTTGCAAGTCACCACGATATAAATGGTAAGTGCTCTGCACTGAGTCTGTTACCATAGAAAAGCAACATGCTGCCTATTCCTGTACTGTGTTGCATTCCCACTCTCACAGTCACAGCTCTGGTTAATCTGCTTTCTATGATTTGCTGCTTGTTTACCAGAAATGAGTGTCTCTTAGGAGACTCCTAGTAATGTTTGTTTATTTTTTTCCTTGTGTTTCATTCTCTGATTTGGAGAATAAAAAAAATACATGCCAGGTAAACCCACACTACCCGTTCCCCATTGCATCTCTTCCCACTGCAGCTAATTTACAGGTTGGTAAGTGCTGGTGTGCTGTGGTGTTTCAGCTCCATATGTTTAAAATGGCCTTTAGGTGTGATCAGATTTTCTGCAAAATTCCAGCCTCTGAAACATCTCTCCATCCCTGGCATTTTTCTGTTCTGGTTTTTATAGTAGCTGTTGTCTGTTTTGCTTTGTGATCTGCGGTGGAGAGGGGTCTGTAGCTCCAGATTTCAATTACCAGAAATGGTGTTTTATTTTGCTGACTAAAAGGAGGTAGCTCATATTCTTGATACCAGGTGGTTTATTCACTTCTGTTTCTTTTCCTTGAGTGTTTTAAATTGTTTCAGTGAGCTTATGCACTGTTACCCTGTGTTGGGTTTTGTCCTGGAAAGATAAGCACTGCAAACTCTCCAAGGGCTACAGAGAAGGGATAATTTTAAAGAAATACTTAATAATAGCAAAGAGTCAATGCTCTGTGTTTAAACACAAGAACCAATCAGCAGCTCACCCAGTACGAGCAAAGCGTATCACCTTGTCTTTATTCTTCCGCAAAGATGGATCTTTTTAGAATTTATTACTGACAAATGCCTAGGAGATTAACCTGTTTTCTTAATGGCAATTTATAATGATATTATAATCTTCTCTGTGTAATGCTCCCTTGCCCAGAGGAAATGAAAACAGCTCCAGCACGAAGAAACCCCGTTGCTGTGGGTGACAGCTCATTGCCCTCACTGAATTCACGCCGGGCAGTGGAAGTGTTTGCCATTCCCCCCTGCAGGAGCCCGTCCTGAAGGCTCCACATGGGTGGGCTGGACAGTTCCTGGAAAACGCCACAGTCAAGGACAGAGGTTTTCAGTGGGCTTAGGCAAGGCCCCTCAAGGTACATTCATGGCATCAGCTTCTTGAAGGTGTGGAATATGGCAGTGCACCCAGCCATTGCTTTCTCCTTTCTTTTTTTTTTGACTGGTTTTAGCAGGGGCAGTCAAAGGAGCATTCAGCATGTTTTGGAACTGCTCCACGGAGCAGTCTTTTCAGCACCACAGTTCTTGCTAGAGCCAGGAGTAATAAAGCAGCTGGGTGCCGATAGCTGAATGAAAACAGCATCTGATTGCCTCTTTCTCTGTTAAAGACTCCCCTCTTCTGGAGGGAGGGACATCCATACGCAGCTTGGCCAGATGCGTGCCACTCATTCTGCAAAGCCTGTCCTTGCCATATTTCTGGAGCAGGGGCTCTGAGCACTCCCTTTCCCAGCTGGGAAATAAATTCACAAAGCCAGTTTTACTTCCTTTTTTTTTTTCTTTTTTAATGGGCTTCTTTGATTTCCTTGAGGTCGGTACACAAAATCAACACATTCTTGCATTAGCATGACATGATCTAACCACAGTCCCCTTCAGAGCTCTTGGATAACCTCAGCACCCACAATATCCTCTCTTTCCCAGCCCCATGTCTCCTGCTTAGTGGTGGTTTCAGCTAAGGATATTAACATCTGAAATATGGCTTTCTCCAAAGTCTCCAAAGGATCAGGAAACAATGTGAATGAATAGAAGTAGAGAAGATAGCACGTAAGTGTTGTTATTCTTTTGTATTTCAGGAAAATGTCTGAAATATTCAGGTAGCTGGATGTGCAGAAATGTGGTAACATTTATCACAAAGCCTACAGTGTAATTTACTTCTTACTTCATTTGCTGCCACTGTTGGACCTGTGCTTGGGTGGGGAAAGAACAGGATCCAAAGGCCCTTGGTTTCTTTTTCTTATATTTAATTTAGTCAATGGTCTGATACTTTGATATATGTAGGATGGTTGGGACTAGGGAACTTAACCAGACCAGGAACTCATATTATCTCCACCTGGAATAGATTCTCTTAGAGTTTCTGTATTTACCTTGTCCTGGAACTCCACCCTGGGAATACACAAAATCTGCTGGAAGCCCTGTCTGATTGCCCCTGGGTCAGGCTACAAGTGATCTTCCCCAAGTTTGCTGAACAGGAAAGGATTGAACTGGGAACAGTTGAATGAGATGGAGAATAGGGTTGAAAGCCTTTGATCTAGGCCACCAAATTTAATCTGACACTGTTAAAGTTTTATGGGTGGTTGGGAAGGGATTTTTTAATTCCCCCCCCCCTTTCTTTTGTTTTTTATTTACAAGTCACAGGCAGATAGCTGTTCAATTCCAAATGGAAAAACCAGTGGGAATTAGCTGTCAATTGGTAACCTCCATGTAACCTCCTCAAATCTCTGATTTTCTAAATGAAGAAAAATAAACATATGCTGTCAGTTTTGATAACGACTGACCTTACTGATGGCTTGAAAAAGATAAATTTGATGTCTAAAAAGATGTGTCCCCAGTATTGCCCAGTTTTAAGCCCACAAGAAATCTTAACCATCTTTTGCAGCTGGCATGCACAACTTATTGCTTAAACAACATTTTGTTAATAAAATGTTTTGCAATTCAACCTGCTATTGAATAGGCAGGGCAGGCTAAAAGAGATAAAGATAAAATTGGGGTTGGTGGAAGGAGACTGGATCTTTGACATGCACATACCTTGTAAATTCAGCACACATTAAATAGCTGCAGACCTTGGTTAAAAGGGAAAAGAAAAAATAGGAAGGAAGGAAAGATTGTTGGTATTTCCAAATGTTATTGGGGAATATTGAAACAAGACTTCATTTTTAGTTTGGACTTATTCTGTGATATTGTTCTGTCCACAAGCAGTTCTGCACGCGCACACAAAATGCTTGCAGACCACGGAGAGAGGAGTGATGTTAATGGCTGGGAAGACAGAGCAACGTAGCCAGTTAACAAAAGAGCTTGGTCTGTACAGAAAATGATTTTGAGCAGATACACACATATATATAAAGCAAGATTAATTTAGAGACCTTTGTCATTAAAGCAGATTTTTGTATGGTTTTGTGTGGGATTTAAGGGGGATTAAATGTTTGACATCACTTTGCCTGCACAGGCTATGTGGAAGAGGTTACTGAGCGGGTGATGGAGAATTTAAAGTGCTGAAGGAGTGGAAGCAATGCATCAGACTGCAGCCTGGCCAAACAAACTGCTCTTCCTACTCCATTTCTGAAAACAAGATGCTTCTCTTTTGACAGCAGATGCTGCAGGCATGTAGAGCTGAAGAAATATTTATGACTTGCCAAAATATGAGGGGAACTCGGCGAGGACATCAGAACTGGGATGCCCCTGTCTTCTCACTTCAGTGATGCCTTGCTTCACGTGCATCTTTTGTATGCTATGCTGTTTCTAAACAGTAAAAACACTAAAAATAAGAAGTCAGCAAGGTGGATTGAGTGATCAGGTGCATTTCTCTTTTGGAAGAGATGGTCCTGGCCATGAAACTGCTGTTGCTCACCTGCCTATGGCCAACAGCGACGCTGCACAGTTCTCACAGTCAGCAGCAGCACCCTCACCGTCGGCAACAATCGTCTGTCTCCAGAAAGCACACCAGGTAAGCACTGTGCTTTATCTGTCAGTGCTCAGCTTCATGCTGCCAGACACCCTCAGTGCACCCTTTTTGTCCACTGCCCTGTTGTGCTGTTTCTGGATTTACAGTATACCTAGTAGTGACAGTGTTCCCAAAACAGAAATGGTGAAATATTTTCATAACCAGATATTTCATACTGTGATTTCATGAATGCTTCATATATATATATATATATATGTATACACTCACACTCACACACAGCTCTTTTATCTTGTGATACAAGGCTACTATCGTGACACCACACTACTACTGTGATGTACCAAGCATTATTGCCCTCTCTCTCCCATTACAAGAAGCAGAAATGCCTTCCAAAGTTCTCTGCCAATGTTATCAAGAGACTTCCATTGCCTAAACAGCAGAGTAGTTACACTATAAAGATACAGAGGACATTTTTAGGGCACTAAATGAAGTGAGTTATACTGCATTTGTAGTGATGACACAGTGTGTTCCCTTTCTGGAATTTACTTCTGCTTTTATACATTGAAAAATGTCTCTGTTCCTGCTTTTTCCAATCAAGGAGCTGGCTGGAAATGAATAATGATACAGAGGTTTTTACATGTAAGATTCTGTGCAAAATGTTAGTGCTTTTTCCCCACAAATGCAATTTCACATCTGCCATGTGAGGTCTCTCAATGCATTTCCAGATTAATCTAATAGTATGGGAACAGACCAATGACTACCAGTGATAACCCAAGAAAAATTTCTCTTTGCTGGGAATAAGTAGCTCCATTTAAGGAAGGAGAAGGGGTACAACTGTTAGATTTTTCAATGTGCTTGACTCCCTACTAAAATGAGCACGGGAGCTCATAGTTTATTTGTACAGTCACATACTGAGGAAAAATAACGAGTGAACTCCTCTGATGTGTTTCAGCTTTCCCCCTCAAGTTGCATGCCTTGTAGCAGGGGTACAGCTGCTAACTTCCTGTATCACTTCTTATGTGATAATCCAGCTGTGAAATATCTCTGTGAAACCCTACATGTCTTGATAAAATGATGTTTTTGAGCAATGCAATGTAACAGGTTACACAGCAGAGGTGCCAGGAGATGCTCTGTCACTCAGGACTTCTGGGTTTCCATTTCAAGGTAGAGGTTCAAGCTTGGTCTAAGCCAAAAGCTCATGAAAAGAATGGCTATTCAGCTGTTTCAAACTCACTGGCAGCTTTTGTGAGTGCTGGTGCACAATTATTTGTAGTAACAAAGGGAAATAAACAGAACTAGCCCTAATATCACCAGGAGGTTTAATCTGGTGCTTTGCTTGCCTCAGGAAGCAGTTAAAAATCAAATGGAAACAGAATAAATGTTCTGTTATTGCTTATGGTAGTGGCAAGGAAGGTCTGTTTTAAGCTCAGCTGATACACTTTTGTCTGTGCTGAAAGGGAAGCATTTGCTCCTGCTGTTCACATTTATCCTGTTCTGCAATCGCTGAGAGCAGCTGCTCCATCACTGCCATTGAAAACCACAAAGCAGGAGAGGAACCTGGTGGTAGGAGACAGCAAATCTTGAGGCATCCTGCTGGACATGCTCTTGCCACAGGACAGCAGCACCAGTACTAGCACAGTGTCCTCTCCATCTTCACAGATCTGTTCTAACGTGTCTACATGGATCCGTAGGACCAGCCTGTGAGGCAGGCAGGGTGTTCACAGAAGAGGGAGGACGGGAACAAGGAGTCTGCCAGCACTGCATTCTGCTCTGATGCTGCCTGGGGTAGCAGTTTTCTGTACACAGGGCATGCCTTGGCATCCCACACATTCCATTCCTGACGGCCTGGTGGTTTCACACTGGGAAGGAGACTGCAGAATCTGAGCCACACAGCATCCCAAAGCTTAGCAGCTGCAAATCAGCTTTTCTCTGCAGAGGATCCAAATGTGTTTCATTTCCCTTTGTTTCATTCTCTCGTTTTGTTCTAAAGGCAGAATTATCCTCCAGTACATTGCAACAGGGTCTGACTTTCCCCCAGCCTCTTTTTCTTTCTGGGGAAAAATCTTTCAGCCAGCACTGGGGTTATTAGGGACACAGCTGACAGATGGCCTTGGTTAAATGGGTGGCCTTTTAAAAAGAATCCCATGCGAAAATGTTACTTAACCTACAAGTTCCACTGTTTTAATAGAGTAACCCAATTCTCCCTCCAAAGCTATTTGTCTGCATTCTCCTGTAAAGAAGATTTTAAAGCATTAACCAAAAGTACATGAGGAAGCGATTATTCTCATGGTCCATTTCCTACAGCAAAGAACAAACCAAAACATTTGATTGTTAAAATATTAGGCTTTTTGACAGTACATGTTGCTGATGTTACTGAACACTTAGAAATGCAGTTCTGTATGTGAGAGACAGAACTATACAACTTGGATTCTTACGTTTATCTGGGCTTCAAGATTTGGTAAATTTGTTAAAACATTTAAGAGATCACGCTGCTGTGTAACCCCACAGACTCTGCTGGGAGTAAGATTTCTGTAACTTCTACCTTTTGGATACCTTTGATTTAGTAGTAGCAGCTAGAGTATCCTGGGGACACAGCACTGGAAAGAAACTTATGGCCATGAAACCCATCTACTCTTTTTATAAAAGGGTCCTTAATAATATTCTTTTCATAAACTTACCTAGTTTCATTTTGAATAAAACAGGATGGTTTTTTCCCTACCACCTTTCTCCGGTCTCCTACCAGGAACTTTTACCATATCTTTAGTTACACAGGGCACTAAAACAGAAGAACAGCCACACAGGATCTTACCAAATGTAACAAGGACTTGTAAGCACAAGTTTGCAAGAGTAAGGACAGGGCAAACATTTAAATAAGGTATTTCCCCCTAGTACTCCCTCCAGTATCAAGTCACCAAATTTCCTTCAGGCACATCCTGTAATTTCTGTAGATTTATTGATCTTCAGTGGAATTCTTTTCCATGAATTTGTCCAATTGCTCCCTGAACCAGCATAAACTGTTGATAACGTGGTAAGGTAAAGACAACCAGATGGGATACTAACTACATCAGTCCCATGAATGCCATTGGCTGTGGAACCACACTGGTGGCATTAAGTGATTAAATGCTTTGACCAAAGATGATCCAAGTACCCTTGAGCAGACCTTTGACCTTTCATTTGCTAATGGTAATCAAGGTTACACAGGAGCAGCTAAATTTGTCTTTAAAAGCCTGACACATCTTTGTCCATTGTTAAATCTGAATTAGTTGCTGTGGTGTTGTAGGCAGTGACTAAGTGCTCTTTGAGAGCTCTGTCAAATAGTCCCTGCAGTAGTATTGGGTAGGGAAGTGTCAAAACAATATTCCTCGCTTTTTTTCATCCCAAAAGCTAGTGCTTCTACCACCTAACTACAGAATTACCAACAGGGCTCTCTTCCCTGTGTGATCAGAAACACTTCAAGTGTTTTTATGCCCTCTTTTGGAATGTAATTGCAGATTACCATTTCGTTTGACCACTGTAAAATGTTGCCTGGAATACAGCTGTGGAAAGCACAGCTATAACTGGAAGCTGTAGTTTCTTGAGCATGTGCCTTACTGAGACCAATCAACTGGTATTGATCATTGCCCAGATCTATTCTAATGCCAAGGCATCTGTCAGAGTTCACCCAAGGAGGTAAATTCCCTTTCCTTAGGTGCCTGTGCCTGCTGGTACATGTGTCTGCTAATGATTTCACTAAAGGTGCTTCACTAAAAGGCTTGTCAAGGCCTGGAACAGGCAGCCCAAGGAAATGGTTGAGTCACCAGCCCTGGAGGGGTTTAAAAGGTGCTTAGGGACATGGCTTAGTGATGGGCTTGGCAGGGCTGGGTTAGTGGTTGGACTCCATGATCTTAGAGGTCTTTTCTAACCTAATTCTGTGACTCTGTGTGGGCCTGATGTCTGCCATCCACTGAATGTGCAGAATCACTGGCTGCATTTAGAGTCCTAGACTGTGTTGTGCTGGTCAAAGCTGCAGGATAAAGAAACCAGGGTGCCAGGCCACTGAAATATAATCTCTTTGCTGTGCTTCTGTGAGAACTAAAAGTACATCTTCACTGATCTCAGGAAGCTTTTCTGAGACCTAGGCTAGTTAGAGCTGTCTCTCCTGCTTTGTAATGGAATTGGTACCATGGGAATGGAGCACACAGGAAAACATCTGCTGATGATTTCACAATGCTGGAGTGCTGATCAATAGTCAGATACTGGTCTAAGATTTATTTGGAGTAAACAAACACAAATGCTCCCTTTCAATCATCAGTTAAATGACTGTAGTGCTGCAGTGAGGACAATTTAATACTGTAACTCTTTGCCAAGGAGCAACATCTGGAATCCAGATGCTGATGTTAAAGGAATATCTGCTGGAGAACACTTCTTAGCCCTGGGTTGGGGAAGCAGTCAAAAGGAGAAAAAATGAGAAGCAGAAGTGCATTATTTTTTAATGATCTTAGAAATTTCAATGGAATTTTTCTAAGTTTTGGTACCTTTACAGGTGGAATGTTTCCACTGTCCATGAGTTTCATTCCAAGTACCATAAGCATGTATCTCTGCGTGTAAGCCTATTTGCCTTCACTGAAAAGGTTTATATTCTGCCAAAGGAAGGTATTGAAGAGAAGATGTAGCATGTTTGCAATAAAGGTGCTCTTCTGCCTCCTGCAAGATCTTGTCTAGCTTGGGCAATCACTTTTGGTAGCAGCTAGAAATAATTAGAGAATTATTTCTATTTAGAACCATTCATATATAAAACATCAGCTGTTCAAGTAAGTGGGCACAAAAGATGCTTTTCATACAGGCAGCATTTCTGTTTATTTTGTCCTCATCTGGGAAAATAGAAGGAATATCAAAATCCCTTAACACCTTTTCTCAGTGGCTTATAAAGTAGAAAATTCCTGTCCTGGTGGCTTATGTTTTACCTCTCATGGCCAGGGGAAGCCTTCCTCAGTCACATACAAAGCTGTGATGGATGAATCACAGTGCCAGGCTTCCTCTTCCAGTGCAATCATCGGAGCATCAAACAGACCTTTTTCCTGGCGCATCCGATGACAAATAACCTGCTGCTTCCAAACTGTATGAGCTGTGCCACGGCGTTCTGAGCACAATTCATCATTCTCTCATACTGGTTCCCAAGCAGCAGTTTCCCTGTTGCACAGCACTGCAGGTGTTCAGCTCTGCTGCCCGTTCTGCTCTAACACAGGCTTGCTCTGTGGTGGTTTTAATGCTCTGAAGCACGGGGTTTCTTTTGAGCATCCACGGGATTTTCGTGCTTAGGCAACTGAAGTCAGTATTTGGAATGCCTGATGGGCCTTCTGATTGCCTTGATAATTTGATTCAGCCAACACTGCCACAGACATTCAAGGGTGATTTGTCCAAACCCAGTGGTTCTGAGTAGCCCAGCAACCACCTCAGTGTTCCTGCAATTTAAAAGTAATTTCTTGGGCTTCATTCTCAAGAAAAAAAGGGGGAAAGGACAAAAATAAGTAAATACAGGCCCATTCCTTATCCCGAGGTCTTCCATACCTTGCCTTAAGCAGTGTTTGACTGCAGGGCCAATCTTCAGATTTCTGTCAGTCAGTCTAAAGGAAGAATTGGAGTTGCTGGCAGCAAAGTCCCAGAGAATCACAGAAAGCATGAAAGAAACTGTGTCTAGGGAGAGCCCCTTGCCTGTGGCAAAGCAGTTGTATTTTGGTTATTCCTACTAAGAAATGTGTGGCCTGTTCATAAATAGCCTGAGTGAAAGGAGTCTCAAAACCTGCCCAAGCAATATGTTCCCATGTTTCACTGTTCTCACCGTGAGAAAGGTGTTCCTAATGTGTACTACAGAACACAGACTCACAAAGTCATCTGGCTCCACCAGGGACACCTCCCACTATCCCAGGTTCCTCAAAACCCCATCCATCCTGGCCTTGGACACTCCCAGGGATGCAGGGGCAGCCACAGCTTCTCTGCCCAACCTGTGCCAGGGCCTGCTCACCCTCACAGGGGAGAATTTCTTCCTAATATCTAATCTAAACCTACTCTCTGTTTAAAGCCATTAGCCCTGTAAGTCCCTGGATGCATCATTTCTTAGTCTTTAAAAATTACTGGCCCATTTGAGCTCCTAGGAAAAAAAATCACATTTATAATATAAAGGAATGATATTCTCTGTAATGTGGATAATGTATGAAGTGGCTAAGCCACGGGTAGGTGCTGTTATTTCCAAGTTTGAGTTGCAAGTGTTTATGTGAATAATATCTTTGTTTCAAACAGCTCTATTCTCTTATATAATGATAAATACAATCTCTGAGGGGAACAGAAATCTAGGTGTTGTTCCTGGGGCTTCTTATAAATAATTGATATTCTTCATGGACTTGGGCACCCTCATCCCTCATTTCCCCAACCTTTCCCAGTCTATCTTTCTCCAACTTTATTAGCACAGTTGTTACCCTTATCATACCAGGTTCAGCTGTGAGTCCCTACTTCATTTAACCAGCACTCTGAACATCAGCACTCAAAAATAATTTTCTTACTTTTTTTTTTTCCAAACATAGCAAACGAGAAATTAAAATGAGGAAACTTGACAGCACGAAAGTACGGCCACTGAAATCTGAGCAGCTCCTCCACATAGAGGACCATGACTTTGCCCTGAGACCTGGGTTTGGAGGTAAGCAGCACACCCCTGCTCTGTGCTGGTGCAGAGGTTATCCTCTCTCTGGGAGTTTCCCTGAACTCTGTCCAGCAGTGTCGCTTAAAATGGAATGGCAGACGTAATGGCAGAGCATCTCTTCTGTTGTATTTGAGGAAATAAAGAAAGAAGAAACCTACAAATACTTGAAGGCAAGGGACTTTTCTGTGTTTAGTATATCAGTAGAAGAGGTTTGTCCTTGTCAAGTTGTCTCCTTTTCAGAACTAATTAAAAAAAATATTAGAGTAAGATTCTTTGAGAACAGTGATTAAGCTGTAAACTGCATTGTCTAGTAGCAATTAGCAAATTACTTAGTCATCAGATTTGTTTGGAGAGACTGAAGTGAACCATCAGTTCCTAAATCTGTTTGCTCTGTGCAAAATTAAAAACTACCCACAGGCCTTCATTTTATGACCATGGTGTTTCCATGTTGTTGGGCCCCATGGTGATTATTTCTTCGCTTAACTAAATTGAATCTGGATAAAGGGAAGATTTAATGGGATGTTCACAGTTTAGATTCAGTTTTGACTCTCCTTCATTAAAGGGAAAATGAGAAAGCTGCCCCACTAATAAGCTTTGTCTGAGCCTTTGCGTCACCAGTCCTGTTTTCATGATTCATGAAAATAGGCTGAACTGCTCTGGATTATGAAGCCAAAATCACCCATGAGGGCCAATAATCAGTTGTGTAGACAAACATGACTGTGGAGCTGAAGCCTGTGGAGCTGTTCCTGTTCACACCAGCTCCTGGGGTCTGGGGTCTGACAAGCGTGCCAGGAGGGAGACCTGGGGTAGGAAGAGCCTTTCTGCACACTGGGAGAATGGGAAAGGGTTTCCTGTTACCGTAGAAATGATGTCTTGTCAGACAGCAAAAGTCTTGCCTGATGTTGGACAGCAGCTGAGATACAGTCTGTTTCTTGGCAGCAGAAGTTCAGATTACCTCTTGCCTGATACCTCGTCTAATATCTGTTAGTCTGGACCTCTTCTTGTTAGCACCTGCTTTGCCACACAAGGAATTTAAATTTCTGAGAGTGTCATCTCAGAAAGGAAGTAGCATTGCCATGAAAGCAGACAGAGGTTTGGGGTGTACTTTATTGCACATAAAAGCAGCTTTGAGAATATACCCTGTGATCTGGCAGTTCTAATTTTCCACGGGCACTGAGGATTTTTTTTACACCCAGAAAATCTGTACCAGGCTTTTTCTCTGTGTCCTTTTATCTTCAGATGACTAGTCATCGAGCCCATTCAATTCCTCTTGAAGCCAGCTGTGGTTTTTCCACTGACTTCATTGCACAGGCCTCTCACTAATCACATTGCCATGGGTGTGATTTGAGCTGCACTCCTGCCTTTCAGAAATAGCTTTCAGCAGGAGAGCACATCAGCTTCTCCTCTGTCATCCACATGCCACGCTGCCATGGCAGGGAGGCACTTCTTTCCAGCCACATCCAACAGCTCTCACACTCCCTGTGGAATACTTATGTGCACTCTCCTGGACTAAAACAGATCCATTAGCATTTTCACAGCACAGAGGGAAAAGAGTCACAGTGAAACGAATGACAATCCCCAATATATATCCCCTTGTTTCTGGTTTACCATTTTCACAAGAGGCAGGTGTGTAAGGCAGCAGCAGAGAGCTAATGCACAAGTGTCATCTCATCAGTGGGCAGATACACAACTGAAACGTGAATCTGAATACCATACTCAGAATTATTTTATGGCAGCAGAGACAGGGCATGGGTTTCCCAGAAGAATGCTGATGATTTAGTGTGCACAGAAGGAAACTTACCTCGAGGAGAAGGTGAAATTGGAGCTGTCCCTGCCACAGCAGTTACAAATAGCCCTGAACTGCAGAAGGACTTACAGCACTGTGGCTTGATGTATTTAAAGCAGGTGAAATTTTGGGTTTGTTTCCATCAAATCTAATGAAGCATCTCAGTACTGTGATTCATGAAGGGCTTGTACCTGTCCCATGCCACACTGCATGAGTTATTCAGCTCAGACAATGCATCAGTTCACAATAGAGGGGAAAAAACAGGTCAAAGAAGCTGGATGAAAACCAAGAATTTATCTTTACCTTTAGAAAAGGGACACTTTCACCCCCTCTCCTATACCCTGTTGGGATTTTCTGGGTATGTCAGGGAGTTGGAATGACAGATTTTGTTAATCTGGCTCCATTGTGCCCCTTTTTCTCAGAAGGTCAATCATCCTTTGCACCAGTTTAGGAGAAAAAGCAGCTGGAAAATTCATGCTGTTTTAAACCTGCTGGAGATTCCTCAGTTCAGAGAACTCTTAATTCTAAATCTGTCTTGTTTGATTTCATTTAGCCCCACACATGCAGTGTAAATGAGGCAGACTGAAGGACCCAGAGTTTTTAGTATTTATCATTGAGTTACAAATGAAAAGCAGGGCACAGCTGTGTTTGATTTGTAAACTGAGCAAACATGCACAGTTAAAACCTGAGGGAAAAGGATGTGGAGCTGTTGGATACTGATGCTCTGGCTGCAGCATTACTGGAAATAATTGTGACTTTGCTCACATGACTGGTTGCATTCTCAGGAAGGTGTATCATTGATCTGTGCAGGTAAGAGACCTTTTTTGTTTTTACCAAATGCACACAACTCTGCTGTCATTTTGTCAGTCTATCCTGGCATTCTTCTGTCAATTGCAATGCCATTCCAGCTGCACAATCAGAATTTGACTCTCTGACTGCAGATTTTAAAATTTAGTCCTACTTTGCCCATTTATTAGCAGATCAGAGCCTGAGAACTGCATCAAGATGAAGCAAAGCCAGCAAGCTGCTTGCAAACTGTTCCTGCTCTTTGGCTGCAGAAATGTCACTCTGTCTGCAGTGCATGATGCAGTGAGGTTGAGTGAAGCAAACCAGCCATTCAGTACACCTAAATGCTCTTAAAATATTAAACTTGCCTTGCTCCCCAAGCCAGGCTCTTCAGTTGTTGGTGGAAGGGGTGTAGTGTTGGTGGGTTTTTGCCTTCCTGAATTTGTTGTTGTTGTTGTTTGATTGTTGCCTTCTGTGTAAGGCCCAGCATTGTTTGGAAGCCTCCAGTGGATGGATCCCGTGCTGCTGCAAACAGATGTGGACCAGCATAATGATTTAATTCCACCAGACACTGGACTAGGAGCATGGGTATTTCCTTTGCTCTCACAGCTTTACCAGCTGCATCAGTGAGCACTGTAGGAGTTTTGTTTAGACCTTGCTGCTTCCAGGGGCACTGCCAAAGGCCAGGAGATGGGAATGTGAGGGGTTTGCAGTGGCAAGATAATGCTTGCCAGGCCTGGTAAGGCTGGCTGTCTGCACAGGTCCTACCAAAGGAAAGGCTCAGAGTCAGATCTTGGTATGGTTTGTGTATCTTCATCTGCCAGTGGGTTTTGTAATAGCTCAACAAACTGGTAATCTGTGAGAAGACACCTCAAGTTTGGAGTGGAGAAAAAGCAAGAAATTAAATTATGCTGCCAGCACTTCTTGGAATGAATATGATGAATATCATCAGTGAGATGGGGTGAGCACAGGCCAGTACCAGGCAATGAACAGAGACTTGCAGCAGCTCAGATCTCAGGGCAAATTTGTTATTCTTTTATATTGTGTCTTAAGGACCTGTAGTTTCCTATGCTAGCAGTGTGTTAATTAAACTTTTAAAATTTGTTATCCCTGCTCTGTCAACCACACAGAGGGTAATAACATTAGCAAGCATTAGAAATGATGGAAAAGAATTTAGCAACATTTACCTGGTCAAGAGGTAACAATTTGCAACCCAAAGTGTAAATAAACATATCTTAATTCTGAATTTTCAGAGGATCCCACTAAATCATTCCCCTTTAGACTTCCTCCCTCCTCAAAATAAATTAGTAACTTTTACATTCATAGGAAGGTAAATGGAAGGAAAAGGGAAAGAAAATATGGCCCAGTGTATGTTCAAAAAGTGCTGCAATTCTGATAGCTCTTTGCCACCAAATTGTCTTCTTTTTTGCACCACAGCTCTCCCTGAAAGGTGAAAAATATCTTCTCACCATGGGGAAGACTCACACTGATGAAAGTGGAATGGTTTTTTATCATCTCTTACTGGAAGGAATAGCTGGAGTCCAGGCCAGGAAGGAATTATTTTAGTTGTTTTCAAGACCTCTAATAGTCATCTTCTGGATTTTTTTTCTTTTAAATTGAGAAAAAACTCCAGAACACTGCTAGTTCTTCCATTCCAAGAGCTAATAGCAGTCCACCTTCATCTCTCACCTAAATAAAGAAGAAACAGAACAGTAACAAGAAGAAAACACCCTTGCCAGTAATGCTCCTGTTTCTGTCATTGCCAGAGGAGAGTAAACACATCCACGTATGTTCACTGCCCTGGGGCTTGTTCACATTTCTATCCAGTCTCCTTCCTCTGCAGTTCCACAAGCCTTTTGAGAACAAAGGAATCCTGGGGGCCTTCATCCTCTCCTGGTCTCTGTGTCCTACTGGGAACTTCCTGTGGGCTTTGGGGTTTTTTCCCCAACATAAACTCTTACAAAGCCACTGGGATACAGAGGCTGCTTGTTCCAAATTCAGCATTTATCTTATGGAACTTCAGGTGCAATCTCTTGTGTGCTCAAAGGTCTATTATAAAAGTACTGCAGAATTCACTAAACCAGTCATTATTACTGTAGAAATTGATCCTAAAAACGCTAAAGGGATATCCTTTTTACATAATAGCCCTTCTAAAAAGGGTATTACAGAATTTGCCTAATGTACTATCTGTTAAAAGAATTCCATGCTCGTCAAGGAATTCTTTTGCAATGGTTAAAGCTTTAAAATAAAAGATGGGAAATGGCTTGTGTGAAGATAAACCCATCTGAAAACAATGCTGGTTTTTTTCTGCTGAGGAGTAATTATCTTGAAAATCTGCAGAGCCTCCATTGTGAAATCACTAATCCCTCTAAAATAATGATTTCTAGTGACTCTCCAGAAGCAACTGAAGCTGCTCAATTTAATAACAAAATCCTCTCTGCCATCCCCAGTCTTGTCAGACTGGGAAATAAACCCCACAGCTTTGCTCTGGTTCCTTTTTTTAAAGTGAATTTGATGGTGTTGCCTGGTGGTCAGCCAGGGACTGAAATCCTCAATATAGCAGGGAGAGGGATGTGGAGCAGACACAGAGGGAGATGCATGGCTGAACTACTCTGGCTGGTTTAGAATCTTCCCAATGCTTATCAAAATGATGTGGGGGTTTTTTAAACATCCTCCTGTGGTAAAACAAATCTGAGGATGAAGAAATTACAGTCCTCAACAACCTGTTCCCAATAGTTAATTATTACTGCTTCTAGTGGCCTTGGGGTTTAATCCCAGAAAGAAATGTTCCCCGAAAAGCAGGAAGAGCTGTGTGGGGTCCAGGGGGGTGTTAGTGACAACACTATAAAAGTGCTTCAGATGAGAAAACTGAACTGCACACTGGAGTGAGCAGGGCTGGGGATGGGCAGTGTCTGGGGTCTCTACTTGTTGCCAAAGTACAGTCACCAGAGGAAGGACAGATTTGCAGCTGCTCTGATCAGTCAATAATAGGTCAGGGCTGGGCTAGGGGATGTGCTTTCACAATTGTCCGTGGGGACTGCTAGACTGAGCAGGATTTTCTCATCAAGCACCATGAGTACAGTCTTTGGTCTTTCTCCAGACAGAGGAGAGGAATCTTTTCTATTTCACAGTCCTACCATTTCTACGAATCAGGAATAAATTGAATTGTAACTTTTCCTTTTTTTTTAATTCACTTTGGAACCGTTCACTGTATTTCTCCTGGCTGTAGGTTTTGATCATTTTTATGGTATTCTTTGTCCCCACTGACTTGCTTTTATAATAGTTGCCAATGCAGGGCAAGTTCCCTTTCAAAGAATCAAATGGCCCTGTGTGTATTTATATATAAGTGGCCCTTTGGTTTGTGTGCATGCCACCAACATAATCATAAGCTGCCACTGATTTCTAGTTCTGTGATCAGTTCATTTATATCTACCCAGGAGAGGTGAATTGTTGAATGAAATTGTGCCCACACTGGAACAACGCTTGTTTGGTAAGAAATTGTCTGCAATTTTTGAAATTCCAAGTAATATTAGGACTGCCATCATCACACTTGGAGCAGCTGTCACTAAGAGAAGCCTTTTCCTCACTACACGTGGCATATGGCTTAGGAAATCAGTCATCTTATCCTGGGATATGATTTGTGGGTAGCTCCTTGTCTGCTTGAAGGATGTTGATTGTAGACATTTCACTTGATTTGCTTTAGATTTGTCCCTGGCTCAGAAACCGGTAAAACTTTTTTTTTTAAATTGAGAGCTGCTCCACTCTCCTCCTGTTCCCCCCATGCAATTCACCACAAATTGTTTGTGTGAGTGCCATTTGTGAATGATGTTCACATCAGGTATCAATCCACAATGACTTCTGCTTCGGCTAAACCCATCTTTAGGTTACAGGTTAGTGTAGATTTCAGTGGAAGACAGAGGAGGTGACTCCACTCAGATTACAACCAGTATTTGATACAAGTTGGTGTTTAGTGTACCTAAACTAGTTGTGTGTTCTGATCAAAAAAAGACAAGGATTGGTAAAACTTAAAAGAAGCATAAACATTTTTACCAGTTTGAGTGAGGAAGCCTGTACATTGATGCTTGTGCAACAGCCTCTAGGGCAGATGTGTCCTGCTGTCTCTGTTCTCCAAAAGAAGCAGCATTTTCTGAAGTGCTGGCTTGTGTTTCACTAATAAACTGGTTTGTCTTCGCTGCCTGGAGTCCTGAGTCTTGTTTTGGACTTTGGCCACTGAGTGATGCATTCCTCCCAAAGGGAAACCTGATTTCCAAGCCACACAGCACAGCTCTTGTCAGAGCCTAAATATGTTCTGCTGCACCCTGCTAGCTCTAAACACATCTTATCTTGCTCTCCCATGCACAATGCATTCTTCCTCGGTTCTGGGCAGGGTCAAACTCTCCCTTAAAAAATACAAGTCAAATCAAGGGATTATACCTCTGAAATAGCTCAAGATCTCTACTGGTAAGAACTGGAGGCAGCTGTGTAATCCTTGAAGGCTGCTATTTTAAGGATAATTCCAAAAAGAGACACAGTATTATGGCTGGTTACCATGAGAGTGATGCTTCTGGACTATTTTGACTTGACACTGCTAAAAGGAAAAGACAAGAAAAAGAGAAGGACTAATTAGAAAAGCTGCTGCTATTCAGACTTCCTTCCATTCATGTTTTTACCAGGTTATTTGAAATCTGTACTTTAAAAATGTTTTAACTGACTGTTTTTTCCAAGAGTAATTGGAATCTTGTGTACAATAATTACTACTACTACTACTGATTGTCATGCCAAATGCAGACTCTTCTTGGGGGTTGGTGTGTAGTGTACACACACATGCATACTGCTCTCTCCCTCCTCTGTCAGGAAATGATTAGTCAATTCATGGAATGATGTGCTTGCTGAAAATTGCACAGGTACATAACCCATGGGGAACTAGATCCACTGAAAAGAGTGGAAATAGTCTCATGTTTGGCTGTCATTTTTAACTGCTGTGTAGTCCCTTTACTCCAAATATGCAAACCTTTTTATAACTTGTTCATTCAGATCCCACTGTGTTACAGACTCACAGCCTTTTTTGGTGGCATGAAATAGTGGGGTGGTGTATAAAATAAAGATAATAAGAGATGTAATAGATATGTGTTTACAAGTGTGGGAATAAGCACTGGAACTGGTATGAAAGCTTTGCAATCTCTGATGTATTTCACATATTTATTCAGCTTTTCCCTCTGGTGGTTCTCAGTAGCACTCCAAGGAGTTCCTTCTCTTTGGCATCGCAAGGATGCTGCCATTGCTGTCCAAACTGCAGCGCCAACTGCAACTAGGCTGGCTGCAAAAAGATCACTAAAGGTTTTGTACTTATTTTTACAACTGAATTTACTTTGTTGCCGTGGACTTTCTCACTCAGAGTACTAAGCTGGAGGGACTGTAGTGGATGTTGGGACGGGGTACTCTCTGTATGTTGCTAACACACAGTCTTCCCTTTAAAAATACAGATTTCTGCTCCTCATCACTCCTTCTGTTACATTGCAGGGTCACCAATACCTGTGGGCATCGATGTGCAGGTGGAAAGCATTGACAGCATATCTGAGGTTGACATGGTAAGTTGATGGGTAGAATCAGAGCGAGGGAGTTCAGACAAAATTCAAGGTCTCAGAAACATCCAGATGGATGATATAGAGTAAGATAGTTAAAGAAAGCAAAGCCTTAAAGAGCACAACCTTGCCTTGAAGCATGCAGGTCATTCTCATTTAAACTGTAAGGGCTGAATTTCTCCCTGGGCCAGAGGAACAGATCAGAGTGGACAGTGCTCTGACTGGAAAATGCAAATCATTCCCTAGGCCCCCTGGGCTTCCACATTATCCTTACTCTGCACAGTAGTTGATGAGGCTTCATGTCCTTTGCTTCCTTTGCTTATGAGATCTGAATATTCCCATAATTTGTGGCATGGGTGGAGCTGTGCTCATAACAAAAGGAAACAGAAAAATCAGTCCCAAAAATGGTCCTAGGAAGAAACGGCCCTCACTGCAATGAGGGATCTGTAGCACTGGAATACCAGGCTGTTCATTGCTCTGCCAAATTTGGCACTAATAATGCCACCCAGTCTTTAGTGCCATGTTACTCCATCCTAGAAGAGCAGGGCTTGTTAAGTTTGCAGAGGGATCTCATGTACAATTATCCTTTCACAGGGAGTGGAGTTCTAGTCGTGGGGGTTGCATTTGCAGTGGGGTCTGCCAGCAGGAATCCCTGCACTCCTTGGCAAACCTACCCCAATCATAAAATCACATTGCAGGGGAAGACCTGAGTATCTTCCCCGGATTCTTATGAGAAGCAGTTGTTCTACTGAGATAAATGAGGCCTGCCTAATACAGAGGTGAACACACAGCAGTCAGGCTGTGCAGAAACTCAGACTGGGTTTGCA
The DNA here is from genome assembly GCA_035047865.1 of Dendrocincla tyrannina. Lineage (NCBI taxonomy): Eukaryota > Metazoa > Chordata > Aves > Passeriformes > Dendrocolaptidae > Dendrocincla > Dendrocincla tyrannina. The sequence continues at coordinate 4,498,059 of JAWWMP010000001.1, read as the reverse complement.
GATCCTCTCCATCTCTTTCCACACGTATATTTGGTGTTTCTGTAAATAGGGTGATAAAATATTTGTAACAATCTTTTATTTAAAAAAAGTTAATTCTTGTGAAATCTAATGGCTTACTCTTGGGAAATTCATCATATTGTTTCTTTATGATACACTTAATTCATAAATGTAACTAAACCAAGTGTTTCTTCTTTTATTTTTAACGAAACAAAGGACTTTACAATGACTTTATATCTCAGACATTACTGGAAGGACGAGAGACTTTCATTTCGCAGTAACAAAAACAAAAGCATGACTTTCGATGGGCGACTGATCAAAAAGATCTGGGTCCCTGATGTGTTTTTTGTGCACTCCAAAAGATCTTTCATCCATGACACCACTGTGGAGAACATCATGCTCCGAGTGTACCCCGACGGCAACGTCCTCTTCAGCCTGCGGTGAGGAAAGAGTCCCTGCAGCTGGGCACCAGTGAGGGCTTGCTGGGATACCTGCATTAAAGCTTCTCCTGCTGCACTGGCAGGAACCCACTTAGGGGGATCTGCTGACCACTGGAGCAGTAGGAAAATAAATTTAGGATCGATACCATGTTTTTCTACCCCTCACACATATTGTTTCCTATCACAGGTTAGTGGCAGTTTATCAAGTGTTAGTTTGTGGCCCGTGGTACCAGCAAGACTGCAATGTTCATTGTTTATATTATTATTTATATTATTAGCAAAGAAAAAAAGGAGCTGTTTGTTGTTTGTTTGTTTGTTTGTTTTTTCCCTGAGTCTTTTAAAACTGTCTCTATTTTCTTCCTGGGATACCCATAAAGATGCCATTGATAGTCATCAGGATAGTCATCTGGATAGGCACAGAAAGCAGATTATTGGTGCTGATACCAACAGTAATGTTAGACAGGCATGTTGTGTGACTACAAGGAACTGGAAACTGAAACAGCAATTCCAGAACTGGAATAGCAAGGTCATTAAACGTGTCTCCCCTCCATCTGCATGTTACTGTTTTGCTTTATGAAGCAGATTGGGATAGGTGGCAGAGTTTGAATGGAGGAATTTCCCCCAGGGGTAAGGACTCTGAGGCCCATGCTATGCAGAATCACAGTTCTGCAGCTTGGTACTAATTAGCCCTGTGCACAGAGGTGACAGTTCATCTCATCTGGATAGTTTGAAGATTTATGGAAGCCCCAGTGATTTTTGGCTGTGTAATAATTATTCCAGCAATTACTGAATTCATCTACTCCTTCATGAGGGCGTGCAGAACCCTCCCAAACAGCAATACTTTAAAGGAGGGCATGTTCAAGAAACACTGACCAGTAAGAAACCACGAGGTGAAGTATGCTTTTTATTGTTCTGTTAGAGAGAGGAGGAGTGATCAGAGGAACTATCCCACTTCAGTCAGGCTGTTATCAGTGGTTCTCCATGGGAGGGGTATGCCAGTTTGAGCTGGGGGAAGGAGGAGTGGCAGAGGGACATAAGATGGGCAAACACTTCCTGGCAGCTGGCTGGAGAGGTGAAGTGTCACCAAGATTAACAGCAAGAATGTGTATTTTCCTAAAGAATCACCTTTTTTGTATTCCCAGCTTTACATGCAATGGATAGATTATATTCCAAATACTTATGAGCAATAAATCTGCATATTCCACAGTTTTTCTCCAGTGCCTAGCATCCAGGATTTTATTGAAGCAAAGTGAAACAAAAATCCAGATTTGTTGCTAAAAGAGTCTTTCTTTTCCTGTTCCCCTGATCCCTTAGTCAGCAGCTAAAAGGTGGAAACAACATCCACAGTGGGAAGTTGTATGCATGTGCTGCTCTTACAATGTCATTTCCAGCCAGTAAAATCTGACACTTGTGAAAATTCAGCTGCAGTGTGATCACAAGAAAAGGAAATTTGGTGATTGTGCCATATTTAAATTGCTGCCTCTAGTGGGTTTGGTTTTGTTTGTTGTTTATTGATTAGAACACCAAGGGTTGTTTATCCTCTAAACTTTTGTGAAGAAAGCAGGTGGAATGCAGAATAGACTTTACCTAGATTTCCTTAGGTTTTTTAGACCATAAAGCATTTCATTGCCATGATGTTGAAAAGAAGAGTAGGCTTCCAGACATTGCAGCTAATCCTTTTAAGCAATTACCCTTCCAGCTGGGAAAACAGCACTTGCAATAATGTCTTCTCTAATCTGTAATATTATCTCCTGCAATCTGTGAGCAATCAAGTCAAGAAATGTGAACTCCCTTTGTTAATCTTCATAAGCCTTCAAAGCAAAGTGTGTGAAAGGCTAATGAAGGATCAGGCCAGTAAAGGGTTTAAAAGTCTAAGGTAATGTGCTTAATAATAAAGACTAGTTCTGTTTAAAAAAGGTGATCTCTCACTGATTTAACTTTAGCTCACTATCTTGAAGCAATTTCAGAAGCACCTAAAAGGGCAGAAAACCTCAATCATTAGGGTTCTAAGCAGCAGATTGGTTGGGGACCTCACTAACATGTCTCCAGAGCTCTAGGAAAGTGGGACATGTTTAATTTTATTTCTGTTTTTCTGTTCCTTTCTGCAGAATCACAGTTTCTGCTATGTGTTTCATGGATTTCAGTAGGTTTCCTCTGGACACTCAGAATTGCTCTTTAGAACTGGAAAGCTGTAAGTTTCATTCTTATTTGTTCTTCACATGTGCATTCTTATCAGCACTCCACCTTGTTCATAATACCTCTTTCAGTCATTTTGATGTGTGACCTGAACCCTTCAACATGTGCATTTTAAACTGTAGACAGCTCGGGATCTTTCCAGACCTCAGTGAGTTTTGAAAAGATAAACTATGATGTACCCTGCTTTGTTTCCACTGGGTTAATTTCCCAAGGCCTAAATCTAAACATTTGGGTTTTTTTCCTGAGAGAAAAAAAGTGCAAGTTAAAATAAGATGTCAATATTTGACCTCATGGAAAAATGAAGGTGAGTGCCTGTATTACTGTGAAACATCTCAGTTTTCTGTAGTAAGCTCTGGAGCTGGACAACACAAGGTAATTCTGTTCTGCAGAGCCTTTTTACATCTCAAAATTCGTTCTTATTTGGACTTTAAGTAGAACTGGGTGCTGGTTTGTTGGTTAGTCTGGAGCAAGGGAACTGAACTGCAGCGTTGAGGCAGAGCCTGTGCTGTGGCAGCTCCAGAGCTCTGATGCACACCCATGTCTCCCCTCTGTCAGGTAATTCTGCTGGGCTGCACGTGGAACAAGATGGAATATGGTCTTTGCAAATTGTTGTGATGTCAACTAACTGGCAAACTGATATGAAAAAAGTGTTTCTTGGAGGCTTCCCCAGACTGAGTGGTCTCCTCTCCCTAAGAAAGGAAAACAGAAGCATTGTTCCAGCAGAAGGGGTGACTGACCTTAGTAGCTTTTTAACTTTAGTTTCTGCTTTCTCCTAGATGCATACAATGAAGATGACCTGATGTTGTACTGGAAACATGGAAACAAGTCCCTGAGCACAGATGAGCACATCTCCCTCTCCCAGTTTTTCATCGAAGAATTCAGTGCTTCCAGTGGACTGGCTTTTTACAGCAGTACTGGTACAGTAAGCCCCTCATGAGAAGGGAGAAGCACAGGGCACAGTCATGCAGAATGTCTTTCACATTCAAACTCATTTCTAATAATGTTGCTTCTCTGAAAGCCACTGGAATATTGAATATACAGGAATTTTGTGTCCTGGCTACACAGAAAATCTTGAAAATGCAAATCCTGAAGGGTCAAATACTAGAAACCAACCAAGAGGAATCCCAGCGTGTTTTGTTGGCTAAAATATCCTCATTTGGGGGCTGTATAATGTCATTAAAAGTCTGCTAACTGGGGGATTTCCACATGAGATCATTTGTTACCTGTTGAGGTCTATTTCATGGTTTGCTTAATGTTCTGTGTTTATACATAAAGTTGAAGGAAAAGAATCCCTTTATGTCAGTACTACACAGTTTAATCCAGGTTAATCTGTCCTAGTCAGGGTTTTATTTCTCCCTATAGATCTTGAACTATACTTTCTGGCAAACTCTGAAAGGCTTTAGGAGTTTATTCTAGTCTTGATTTCATGCAAGGTAGGTTTGGGTTTGTTTTCTTTGTACATGCAATTATAAATTTTGAAATATTTCTCTATGTAAGTTGTCTGACCATATACTTTTAAACAGAGAAAATGCCATGCTTGCTCTTGCCCTTCCTAGTCTGAGTCAATCATTTCAGCTTGGATTTTGCCCTTTTTGCATCAAGACAAATTAATAAAATACAAATTATTACATTTAATTGGATGAAGTGCATAACACTTTGGAAAAAAAACCTCATGCAGGAAAGCAGCAAATAGATTTATTTACTGTATTTCATTTACAGGTTAGCTTCTTTTTGCATTTAGAAAAGAGCCAGTGAAGGTGGCGGTGGCTGATACTGGATGCAGACATTCCAGTTTAAATTAGGAAGCAGGCTAAGCAGTGAGGAATTCCCAGCTTGATCAGGTTCTTCCCCCTTATCTCTTGCTCGTGTATGAGCCAAGAGCAGAGCTGCAGCTCTCCAGAGCCAGTGCCCTGTGAGAAGAGGGGCAGCGATACCTGACTGTGATAACCCTGCCCTGCTGAGAGCGACGCCCGATTTGTCCTCGTTGCAGGGAGGAGACTGGGACGTTTTCCACCGAAGTGCCATCACTGTGTGTTCACACTGGGTTCTGGGAACTCAGCTGGCTCCTCTCTGCCTTGCCATGCCCATCAGAAAACACACAAGCACACACAGCCTCGTGCAGTGCACCCTCACAGTGCCCCTGTGCCCAGGGCTTTGCACAGTGTACCTGCTTAACACTTACCTGCAGAGGTTTGGATGATGACCTTAACTCAGCAACATAAAGGTGGAAGGAAAGACTTCTTTTTTAAAGTTGCAGAGCCCACTGGAAGGACCTGAATAATGCTTGTAACATACCTGTTAAGAGTGCTGTCTTTTGTAGACTTACACTTCTCTTTGGCTTCGAGGTTTTGTTTTGCTCAGGAGGTTCCACTTGCTCTTGTTATTTTGCTTCTTGTTGGAAGAAAATTTATCCTCCAAGTAAATAATAGTGGGGAACAATCAGCACAACTCCAATGGGAGTCATCTCCCCCTAAAATCTTGGGCAAAGCAAGGACAAAGATGCTGCTCAGGTTCCACATGTCCTCTCCTGAGAATCTCAGTGTAGTGTTTAGGCTTTTGGAATTCCCTGGCTCCAAAGGAGCAACAATTAAATCCATTTGAGACGCAATAATTTTTCAAACAAAAAGCCTTCTCCACAACAGATTGTGTCCAATATTATTCGGGGTTAATTTTGATATACTCTTTTCTATGAAGTCACTCCTTGTGATGGCATGAGTGCTCCACTGTGGGCAGGTGCTGCCCAGCCGCCTTTTCTCCTCTCTGTATGTTGCTTTTCCTGCTGTGCTGCACAGGCAGAGCACGCCCCAAAGTTCACTAGGTGGCACCCTCTCCTCTAAAGTCAGCGCTGGGCAGGCAGGCTGCTCCGAGCGAGGGGAACAGGGGCTGCTTCTCGCCAGGTATTTCAGCGGGAGGGAAGGCAGGCTCCTTTTGGAGGGACGCAGGGTGTTGGCTTCACTGGACATTTGTATCTGTGTGGATTCTCCTGGCAGTTTCACTTGCAGTGGATTTAATCTTTTTCAGTTTCCTAGCCTCAGTTATAACACAGTATTTTATGTGTGTCGCCGTGATGCTTCACTCCCAAGGCAGCAGTATTTGAATAAGGTACAATGGACAGTTTGTAAAGTAAAACTAAGGTGGTGGCAAGTTTTCTTAGGCATTTACTATTACTGATGTGGATACATCACTCCTGCTGGAAGGGAGGGGCCAGTGAACAGAGCTCGCAAATAATCCTCTCCCTTTTTTTCAATAGGTTGGTACAATCGACTTTTTATCAACTTTGCACTCCGGAGACATATTTTCTTCTTTGTGCTACAATCCTATTTCCCAGCCATGCTGATGGTGATGCTGTCCTGGGTTTCATTTTGGATTGACAGAAGAGCTGTTCCTGCCAGGGTATCACTAGGTGAATCTTCAATGTATATTCTTTGGGAAGTGTGGAATGGGGTGGGGAGAGGCTTTGAAGTTACCTTAGCTTCTTATTTCCACAGGACATGAGCAAGTATGTCAGGTAAATGTCTGAACAGCACTAATATTGCCACTGTAGTCACTACCTTTAGCCAACCTCTGCATTTGGGAATGGAATGTTTGTTCAGATTGGCTTTGTTATATTAGAAAACAGCTCACACACCGCAGAAGCAGAAAATGGATGGTTCTGCAGAATTTTACTTAACTGCAAAGCCTGGATTTTTCCTTCCCTCTTCCCAGCAAACAGGTAGTCAGACCCCTCCCCAGACCCATGGTTCATTAGGCATTGCACAGTCTAAAAGCTCTGCAGCTCTTCTTTTTCTCTAGAAATATTTAATTGGAACCAGCTGCCCATTGTAGCAAAGCCTTTCTTTGTTGGGCTTTGTTTGCTTTGGTGTCCTGACTGTGCAAGGCACAGTCTTCTGTGAAAGCCAGAGAGTGAGCTGGGCATCTTTCTGCTCTCTCAGTTTTAGACTGAACACCTCAGCTCAGGAGAAAAGGACTAATTACAGAGTTTTTTCCTAGAAGTTTATTGTTTTCCTCAGTGAGTGCCACTTCAGGACTGCCTTTGCTGGGAATTTAGTTCTGAGGCCTTTGGAATGAGTATATGTTTTCAAAACTCAGCATCTCTGAAGATTGGATGGAAATTTGCTAGGATAGCTAATGTAACCATAATGTATGTGAGTCCTGCAACTCTCTGTTTACTAATCAGTAAAGAAGCTTCTGTTCTTTCTTCTCACTGGTGCTGGTCCCAGAAGCCAGCTGTATGTTGTCATATTTCTTAGACAAGTGAAAAAGCCCTCTATTTTTATCTATATCAATGTAGAAAAAGTAGGACTGTAGGTACCTCAGATCCCTTTCTATTGGCACAGTCTAAAGCTATTAATATGTGGGATATAAATCCATTTGTTAATCTGAAAACAAAATATGGTACCTCCTACCTACTCTTATTAATGCATCTACTAATTCATTCATAAGAAATTTAACTTCACCTTTAAAAATAACTTTTTCAATCTCAGGAGGCCATTTTTAATGTTGTCAGGATGGTTTTGCTGATCATGTCCTTTATATATGGATTTCTGCAGAAGGTTATGCATCAGGAGTTCTATCAATAAAGCACATTTCATTACCATAACCATACATAATTTATAGGCAATGCTAACAACAAAAAAGCTTATCTCCCAAGCCTAGAGTATATGGATTTTAAATAAATTGATTTCCTCTTATATGGTATATTTTAAACTCCATCCTTCCACCTAAGGAACTTGCAGAGAGGGAGAGGGAAAACTTTTGTGTGTTCCAGTGGGCTTGAACTGGTGTAGAAGTGGAGAAGGGCTGCTCTGAGAGCCAGCTGACAGGCCAGGTGTCAGCCAGTGCTGTCTCACTTGAGATGTCTTCCCTTCCAGGGGCACAGTCAGCTCTTTAAAAGCAGGGCCTGAGTTTGGGGATGGTTTTTTTTCTGAGATGGAGCAAATGAAAATGAGAGCAATAGCTGGTGTAAGGGGAGAGATTGAAAAGATGAGGACAAAACTCTGGTCACAGTGAAATCAACAATTTCTTTTTAATTCATTTCAATGGAGGTAACATTTTTATGCTACATTATTTTCAGAGAGCCAAGGAGTTATGACAGAGACATACAAGCTGATAAATGTTCTCAAGAAGTACAATTTGAGAAAGGATTGGGAGGGAAACTGGTGATTCTTTAGGGATTGTCCTGGACAAGAAAATGTGTAGTGGGCACCCTGGCTGTGGGAGGTGCCCACAGAGCTGCCTTCCCTTGTCTGCAGCAGTGCCTGAAGCCGCCCCCCAAACGTGTCCCTTATGCTGCTCCATCGCCGTGCTCGTGTCCCTGCTGCTGGCAGCTGCTGTGCTGCAGCTCTGGAACTGCATGCACGGAGCACAGGGATGATTTAGTGCCTGCAGGATGGCATGTGATGGGTCCTTCATGGTTCACTCCCCTTCTCAGAGCCCGTGTGATGAAGTGAAAGGCTGGGTCAATCACATGCCCGCACAAAGCTGTGCTGTCCAAGGGCTGGTGATGAGCTGAACAGAACCAGCTGGTCACTGTCAGGATAACCTGCCCTCCTTCCTTGGCAGGTATAACTACAGTGCTGACAATGTCGACCATCATGACAGGAGTAAGTGCCTCGATGCCTCAAGTGTCTTACATAAAGGCTGTGGATGTGTATTTATGGATCAGCTTCCTCTTTGTCTTCCTGTCCGTCATCGAGTACGCAGCAGTGAACTATCTCACCACAATTGAAGAGAGGAAGCAACTCAAAAAAAGGGGCAAGGTATAATCCTGTGGGTTTTGTTGCCTTCAGAAAGCACTGTGGAAGCCACAGAGTAATCCTGATGTACCACTGGGATAACAGAACAGTAACCATCTCTGTCTCCACTCTGGATCTCAGGTGTTTTTGACCTGGTTGAAGGAAGGAAATGTATCATTCTCTCTGAGATGGTCTCCTCCTTCTTCTCCCTCCTTTTCTTGTAGAAGAGATTAGGGAATACTCACCTCCTGATTTTTTTTCTCCCTTTTTTCCCCTCAGAGGAAGGTGACCAGTAACCTCAAATACCTGTTGATCAAGACATTTTGCCTCTCTCTGGAACACAGCCCAGAATGCACTCGTGATATTCCTTCCTGTTTCCTGTGAAGCAGAGTCCATTTCTCCTTTTCCTGCTTTGCCATTTTCACTCAGGGAGAGGGGTTTGATGGTGCCCTTTTGTCCTAAATGACAAGGTCATTTTTAGAAAAGCGTGCCTGGAGCAGAAATAGTTGCAAGTTAAACATCTGCTTTCTGTGAAGCACTCACTTAAAACCTTTGCTTCAAGAAAATGCCCCCCTGTAAACTCATCTGCTGGAATATCACAAGGGGAAAACCACAGAAAGGGTGCATATGTTGCTCACATGAGCTGCTGGAAATGTTTGAAGCCATTTCCCACAGCTCCAGCAGTGCAGCCCTGCAGGAGGGAGAGCATTTGATTTTGCAGCAGCCGGCAATAATCAGCCAGACAAGAGTGTTTTATCACGTGTATCCTCTTCCCTGCCCATGTCCTGCCCAAGGGACAGGCCCCACAGACTGCCACACTGGGAGCTAGCCCTCTTCTCCATATGCTCTCCAAGAGGGAACAAGGGAACGCTTGCTTTTCTCTTTGCTTTGTTTATAATGTACTGAAATGGCTCTCCCCACGCAGAATAACTGTTCTTTGTTGGCAGGCCTCAGGAATGTACATTGATGCAGTGCAAGCCATGGCTTTTGATGGCTGCTTTCATGACACGGACGTGGACATGGAGCTGTCTGCTTTCTCAGAGCCCTGCGAGGACAGCGAGACCCGGGCGAGCGAAACCAACCTCTCCAACGCGGACACAACGCGCTTGAAGAGGAAGAGATCTCTGAAGGGAAACGTGGGCAGGATTATTTTACAGAACAATCATGCTATTGACACGTATTCCAGGATTATATTTCCCAGTGTATATATTGTGTTCAACTTTTTTTACTGGGGTTTGTACATATGAGCAGGAATCCTTGTTAAGCCAGGCGTTATTTTGCATACGAGGGCAGACTCATACTTTAAAAATAATGCAACAGCAGTAGAGGAAAGGGTTAAAAGTTTCCAAAATAGACCTCTTTGTCGAACCTGGGCTGGCTTGGTTAGCAGCAAAACTGTTAATGAAAAACTCTGAGGTGTCTGGTTCTCTTTCAGCTGGACTGTGCCATGCTTCACCGGGGCAATCCCGTGCATACTTTCCTGCTGCAGTAGCATAGGAGCAGTTTGGTCACTAAGGGAGCCCTTTACCACACACCTGAGCAGACAGCACTTCCCTCCTGAGGTATTATCCACTCTATCTGCACCTAAACTGTTCCTCTTCGATCAGCCTTTCTGTTTGTTCTCCACTTGTGGTGTTTTTGTAGGAATTGGCACCAATTTCCTTCAGGTATCTCCTATCCTTGTTTCACTTGCTGCATTTCAGTTCTGCTGGGCAACCTGTGTGCACCTCAGCAGTCTCTGTCCTCGGTAACCAGGGGGAAAAGTATGGCTTAGCAGTGGAGTAGGGACCAGGAGAAAGCAGGAAGCAAGGCTGATGGGGCTTTGTAGATTGTACACTGTCAACACCCCAAGAAAAACCCTCACCCTTGTCAGTTGTCCATGACCCTCCTTAGACCTTTATTTTGGAGAAATTTTGCTCACTAGTCCCTGAGGCAGCACAGGAACAGTGTCCCAGATCTGATGCACCTCCCAGGTGAATGACCAGCATCCCTGGCAGGAGCTGTGCCCTTCATGTGACAACCACACACCTCTGCCTCTGCTGTAGTCCCCTGCTTCCTGCAGAACTCTCTGTTCTAGAAACTCAGGCTTTGAGACAGAGATTTTAAAAAAACTTTGTCAAGAGAAAAAACCAACCACATCTTCAGCAGAATCTGGTTCTTGTGCTTTATGTGAGCTTGGGGTTTAGCCCCCTCCTCCTCCCCTTTGGCTCGAGGTTGAATGTTACAGAGAGGAGAAGCTGCATATGCCTGTTTGCAGCAGTGATCCCCAGCACAGTTCCAGGTATCAGAGACACACAGGAATAAAAGGAATCAGCTGTGCCAAAACAGACATATCCTGTTGGTCTCAGATGAATCCTGAATGGAAATATCCCCGTTTGAACCAGGGATGTTCAGGGACACACACAGAAAGTGTTCACAAGCACCAGAAAAGAATCAAGATTACTTTTGTGACTTTCCCAAATAAGGAGCATTTTCCACTTACATTCATTGGGTTTGTCTATCATTTAATGAACTGAGTTTTTATTTAGGAAGTCAGTTCAAAATAATCATTTGTGGTGGAAAAAATGTCACAAGGTAAATGCTTGGTCAAATTTATTGGTCAAGGAAATGGGAATAAATGGGAAGCCCGAACCACTCTCTGGTTTGTTTATTTTATTTACTTTATTTTCCACTTATTTATTTTTCCTGCTCCCAGCTTGTTTGCTCATATGTCACTTGCTGCCTTTGCCAAGCTCCCAGATCCAGAGCTGGAGGAGCTGGTGACACACTGCACGCTGGGTGACAAATCTCCTGGAGTGAGTGGGTACTCTGGCAGACAGTCTGCTGCCAAACAAATGTATCAGGGCTCAGAGGGCTTTGATACCCTTCCAGGAAATCCTGCCACGGAAAGCAGGACCATACCAGGAATGACAATGCTGGGAACACGCAGGCTTTGGCAACAGCAGCAGCACGTTAGACCTCAAGCTGAGCAAATGTGTGATATAGGTATATATATACAAATATCCCATCCCAGCCTTGTTCCTGCACTGCCCTTATGGAGGCATCCTGCACAGATGTTCCAGACTGCCTGGGGAGATCCCATCTCGCTGCCCCAGGTGTGTGTGTCCTAAACTTTTCACAGGAATAATTCACATGTTTTTTTATCTGCCCCACAAGAAGTATTTGTGTAGCCAACAGCGAATCCTCAGGCTCCAGCAGAAAAAATTCCACAACTTCTTCAGGTAACCTGTTCCAGTGCCTCACCACCCTCACAGTAAGGGATTTGTTTCTCTAATACCCAATCTACACCTGCCCTCTCTCAGTTGGAAGCCATTCCCCTTGTCCTGTCACTACATGCCCTTGTAAATGATGATGAAACTTCACTGGATATTTTTACAGCAAAGCTTATAGTTTTTATCTTAATGCCGTGAGGGGGGTCAGTTATACTTCAGCAATCTATTGCTTGTGTAAGTAGTGAAAACTAACAAATGGTATTGAAATACACAATTTCTTGTCTAGAGGGTGCTAGAGGGCTGGCTGCAGCACCCATGACCCTCCTCTGAAGCGTCTTACCTTCCTGAGAGGGATGGTAATAAATGCTTTCAGTCAATTTGTCTCCACTGACCACCAAGGCAGTCTTCAAAAAGGTACTCAAAGCATTTTCCATTCCTACTGGTTTATGTCCCACAGCATTTGCTGCAAGGTAAAACACCACAGCCACCGTGCAAACACATATTTGTGTGAGTGCTCACCCTGGTGGTGCTCAAGCAGCTACGCTGAGGGTGCTCTGTGGGTTTTTGGAACAGAATTAACACCTCATAGTGGTGCCTGTGACCAGCTGGGCTGCAGGATGTGGCCTCCCTATTTTTAGCATCTGCTGCTACACCCATCTGTGGTAAGAAAACATCCTGTGAGTGTTAATGTAGGTCATGCAAACCTTTAAGTCTGGAGCACTACTTCATTCTTCAAAGCTTTAGAGCTCTCATTAAAGAAATAAAGTGAGTTTCATGACAGTGACCTGTTTTTCACAGAGCTGCAAAAATGTATGCCTTTGAATATCCCAGCTATTGGTGAGCATTACCTTAAAATATTTGCAATTTAATAATTTTTGCAGTGTTCTGAATGTTGAGTGATGTAGTGATGGACTCAGGAAGTAAATGTCTTTTCTTTGAAACTTATAGGTCTATGAAGACAAAATGCTTAGAGAAACTTATATTTTCCATCTAATTTGTACACACTTCTGCAATTAGGACAGCTGCAGGTTCACCCCTGGCCAAATCTCTCTCCTGGTGAGCCAGCCACATGCTGATTAATCTGTATTCCATGTTCAGGTGACCACGATCCTTTGGTCAGCTGGTGACAGAGCGGTCCAGGTGGTGAAGGAACGAGGACTGAGCAGGGTGAGCAGTGTTTGCCTTTTCCATACATTGTATTTTGCCAGCTTCCCTGTTCAGCACCAGGAGTTTGCTGGATGTATCCACGAGGGCAGAACCCCCTGGAATCACGTCACATTTGTTCCAATGATCCATACAGCTCCAGGGAATCAGGAGTTATTACTGTGTGAGTAACCACCACACTGCGAGGGGGGACAAGGCTGCAAACCCATTGTCCATGCAGGGAGGGGTCTGAACTGGTGCTGGAGACGTGAAAGGCTCTGTTGTTGACAGCACACAGCCCCCTCTGTCCCCTGCCACTGAAATGTCCTCGTAGTAATGGCCTTGTGGCAGTACAGCCCTGCACTCACATCAGCCCTGCACTGTAAGGCTGCCGGGCTGCCAAAATTCACCTCTCCCTGCCAGTTCTGCTCCGTGTCCTTCCACCCATCACTGCACAACAACAGAGCTCCACCAAAGCCCACCTAACTGGGTTTTTTTGGCTTATGACAGGATTTGGGTCCACGAAGAAAGAGTTAACCTGTGTGAGTAACCTTAGTGGAGATACTGCTGCGTTCCTGCCGGAATACATGATGGAGTAAGGCTGGAGTAGGGCTGGAATACAGGCTGGAGTAAGGCTGGAATACAGGCTGGAATACAGGCTGGAGCAAGGCTGGAATACAGGCTGGAGTAAGGCTGGAATACAGGCTGGAGTACAGGCTGGAGCAAGGCTGGAATACAGGCTGGAGCAAGGCTGGAATACAGGCTGGAGTAAGGCTGGAATACAGGCTGGAGCAAGGCTGGAGTAAGGCTGGAATACAGGCTGGAGTAAAGCTGGAATAAGGCAGGAATACATGCTGGAGTAAGGCTGGAATACAGGCTGGAGTAAAGCTGGAATAAGGCAGGAATACATGCTGGAGTAAGGCTGGAGTAAGGCTGGAATAAGGCAGGAATACATGCTGGAGTAAGGCTGGCATAAGGCAGGAACACCTCCGTGTTTCCTCCCGGAAGCCTCGCCCTCCTCCCGTGACTCCCGGCGCCGCAGAGACCGCCTCCCACTTCCACCCGGCACATCCCGGCACATCATCCCGCTCCAGCCCGGCATCCCGGGCTCATCCCATCCCACATCCCATCACACATCCCGCCCCCGTCCCGGGTGAGTGCGGGGCCATGGGCAGGGGAGGGATGGGATGGGTGGGGTAGGCGTGTTCCCAAAGGCCGGCGGTATTCCCCATGCTTCCCAGGGAGCGGGTCCTGCAGGTGCCGCTGGGACCACGTGGGGAGGGACCACGTGGAGTGGGATCACTGGGAGAGGGATCACTGGGAGAGGGATCCCTTGGGGAGGGATCACTGGGAGAGGGATCACTGGGAGAGGGATCACTCGGGGAGGGACCACTGGGAGAGGGATGACTTGGAGTGGGATCACTCGGGGAGGGACCACGTGGAGAGGGATCACTGGGAGAGGGATCCCTTGGGGAGGGATCACTGGGAGAGGGATCACTTGGAGTGGGATCACTGGGAGAGGGA
>JAWWMP010000001.1:4467281-4483712 GCA_035047865.1 Dendrocincla tyrannina | reverse complement strand
GATCACTGGGAGAGGGATCCCTTGGGGAGGGATCACTGGGAGAGGGATCACTTGGAGTGGGATCACTGGGAGAGGGACCACTTGGAGTGGGATCACTGGGAGAGGGATCCCTTGGGGAGGGACCACGTGGAGAGGGATCACTGGGAGAGGGACCACTTGGAGTGGGATCACTGGGAGAGGGATCCCTTGGGGAGGGACCACGTGGCGAGGGAGCAGCATCCCTCTGGATGGAGATTGTGCCCTGCCCGGGGGTGCCGGTGGGTGAAACGGTGTCCCCTGGGCGGGCAGGGAGCGCTCCCAGCCCGGCACAGCCGGTGGTACCCTGGGCTGCCCCCAAAGCAGAGGGTGGGAGGGATCTCAGCCCTCTGCCCCAGCCTGGGCTGCCCCACACGGGGTGCTGCGCCCTGCTCGGGGGTCCCCAGCATTGGGAGCAGGAGGAGAACCTGTTTGCAGCAAGCCCAGAGGACCAGAGGGATGGAGCAGCTGTGCAGGTGGGCTGAGAGAGGCAGGGTTTCAGCCTGGAGAAGGCTCTTTTGCAGCCTCTCAACACTCCAGTGCTACAAGAACGAGATGCAGAGACACTTTGTACGAGGGCCTGTAGCCCAGGACAAGGGGCAATGTGTTTGAGGAGAGGGTAGGTTTAGATGAAACGCGAGGATTTGTCTCTGATGGGGGTGCTGAGGACCCGGCACAGGTTTCCCAGAGGAGCTGTGGGTGCACCATCCCTGTCAGTGTCCAAGGCCTGTTGGATCCTGTTGGATCCTGTTGGATCCTGTTGGATCCTGTTGGATGGGGGTTTGAGCACCCAGGTCCAGAGGAAGGTATCCCTGCCCATGGCAGAGCTTGGAACCAGATGGTCTCTTCCATCCCAAACCATGCTGTGAGTCTGCACTTGTCAGTGAAGCTGCATTCTGGGACTAGTACCTACCTGAATGTAAATCTTTAAATCAACCTGAGTGAGCTGGGAGGTTGATGTGATGAATTTAGGTCTGGAATTCAAAACTGAGCTTTACTTAGCTCAGCTCCTCAGGCAGGCTTCTCCTGCTGCATGGCACTCCAGGAGGTGAAATGCTGGATTTTTGCCTTACTTTTCCTGAGGACTTGGCAGCTAAACTGTCTGTGGGTTAACCTTTCTATTCTTGCACAGTGGTACACAATCATACCATCTCCCTGGGAAAACAAAGTAAATGGCTTTCAGCTTTAAGCATCTGTACTTGCATGAAAGGATTCTTTTTGTTCTACATAAACAGCAAAGTTTGACAGCTTGTCAGGAATGAAAGCAGCATTTTAGTTCTTCAACTAGTAAACTTTACAAGTTTTCATCTTGTAAATTTAGTGATTACAGAGCACCAACAGAAAGGCCTAACAGTGTTCCCTGTCTTCTGTAAACTGTGAATGCATTTCAAGGAAGTGTAGTAGAGTACAAGTTTCTGATCGTGGCCCCTCTCTCCACTCCCCTCAGCATGTTGCCATTAAAGCTCTTAAACTGAGTTGGTTTTTTCAATTAGTTTGCAGTTGTTGCTACAGAAGAGCAGTTGACCACAGGTTCTCTGTGTGGGTGGGTTACTCAATCTGTGCAGACCCAGTGGGGTTCATGGCGTGTTTTTTACTATAAACTGTGCTGTGGGGTTTGAGCTGTGTGAGCAACATGTGCCATTTGGAGTTTGCTGAGGTTTGAGAGAGGATTGGAGGCCTCTTGTGGGCTTCCCATCTTCTGCTGCTTGGGGCAGATGCGGAGCCTTTGAAACCAGAGCTATTCCCATCTTTAACTGGGTAAGTTAAAGAGTTCTGCTCCGGGCCCGTGAGCTCTTGAGGTTGTGTTGCTGGTTGACTGGTTTGTTCCTCTCTCCTGTTGAACAGGAACATGCCCAAGAAAGGAGGGAAGCATGCTGAAATGGGAAAAGGAACACAGGCACAGTGCAAACGGGCCAAGCTGGAAGCAGCTGCTTCTCCACCTGTCCTGAATTTCGAGAGCCCAGACAGCCTCTTTGGAAGCTTGATCTCCCCCATCAAAGAGGAGGTGTTTTTCAGGGAATATTGGGAGCAAAAGCCTCTCCTTGTGCAGAGAAATGATCCCCTGGTGGCTGCTTACTACCTGTCCCTGTTCCAGCTGCCAGACCTGAAGGAGCTCTGCAGCCAGGGCCTGTGCTATGGGCGAGATGTAAATGTCTGCAGGTGTGTGAATGGGAAGAAGAAGGTTTTAAATAAAGATGGTAAAGTGAATTACATGCAGCTGAAGAAGGACTTTGACCAGAAAAAGGCAACTATCCAGTTTCATCAGCCCCAGAGATTTAAGGTGGGATTGTTTAATTGGAGATAATTAATGCTGGCTGTATAATGTGGTGGGCTTTGCTTGAGCTGCACGAGAGCTGGCTTCATCTCTGTCCCCAGGGCAAGCAGTTGGCATTGATTACCTGCTGAAATCATTACATGAGCTGTGTTAAGACATAGTTTATACTTTTGCACTGTCCATCGTGTTTCAGTGCTCTGCAGTAAGAACAAAATCTGACTCATGCTGTAGTACTAAGTATCCTTTTCAAAACTTTGCTTTGTCACATAAAAGTTTGGGAAAAAAATAAATGTACAGAATTGATGATCAGGCATCTGGGCTTAAATTATCCCTTCTGCCCTGCTGCTTCCTTGTGCAAATGGGAGCTTTTGAGCCACCTCCCTTTAATGTGAACCACGTGAAAATTTCCAGGACACTCCTCTGCCCTTGCCAATGGATTGCACCATGGAAAGGTACCACCCCAATCAGCTGAGTGCCCTCAGTGTTTGTGTGTGGGAAGGAGCCAGTGGTGCTGCACAGCCCTGTGAAGGACTTGGATGCTTGTAGCTGCTTGGATTTAGGCCGTCCTGGTTTTTGTCCAAAGGTGCCAGCACAATTTAATTGTGAGGGGACCCAAATACAAGCTGGGTCCCAGGTGTAGTGCTGCTGGCTGATCTGTTTTAATGGCCAAGCTGCACTGGTGTGGGTCTGGTACTTGGCATTTCTGCTGTTTGCCCTCAGTGCCTTGTCTGTCACATATTGGGTGTGGATGAGTAAAGTTGTTCTCAAATATTCCCAAATGATTGGAGTAACTGGGGGGAGGTCTCTGAGCTTTGTGTGCTCTCCCTGCTGCAGCCCTAGTAATGCAAGTCCTGCATGGGCTTGTTGCCTTTGCTGTTTGTGGGGTGGTGGGTGGTTTGCTTTCCTCTGCTTAGCCTTGTTGGTCTGGCTTTGCAGCCTAAAGGTGGCTCAGGGAGGAGAGCAAACATCACTGCTGTGTTGGGGCACCAGACTTCTTGGCTTAGCAGATCTGCTTTGCTCCTTCAGGAGAAACACTGGCCCAGAGCCCCTGCTGCCCAGCCTCCCTGCCCGTGGGGCTGTGATCACCCTTCCCCAGCCACGGGCAGCTCCTCAGCACTAACTGCATCCTTTCCTTTTACAGGAGGAGCTGTGGAAGATCCAGGAGAAGCTGGAGTGCTACTTTGGCTCCCTGGTGGGGTCAAATGTTTACATCACTCCCCAGGGATCCCAGGGCCTCCCCCCTCACTACGATGATGTTGAGGTAGGACAGCACAGCCTTGTGTGTGCCTCCAGCCCTCTCCTAGTAAATATCAGAGGAAAATGGGGTTTTCCCACTGGAAACTTAGGGTAGCTATTTGTGTTTCCTTAGAGTTGTTTTTCTTACATACCTGTGCTGAAAATGTACTAATAGTAATGTCTAATCATAATACCATGCAAACTGGCCTTTTCAGACCTGGTATTGCCATTAGATGAGAAGAGAATTTGTTTTCACAGCTGCAGAAGCACCTTTTTTTCATTTTCACCTCATTCAGGCCCCAAGAAGTTCCAAGTCCTTTTTCCTTTGCTAAGTACTTGCTCTCTCTTCAGCTGGACAGTGAAAGCAGACTTGTTGTGCTTGTTGTTCCTGCTGTTTTTGAGAAGGTATTGGTATGATGAAGCTCTGTGGTCCAAATGCATTTTAAATTAACTTCTAAAAAAATATGCAAATATACTCTGCATTATAAAAAACCTTGGGCCACCCCACTTAAACCAAAACAAAGCAGTCCAACCTTTATATGTGTGTTTTGCTTTTTGACAGAAAAGCAGCTCGTGGTGCTGCTACTGTTTGTTTTCTGTCCCTGATTTGTGGCTTGGTTCCCCAGACTTGGCAAGTCAGAAGACAACTCAAAGCACCTGCTCAGCTGGATGTGTGAGGGGCAGCAGACTTCCTGATGGATTGGGATTGATGGTCTTTTTGCAGGTGTTTATCCTTCAGCTTGAAGGTGAGAAACACTGGAGACTCTACAAGCCAACAGTGCCCTTAGCCCGGGAATATAATGTTGAATCAGAAGATAGGATTGGGGATCCCACCCACGAGTTCATATTAAAGGTATTGTCATTTAATTGCCTCACGTGCTCTGGGCTGTGGTTGCCAGAAAGGTCTCCCATGGTCCAGTTCTTGAAGACAGGATTGTGAGTGACTGTGGGTGCGAAACTGAGGGGAGGGTTTGCACACAAAATGCTGTGAGCACCAGGAATTTGGGTGACAGTTGTCTAACCTATCCTTTTTCAAAGATGTTCTTTGCTTCTAGTATTTAAATAATGGACCAAAAAAACCAGTTACTGCTGGGAATGCACCAGGTTTGGCACCTGACTGCTGGGTCATGTCTGTGGAGTTCTGCGTGGAAACCCACTGGGTTTCTGTGTGGCTGTGAAACACTGTTGTGCTTTTCCATGCTGCCTGTGATCACTGAGGCTGATCCTGTGCACTGAGCAGTGTCACTGCTCTGGGGAATCACATTGCAGTAGTTATCCTTGGCTGAAATACAAAAGCAGCAACTAAACCCCATATAAACTTGCTGTATTAATTGCTTTTCCTTTTTCCAAACCCCCCGAAATTCAAGTGTTTGCTTGCTGTTCTTTGGAATAAAAGGAGCATTTCATGAAGATCTCTGAGTGCAGCCCCTGTGCCAGCAGGGATCTGCTGTTGTACATGGTTGTGCCTTGGAGCTGTGACTTACCCAGCTGATGGTGCTGGGAGCCCCAGGAGTGTCCCTGCCTTTTGGCCTGTCAGAGGGCCTTTCTCTGCAAGGTCCCTGCTCTTCCCAGTGCCCAGACCTGCGTTTGGGTGTAGGTGCTGTAGGAGCAGTGGGACACAGTGGGTGTGACACTGGCACCAGGAGCTGTGTGCTTTGACATGGTAATGCTCGGTTGTCATCATGTGTTGGGCGATGCAGAGTCTAGTAAATTGCACTGAATTTCTGGAATATTTTGGGCCAGGCTTCAGTGCCTTTCATTTTATCTAAGTTTCCATATTATCTAAGTTTTTAATGTCTTTTGTTTGATATTCTTTGCTCCCTGTGACCCATTTCTGCTGGGCAGCCAGTGTCAAATTTTGGTTGTGTGTCTGTAGCTGCCTCTGAGAGGGATGCTGTCAGATGATGCTGTTTCCTCCCTAAACATCTTTCTGCAGTATTTCCTTTCTCCTTTCAAATGAAGAGAATTCAGGATATTCTTGGTTGGTCTAGTCCCCACACTGGTGAGGAAGGCAGAGAGGGCTTCAAACAAGCAGGTGTACAGAGCTGCCTATGATCAGCTTCTCACAAATGGGTGGAGAGGCTTGATCTTGCCAAGTCCTGTGAAGCCTCCTAATCTAAACCCACCTTCCAGTTCAGTGAAAAATCCAGTAGTATTCACTTGGAATGGATCTGGGCAAGTTCAGTGGGCTCTTAGAAGTAGCTGCTGTGGCCAAATTGAAGGGCTGGCAAAATAAAAATGGAATCAGATTTCATAATTGCTGCTTTATGAATTTTCCCTTTAACTGTGATGTCCACCTGTATAGGTGTTTACAGGACAAGCCATAAGTAAACTTGTTATTTCCCTCTCTGAGGCAATTTCATGTGCTTTGCACTTGTTTCTTGTCTTGACTCTCCTAATCTAAATTCTTTTCAGTGTGGAGTTTTAATTTACATAGGTGAGAAGAAAGATAGGGAGGAGGAAGACTGTACCTGTTTTTTAAGTGTTTTAACTGAACGTTTCAGACAACAGTATTGTAACAGGTTACCATTTTAATAGAATATTTCCTTTTCTTGTGGAATATTAGCCGTTTCTGTCGATGTGATGTGACCAGATTCACATTTCCCTGCTGCTCTGCCAGCAGGTTCATCTCAGCTGCTGCTTTGTCCTCCTCATGCAGCTCAGGAGGAGTCTGCATGTTCTGTAATGGTAAAAGCTTGTTTGGTGTTTTGAGACAGGTGTAAATATTGGCAGCAGGTTGGAAAGTCTAATGCTTGGAACATGTGGCTTGGTGTTCTTTATGTTATTAAAGTGTGATCATTTTGTGATTTTTAAATTACATTGTCAGTCTGTCTGCTCTGTTTTGACTGCACCAAGGTGTGACCAGGTGGCCTCTCTCTGATCTCCTTGCAGCCAGGTGACTTGCTGTACTTCCCAAGAGGGACCATTCACCAAGCTGACACTCCTCTTGGGACCTCCTATTCAACACATGTGACCATCAGTACCTACCAGAACAAGTGATTCTTCTTTATTTGTTGTTTTGTGTGGCTTTCCTCTGCCAGATGTGTGTGTGAATAGCACAGACCTGAGATGTGGTGACAGGGAATATATGTAGGTGCCCTGCTGTTATAACAAAGTCTGAGCTAGTTTTTGAGGTAGCAGAAATTGAAGGTTTGGGGGTTTGAAGCAGCTTGATTGCTTTTTAATTGCTTCTTTTATTATTTACCAGCTGTAGACTTCAATGTGGAAGATGCTACAACTGCAAATTCCCTCTTGTGTTTAAAAAGAAATCTCTCATCAGTGGCTGGAGTTACTGTTCATTTCATAACTCAAAGAGTCATGAGTTGCCCCTTTCATCCTGTTTTCTCCTGTGTTTGATACACCCACATGTCTTGACAGATTTGCTGCCAGTTCTTCCTTGCAAGTATTTTCTGCTTATCTGTGTTCACCTCCTACCCCATGTATGCAAGTCAGGTTTCTTATGACACAGGCCTGGTCCTTGTGCCCACTGAAACCTTGTTATACCCAGGGAAATGTTGCTAATCAGCCACCTAACCAGCCTCGTGGATGCTGGGTTAGGAGTTGGGGAGGATTTCTGTTAGCCACAGAGCAGGGCAGAACAAGTTTGGGCATATTCCAGATAACTCTGAGATGAATCTCTAACCACCAGCCCTGCCATTTGAAAGCCCAGCGTGTCAGTACTGCTGGTAACTCTTCATGTGGCCACCCCTCCAGGCTGGAGGGAGGGTGAAGAGGAAGCTGCTCAAAGGTTTGAGTCTTCCTAAAAGCTGGGTTCAGATTATTTTAATTCACACTCAGAGCTTTATATTTAGAAGGCAAAAAACCCCCCCAACAACCCCAAAAAGCGTTTTCTGCAGGCTTTGACTGCTGTTGCAGAGGGTGCTGGACTTGCTTTGTTGTGCAGGAGGCAGCAGCAGGTTTGGTGGCATGTTCAGGGCAATCAGCAGTGATCACTCCACAAGGATGGTCTGCTCCTTCTCCCTTCTCCTGCCTTTTCTGTCCCAGCACTTCCCTCCCCCCTGGCCTAGTGACCCAGGAGTGACTTGTTAGAGCAGGCTGGGCTGGCATCAGGTTTTACAGAACAGGGTTCCTCCAGCTGGGCCTGCACAGATTATTGCTCAAGTAGTGCTGGGAAGCCCAGAATCGGGGTCCTTGGAATGGGATTGCTGGAGATCTGCAGGTTGGAGTGGAGTCTGCAGTTTCTCTGTGGCTTCATGAGCCTCAGGGCAGCCCACTGTGCTACCTGGGCAGTGGTGCTTGAAGATGGAAGCATGATGTGGAAACATTTCCTTGGAAAACTGAAGAGAACTCCTTGACCTTGACTCCTTAAAAAGGGCTGTGGAGGAAGTGCTGGTGGAGGTGGCTCTTTGAGGTGTTTTTAGGCACCAAAAGGGACAGCACTGTGCTGGAGCACGGTGTGTCTGGGCCAGATCCCAGCAGGACAGAAGTGTGCACGAGTAGGATAGGCAGGGCAGCTTGGAAAAGCACGGAGTTGCTGGCAGGTGGAGGCTGAGGGCAAGAGAAGGGAAGCAGTAAGAAGATGTCTAATTCCTTTTGTTGGCCAGAATCCTTCCTCCCCACTGTGTAGCAGACAGTGGAACACCTGAGTGGAGATGATAAAAAACCAACTGAGACCATAACAAGTGGTTCTTTTGTTTCCCCCTAAACTGAAGTGTTGTCTGGAGATCAGTGCTGAGAACAGGGAGTGCTGAGGGAGAGCAAGAGCAGAGGGTGAACAAACAAACTGCCTGTTGGGTGTCACTAAAGCCCCTGTAGGGGTGTGTGGGGCTCTTGTTTGTGGGGTAGGAATTCAGTTGCAGACTGATGCCGTGTTGGCTCTGATAGCCCTGGGTGCATTTGCTCCTTCAGTGTCTCAGAGGGACATTAAGGGGCAGAACCCACACCTGGCTGTGTGCAGGGAGGCTGCACTGCTGCTGCTGGGTGGTACAGCCCTGCAGGAATTGCTCCATGAGCATGAGCCATTGCATGAGGCTGCAGGGGAGGGCTGGAGTGGCCAAAGGCACGAAGCAGGTTGGGAATTGTCCGGATTGCCAGCCTGTGGCACCAGTTAGGATGCCTGTTTTATTTCAGTGCAACTATTTCAGCAATTCTTGTTTTTTCCTTCCTGTCTATCAGCTCCTGGGGAGATTTCCTGCTGGATGTAATTCCTGGCCTTGTGTTTGATACAGCAAAGGATGACGTGACACTGAGGAGAAGCATCCCAAGGCAGCTGCTTATGGTAGGTAGGTAGGTGGGACTGAGGGAATAATGGTGCATCCAGGTGACACTTCAGCACCTGACCGGCTCTGAAGGCTCAGTGCAGTGGCACTGCCTTGTCTGGCAGCACAACCAACTTCTTTTGAGGCCTTCGGGATGACTGTTCTGAGGTTTGCTCCATGAGTCATTGCCTAATTCATTACACTGCTTCTCTTTTGTATCACACTGTCCTTGTATGGCTTGTTTCCCTCTAAGAATAATGTTATTTTCCTGGGATCTGTCACACAGGCATAGTTCCTCTCGGGCCAAGCTTTGAGTTTTTAAATTGGTGAATCTGTAAATTGTTGTGTGACCTCTCTGTGGTGAGCCTGTGCTGCTGATCAGCTCGTCCATGTGCAGGAGGAACGAGTGTCTCTGCAGCTGCACTTGGCTGTCCTTCAGCACTGCAGTAGCTTTATCTTTCATGTGTGAACAGCTCGTGGGGACCGTGTGAAAGAAGCAAAGGTGGTTGTTTGGGACCTTTGCAAGGATAAAAGAGGAGTGTCCAGGTTCAGCTGGAATCCACGGGGGGCCTCTCTGTGTGATGTGCAGCAGGTGGATGCAGCCGACTG
Source organism: Dendrocincla tyrannina (assembly GCA_035047865.1). Taxonomy (NCBI): domain Eukaryota; kingdom Metazoa; phylum Chordata; class Aves; order Passeriformes; family Dendrocolaptidae; genus Dendrocincla; species Dendrocincla tyrannina. The sequence goes on along the minus strand of JAWWMP010000001.1, from coordinate 4,474,358 downwards.
TGCAGCAAAGCTGAGTGGGCTCCTGAGGCGCCTGGCAGAGCGGCTGGAACTCCCCGGGGAGCTGAGGGCAGCAGGCATGAAGAGGGATTTCATTGCACACCGCCTGCCCCCGTGCCTGGGGGGTGACGCTGCTCCTCTGAGTCCAGGTACGGCCCTGCCTCATGTCCTGGTCCCTTGTCACTTCTGGAGCTTTGGGGCAGGCAGAGGTCACAGCCCAGCACAGCCTGCTGTGGTGAGAGGCCCCACGTGTGTGTGTGCACCCCTCTGCTGGGTAATGCCCCCTGTCTGGTGGGGGAGATGACACGTCTCCCGTAGGGGGGATCAAGGTTATCCTAGACTGGAATTGGCAGCTTTAATAAACTATCCTGAGAGCATTTCACTGGTAGTGTTTATCCCTGGGCTCTAGCTTACTACTTATTACAGCAATTTGTAGACTGGAAGGGTGAGAGAATTAAAAAAATCTCTTTCTCTTTTGCCCCCTCCACCTCAGGTTTGGGAACACGAGGGTGTAGAAACAGGTTAACAAGCAGTCCAGCCATAAGAGAGTGGGGAGAGCACAGAAGGGGGCTCCATTTCTACCATTTGCCTGTTTTTCTGCCTTCCTAAGGGAGAATTTCTTTTCCTTAGGTGGGAAATTGCCGAGAATCGACAGCCAGATCAGGCTGCAGTTCCGAGAGCATGCTGTCATCACCGTGGAGCCAGACCCAGAGGACACTGTGAGTGCACAAAGCAGCCCTGTGTGCCTGGGCTGGGCTGGTGCAGTTCCACTTGGCTGGACCCTGCAGGCCACGAGGGTTTGGGAGGGGGTTGTGGGGTTGTTTGCTGAGCACGGAAAGGGCACATCCCAGCCTTCTGCAGGGGGGCTACAAGGTTCAGCCTGTGATTCTGCATGGGAGGTGCATGGCTTTTGGCTGAGGTTACATGGGGGAGATCTTTACAGCAGCTAAATGGTCTCCATTGCTCTTGATAATAGATTTTTTTTTCTATTCTTTGTATTTAAGAACATGAGTAAGTTATAAAAACAGGTTTCCTCAAGAGAGGGAATTCTCCTGATTGCAGCTGCTGCTGTGGCTGGGTTTAGTCTTCACTTCTGAGTTATCTTTGTATTTAAGCAGTGGCACTACTAAGCTCTTTCACAGAATAGATAAAATCATCTTTCATTAGGCTGTGTTTGCTTCTTATCCACCAAGTTTATTAGTATGAAATTGTAGAAGTGCTTTTTATTAGCTGAATTTAAAAAAGGGGGTGTAGGACACACAGGACAGATTATCTTGTACAGCTTGGGATTTTTAGGATAAGTGGAGTGTTTCCCTCCAGGAAAAACATGCCATAACTTCCTGGTTTTTCTCCTCCATTTTGTTTCTGTCCACACTGCTGTGAGGCTGTGGAGGTTTGGGAAGCTTTTTTTTTTCACAGGTTTTTTTTTCCACCTTGCCTTCTGATGTCACACAGATCAACCCAGAATGACATGCAAGACTTGTGCCCACAAATTCGATGTGCAACTGCTCTTCAGAGAGCTCTGAATTGCTTTGCACAGCTTTGACCAAGGGTTGATACTGGGCATGTGATTTTGAAGAGGCAGTTCAGTGTCTGGCTGGAAATGTCTTGATGCACACTGCTCCTTAAAACTTTCCTTTACCTGGCCTGTGTTCTGTACAGCATCAGTCCTGTGACTCGAGCAGGGGCAGTCTTAAGGCAGCAGATGATTGTAAGTGCATTTTCAGAGGTGTTTTGGGGAGTCCCTTATGGCTGTGGGAGGTGGCTGTTGGATCATTCAGCTGAGACAGTGACTTGCTGTCGTTGTTTTGAGACTGGACTCCCGAATTAAGGAGCATTGGTGGCTGGAGTGAGATGAATTTGAGGGTGTGGATAATATATTTTTTCCCCTGCTGTCTTTTAGGATGAAATTCGCAGGGAGATGGTTTATGTGTATCATTCTTTAAGGAACAGGAGAGAAACCCACATGATGGGGACAGAAGATGACACTGCCAGTGAGGGTGGCACATCACAGGTTTGTTCCTGCAAACACACACCAGAAATTGGGTTTTGCTGCACTAGATGAGCCTGCCCAGGGTGGGAGCAGGGCCTGGGTCCTGCTGTGTTCCTCAGCACCAGAGCATTTCTGTCCATCCCCAGAGTACCCAGAGCTGAGGCTGCAGCACAGGGCCAGTAACCAGGAGCTCAGTAATGTGATCTCACGCTTAATTAAATGTTTGAGATGTTAACTGGAGCTCTTGTGCATGCCTTACATCCTAGTTAGCAGAGCTAAAACCATCTCTTCCTTCCTTGAGGCTGCTGGATATGCCAGCACACACTCCCTAGGGATCACTGCCATGCTGAACTCGTGTTGGATTGTGCATCCCCTGAACTGCAGGGAGTTCAGTTTGGGGTAGGTGGGGCAGCACTGGGAGCAAAGACCCACCCTGTTCTGAAATGGAAGGAGGGAGCTGTTCCTGTTGTTCATAAGGCTGCACATGGTTTGCCCCTGTGCCTGCCTGTATGTACAGGGTGCTTTCACTGAGGCATAAATCCTTCTTAAGGGTGGCTCTGAGCTTTGCAGCTTTCATTTCTGCTCTGTCTTAGGTCTGTGATCCCAAACAGAACACAGTCTGTCCTTGTCTCTGTAATTACAGCACAGCTTTTTGCCTGGCACTTGCTTTCCTTTTGAGGTAAATCTCACTGGTCCTCTGGGGCTGAGGTTGGACACTGGCACCTGAACTACCTGTGCAGATCCCAGAATATTCCTGCCTGCCCTTGAAGCCTCCAGGCCTGGTAATGGAGCTTCTCTGGGGTTGTGTCAAGCTATGTCCAAAGACTGCATGGGGCAGAGAGAAATAAACTTCTGTGACCTTCCAAAAACAATGGGCAGGGTGAGGCAAGAGTGTACCTTTAAGGTTAATTGTTCAGTGTGGAAACCACGTGCTGTAAACAGCCCTACCTCATGAAGTGTGCTGGAACATGTAAGAGCTCAGCTTTTCCCTGTGAAGATAGACCAGGTGTGGGTCAAACTGTCTCTGGGAGGATGCTCTCAGTGCCAGCAGCAGAGCACACTGCTGGCAGCAGGGACACAGCCCTCAGCTCAGGGATGGGTTTCTCTCTCTTCTTCCCCAGCAGACTCACGGGCTGCGCTTCCCTCTGTCATACCTGGGAGCTCTGAAGCAGATTTGGAGCAGCAGCACTGTTCATGTCAAAGAGCTTCACCTCTCCTCAGATGAAGAGAAGGAGAACCTTGCCTTGTCCCTGTGGAGTGAGTGTCTGATTGAAGTTCTTTGATGTTTGTGAATCAGCTGCTCCTCTAAGAGTGTTTCTGGCTATGAAGCATCTCCTGGGAGCAAGGCTTATTAAATTACTTTTTTGTCCATCCAGCCTCTGGGGTGTAGTGCTGTCTTAACAAATATATACTTTTCTCTCCTCAGTTTTGGGAAACTGGGCATGGGGCAGAACAGGTAAGCTGCTCCTTGTCTAGTGAGCCACAGCTCCAGTCTGTGGCTGGGTGAAGTCCCTCCCAGTGCCACCAGTGCTGTGGTGTCCCCTTCCCTCTGGACATCTGAAGTTAGACATGGAGCAGGCTGCAGAACTTTGGGCACACAACAGGAACTTGGTTTTTTTCATTTGTGAAGTTCACCAGCAAGAAAACACATTTGTTCTGTTTGATTGCCCTGACAGGACATAAAAGCTGCCCGTGCTGTTCCCCAAGGGGGAAGATTTTGCCCAAGAAAACCCCCTTTCCTCTCAGCTGCTGCCACCCCTGGAATGCACAAACAACAGAATTTACCCTCCAGCTCCCCCAGCACCAATTTACCGTGAAAGCAACCCAAACCCCTCTGAGTGGAATCTGTGTCTTCAATGCTCACTCGAGTGGGCTGTGATGAGCAGTGCAGTCACTGTCATACTTCATGGGCTTTTAATATGCAAGCTCATGTAACAGCAGAGCCATGCACTCAATATACTTACCCTTTTTTTTGGCCATTTGGAAGAAATGTTTTACAGCTAATGTGCTTGACCTCTGCTGAAAACCATTGGTTTGTTTAAAAGAGAAACCAACAAGCAAAATGTTCCTCCTAAAAAGTTTTATACAGTTAAAATATACATGCTTTAGCATTTTACATTCAAGGTCTCCTAAGTACAAAAGCCTGCTTTGCTTTGTTACGTAACACTGAGACACCAAATATGATTTAATCATTCTTCATTTAAAAAACTACAACTTTTTACACAGGCTTTTAAAAATTTCATGTGGAAAGCAAGTCACGTGCAGAACATTTGATGTACTGACATGGAAAAAAGCTAAACAGGTGCTTCAGCTGGAAAAATATATACATACATTGGAGCATCTGTTACTCAAACAGCAGATTTATGATAATTTTAGAATGTAAAATAGTAAGTGCAAGTAGACAGGGGTTTTTTAAATAGTACTATATAGAACTTCATTTCATACAAAAATAGACATCCATATATTTTATTTCTATGGCAAAATTAGGGTTATGTCTTTATCTGTAGGGGGATGATCCTGTTTGAGTGCACAACTGAAATAGTTACAGCCTTTGGAATCTAAAATATCTTGCCTTTAGCTAATCTGAACTCTCTTAAATAGTCCTAGAAACACATACCCTGAATATACAAATACAGGAAAAAAAAAGACCTTTTCAATGAAGTAGGCAAGTGATGCTGAAATAATAATAATGACAGTAAGGGACTCCTCAGTAAGCAAGGCCTGGAACGCAGGCTGCGAGCACCTTGGGAACAAGGCAAGGGCGGGTGGGTTCCTGCAGGAAGGCAGGGTGTGGGGACCAAGGGCCATGGCACTAATGCAGCTGCCTCCCGTGACACAAAGGGCAGCTCCACCTGAAGTGGCTGCTGTGCTCACTGCAGCTCAGCCCTGCAGAGGGCAGAGGGCCCCAGGAGCAGCCAGCCCTGCTTTGGTACAGGCACAGATGGCTCTGTGCTAGAGGTGCTGATCCTGGGGGAACTCAGGTCCACGGGCCAGCAGAACCAGTGCCTGAATTGGGGAATTTGGTAGTGTTCAAAGGAGAGAGGACAAAGGCCTGCCAGCAACATTGAGGCTTTCTCCACTGCCTCCCTTCACAGCCTGAGCTGGAATTCCAGTCCAAAGCTGTCTTTATCAACAAAATAAATTGCATTTCAGTGAGACATGATGGCTTGGAGCCCAAACAGTTTCACTGTGGGACACAAAGGTCCCACTCACTTCCTTTCAAGCTTACCAGTGCATTCGTTCCCCAGGGAGCTTCCATCAGTGGCAGGGGAAGGTAAAGGCTGAAGAGCCTTTCCCCTGTTGTCTCTCAGAGTCTTTTACATTCACCTTTCACACTTCAGCTGAAGAGTAACAGTGACTTTCATCAGAGCAGCCCCTGGAGAATCAGTTTCCTGCAGAGACATTCCCTCAACCTCCCATCTTCCAGATTTGTGCAAAATTCAGTTCCTTTGAGGAGCTGGTGCTTGGCATGAAGGAAAGTAGAGAGGAGTTGCTGCTCGTGGTTCCAGTGGTGTGTGACTTCAGTAGCTGGGGTCTTTCTTCCCCCTCTAGGTGTTAACAGCCCACACAAGGTCCAGCCGTGGGGTGGGTTTCACTCACAGTATTTCAATATCCCATTTCTGTGAAAGTCTGCCTTCTATTGGATGATTCATAATGATGTGATTCTTGTCATAGTAATTTCCTCCTTAAAAACAAAAGAAAGTCATGAAGGAAAAAATTTTGAAAGAAAAGCTCCTAAAAATCTGTCCACAACCTTTAAAAATTATGACTAAATAGGAAAATTAGCTGAAAAACAGAAATTCCAGGGGTGGGGGGGCTGGTGTCTGCAACTGAGCAATGATAATTTTAACCAGCCTTCTTTTTTGAACTCCTTTTCTCATTCTGAGCCACAGCTACTCTGTGGGTGCTTCCTCACCATTTTGTCTTCTGTCACTTGCATTTCTTGCACTACTTAACTCCCTCAAGTGAAATAGCTGAGCTGACCAAAATAAACCTCTGGAATCAAAAGAGTGAGGTTCCTCCCTGCCCTCCTGTTTCTTGTCCCACTCTCAAGCAACTGGACATAAACCTGACAGGAAACCTTTAAGTACCCCCCCAAAAAAAGCTGGAATATGGCAACTAACCTTAATCAAAAAATATACCTACACTGTGTGAGGTTTAGAGTTTTTTGTTTGATAATCCTTTAAATACCTTTAATATCAAGCACCAGTTGTTCACTGAGGTATGAACTGATGGTTCCATCCTCATTGAGTCTCCACTTCTGCCTGTCCTTCCCATGCTGTGCCCAGAGGGCAACTTTGGCCCCAGGCACATCTCTGCCACCAATGACATCCAGACAGGCATTGTTGGCCTAGGAAACAAGGAGAGAAGTGAGATCCAGGCCACAAAGCCTGACAAGCGAGGAACAGATTGTTCAGCAGCAGATCAGAGGTGGTCTCTGCTACTTCAGGTTTTTATGGGAAATGATCAGCTTTTTTATGCTAATAACGGAGTACTGTGGGCACCATTAGTAGAAAACCACTTACTTCATTCACACATTACTTTTCAGATAAATTCTTAACTCTTAAGTTTTAAACTCGTGACTTTGGACAAAATCAGGTATTCCACTGGTTGCTGCTTCCAGGAGCAGCAGTCCCATTGGAGAGAAGGGAAAAGCAGCCCAGCCTGCCCAAGCAGCCAGGCTTAGACATAGGAGGAGGATGTAGATTTAAGAGTTTTGGTCTGAGACCCTCAGAGAGCCCAAAAGCCCGCAGTAAGAGCACAAAGTGAAGGCCAGAGCAGAGCAGGGCCCCAGGCAGCCCGTGGGGGAGACTCACCGTGGCCTTGAAGAGCCCGTGGCAGTAGTGCCAGAGCTGGGTGCTGCTGCCACTGCGGGGGGACGCACACACCGACGCCGCTCGCACGTCGGGCACGCTGCCGGCCACGGTCAGGTACCGGCCCTGCGCCCGGTTCCGCAGCCTCAGGAACACTGCGGGCTGCAGGGACACACACACAGCACACCCAGCACATCACATCACCCACGGTCAGGGACCGGCCCTGCGCCCGGTTCCGCAGCCTCAGGTACACTGCGGGCTGCAGGGACACAC
>JAWWMP010000001.1:4284157-4467181 GCA_035047865.1 Dendrocincla tyrannina | reverse complement strand
CGGTCAGGGACCGGCCCTGCGCCCGGTTCCGCAGCCTCAGGTACACTGCGGGCTGCAGGGACACACACACAGCACACACAGCACACCCAGCACACACAGCACACCCAGCACACCCAGCACATCACCCACGGTCAGGGACCGGCCCTGCGCCCGGTTCCGCAGCCTCAGGTACACTGCGGGCTGCAGGGACACACACCCAGCACACACAGCACACCCAGCACACACAGCACACCCAGCACATCACCCACGGGCACGGCACAGCCCTCCCCTCCACCCACCCCACTCCTCTGAACATACCCCGCTCCCAGCACCAAAGCACTGAAGGATCAACCTCAGCGGGTTTTATTTGCAGGAATGAAACGTGCCCGTGGAGCAGCAGCACGTGGGTTGCACGTGCAGACAGGCAGCTCTCAGAGAATGTGTTTGTGGCTATAGAATAATTCCTGTGATATGCAAAGATGTCGAGCTCAGCACATTTCAGTCATTCCAAGGCCAGTGCTCCACAAGCTTTTTGTTTCCTGAGTTACGGATCCAGTAACTGCAACCCCTGTTAACTGGATTGTGTGGCAGAGAGATGCACCACTGCCTTTGAACATACACAGAAAACAGACTTGGTATCCCTGTCTACCCACAAAATAGGACTTTGCAGGGCTGTTACAGGGTTTGAGCTTTGGCTCTGTCATTCCCTGATTTTGGCTCAACTAAAGAGCAGGGAGTTAAAAAGGCAGCTCTGCGGGGACCCAACTCAAGCATCGTTTTTCTTCTGGGAGCTTTTCATGCCCTTTTCTTGATATTAAAACAAACCCTCAGGCCCAGGCACTAAAGCCTCCCTCCCACCAAGCATCCACAAACGTAAGGGGTGTCAGAACAGTGTACAGTTACTCCTTACAAGGAACTATGAAGTCACCGAGCAAAGGCTGTGCCATTTGGCAAGGCTGGGCACGTGACAACACGTGCTTCGACTGGTCTGGAGCTCCTGTGTCACTGGTGACCTGATGGGAAGGCCTTGGAAAGGCACAAAAAGCACAATTGTGTCCTTCTCCTTGAATTAGGGCCATTTATCTCAGTGTTGCTTCTCCATCTCATGCAAAGCTCCTAAGAATGTTGTGGGTTTGAGACCTGAATCTTTGAATGAGACTGGAATTGGCATTCCTTGGGGTGAGGGAGAGAGGGGAAACCTGGTGGGACTGCATGAACTTTGCCTGTTTTGGAAATGCAGGCTACAGCACAATAAAACTTGCTCTTGCTTCCATTTATGTTAATTATGAAGCAAGTGTGGAATTGGTTTTCTCATGATATTGTTCTATGGCAAAAATGTAAAAATAGAGCATCTACAGAACATGCTAATGAGCAGCTCAGAAAAACCAAACTTGGCTCCAAGAAACTAGGAATTATTTCCCTTTCAGAGCCTAACATAGATCTCAATAACTGCCACGAGAGGAATTTTCTGCTTCAGTAATCTTCCAGTAGTCCTTCTGGCTGTCACCACGTGGCCTGATTTAAGGAGTACAGCACAGCCCATTGTCCTTACTGGTAGAGCTGACTGTTGTGCACTAACCCCTGCCCAGAAAGGCCCCTTGTCCTCCTCACACAGTCTTGCAGTACCTGCTTCACAGGGCGGAGGGAGCCGATTGCTTTCCAGCCACTGTGTTCATTCCAGTTGGAGATCTCACCGGGCTCCAGCAGGATCTGCCTCCCTAAAAAATTACATCCCTCGTATGCAATCCACCTGGACAGGCAAAACACAACAGGAGAGACCACGTGTTAACCACAGCAAAAGCAAAACCAAACTGCACAACCTCTGCACAGTGAGACTAAATTTAAACCTCTATTTCCATGCTGCAAACTGAAATCCAGTTCAGTGTTTTTACTGCCTTCTGTTGGCATTCAGACCTGTTGTCTGTTTGCCTGCCTGCAGTTTGTAAACTCTACTCACCTTCTCCCCAAGCTCCCCCAGTTCTTCCCCCGAAGAGGAGAACCTCTGTGTGAACCCAATGGTTAAAGCCCCGGCACACAGAGCCCTTTTTGTCGGGGCATCTGCTCAGCAAGTGCTGCTCACCAAGGCAGCTCCAGGATCACAGAGCCCTTCTGTTTGTGCCCACAGGACACTGTGGTGTGGACAGTGAACCCTCAGTGCCTGACTCCTGAGCTCCTGTGAACACAGAGCTGGTTTCCCAGGTTACCTGTTTCCCAGGTCGGCTGCCAGAACACGAGGGCTGGCTGAGCTCTGGGTCAGTGAGAAAACATCTGCAGCACCTGAATTTGCTTTTCCCATTGCACATAATCTGGAGACACTGAGAGCCAGCCTTGCTCAGGACTCTGTGGAGCCCAAAGTGTGCTGCCTCTGAACTGCCTTGCAATGGGGCTGTGTCCCTGTTCCCTCAGACAAAGTGCCCCACTCCTGACTAACAGGTATCCAGAGCAGCCTCACCACCTCTGTGTGGTCTTTACCTTCCTAAGGCATTCCTGACCTTTTTTTCTTGCCATGTTTTCTGTCAAGTGGCTGAGGATTCATTTGTTAGCATTGTTCTGGAGCATGGAATGGTCTCATTTGGAATGCAGCTTCAAAGCAGACATTTATAGGAAACAGAGAGGGGAAAGACTGTCCCAGTAATCACCATATGGAGCCGGGTTGGGTTTCTGGCATTCAGCAACACAGACAAAAATCACCTTGGCCCTCGCCAGGCTGTGCCTGCTCTCCCACATCTCCGAGGACATCAGCATCCCTGCCAGGTTTGTGCCAGCTGGCCCAGGAAGGATCCTTGTCCCTAAGCCTGGCAGCAAGGTGGCACTGGAATATTTACAGGAATCTTTGTTATTTGCCTACAGCTGACAGCAGGCTTTGGGACAAGGAGCTGAAACACCTCTAAATCCGCCTTCCTGGGCTGTTAAATCACACGCAAGGCAAACAAACCCACAGCCTTCCCATGACCAGCTGACACCCTCAGCCTTTAGGCCACCTACGTGCCCTGTGGGATGGGGGGTCTGTTCGCTGGGGAGCATCACAAGGAGCTCAGAGAAAGCCCAGCCATTCTGCCCTGACCCTTCCCCAAGGCAGGGAAGCAGCTAACCTGGCCTGGATACACAAACATGAGCAGAAAGGTGGAGGGGCTGGAGTGCTGCACTCACTCTCCATGCTTTCTTGCTCTGGGGTCCCAAAGCCATCACCCTTCCTTTACAGACAATTGCAAGGGCAAAGGGGTTTGATTTCCTCATGATAAACACCCGATGAGAGGGCAGAGAAAGCTCATAAAGGGATGTTTCCCAACAGGAGGAACTCCAGACTGCAACAGCTCCACAGGGGAAGGGAGATTTACACACTGCCACCAGAAATAAATCAGGTGTTGCTCCCAAAGGCAGCCTTTCCTCCTGCAGCCTAAGCCAGGTCCCAGGGGGTGTGTGCATGCAGCCCTCACACAGCAGCTGTTTGGCACCCCTCAGGCACAGCAGCACAGCATCCCTCACTGCATTCCCAGCAAGCCTGCAGGATGGAAGGGCCACAGATGCTGGGGGCTGGAAGTTACAGTGAACTGGCAGAGCAATGTGGGGAAAGCTTACATTCCACTATCCTCTCAAGAAAATGACAGCCTTGTCTGTGTGAGAAAGGTGGGCAGAGGGCAAACATAAACCTAGGAGATGTGTGTCGCATTACAAGAACAGCAGTTTCCAGCCAGTCTCAGGCACAGGATGAGACCTCTGCACATTATTTGTTGCTGCTGGGGATGTGGAGGCTGCAAACATGGCCCAGACAGAACACTGGAGAGTTCTCCCAAAAGGTGGAAGGGTGACATGTGGAAGGGGTTAGAAGGTCACTCCTGCAGAGGCAAAATGGTTTTCCCAGAAGAGCCTGGGTGTGTGTTCACTCTCAGGGAGGAGGGTTAAACTCACAACAGCAGCAAGTTCCTGTTCCAGCTGTCAGATCCAGCCTGGGCTTCCCTCGGAAGCTGCTGCCTCTCTGGCAGCCCCTCAGCACACCAAGCTTCACTGAAGCACTGCAGTGCTCTCAATCTCTGCAGTTTAGAGCTGCTATTTTACAGCCAGTTAATAAAGGCACTCCGAGTTTACACTGCCTGTCTCTCTAAGTCAGCAGTCAAAATTTACTTGCTTTGGGTTCCTGGCTTGAACAACAGGCTCTGTTGGTCATTACACAGGGATAAAAGGATGATTCTTACAGGGGGAAATTCACCCTCTGCCCAGAGTTTTTTGTTCATTTTGGGTCTTGATACAAAAAGCAGGCCTGGCATTCAGCTGCATTTTAGAATTTTGCATTGTCTCAAAGTTAGAATGTAAAACATCCTAGGAATAAGGAACTGATTGGGAGAAAATGCATGTTGTGTGTTAGTTCCTACAGTGCAAAACTGGCAGGAATATTTCTTCCATACTTACAGTCCGCTCCTCACCCACACAGACTGAGTGTAAAAATGAAGGTCCTCATTCAAAACAGAGTTGACAGGTTCACTGAAGTGCAGCTCTCTGCCCTTGCAGCCTTCCACAGTGAACAGGCTGATGGAAGGCTCAGCAAAAACCTGGGGGAGGAGGGAAGAGGGGAAGAAAAGCAAAGTTTTAGTAGGAACAGTCTAACCTCAGTTGTTAGACACGAGGCACACATTTGCCCACCTCAGCTGAACTGCCACATGCTTTTAGGGTAGATTGTGCCCCTCAGCAAGGAAAAAACCCCACAGCAGCCAGAGCTGGAATATCCTGCATTTGTGAGTGGCTCTGCCATCAGTGCAGTGCCCCACTGACACAGGCCAGACACCTCACCATGCTGGGAGGCCTCTGTTTGCAGCTGAAAGAACTCATTTTGGTCTGATTTGTGTCATCAGGGCCTTGACTGCTTTTCGTAAATCCACAGATGGAACATGTTACAGCAGCAGTTCTCAGGGTGATCTGCAGATTGCACCTATATTAGTGAGGCAAATCACAAGTCCAGTGTCCACAGACTTCATCTGGCAGTAGTTCACTGCAAAGATCTTAGAGAGCTACAAACCTTTTAACCTAAAGACCAACTAAAAAGTTCTCAGTGTTTTTAACAGGCACTCCTGTTTTAATTCTGACAATCTTGAAAGAAACAGCATAATCAGTAAACCCTTCAATCTCATGCAGAATTGGAACATTTTTCACTTAATGTCCTTTCCTACAGTTGACAGATTGCCTGTGAAAGCAAATAAAAAGATCAGCTTGCATGAAAATGTGTTACAGCTGTAAGATCAGCAGAAGAACAGAGGAAACACTTCAATACACAAAGTCTGTGCTGTAGTACAAGGAACACTTGCACGATTCTTCAGCATTTTTAACCTACCAGGTCTGGCTAATCCCTGAGCAGCCTCCCCAGGAAAGTCTCCTTGTTCTTAGGAGATGTGACCCTGAGAGAGCTGGCTCAGGCAAAAGTTAGGATTTCTCCTGCAGCAAAGACATGGCCCCAGGTGGAATGGAGGAAGCAGAATCCTGAATTGAAGTTGACACAGGCACTGAGTAATTAGGAGGAATTAACTCTCCTGTTTGGGGAGGCACATGTATTGCAGTGAAGTGTCTCAGTGGTGATTCAGGACATACAAATTGACTTGACACTGACTCAGTGCTCTTGGTATGGAGCTGGTTGGTCAGAACCTGCCTCAGAGAAATTGCCTTCCTCTGCCAACCCGTGCAGGGGCCATCTAAGTCATGCAACACTGCAGGGACAGAGAGCTTGCTGAGACATTCTAAGGAAGGGCTTGGGACCATCCACTCAGAGACATTTTTACAGCCCACCCTACTCCTCAAAACGGATCTTACAGAACAGGAAGAGATTAAAAGCTGCAATGTTTTTCTTTTGGAGTGTCAGTTCTTGCCGAGTGCCTTCTGCTGGATGGGGTGGGTCAGATCTGCAAGGCTGTGACTGAGGGCTCACTCTGAAGTGCAGAGCAGCAGAGCTGGTGCAGGCAGCTGCTCCTCAGGCTGCTCTGCTCAGCAGGGCAGTGCCCCCACACTCTTGTTTTTGCAGACACCAGCAGTCATGTCCAGAACAGGTCCAACAGGGCCCATTTTCACCAGGGCATTACTGACCATGACAAACACCCTTTGGCATCCTTGTTGCTGGGCACTGTTAGCCAAGCCTACAAATCTCTCCTGCTGTTGCAATATCTAGTATGTTAAGAGCCAGGGGTGCTGTACTAGATGGACAAGTTATCTGATACAGCATAGCCACTTCTATGCCAAGAACCAGAACAGTCAATTAAAATGACTCCAGAGTCAATTAAGATGACTCCAGCTGCCCTGTGGTTGAGATTGTTTTGAACTGGATGGCCTGGGAATGTCCTGTCCAGCTGCTCAGAGTCCCAGGCACACACCCAGCCAGGGACAAGGGCAGGTGCCACCTTCCCTCAGGAGGACTCCAGTGACCTTGCAGGGACAGAAGGCAGGCTGCTGTGGCACGCACTGAGCTCTCACACTGCCAGAACCACATACAGAGCAAGGAGCTGCTTCCTCCCCTTATATATCCCATTCTAGGCCAACAGCTGGCAGCAGTGGCCTGGCCTTCCCCTCTGCCTTTGTTTTCCCAGCTCCATGAAAGTACCAGCAGTGACAAACAAGGCTTTGAGGCTATGCTGTTACCCTTCCTACAGAGCCATCGTGCCCCCAACCCTTCCCTGCACGACACTGAGGAGCATTTTCAGGCTGAAGTGCCACCACTGTGGGACTGGCTGGATCAGCTTTCTTCACCAGGGGACAGGCCAGGGATGAACAGGGCTCTTCAAGAGCCAGAGGAAGGGCAACTGGCAGAGAACACAAGAGGGGACAACCCCAGCTCGTGGTGGCACTGCCTTGGGTGGACCCCGGTTACCCATCTGAAAGGTGAGCTAAAGACACCCCCACTCACCCACAACTGGCAAGTCACTCCCGTGTCTAGGTCAGGATTACCTTCCCTTCCTTTCACAGTCATTTCCAGGAAGGCTCCTGAAATGCCATCCTCTGGGGACAGCTTGCCAACTGTGGGAATGACAAAGCACTGAAGAATGACTTTGCCTGGTCTTTAGGTGGGAAGGAACCAAAAGTGCCTTTGCTTAAACCAGCAGCAGTCACCTTTGCAGAGGTTTTGCCTGCTCTGATTTGTAATGGCAGTGGGCAGGGGGAAACTTGAAGAGATTTAATCCCTTCAGGAGGGCAGTGATTAAGGCAGGCTGTATTTACGAAGCATTTCAAGACAAGAGCAGCCTTGTGAACTGTTAAATACACTGATATTCTTTACTTACCAGGTGTGGCAGCCATGGCTAACCCAGCACATGATGCAATGAGAATCCACACACTGGAAACCTCTTGTGCAGCAAAACTCAGCTCAGGCTTCCCACTAATGATTTTTGCCTTTTTTTTTAATGGGCAGAAGCACCACGAACTTTTCACAATTCAGAACAGATTTTTAGACCAGTTCAGAGTAAAACACAATGCAAGCCTGCTGTGTTTGATATTAAACAAAGGTCAGTGCAAGATGAGCTTCCTTTAAATGCCTTTTGCTTGCAGAGCAAAGTGCAGGTGCTTTGTTAAAAAGCCACAGTGCACAGACACAAAGCAGCCGGCCAAAGGCACCACAACTGAAACCCAAGTGCACAGGTGAATTTGGATGTGTGCCTTGACAAAAGGCATGATTTCAGCTCTGGATAGCATACACACAATTTTGCATTATGAGCGCTGTGGAAATTATTACTAATAAAGCCCTTTCGAAGAGGCCTCACCCCAAAACATGTTTTTCCTCGCACTTTTTATTTTTGCAAACTCAGAATTTTGCAAACTTTGATGGGCAAGCCTCACAGTGCCAAGGAAAGGAGTCCACAGGGCCAGAGCAGGGCATGGCCACTGTAATCATGGCAAGGCTTGGTGCATTCCCCACCTCGTGCTCTGCTAACAGAGTCTGAGCTGGATGAGCCTCCCCAGCTGCATTGCAACATCCGTGGGCAAATCATCCCTTACAACTGCCTTCAGTGAGGCTGCCCTTGCCTGGCTACTCCCCTCAGTGTGGGCTGGGTGCCCTGGGTGCTCCTGAGGGACAGGAACACAGTGCTGGACCATGGAGCACCCACGCTCCCGTCCCAGCTACACACAATGAATCACTGCCTGGCCCTGGGAAACACCAATTAGGTTCTGTATCCCATTTCATTATTTGCCTCACAGGAATGCTGGGAAGATTGGCTAACGCCTGCATTTAACTTGGAAAAGAGAGTCAATATGGAAATACATGACTGATCAGAGCAAGAAAAAGGAATGCCTCAAGAGAAAAGGTTAAAAACCAACCAACCAAAAAAGCCATTGCACAACCTACAACCTGGATGTCATTTTTGGGTTTAGAAACTATGAGACTGGTTTAACTTAAGGGCTGACATTAACAGTTCCAAAGGCAAACTCAGGGCTCATTGCAACAGTCCTGGATACTCCTGCCCATGGCAATCACACCAAACAGGAGAGGAGCTGGACAAAACCACCTGAGAAAAGGCAGCCCTAGAGCTCAACTCCCCATGGCAAGAGCATAAGGGTCTCTGTCCCAAAAGATCAACCTCTTCAAGCGACAAGCACTGGGCACACTTTGCACAAGAGGCCCTGCAGCACATTCAATATGCAAGCTGGATCAACACACTGGTTCTTCCTCACAGGATACCAAAACCAAAGGACATGATATTCTCATTACCAAGGTACACATAGGCTTTGTTCCTTCTCTGGATCCCCTCAGGAACCTCCAGCTTTTCCTCAATGCTCCAGGAAGGATAAAACAGACCACTGTGTGAGGATAACAGTCAGCCAACCTAAAACAGTCACCACAGTGAAGAAATCACACCAGGGCTGGCCTGAGCCTGTCTTCCTATCCAAATCATTTTGTGTTGCTCTGGAAGTTTGGAGTTTTTCCATTTCAACTGGGCCAACCCTGTGATTTGGAAAGAAATCTTTCCTTTTGTTACGTAATTACTTCTTTAACAAACAAATAATATTTCTGTCAATTTTCAAACTAAAAAACCAGAAGTTTACTTTCCCAAACAAAACAAATCCTCTTCTTTTCCCCCATTTATAATATTTGTTGTATTTGTTTGCAAATATTTTGTTTGCATGAAAGCTGCATTGTCCAAAGAACAAATGACTCCCTTAAATCTTTTCCTCATCTTCAATGGGTTGATTTATTTGGGGAAAAACCCCCACGTTCTTTGCTGGTTTACATTGATTAAGGCAGTACTGTCACCTCAGCCACCAAAATTCCACTGCCACCTTCAGTGCTGTTCCATCAGGTCCCAAAAATCACACCCATGCCATGAAGGAACAAATAGGGAATGTTAATCCTCAAATTCTCCTTTCAAAGCAGAGCCCAGAAATCCCAGAAATCTGGCAGCAGCTGCAACACTCAAGAAAGCCCCTCAGAACTGCTACAGGTTTGAAGCGAAAACTCCAAAAGTTACCCTTGACACTTCACTCAGCTGAACAAAAATCAAGGTTAACACACAGTTAATTATCACCACAACCTTGCAAATTAAAGGGAATACCCAGAGCCCACGTTCCCCTCTTCTCCAGCCCATTTCTTCTCCTATCCCAAAGAGGTGGCTGGTACAATCTACTTCTGAAATGTATAGCTGGCCCACACCTACAGCACTGACCAGGCTTGGACTGTTTCCCAAGGCTGGTAAGGAGCAGCCTTTGTACTCCTGAAGGCACACGGGTTTTCCCCTTTGCCAGTGCCACACATGGACCTCTTCCCCTTGCCAGCATGTGGGATGCAGAAACCTCTGAGGCTGCAGCAGTGTGGCAGTGAGGGAGTCCCTCCCAGCCACACCTGCAGCAAATACAGCTCTCTGAAAGGAGAGCAGCAGACAGTGCACACTCAGGGCTTGGGGTTGGGGTTGCACCTTCTCCCTCTTCCAGGAAAGCCGCCCAGAGCCACACCTCAGGCCTGGCATTTAAAGCTGAATAATGCAAAGGGGCTCCGAGCACCACCAATGAATTCCATAAAGCTACCCAGCAGTTACCCCCTTGGGAACAGGCTTGCTGCTCTCTCCAATGAGCTGGCAGAAGGATGGAATAATGAGGGCTCTGTTCCAGGAACAGCATTGTGTGGACAATGCACAGAACCCACTGCTCCGTGGGCAGGGGCAATGCCAGGGCCCTGCTGTCTGTGCCCCAGGGGGGCTCCAGCAGCACCTCATGCTGCTCAGTGTCCCCACCTGGGGAAATCCAGGGGCTCCTCTTTGGGACAGGAACAAACTGGGAGATGCAGGGCTCTCCCAAAGTGTGTGTAGGTGTGTCAGACACACTGCTGCCAGGGCTTGGCCCCTGCTCACCAAGGGCTGCCAGCACTGTCCTACCGTGCCAAGCTGTGGAGTTCCTTCCCTGGGGGATTACAGGCTGGGGGACTGGGAGGAGACCTGCTATTTCCCATCCAAACCTGACAGCAGAGTCCCAACAGCCTGAGTTGAAAAGCAGAGCTTTAATCCACACACCAGGCTTGGAGCAGGGGGGAAGCTGCAGCTCCACTGAAGTCACTGTCCTCAACTCAAACTCAAGCTGTACATCCTTCCCACCACACCCATGGCCTGTGGTGAGGGGTTTTTTGGCTTTGTTTTGGAGGGGGTTGAGGTTTGGTTTTTTTTTTGCTTTTGCTTTTAAAATCTGTTCACAAGTTAAAAAAAGGACCAAATAACATGAAAAAAACCCCTGAATTGAGTAATCTGTGAAGCCCAGAGTTCCACTGAAGGACACATGCCACGCAGACTGAGTTTGTGTTCTGGGATCAGGGCAGGAGGAAGAGTGTTGGAGGAGATGGTGGTCAGTGCCAGACAGGAGTGGGCAGAGAAGCCACTGGCTCCTCTTTTAGCACCAGTGTTAGAGCCACTAACACTCTGCTGTGCCTGTGGGAAGGATCCCTGCTGGAGCAGGGGGACAGGGGGAGGGCTCTGCCCCGAGGAGGAGGGAAGGAATTGCAGCACCATGGGATGCACTGACTGCAGCCCCCATTCCCTGAGCTGCTGGGGGGAGGAGGGAGGGAAAACCAGGAGTGAAGTGAAGCCAGCGAAGAGGGGAGGGGTGGAAGGATGGTGCTTTAAGATGTATTTCTCTTACCCTACTCTGATTTTACTAAGTTCATTCCCCCAAGCTGGGCCTGTCTTGCTGTGACAGGGACTGGTGAGTGACCTCTCCCTGCCCTCACCTCGACCCATGAGGCTTTTGCTGTATTTTCTCTCCCCTGTCCAGCTGAGGAGGGAGAATGACAAAGTGGCCTTGGTGGGTACCTGGTGCCCATCCAGGGTCAACCTGCCACAAGACCAGTGACCAAAATGCTAACCAATGCAACTTGGAGCCCAGAACACCCACGAGCACAAGCAACAACTTGGTCCTGCCCCAAAAAGTCCTGTAAGCCAAGAAAACAAACTTCACTCTTTTCTCTGATTAGCACAAGCACTTGCTTCAAACATCTGACTAGGAAAAGAGTTAAAAAAGATTATTTTTCCCCCAGTGAAGTCCTTACATATGGAATAGGCTTGAGGGATTTGATTGTAGCAGTGGGGCAGCCACAGGAACTGAGGTCAACGTAGAGACCTTCTTCCAGCACACAGTGATTGTCAGAGATCTCCCCTTGGTAATACAGGAGCCAACTGCAAGAATAATGAAACAAAAAAGAGAAGCTGCTCATTAACAGTAAGGTGAGTTTTTCCAAGACTTAGTGTTTGCTAAGGACATAAGGAATAAACAATTTCTTTGCTCTTGTCAGGCTGAAAAGGTGGCTGGAAAGGCTATGCCATGAAGGGACCAAAGCAGCCAAACCAAACCATGTGGTACAGAAAGCTCAGCTGCAGAGTCAAACGATGTGAGTGGGATGCAGACACTTCTACTGCAGCAAGTTCTCACAATCTGGAATAAATTCTAATTGGAGTTAAAAAAGGAACCACAGTAACTGTGCAAACTTCCCACAGGGACAGCAAAATGCACACTACCCAAGGCAAGGACGGGGTGAGAGTCACTGAGATGCACTGAGCTCTAAGACACGATGGAATACGATGGGCATGTGTTATGTGTGTTCACTTGTCTGAAATTTAGTGACATTTAAAGAAAAAGAAGGTCATATTACAGAAAATGGTGGCATGTAAAACAACAGACTTACCATCCCCGAAGAACCTTAAAAGAACATGGTATGAATGATGTAAAATCAGAAACTTCTGCTGTGAAATCTATGCATGCTCCTTGGAAATGGGTATTACTGAAAGCTTTGAGCTACAAGAACAAAACAAAACAAAACCAATGACTAGAAGGCAAATGAAGGCATTATCATTCATGTACACAGAGAAAGCTGCACTCTCAGAGAAGCATCCATTCAAATCAGAAGGATACAATAAACACAACGACTTCTCATTTAAGGAATCTTTTACATTTCTACAGCTGCTTTGTTTTTAGAGGGAAGTTTATCATCTCTGGGACTGGCCCAGGATGCTCCCAGTGCTGCTCAGGCAGGCAGTGCTATCAAGCACAGGTTCAGCTGAGCAGGGTGGGACTGAAGGCTGTTCTCAGCCATATGAGGTATTCCTGAACTGCTGTTAATTCCCACTCCAGCAATCCAGCCTTCAAAGCTGGATGGGGAAGGGATGGGCAACAAGATGCAGAGCTGCTGTTGACAAAGTGCTTTGAAACCTTCTGTGATCACAGGGAGTTTTTGGTGTCAGGACCAGCAGCAGAATTTCTGAGGGAACTGGGAACCTCTGAAGTTCAGCTGAGCTGTTTTTACGGGTCACTGTGAAGAACCACACCCCACCAGAAGGATGTGATCAGTTCACCCCGAAAAGCAGTAAGGCTGAAAGGAAAAGAGAAAAATGGAAAGAGAAGAAAAAAACTAGTATGATCTAGGCTATGATGTCCAGCAAAGTCACTGAGAATTCTGTCCCCTTGGGCTGCCACTGTGTAACTGAGATGAACTCCACTTTAAAGCCTGAAAGAGAGGCTGGAAAAGAAGGAAGAATTTCAGTGTATCAAGAGAATAGCTCAGATTCTGTAATGGAAGGAAAACACGATGGCTGTTGCGAGAGCTACTTCCCCCTGCATGCCCCACACTGGCCAAGCTTCCTGCCAAAGAAAAGAAATCAAATGCTCTGCCAGTAGAGACTGAGAAAGCCAAACACAAGTCCGAGCAAATGATTTTATGGAAAAGCTCAGCCTGTGTTTTCAAAACAAATTAATGTTTCCTGATAGAAAGAACAAGAAAGGCTTAACCTGGCCCTACATGTGCAGCTGCTAATTGGAGAGCACAAGCCAGCTACAACACAAGGATTAAAGTGTAAATGATTTTCCTTTAAATACAATTGCACTGCTGTGGCACAGAACATCTATTTAGGCCGTGATTACATAGTATTTTCGACCCACTCATCTAAAAGCTCTTTACAAAAAGGAATATATATATATATACACACACACGCTTTCTTTCACAGGCCACGTGCTATGCAAGGCTTTTAAGAAAGATGCACAACTCATTTTAATACAGGATGTATCTAATAATGAATGATGGTCTTAATTTGACAAAAGCAGTGATTCCTCAGTGCAAACACTAAGCAATGAGTCTCAGACTGCAGCAATGTCTCCTCTGTCAGGGTTTGACATTACTGTGAGAGGTTTCACTTCCTAAAAGCTCAACAGACAGCACGTTAAAACACAACTACAAGGTAGCCCAGCGATTACCTCTGCTTCCTAAATCATCTGTCCAAGCCAGCTGCTATTGAAAGGGCCTTTGTTCTTGCTGGGCAAACCCAGCTTTGTCCCAATAAATACAATGAATGGCTTTGCAGAGTCGGTGATTTCAGGCATTGTGTGTCCAGGGGTTATTAGGGAGCCTGGCAGGTGCAAAAGGTCAGGGAGATTTATGAGAATTTAGCTGCTTTTCAATTTCTGATGAGCAACTAAAAACTGAAGTGAAAAAACAGACATGCTCTTGCAGACAGTGAAAACAGTTCCCCGCCAGACACAGCTTACTGAGGGTGGGAGAATGCAGAACCATCCAAAATAACCAATATATGGCTTAGACAAGGGTCAAACATCAGGACCTGCCAGCTCCTTTGCTTTGAAGTTCCAAACCAAAAGACTGTCCCTTTTGCTTATCCTAAGTGATTAAATGTTTTCCCATAAAAACTTCCTCAAGACATTTCCCCTCCTCTAGGAGCTGTAGGGATATGAAGGATGTTCTTCCTTCCCTTGCTTTAGGGTGAGAACGAGGACTGTGATAAATCAGGAGAGTAATTGTTTTACAAATGGTGTTAAGACTGTTATTGGAGACATAAGAGGCAAAACACAATCTAGTATTTGAAGGTGACTGTGCAAATACACACACAGAGGGGTTTTTGCAATTTTCTGGACATAAAAAGACTGCAAATTTATTGATCAATTTGTTGAATTGATCTTAAAGGTCTGCAAAGCTGGAGTAATGCACTCAAAGAATAGCTTTTGGGAGATCCTGAAAAAATAAAAGAATTGGAGATGGAAATAGATTTATCTTCAACTGGTTTCATCTGAGTTATTTTATCTGGTATCCTTTACCAAGGCCTTACTGGGAATGTACTTGCAAGCCTCTGGATTTGGCTGCAAACTGCCCTGTGAATAGGGCTGGCAGGAAGTCGGTGTTTAGGACTAAAATAATGCACCAATTATGTCTTCAGACAGGAAACATTTCCTGAAGTCCTGGGTTAATCATAAAATTGTAGAACAAGGATATTTGGAGAAAAAGGAGGGTGTGGTCCACCTGCCAAACAACACAATGCACGTTACTTCCCATCCGAGCAAGAGATTGTGTCCAGATGGCAAAACACTGAAGTCTGCTGAAACAGAACCACTGAGCTCTGAAGTCCCTTTCGCCTGAAAAAATGCCATGTTTCTTGACATGAAGTTTTCCAATGGTGCTTAATTAAAAGCATGTCGTAGGCAGAGCAGTGTAAGCCCTTTGATGATCATTCACACAGGACTCCAGGCCAGCAAAAGGCAAATCAAACAAGTAATGCTGGAAGGAGGAGGGTCCTGTTGGGACAGAGTGTGGCAGGGCACACAGACCATGCGTGGTGATGAGCTCAGAGCAGGATTTTGTTTTAGAGAGACAACACCAAGGTCCATCAATGGAATGTGACCTCCTAAGATAAGGCCCAGAAGTGTAAAACACCAAACTCACTCATTCTTGAGACTAAAAGTAAGTTACAGGGACCACTTTGTCATTGTAAGTTATCACCAAGTTAGACACAACTTTCAGGGCAACTGTCAGAATGTGTCACAGAAGAGATTTATCACAGATTTATTATAATCAGATGTGTTCAGTTAAGGTCTGATGTGAGAGAAAGGCAACCATGGATCACGTGGTGCCTGCTCCTTAAGGAGCAGCTACCCCTGCCTGGGAGGCTGAAAAGCAGAGCTACCATAACTCAGGACTAAAAACCCCCAACTTCCCCTGGTGATGCCTCTGCAGGTTTGCAAAGGGCAGTTCAACCTTCTGCAGTTCATACTTTCATCCTCCCCTGACCCCTGAAACACAGCGGTGACAAAGCAGATGCAAAACGATGGAATGAAAACCTGCCACAGAGAGAAGGAGGAATGGATGGGATGGTGAGTTTCCAGGACAGCAAAGCAGAGGGAAATAAAGACTGGAGAGACCCAAAGGCAGTCCGAACCTATGGAACTGCTTGCATTTTTGAGGATACAATAGCAAAGGGTAAGGCCTGGAATAAAGCAAAGAGCAGAACATCAACAAACTTAACCTTTGTACATCTACCAGCTTCACCTATCAGTGAGCTGCTGCATGAAAAGAACAATACTGAGATATCATCTGTAGCAAGACATTCTACATTACCTGTATTTAATTATTAAATGTACTAATGACTGTTACATAATGCCAACATACCAAATGTGGAGGCTCATTCATTCCAAGTGGCTCCTGCAATAATAAATACACATACACACGTTAAAAGCCCCCAGTTACAATTCATTTGCTAGGAAACATGCAAAGTTGCTGAAATTTGTTAATCATGAGCTCAGGAGCAGAGACAAACACACTTCCCAGGCTCTTGGGCCAACCCTCTGCCCCAGTCTGTGCTGCCTGTAGCTCACGATTCCTGCCTGAACGTTCAGGCCCTTGCAGGCAGAGAACTGGCAGCAGCATTAATTCCTTCAGCCAGTGGGGATTGGAGCCCATGGAAATGCCCTGCATTCTTTTGGGGACAACTGTGACACCTCTTGCAACACATGATCTTCAAAATAAGCTGAAATGTCCCTCTCCTATTGCATTGCTATAATTTATTACTTATTTATTTATCACTTATTATTATTTAATGCTGATTCCTGAGGATTGTCTTTGCTTTGCATTTGGGCTCTGACAGTTCTGGCACTAATCTGTTTGAGCAAGCTGCACTGCTTTGGATTGAATAATGGATGAAAAATATTTCCTGTCTTTACTCACTGTATATATTACAAATATTTCAGCATAAAAATCAGACTTCTATTACACAACAGCATGGGCCAGATATTCTCAAGTATTTTTATACCCATTATCAATTAGGCTATGTAAATTAACTATGTTTCAAGGCAAATGAATCTTTCCAGGCGAGGTTGTTCTTTCCATTTGTGCAGTTTGCCAAAGGGAAGTTCTTCTTTGGAGGTTTCCCTGATAATTTTCTCAAGACACAGATCCAGAAGGGATCTATTTAAGTCTCCATCCTGGACAGAATCACTATGTCATTAAACTGTTTCCAGATAAATAGACTAATTGTTATAATGTGGACTATCCTGATTAATTATTATTAATTATTATGGTATGCTGTGAACTCCAAGGGTCTCATTTCTTTAGGGTTTCCCCTTAGCAAGTCCTGGTAACTCACCAACTTCACCGGGCGAATGGACATGATGACTTTACTGGATCCTCCCCAGTCAAAGAAGCATTTGTATTTTCCTTTCTCCAACACATATTGCTCTCCACAGAAGTATTTCTGCTGATAGGCCACCCACCTGGAGCACGACACAAAGATGAAACTGAAACACCCTGTTTTCCTGTGTAGTCTGATGGCAGCACTGGCAAGTTAAATACAACAGAGAGCCCATCTGACACACAGTGCAACATTAAACCCCGGGAGAGGCACAAAACTGTCACACATTTGATTTTCTGCTTTTACTCTGCAAACACTCTTTGACAAACACAAAGCTTTGGGCTTCTGCCTTTCCAACAAATGTACACTCATTGGGAGATGATGCTTTGCAACATGAAACACAGAGGGGAGAAATTCAGCAGACAGCTTTTCAGATCTCTCTCAAGTGACTCTTCATGTGTTCAGGCCTGTCTTAGCCCCCTCAGCATTTGGCAGCTCCAGTGTATCCCTCCTCCCCAAGCTGAGCCTCAGCCTTTCACTGCTGCACTTTATCCTCATGAGACACTCCTGAGCAGTCCCTGTGTGAGCACTTCAAGTCCCCACTATCACTACCCATCCTCAATTTGAATCATTTTTCAGTCTCAACAGTTGCTGCTCCCTGTCACCATCACCACCAGGGTAGGTATGGCAATGCTGATGTGGCTGGATCAGCTTGAACCAGATACTCTTCCACACGTGTTGGTTTAAATAGTTCTCTAAACTGTGTTTTAATTTTCAGAGCCAGCAGTCTTGACTTTCTCACAAATACAGCACATTTTATCCTTCTGGACAGGTTCTACCTGCCCCAAAAGCATCCCAGCTCTCAACATATCTAATATCTCTCTTCCCTATTACTGCCAAAGCTCTTGCATCATGGAACTCCAGTCTGTGACACCTCTGGAGGGACAAGCTTTGTCCAGTAACAAGAACTCCCAGTACCAAACCAAGGTGTGGGCAGGAGAGCTACAGAAAATTAAGGTTATTTTTTCCCTTCCATTCACCAAGGAAAGGTAAAGAAACTTTTTCTCGTCCAAGTGTTTACCACCTGTGCCATGTGAAATATATTCTGTCAAAAGAGGCACCCAAATATGTGTAAGGACACTTAATAACTCCACCCATGTATTTCAGCAGACTTACACTCCACTTCTCACAAGGATGGACCTCGTCTCTGGGCCAAATCCAGCCTTCTCCAAGTCAGGGATTTCTTCATTGCTGATGTCCAAGGCTCTCCCATCTTCATCGTCAGACTGAAACAGTGCCACTGACGACTCTATGAAATCCTAAGAGGCAGCACAGGAGTTGGAAGACAGGCTGTCACTTCACAACAGAAACATTTGGGGAAAGAGCTCTAGCCAGAAAAGCAGCATTTTATAAAGCAGTGAAGGGACTTGGATCCTTTACGTGGACATTAAGGGCTGTTTTGGTGTTGAAGTTCTGGAATAAGTGATATGGCCTTCAGAGGTTTCCACTGGAGAGACAAAGAACCTGCTGCCCCTCAGCACCTTCCTTTCCTCTAAGAGGATGACAGAGTGCAAAGATGCCCACGTGGGAGAGAGAAGCGTTGGGGATTTAGCACTGAGCTTCCATCAGCTTCACCAGGGACTACTCCAAGTATTACCACACCTGTAGTTTTATACTTCAAGTTCTCCTTCCTCTTCCCTTCCCAGCAACACAGCAACAACCGTGGAGAGGAAAACACTGGGCAGGATCACCTTTCCCGCACAAGGGATTTGTACTTTTTGGATACATCCACTGCATAACTAATCACTACAGCTATAAATAAATCCTGCTTAACACTGTCATGTTCCCTCTCACATAGCTGTGTGACACTGCTGTCTGCTATCAGCTGGCTTAGCTCCTTTACCAGATTACTTGCACAGCTTCAGATTATTTGAATTTGGGTTTCAAATCTTCAGCTTTTTAACCACTTAGCAATTCTAAGCACACAGTTCAGTCATGGCATAGGAAAAGAGAAAACATTCCATTCACTTTATTCCTTTAACTTTTAGCTCAATGTCAGTGTTTCTCATTCAGCAGTGCTATAATAAGTTGAAGTTAAGTAAGTCTTTCAAACGAGAAATAAAGGCCATCAAGCAAGCAGTGTGGCTGGCAGAGATCCACAAACATGAGGACACCACCATAGGAATTCTTACACTAAGCACTTGCTGCTGCAGCACTTACATGTTACCAACCAGAGAGCAGGATACACTGGGAAAACAAAGACTTGTAACTATCAAAACCCACTGAGAAATCAAGGCCAGACCAAGCAGCAGCCAGATCCCCTTGGTGGGGCTCTTTAGAGGACACCCTGTCTTTGTACAACCACAAGGAGTTATAAAACCCATGAACACTTGATGTGGCTCCACCTCTCTGCTTTGTTCACCGCACAGCAAAAGGGGATGGAACAAATTCTGGAGTCAAACTGGGGTTTTATTATGTTGACCACCTCCTGCTTTAATTAGTTTGAACCCTTGCAACTATTTCTGGTATACATTAGAAATTACAGGACTAGGTCTGACAAAATCATCATGAACAACTGCACCTTCAGACTACTTTTTTGGGAAAAAACCCAACCAACCAACCACACCAGTGCAAATGAGAAACAGCTACCCTTAACAGTCCTGAAGCAAAGACTTTGTAAAAGTACCTCAAAAGTCATTTAGATCAGACCCACACAAAATTTCTTTGGCTAAATTTATAACACTGAAATACATTCACAAGTATAATTACCTTCCAACCATGTTTCCAATTCAGTCATCATTCCTTCCTCCCTGAGTTTCCACTACAGCTTCTCTTCCAAAAAGCAACAGCAGAAATGCCTTTTAAGAAAAGGCTTTCAAGTGGAGGCAAACCATTCCAGACTTGAAAACACTAAGTGGGGAAGCTCAAAGGCAACATACTATGAAACTTTGCTCTTTCACTGATCACAACAGGCATGGGCAAGTCATTTGGCTCTGGAGAAGAGAAGCAAATGCAACTTAGCCCCAGCCCAGCACAAGGTCCAGAGTATTGCCAGCCCTCTGGCACTCCAGGAGACCACAGCAGTGGGTGTGCAGAAAGAACACTCCCTACATAACCTGACTGCAAATAATGCATGGCCATTCACAACCCCTAAGTCTGCTGCAGAGAGGTCACTGGACTCAACCAGGATCTCTAGGGAGGAGCAACAAAGATCTGATATGCAGGAACATGCCCCTTGCAACCTTTACCTTTGTCCTGGGGGAACTTCTGGGCTTATGGAGATCCTGGACATTCCCTGGGCAGGGAGAGGCCTTAAGCACACAGTTCTGGAGTTCTGCCCAGCTGCCCTTGACAACAAGAGTTTAGCACTAACATATTTTGAAACCCCTGACCTTAAACATCCCATGGAGAGTGAGGAAGGGAGCATATGGCAAGCCTGAACAGTGCTCTGTGTGCTGCACATCAGAGAGAAATAGCAATCTGCTGCGCAGGCCAAACAGCAGAATGCCTTTGGTCATTTCACTGGGGAGCAGCTCCCTGCCCTCAGTAATGCTACACTCTGAGGAAAATCATTCCTTACACTTTTATTTTATTAAATATTGATGCATATTTACACGCCAGTTTCAATGATACATGTTGATTTATGACTGTGAATGGTGGATGTTTTTAAAATGTTAATGACTTGAGTCTGCTGACTGTCCTAGGTGTGAGCCAAATTAAATACATGCATTTGTGGGGAGGGCCACTCTTAGCAGCCACACACACAATTTTAAGCTTGTACTTATGTCCTTTGCCAAGAGGAAGATCTGAAAGGATCAATTTAAGTTGCTCAAGTATCCTGTGTATAGCTGGAAAGTAGAGAGAAACTAAGATTACTCAGTAACTGAATAGGATTCTGCACATTCAAGATAAGGAATCTGAAGGAATTTCCCGCCTGATTTTTCTCAGAAACCTGAAAACAAATTATGTAGAGAAGGATATTTTAATTCAATTCAGTTTATTCTCCTATCTTGAAGATATATGGTAGATTCTGATGATAAATACAGCTTTTGCTAGGTGCCTTCCATAAAAACCAAAGCTGCAAATTGGGAATTTTAGCATGGCCTTCTTGAGCTGACATTAACTTCTTGTCTTTAAAAAAAGATACTGAGTGTTGAGACAGTGAGTTTGCTCTAAATGCCTGTCTTCAACCTGCACAAAGTTCCTGGCTCAGGAATATCAAACCTCCTCAGATGAGGAGATGAGTAATCTGAGTATACAGAACTGAGCAATACCAGGGTGAACAATCCAAGTCTCAAAAGCAGCCACTCTCAGCACTTGTCCTTAAAATTCACAGAGCTCCCATTATAATAAAAAAACTTCAAACACAAAAATAACCCAAACCCAACAAACCAAAGGAAATGATAAAGAAGTTCTAATCCCATGTTTCCCCACCACTAAAAAGCCTGACTTTGCTTCCAGTATCGGACTCTTACAGATAGTTTTTATTATTATTTCATCTTTGCCTCCACTAAAACCCATTTTAGCAGAAGGGATTTTTTTTTTTCACCATGATTATTTTTGCTGCCAAAATTTTCTGGCAGAAAAGTCACAGAGACAGAGGGTAATGCTGTTTTAAGGCTTGTAACAGCTGCTGTGTTGAACAGCTATTTTTATTTTAATAAAGAACTACACTGTACACTTAAGGCACGTTATGCTCTTAAACAAATTCTGTTGCAGGGATTCAAATAGCTGGAAGTGCAGAGGGGAGGCACTTGGAGAATCTGGCAGGTAGACAAGGAATTCTGCACCATGTGGGGTTTATTGTATGAACTTTACAAAGATTATTCAGAACCTGCTTCTGCTTTGCAATGTGTGCAGTGCAGCCTAAATTCCAGGCAGGAGGAAAGGGCGAGGAGGAGCACGGGCAAGAGATGGAATGGCTGAGCCCGAGACAGCTGGACCTGATACAAAGAATAACCTTCCTCCTTATGGAAAGGAGAGCTGTGCACAATCTGTGTGAAATTCCTGGAAGCACTTACAGCCTGAAGGAACCTGAAGGACAGGAGGCCACTGTCAGCTCCCCCCCAGCAGTGTCTGTCTTCGTAATCGCCCTCCTCCAGCAGGTACTGCCGGCCTTTGTAGCGCTCCTTGGCGTAGGCAACCCATCTGTGGCAGGCACACAGCAGAGGAGAAAAGTCAGAACAACTGCAGCCCCATTCCCCAGGACAATAAAAGGGGAAGAGCACGCCCAGAACACTGAAGTGAGCATCACAAACTCAGCCAGTGAACAAAGCACTGCTTGTTTGATGTCACAACAGGCACCCATGAAGCGTTCTTTGTGCATCAAGGTCCCACCATGTGATTCCCTGTCCAACAAGGGGGTATTCATGGCACACCTCTCCGTGACAGCCAGATTCCCAACACCACTGTTTGCAACTACAGGGACTAATAAACATCTGGTTGCCAAAACACTCCCCATTAGCACTGACCAGCTGTCAATGACAAAAGAAAGAGGCAGTGTATCTGCAGTGTATTAAGAAATGATGAGTTTCTACCCTTGCTGGAGCTGGTGGCAAAACTAACACATTTCTGTCTCCTTATATTGTTTCCTGCTCTAATCTGCAGACACACACACATAAATAGACAAGCACACTGAATATATAAAACATATTGCATATGGAGTATGTTTTAGCACTAAAAGAATAAAACTTTGTTAAAGTATTTCTAACAAATAGATAAGGTTCAATTAAAAGGTGTTTCCATACCAACTCTGAAACCTCTAATGGGTCTTAATCTGAAAAAGTGATTCCCCCTCCTTTCTTGTAAGCATTTCTTTCATTAAAGCTCCCTTGTAATATCAGGATTGCTGTACAAATCCTGTTGGCATTGAGATTTGGCAGGCAGGGACAGCTTTACTTTCAGTACCATTTGGTTTACATTAATTCAGCTGTTTAGGTTACCACAGCACTAAAAATAAACCCCACCACAACAGACAGAACAATGATTTTTAATAGTTTGAGGCTTCCCAGATAGTGAATACACAATGCATTTATGAATAGATTCTCTGAGCAGTAACAATGAAGTTTGGGTTTGATTTAGTGCTCATGAGATTCTGACGACAGCCTGAAAGGATGTATGTTACCCAGGCTTTATACTGAAATAATAACATGGACAGCCCCCAAGAAACAAACCCCAAATTGTCTCCAAACTGTTTTATTACCAAGGTCTTTGGCAGAAGAAAAAAGCCCTGGAAGAGGCTGCTGGAACAACATGAGGAGCTGGTACCTCTCTGGGATAGCTGGTGCTGAGTCCACCTTGTGAGAGTCCACCTGAGGACTGTGTTACACAGCCCTGTGTCCAGGACACAGAATCAGTGGTATTTGATTGGTTTTATAGTATTATTTTTTATAATATTGTTTTCCTCAGTGAAGGAAAGGAACAGTAATTCTTAAACCCAGGTAACATGCAACAGGTGGCAGAGGAAAACCATCAAGACAATAAATCAGTTTAGAGGTTTCAGAGGTATTAAAATGCCAAAATGAAGACTAACTACTGCTACCCAGGGTCACACCAGCAAATTCAGCAGAGACTACCAGAAGTGCAGGGCAACATGAATGAGGCTCTGTGTGAATGCTCTCAGTAAGGAATAAAATGGCCTGATTTATTGGCATCCAAATGGTAAACACTGACTTCAGACCTCTCATACGTTTAGCTTTATCTTCCAAAAGTCCCCTCTGAGTGCCCTGAAAGCTGGAGACCCTCTCTGGATTTACATGGGCTTGTCAGCAGGCTATTTGCAGCCGTTTCCACAGCAGGATACTTATTCACACAACTCTGTGTATAGAGAAATGTACTCTCCAGCTCCGTGTCTATGATTTGTATCCTGCAATCCTGTGCCTGGGATATGCCACATGTAGAGGCAGTTTTATCCAAGGCTGATAGCTGACAAAAGAAACACACATTCCTTTCTTTTCAAAGCCTTTTACCTGTGAAAAATCCCAGTCACCACTTAGTCAGCACTTCTAAGTAATTATTTATGCTTTCCTACTTTGCAATAAATAAACGTGCAAGTGAAATCTACTCACACTCCCCCAATGACACGGATTGATCCAATTTCCTGGAACTCCTCTTCCCTAGCAAACAGTGCTGGCACAGAGGTGATGTTTTCTGAAAACTCTTTGCACCATCCTCCAAAGTGGGTTTTCTCATATATTATTACCTAGAAAACAAGTTGTGCACGTGTTTGTATCATTAGAAAGTTACCTAAAGCAATAGCATTTTTGTGGAGGCCTAGAAAAGGAGGGAAGAGGAGCAGTAACTCTGGATTAGCTTTCTGCTCCTCAGGTCACAGAAGGATCGTGCTCTCACTCACACCCCTACTGGGATAGGAGTTAGGAAGGAACTCCTGCACCCTTCCTCCCTTCCCCCTCCTCTCTCTCTAAACTTGGACTCAGAAAAATTAAATTCATTTTGTCAAAGCTTTAAAAATCTTGTGTAGCAAATTCACCTTCTTCTACCATGTGAAAACTGAACTAGTACTGCTTGGACAGCTCATGGAGCACCAAGTGACCTTGACAGCATCAGTGAATTTTATTTCAGCAGCAAACACTGGCTACTTAATCAAATATCACATACCCAAGAAAACAGCTTAAATAAAGGTTTTGTATTTCAAATGTGTTTACAGTTTATTCTCAGTGTTCTCAGTGCTTACCTTGACATTCATTGGCATTTGTACCTTCAGTCCACCCTAAAAAAAGATGGGGGGAAAATGGGTATTTATATTAAACTTGAAGTTACACTTTGACACGTATTTTACAGGACTATCAGAGCATGAAGGCTTTGCCATTATATCCACCATTTTCAGTGCCGGCCATATCAACCACTAATTTAAATACCTGGATATTTCAGAAAGGCAGGGGCACTATAACCTGACCTGCAAACAAATCAGTGCATTGACAAGCCTGTGAGGGTGCAAGCAATTTAAAAATATTCCTTCACTGTCTTTAGCCATATAAAAGAAATAAAAGAATGTGTGTTTTTAAGCTAGTTTATACTGACCAATTTTTAAAACTAGCTGTTAAAGCTTTGTTCTATGAGTTTCTCAAGCACAGGCTGTGGAGCTCTAAGAAATTATAAACACCAGAAGAGAGAGAAAACAGGAGCTGACACATTCATGTCTATGGTCAAAGAGCAAACACAACAAATCCATCTTCTCTGGAAATTCTAGAGAATGATGGTCTGTGAGGGAATAGGACACCCACCTCACTTGAGTGACTACAGAGACAGCTATTAGGTCTTATTTCTTTATGGCTTTTACCCTCTCTCTCTCTCTCTAGGCTTGCTATGTATACATTACAATGATGTGTTACACCTTTTCACATCCTCTCATATGTAGAGCTACGTGCTGTCTATCAACACAAAACCCAGCTGCACCTCCCCAGACTTGGGGGCAACCTGTGGGCAGAGGAATACTGCTGGGGAGTAAACTCCTTTGTGGCCTTCCCTTCCCAGAAGAAAGGAACACTATACTTGGGTCAAACCCTCTGGGGAAGCAGCACTGAACTGTGAAGGGCTCACCATCTTTAAGGGGCGCAGGGATTTGACATCTGCTGAAGGCATTTCGGGTGGCGAATCGCATTCCTCCAGAACTGTCACCTCCCCCTTGTAGTTCGAGTCGGAGTAAGCAAGCCACCTGCAACAGCCAGCAGAAATTCAGCTCATTCATTCATTCATTAGACTACAAAGATCTTATTACAATTATTTTCCTTTCTGCACTCCTAAGAGCTAGATGATGTTTTAGACACTGGCAGCACATCTGGCAACATCACTGCTGAGATGATCTCGGTTTCTGACAGTCCAAGCTAAATATAAGTGAAAGAGAAGATTATCAATTTGTTCACTCATTTTAAAAGGCATTTTGGCACACTATGAATATACAAAATAAGTCAGTACTGAAGATGAGACATTTGCATTGAATTTTACCTGGGATTTCCACCTTAGGAATTAAAAGGCTTCTAAATCAATCCCACTTCATTTCTTCTTCAGTGGAAGTTATTAAATTATGATGATTTACAACACTCCTTTGGAAAGCCATTGTAATTTTGACAGGAAGATTGAAAATGCTGAGACTCCTTCAGACTGCTTTAAATCCAAAAGAAAGCTGAATGCAGGAGTTGGATGCAGGGTTAGCAGACCAAGAAAGGGAGGGAGGAAGAGGCACTGAGCCACAGCAGAGTGATTTTCTTAAAACTGCACAGACCACAAGCAGTTAAAAGTTACACTAAGTTCTACCAAAACTAAACTAAGACTCTGTTTTTAATTCCTTCACCATCTCAAGCTTCACAGATGTATTGTAAGATTGTGGGAAGAAGACTTGGCTCACGTGGAAAGGCAAACTCCAGACTCTTTTAAAAGAACAGCTCATGTCACCCTGCAAGGATTTATGAGAAGAGACACAGAACTCCCAAACTTCAGGAACTGTGAAGTTTGGCCTCTTACCCAGGAAACAGCCTCTCCTGCTCAATACAGCAAGTGCTGGGCTACCAAGGGGCTTGTGCCATGTTGCATCACCTCTGCCCAGAATGTCAGGACATGGCTGCAGCCTGAGAAATGCTGGCATGATGTCACACTCATTTACTGGTTCTCAGCCCCACTGTTGTAACAGGGGGGGTGACTGGGGGGACTATCCAGCCTCCAATGAACTAAAAGCTAATTATAGCTGAGCTGCTGCTTCTATTTAGAAAGCTGCACAAAAACTGAATTACAGACAACTCCTGCCAGCAACTAGGAAAAATGCCTTCAGAAATTTGGTTCCACTACTGGGAGCCCACAGAGCTGAAGGCCAGAGCTGGGAGTATCTGTTGTATCTTAGCTGATTTGCAGCAAACCCCCCCAAATACAGTTCATGTTGCTGACTGACTTTCATCCCGTGATGTGACTCCTCTCCCTGCTGGCAAAATGCTGTTGGAAAGGCTCAGTACTCACACTCCTGACTTGACTCTTAGGTAAGGGTTCCTCTCAACATCCAGCTCTTCCAGATTGGGAATTGCCCCCTGTATGCAGATGGGAAGTCCCTGGGTGCTCCCAGCTGCCAGGCAGAACTCCACCTCTGGGATGCCACAGTCCTGTGGAAACAAAGCAAGGGGCAAGGATTAGCCACACCTGCACAGCCTGGCCCTGAAGCCTTGGTAATGCTCTTCCCCCTGTCTTCTCACCCTTCTGACATAACTCCACAGGCTTCACATGATGGAAGAGGTTTGGGTTTTGAAAAATGGAGACTGGAATCTTTAGAAAAGCTAATGGAAGTAAATTTCCATGTGCCACTAACTTTCAAAGAGGAACTGTGCACTTAGGCCTTGCAGAAAGGTCAGTTTAAATACTCTCCAAGTAAAGGACCTGACAGTATTGTAATACTGACTTTTTTTTTCTCAAGGACAGTGCTTCCACATCACACATACAGATACACATGATGCACACACAGCTAAAAGTTTCTAGAAATGCCTACTGCACTCCCACCTCCTTCCCTCCAGGATAATTAAGTTCTGTAATGAATCCAACTATGGAATTAAGCCATATGAGCTCAATTTTGTGATGTGCTAAATAAATCTACAGCACTTTAGACAAAGAAAGAAAAAGATCAGTTTCACAAAACATCTCTTTTATTAAGTAGACACTTTAGCAATTTTCCTGCTACTATGAAGCAACAACCTCTATTACCACCCTGAAGGTTTACCACTGATAGATTCCACGCTGGAGAACAACTTGTTGAACACAAGATCTTCTCTAGAATTTGCAGGGGTTTTATTGAAGCACCCTCATTTTGTAACATTCATATAAAAAGCTTTGCCAGTACTTTCTCACCCAGCACTCAGACACACCATGGACCAGCAAGGGTCACCTGGAAGCCCCTGGGTCTGCAGGGCTGTCCAGAGCAGCCCCCCTGTTACAGCCAAAGGGGGGTCAATGTGCTCTCAGCCTGCTCAGCCGTGGCTGGAAAACTTCAGTCCTCAGTGACAACTTCACAGCACCTTCCTCCTGTCCTCCTGACCCACCTGCACTAGGCCAAAGAGCTTGGCTGGCATGAAGAGATCCCCAAAGCCCTCTGTGGGGCTGCAGCAAGATGCCCCCTGCACTACAGAGAAGCTCAGAGAATCACCTGCCACTGCACCTGAGGAGCCAGGAGGTCACATCATGACACGGACTGTGGCTTCTGCCAGGCCCAAGGGGGAAAAAAACATGAGCACCAAGGGCATGCAAGGTCCCAAAGTCACAGCACCTCCTGCCATGGCAGCACCTGCACGCTGGCCTTTGTCACCCAGGTTCTGAGCAGGAGCCTGCCCCTTGGATAGTGTGTTTCAGGAGCTATTTAGCTGTCAGCAAGAAGTGTGGCAGCTCTAACACATGGACTTCAGGGTATTATTTCTCGTTCCTCAGGAGACCTGCAGTAGCACAGTGGGCTACTCTGGAAGCTCTCCCTCCTGCACAATCACGTTTCCTCTCTATTGTACCTTGCAAACAATGCATGCTATTTGTTTGGAGAGCAAAACCTGCAACAGCAGAGTTTTTATTTTCAGATGAGTAAAACCAGGAAAAAAGCCTTTCTAGTACAATGCTACTTTATGACAAAGTGCTAAGGAACTTGATTCTAAGGGTAATGCTAGGCAAGTTTTAAAAAATAAATAAATTTCCCCATAGTTTTCACATGTGTATGTATCTTGCTAAAATCACATTTAAGAAATATTTGAAGTCTGTGGGTTTTATCTAATAATACCTGATAAGGCTGAAATCTGTAAATCCAACAATAAAGGCTGATACAGACAATCAGAAGTTGCACCTGTAAGAATTCCACAAATAAAGATGCTAGACTCTTAATGGTTTCAGATAAATTCTGAAACAAAGCACCTACAAGGCCAGACAAGTAGCAAAATAAAGTCTCTGCTTGTGGGCTCAGACAGAATATGAGATGGAGTATGTTTAATTTTAATTCAGTAGGAGGGAGGCTTTTGTTTTTGTTTCTCCTGTAAGATTGGAAAAAGCCAGTCTGTATTCTCTTTCCAAGTCTGCTCTCCTGACTCTGAAGCTCACGAGGCTCCAGCTCAAGAGATGACAAATGCAGCAGGGTGGGTAGAACACAAGGACTCATAATTACTTCTATCCTATTTGTCACCATCTCTCTCCAGCCAGATTTTGACAGTCATAAAAAACCCTCTACTCACTGTGATGGTATTTTTGTGTGTACTAGATTAAGTCCACAAACTTCTTCCTTAAAGTGTCACACAGTAAAGTGAAGTCTTCACCAAACCCCATTCAAATATCTATTTTTAAAGGGAGTGACAGGTTTGAGCAAAATGTACATCCTGCGTTCTAAGCACATTTTTTTAAAGCCACTAATACACTTTTTGCCTTGAATATTGAGTGCAATTTACCTGTATTTAATGCACAGGCTGCAGAAGATGGTAACATTCATTACTGGTGTGTGAGATGAACACCATGTATTTGCAGATGTAAGCTCAAATACTGTGCCATTAGTTTATACAAGTCAAGCATGCAAACTTTAGCTTGGCAAATATTTGCCCTAGCATGTTCATATTTGCCTGAGCAGACTTAATGGGCATCATTTCTTCCAGAGGCTTCTTTAGCATTCCTAATAAAGCCACCAGCTTCAGAAACCCCATGCAAACCACACAAATACGAGAGCACTCAGGTTGAGACCCAGAGCCTTCAGTCCAAAGCCCTTTCAATGATAACACACAAGCAGCAAATGCTTGGGTAGGTCACAGCCTCCAGGCACCCCACTCTGCCTTCCTTTAGTCCCTGGTGTTCCCCTCCTACCTCCACATAATCATCCTGGAGTGCCCCTGCTTCCCCCAAGGTCTTTAGGGAGCTGGGATCCTCACAAAAGCACAGGGAATACTCAGTCAGCTCACAGAGGACACTTCCAGAAGAGCAGCATGGCCCTCAGCACAGAGGGGAAGGCTTCTTTTGAACAGGGTTAAGACCACAGCATGAAAAATGACTCTTTGCTGGCATCCCTGACATTCTTCCAGCCCGACCAAGAGCTGTGCCAGAAGTGACAGACCTGGAGCCTTCGAGCCCCTCCAGGTGGGCTTGGGTGTTTATTTTCCTTCTGGATCCAGAGTTACAGCCCTAACAGCACCAGCAGGACAAATAAACTCAGCCCTGTCAGGTCTTCTCCTTGGACCTCCAAGCTGTGGTGCCCAAAGTGATCAAAACAGCCTATTCAGCTGGGGTAGCTTTTTATGGCAACAACAGGACAAAGAATGACTCAAGTCTGGCTTTTGAAGCAAAATGGCAGCCCAAGGATGAGAGAAGGGGCTGCTGAAAACCAGGCCTAATTAGTTTTGGTATTCACATGATTGCCTTTTACTACAGTCTAGACACACACATTACTTTGGGTACATGGTTTGTCCTTAGGACATAACAGATGTCTAGATTGTTTTCTGCAGATTTATTTTTTTTAAATATTACTCTGTTGGTCCTCCAGGCTTTTTTTATCCAATTCTTGCTCCCAGTGCTCCAGCTTGCTCCATTCTTGCTACCACCCATCACCACCAAACCAAACTACAGGATTCAACAGGGCTGGTAGCAAAATAAAATAATATTAAAGAAATTAATGATTACTGTCTTGTAAATACAATCTGAAGCTACCGGGTGTTTCCCTATGGCATCTGACAAAGTAGTCCCTGCTGAAATTATTGACTTCTTTTCACCTGGCAGACCACACAAACAAAAGAGACACACACCCTTCATGTAATCCTGTGACCAAACCCATGACAAAGAGCTTTCCTTGAGGAGAGTCCATAAGGAACCCAGTTACTGCCTGCCCAACCATCTTGCAGGCAGGGATTAGGAAGTGCTGCCTCAGATCTCCTGTCACCCTGCAAAACAGCAGCTGACAAGATTATTCCAGAATGGAGACCTCAGAACAATCCTTAGCTCATCTTTGGGAACATAACATTTAGTATCCTCCAGCAACAGATGGGAAAGGCCTTCCAATTGCTCAGGTCAGTGCCTGGCCTTGCAGCAGGCCAGAGAAGTGGCTTTGCTAAAGTGACTGTGCTGCAGGAGCTGCCCTGACCCTGGGTGTCCAGCAGACCCTGCTGGCCTAGGCTCACACTGACTTGCCTGGGTGCAATTCAGACACGTCTTTCACTTCACTGGCTGCACAATCTGTTTCTTTGGAAACTCCTCCCCACAAGTTCCTTGGACTTGAATACACGTGGGTACACCTAATGCTCACCCACAGCTGGGCAGGCCATAAGCTAACCACAAAGCTGACAGAAAATTTGCTTTTTGGGGAGGCCTGAAGCCAAATCAACAGCACAAAGCCACTGGCAGACTGTTTTTCAGCCAATTTGCTAGTAAAAAATAACTAAAAATAATATTAAATGTACCTCCTACGGCTTCTTTAGTAAAAATCTGATTTCCTCTTCTTGGCAAGCCATTGTCTTCTCAAACATTCAAATCTGATAATCAACCAGCCATTAAACAAGCACCATAAAAAGGCACTTGAAGAACCAGAAGACAAGCCAGTCAACCTGGACACAGAGCCAGGATGGCCAAACTAGTCAGGGGAAAAGCCACTTTGCTACCCAGACCATGTCAAAGAGAATGACACAAAAATGTGATCCTGCAGGTCACACACACAAGAGAAACAGCCTGAAAGAGAACCAGCTGTTTGTCAAGTGAAACCAATGCCCCTATCTTTCACAAAAGGTGTACAAAAATAAGGGAGCACTCTCAAGTGAAACCAATGCCCCTATCTTTCACAAAAAGTATATAAAAATAAGGGAGCACTCGGGCAAGCTACCTTCTAGAAGTACTTCCACAACCTAAAAAAGGAGGGATGCTTTCCCAAATCAAGGTTTAGAGGACAAAACTGAGTTCCATGACCCTCTCTAGCTCCACAGAGCCCTCTGGAGCAGCAGCAAAGCCCTCCTCACCAACCACACCTGCCAGAGCTGTAAGTTCCCCAAGGACAGGGTTGGTTACTGAGCTGGTGTGCTGTAACAAAGCTTTCCATCTGTGCTCCACATAAATGAACCACATACTGGAAGAAGAGCAAAGGTCAAACCTCTTTAGCTGCACCACAAAGATTTTTATCAGGCATGATGAAGCTAAACACAGCATCTTTCCTATTCAAGAGTTTTCTTTCATACCCTTGACACATCCAGCTTCCCTTGGATTCAGACCATAATTCACATGTTATTGTGGAATACCTTTATTTATTTAGTTGCCTTCCTGTTATACACTGGTCAAAGGTTTTTGTTTAGCTCAAATAAATGTTAACCTCATTATTCTTGCCTTCAGCTAGCTTATTTTGAACTAATTTATTGTTAGGTGTTTTAAGAGAATGAAAAAGTATTTCTAATGGTTCTGACATTAGGCTCCTACACTCATGACAAAAAGGTTCTAAATTTCAGAGAGAGCTCTATTCCAGCAGAGAACAGAGAAAGCACTTTACTGAAAACCTTTCACATTGTGATACAATGATAATTCACTCAGTAATGGCCACTGCCCTGTGAATAACTGGAATGTTACACGAAACAACGAGAGCACTAAGTCTTCTTAAGTCACAAGATCTGGTAAATATATTCCTCATTCACTGAATAACAATGGGTGCATTCTGTTTGGGCTTAGACATTTGATCCTTATCTTTTCAACAGAAAGCCTTTTAAACTTCTGGCTGTAGGCAGGGCCACATGCTGTAGGTGTACCCCTCGTCCATATGGAAACCCTACAGATGGCACAAAGCTGTGGAGGGAACAACATTTTTGGAGGCCACACTGTACAAATGGGACTGGAAACCCAACCCCTACCTTGTGAAACAGAAGCCACACAGACACAGTACACAGCTTAAGCTGAAGATAAATCTTCCTTGAAATATATTAATTGATTCCATTTACTTTCAGATAACTGGAGAGGCAAACATCTAAAAGGAGTGAGTATCAATCTGCTCATTAACTCAGGAAGAAAGGGAGCACAGCAAAAGGCCTAGAATTTATCTGGAAGGTGAAAAACTGATTCACAGGAAATCTGAATTAAGTCAGAAACATTGTCCATTGTTGGCACCACACCACTAGTCCCAACAAATCAACTGTATGTCAGCACATTATTGAGGAAGTCTGTACCTTTGTTACGTGCTTGATCGAACCAACCGAGAGGTTTCTTCCATGATGTTTCACGCCTGGGGGATCCCAAAGGTGATCCAGCACAGCCTCTCCTTCTTCTAGGACATATTTTCGACCCTGGAACTTTGGTTTCTCATAAAATATCCAGCTGTAAGAAGGATATCATGAGCTGAGTTGTTATTGTTAGGTAAGACTGTCTTTACAGAGCACACCTGATGGAAAGCCCAGTAACAAGCTCTTCTTACCAAGGCAGCCATCACATCATTCTTACACCTCAGGACGTAGCCTAACATAACTTGAAATATTAGCTGCTGAAAATACAGCTAAAACACAATGTGAATAAGCACATTTTCCCAGAGCTTATTTTCCCAGAGCAAATCCTGTCACATCAAAACAAGTCCTGTTCAGGCAGGTGCTACGTGAGGAATAAAACATATTATTAATGGCATCCAGCATTTCTGAGGGTGTGAAAGAAACGTATGCAGAATCACAGAGGGCTGTCTCCAAAGGGCAGAGATGTGCCATGCACTGCTCCTGTGGCTGACAGCCAGAACCATCCTCTGCCACAGCACCAGTTAAAGTCCAGTGCAACCACTGACACAGATCCAGCCCCAGCTTCCCAAAGCAAACCCTGGCAAAGGTACTTGTGCATCTCCCTCTGCATCCACATTCCTCTAAATGCTACATAAACCCAGCAGCTGAGAGTGCTCATGTGATGGTCCTTTGGCAGCAGCAACTGTGCAATGCAACTGAGCTGTAAACCCCACCATTTTTTGTGTGGTGCTTCTGCCCATGATTACGACTGCTCTGCCTCAGCACTTCAGGCAAGAACTCTAAACTTCCTTGTGGCTCCATTAGAAACGTCCTGTTTGAAGCTAGCTCCTGGGAGAAACAATACTGGGGGGGTTTTGTACTGCTCAGTTTGGAGCCTTGTCTCATGCTTTTTTCATTGGGATCAGTCTAATCACAAAGAAACAAAAAGACACTCTTGCAGATCAGACGTGTGTCATAAATGGAAGAAATAAAAATACACACATGCAGTCTTTTGGAAAGGCTCTATGAAAGTAGGACCTGGATTTCTTACCATCCTCGAACTATCCTGAGCAATGCTCCAACGGGAAAGATCCACGATGAGGTATCGAGCACATCAGAATGAACTTCTTGTTTACTTTTGCTGCCATAAGTGTCATAAATAATGATCTGAAACAACATACAAGGAAATGAGGGCCCATTTCAACACAGAGTACAGACACGTGGGGTTTTTTGCTTGCAATTTGTGCCCACTCAGCTGCACATTTTCTTCTTTTATGAAACACTCTACTGAATGAAAACAATGATTGCTGAGAAAAACTAGTAAAATTACTAGTGGCAGGATTTTTAATAACATATTCTCATTGTTAACATGCCCAAACATAGGCAAGTAATACATAAAAATGCGTAAAACTAGGTTAATAACTTCAGATGCTTTGCATT
Organism: Dendrocincla tyrannina; assembly: GCA_035047865.1. Classification (NCBI taxonomy): domain Eukaryota; kingdom Metazoa; phylum Chordata; class Aves; order Passeriformes; family Dendrocolaptidae; genus Dendrocincla; species Dendrocincla tyrannina. Next base: position 4,432,752 of record JAWWMP010000001.1, on the reverse strand, counting down.
CAAAAATCTTGGTCTAACAAGTTATTCCATGTGTCTTAATGATTTATGTGACAAATTCTGCTTACCTTTCCTGGTCTTGGATTGTATTTGAGACTTGCCCTGTCAATGAGGTTCTGAAATTAAAAGGATATGGCAAACAACAATTAACACGTGTATACAAGTGTCACTAGTAGAAACCACCAAGGTTTGTTTCACTGCCATTCAGAGCTGGTGTTTAACAGAATTTAACAGAAGTTTAACAGAATTAACCAGCAGAAAGTGGCATGTGCTAGAAAGGAGGAACTACGCAGTGATAACCTTTCCAGATGCATCACCCTGTCCCAGCAGGCAATCACCTGCATTTCTGAACAGTGGAAAATCCAGGAGATTGCTCTAACACACACTGAAGAATTCCCAACATCCTGGAAAGTTCTTCCCTTGCACATTTGGGCTACGTGGCACGTGAAAATTCTAAACATTGGAAGAACTGTTTCCATACCCTCTGTGATTTAAATAAACTAAAAAGGAATGTTAATCTGTGGAAGGAGCTACATGATTTGGTAACTCAGCTGTAATTTGTAGAGGGCACTCTGATGAAACAATCAAACAGCCCAGCAAGCAGCTGTTTGTATCTTTTTGGACAAAGCTCTATTAATCTCAGAAGTGAAAGAAATAAAAGAACAGCTTTCAAACAAAAGGCAACTTCGGTACCTTCAGGTTGAAATGCCCTTAAACATAGACACATTATGCTATTATAGAAACTTGCTCTTATGCACATTTTCCTATTAGGTTTTCTGTTCACATGTTCTGTTTTACAGGTAAGTCACTTTCAGCTGTGTGCTGAGCCAAGAACATTATGTTTTAAAAGTTATGTTATCAGAAGATTTTTTTTAAACTATGAAAGAGCCTAATTACTTCTGATGACAGAATTACTTTTTGATTACTTTTATGATAAAATAATTATTTTTGCTTACTTTTGTGATAAAAGAATTAATTAAGAGAGCAAGGAGAATAGGGAGACAGCCACTTTGAATGTGGGCTGCTCCCTTTGATTAGAAACTTTATGTGACATGCCATCTTACCTCTGCCAGCTCTCCCAGTGTTGGCACGGCGCCGTCCTGAGCCCAGTGCATCTTTGGCTGCAGCACGTCCTGGAGCAGGCTCCCAAACCTGGGCCCCTTCTCAGCCGAGGAGCTGCTGGCAGATTTCAAATACTGGTAGTACACACTCGTAGGGGGATGTGTGGGAGCAGCACCAGCTTTCTCTGGAACTGATTTACGGGGTGTTTGAGAGGGAGAAGCCGCATCTGGAAGCTGTTCTGGTCGCTCCTGTGAGTCAAGTGGTTCCTTTGAAAGAAGAAATGATTGTTCAGGAAGCAAAGACCTATTTTGATCATTCAGCTGAAGGCTTGTTTTTAAATTCCCTCTCCACTGGCTGGAAAGGCAGTCATCTTCTTTCTCAACATCAAGCGTATTTTCCTCGTATGATGATTCTTCCTCCTCCTCCTCCACTCCATCCTCGTCCTCGTCCTCGCTGAACCGAGCAGTGAACTGCAGGCGCTCCGAAACCGACTGGAGGAGGGAGAGCACAGAAGCGTGATCAGAGCTGTCTTTGGGCCCTGCACCAGCACGGCTCTCCGGGGACACATCCGTGGAGAGCAGCTCCTCCTGGGAGCTGTCATCCTCGTAGATGGGGGACAGGGAGAAGGGGTACACCCGGTAGCGCTTGGCCTCCACGCTCAGGAAGGGCTCCGAGCCACGGCCATCTGCTGCCTCCTTCAGCCCGTGCTCCTGCCCACAGAGACACGCTGGCCCCTGCTCGTCCCCTGCTCTGCCACACCTTAGGTGAGCAGTGTCACCTGAGGGCAAACCAGCAGAAGGAGCAGATCCCGTCTGCGTGGCATCGGTTGAGACCGATTTGTTCTCAGTCTGAAGGGCACCTTCGTAAATGATGCTGAAAGAACTGTTCTCCAGCTGTTCCATTAGTGGAGAAGAGGCCAGAAGTTCTGTTGATTCCTGAATGTCACCACTGCAGTCCAGACCATTTTTTATAAGCTGATCATTTGTCTCCACGCCTTGATCCTTCACTGCTGCCTGCTTCAGAGTCTCCTTGTTCTGGGCAAAGACTGTGCTGAAGCACTGCTCCCCCTCACTGCCCTCTCCAGGAACAGACAGTGCAGGTACAGTGAACTGTGTATCTAACCCACCATTAACTCCCTCTCTCTCACCTGCCCCTTCTGCTAGCTCCCCTTTACTCCCCACTGCCTTTGCATCTCCTAAGGTCACTGTTAGTTGTGCAGGTGCTCCTCTGCAGTGCTCATAAGGACTGTTCACTGCACTGCTTTCCAGAGACACCTGAGGACTGCTTTTATCTTTGCATTCACTCTGCACACCAACAGGTTCTTCCTCAGGCACAAAAGGTGACAAACTAAGCTGTGCCGTTGGCAGTAATGTGCATCCTGGCATATCTGTACTATTGCATGAACCTTCCAGCTGCAATGACAAAAGGATCTCCTCACTCACAGCAGCGTCTCTGTGTACAAAATGCAAAGGTCCCTCAGATTTTCTGCTCGCTGCTGATACTCCAGCTTTGCCAGGCATTTCTGCTGCAGCCAGATGGTCACACCCTGTTCTACTGTGCCTCTCTTCTGCTGGTGTCAGCAGATCTGATTCGGGACTTGCTAAACTGCCAGTGGGAAAACCCCCATTTGTTTGGCAGGCAATTGCATTATTTGGTCCCCTTTCATCTCTCTGGGGCCAGTCTATGCCATTTGCCACGCTATTTGGAAGCGGAGGAGGAGCTGAGCAATGTGCCTTGTCACAGTTTACACCTACACCCCGAGTTTCCTTCAGCTCTGTTGGCCCCTGTGTTTTGGCAGGAAACTTCCCATCCAGATTTAAAGTCTTTGGCGTTTCAGCCTTAGGTTTCGACTCAGCCTTTCCAGAAGGCCTTTTGGTCTCAGTGCCTGGCCACTGACGGGATGCCAGTTTTTGTATGGCTGAGCTGATGACTTCCTCAACTGTCTCTTTTGCTTTCAATGCTAGTGCACTATCTAGGTCAATTTTGTCAGGGATGCAGGAGAGTATCTTTTCATCTTGATTATTTGTACCCACTCTTTCATTCCCTGTAAATGAAGATGAGCCTCCTCCACTGCTCTCATTAAAATCCTTTAATGACTGCACAGCTGACTGGATTTCTTCTCCTTCCAGCTGTACAGTTCCAGCTTTCTGATAATTTAGAATACCCCTGTTTACTAAGCTATCCTTGCTACCACAAGGCTGGCAGACATCAAAGGCTTGCTTTGCTATTATTTCTTCTGTAGCCAAAAGTAAAACTGAATCTACAATTTCTTCAGCTTTCTTAAACAAAACAGCAGCATCTTGGAATGTGGCCTGTCCTTGCCCCTTCACATCTGCATGTTCCCACTGTCCATCACTGGCTCTGTGACTGGAAGAGTTGGTGCTCCCCTGAGCAGTGCCCAGCATCTCCAAGGCAGACACAGAAAGGCTGGAGGCTTCTCTGCATCCCAGAGGAGGTGAAGCGTGCCTGGGGAGGCAAACACCCCCTCCATTTACTCCATCAGCACAGCTATCAAGCACAGGTGGAATAACCTCAGCTGGACACAAAGCTCTTGGGTCTCCTAAGCAAGGTGACCCCTCCTTCCTTCTGTCCTCAGGGGTTATTCTCCTAGACTCTGCAGCTGGAAAAACACAGCTGTCCTGTTCAGAAGCAGCAATCTGGCCATTTGCAGAGCTAGTGGGAGAAGGCTGCATTTTCCCTTGGTTGCCAGATGAACAGTCAAGTACTGTGGGTGATTTTCTAGGCTTATTGCTGCTTTCCTTCTTGGAAGAAAAACTATTACACCGATTTGCAGAAACAGGTGGAGAGTCAGAAATGATGCCCAGAGCACCTTTCTCCCAGGGGAAAGCAGAATGGTTGGTCAAAGGTCTTCCTTCACACCTCATGGCAGAATGAGAAACTGGCAGATTTGTTTCTTGTGACACAGAGACACGAGATTCAAGTTCTGAGGTGCAACCTTCACACTCAGAAGTAACAAGATGAGCCCCAGTTATACCAGCCTTGTCAGGTTTAGAAGCAGCAGGAGTATGATCGTCTGTGGTGATGACAGGACAAGGTGCAGTGTTATCCTCTGTCTTGGCAGGAATGTCTTCAAGAGAAACAGGACTGTGGTTGTGGAGAGGAACAGAGTGTTTTGAGAGGCTCATATCCACAGGCTCAAGGGATTTGCTCTTCTCATATTCGAGATCAGGATGAGAAAGTGTCTCTCTGACATCTTTTAAGCTGCCCTCTCTTTTCCCCAGAATTTTATTCTTGAACTTGGGGCTGGGATGGTGACACTCCTGTATGCACGGAGATACATTGGCAATGTTGTCCACTGCAGCCTCAGAGAAAACCTTCATTGCTTCCACACCCTCAGTTCCTAGACAAGGCAAACCCCCCTGCCCTGTGGTAGCACCCTCAGGATTCTCCACGGGGATTAACTTGTGGCCATTTTGCACAGGCACTCGTCTCCCCGACTCCCCCCCTGAAGCAGTCAGAGCACCTGCGGCCATGCCCTCTCCTCTGCATTCCATGCCAAGTGAGGGGGATACTTGCTCATTACAAGGCAAAAGAACAGCAGCAGGGAAGTTCTGTGCATTCTGTTCTCTTTCTACAGCTGCCACAATATTCTGTGGACCATTTTTTCTTGGATGACCATCTCTGCTTGCACACCCAGCTTGCTGATCTGCTTGCTGCTGAGATGCAGTGGTGCCAAAATGAGGCACCTGGCCACCCAGTGTTTGCTCTGAGTGATTGTCCATTTGGTGAGCACAGCAAAGTTCTCCCTTGCTCACCTGCAGTTCTCCATTACCTGTATTACTTTTTGACTTGGGTGAATGCAAACAATCCTCCTTATTAGCTGCTTTACTGCAATCATTTTCCTTATCCAAGTTTAAAGTGGCATTTTTGTTTGTCTGCACCAGAGCTCCTCCTCCTCCTCGCAGTCCACCTTCTTCTCCAACCAAGTCGTTTGCAGAACTCACTCTGAGGGAAGGAGTCAGCTGGGCAGTGGAATTGGTAAGGATCTCGCCGTTCCTACTGCCAAAGGACAGGAGTGAGTCTAGTGAATGAGTCCTTTTGACCTGTGCTGCAGCAAAAGCAGGTGTGTGCCTCAAGAGGGGCTCACGACACGCCCCCGTGGATGGAGCTGTGGCCTTCCCAGTTATCCCACGTTTACTCCTGTCCAAGCCCTGCTGAGCTTTCCCACTCTGTGTGCTCCCCCTTCTCACCACAGCAGGATTTATCAGGGCCTCATCTTGGGGATCCTTCCCCTCCTCTCTTCCGTTCTCTTCTGCCAGGTGTCCTGACTCCAGAGAGGGAGCCCTTTGGATTTCCCCATTCTCTCTGCCCGTTGAGGCGTTCCTGTCCTCAGGCCTTGGCTCTCCCTTCCCCGCTGTTCCCAACTGGCTCCTCAGGAGCTGCCGGATCCTCGCCGAGCCGCGATACGTCGCGTACGTCACCGCGGGCGCCTCTGCTCTCCGCCGGCCGTGCCTGCAACGAGGACCACCAGCATCAGCAGGGCAACAAAGGGGGGCACAAACTGTACATTAATGACAGCACTGGTTATCTCCACAGCTCAGCACACAACGCTGGTTTTCTCCAGCTCCTGCTCTTTCTAAACAGGGGTTTGTGCCACAAATGATACTGGAAAGCCAACTTGAGCTACAAGCAAAGAGTGGATGTTGCTATAACCATCCTCCAGAGCTTGTTTTCTACCAGACAGCAGTTACTGCTTGCAAATGGCACAAGTGGACACCTGCAGTGACAGAAACGAGCACACTTTGGTGGAGATGTTGTATCCTCTACACTCAAAGTGAAGGAAATCGCCTGTACTAACGTTCACTGACATACTGAATGGAAATTTAAATTTCTAACCAAGCTCTTGACAAATTGTTAAGGAACAGAATGAGGAGAAACAAAAAACATGGGAGAAAAAAACCAAAGTATACAACAGGGCATGCTTTTTTGAACCACAGGGTAGTAAGAAAAGAGGGTGAATGGAGATAAGGTAAGCATGAAGACTGTTTGAATGCTGGAAGGAATACCAAAATGAGAAGTCTAGAAATGTGACCAGGTATTGGTAGATCTGGATGTTCATCAGTCTCAAATTCAGCAGTAAAAACCAGTGGCTGCAAAGAGGAAGAAATGAAGAATTGCCACAAAGAACTGTGACCCTGATCCTTCACTGCTCTTTTGAGAATACCAAGAATAAGTTCAGAGCCTGTCCCTTTCCATGTGCTGAAGAAGCAGTTTCTCCTCTCTCTTCAGACCAGCAGACATCCCATTCCTCACCTTTCTCCCTAATGCTCCCCTCTTTTCCCCTACTTTCTTGTCTGCTAAAGAACTCTTGCACTGCCAGCTTGTGCATTCTTTACCTTAGGACAAAGCAGATGCTCACACTGTACCTGAACTGCATTCAGTCCTAAACTAGAGAAAACCCTCTCAAAGTCTGGTGGCTGGAATTAACCATTCACCTGCCTGGGAAATTGTCACACCCATTTCAGAACAGTCTCTTGGGGCAAAAAAACAACAACAAAAAGGTCTTGGCTCAGATTCTCATTTCTAATATAAAAGCTTTGCGATAAATAAATAGAATTAATAGCATTTTTCAAAGCTCTTTGCACCTTGCCATTAGTTTGAATTTGTTGAGAAGCTGTTACAGCTCTTGAGTCGAGAACAAATAACTTAAGTGAGAAATAAAAAATAAACATACTGAGGAAAGTGAAACATTTGAGTGTCATTGAGTAACTGCAACTTCCTATCTTGTCTACAGGAATTCTGAGTATATATTCTCTCAAAAGGTATAGAAGAATATAAAAATGGAGTGGATTTACCAGTCTAAAAATAGAATATATTTTCTGTCAAGATATTAGAGGCTGAGATTCTTACTTCAATATTGATTCTATTTTCAAGAGGGAAATTAGTACTATTGAAGATCACCAGTAAACTCCCTCCTAGTGCAGTATTTGGACAAGCAAGGAGTACAACCAAATTAAAACTGAAATTATTCATAATCATAAACATGAAAAGATATATAAGCAGCCATTTATGCATGTTTTACACTGTCAGGTACTTTCAGGCCAAAATATATGACTGTGGGAATAGAGACTTTGAGAGAGTATCTTTTAAAGCTCCTGAGACCCTAAAAATGGCAGGGGAAGGCTCTGGTGAGTTCGACAGTGCACTACACTCACTCAGCATCAGTCATTGTCATACTAAAAATAAGTCTTAAGAATGTAAGACCTGATCATGCTCTTATTCAGAATTAACCTTACTAAGTAACCTTTCCTGATTTAAATAATCACTATTAAGCTTTTACAAAATCCAGCAGCTCTTCAATGCTTTGGTCAACCTCACAACCAAAAGTTGGTCTACAAGCATCCCGAACCCAGGTAAAATGTCTTCTGAGAAAACAAACACAAGTTTGGCTCCAATTCTCCAAAAAAGTTTTATGGATTCTTGAAAAGCTAAACTCGTATGATCCATGTTTGAAGTGAGCACATGAATGGTATTGAGGGATACCAAGCACTCATTGTCACCAAAGCCAAGCAGGAATGGCTTGATGACAATTAACTTTACTGAGTGTCGGGTGCTTTGTCTGACCCGCAGTGGGAAGAATCCAGAATTTAGGTACAAACACGTGGTGAGAACCAGTGCTCCTACAGAAACTGGGAATGTGCCCTTCCATGGCCTCTCATACCCAACTTTCCCTTCAAATTTTTCACATTGAATTCAGCAATTCTTAAGCCCAAAGCACCCAGACATGGGATGAACAGGTAAATTCTACACAAGGAGAACATGACTCACATCTGTTACACAGACAAAAAAATGTCCTCAGAAGTTTCTTTTTGGTTCTGTGGAGACTTATCCTTGCTCCCCAATCCTTTTTGCTCTCTGTTTGTCTTCTGAGGGAGTTCTATGCTCGGACTGATCGATTTGGAGTCTGAGCAGAACTTTGCCAACAGCCCCTATAGTCCTAATGCCTTCACTTTTAGAGCACATGGAAGTGTGTTCAGCCTGAACTCTCCCAAGCACACTAAGACATTTAAAAAATGAAAGCCCATGCCCCTATGAGGCAGCAGCAATTCAGCTGTGAGCCTCATGGAACACATTTAGAAGCAGGCTGTGTCACAAAAAACCTTCTGAAAGTGTCACTAGACACTCGTTTCATTTCTGATCACTGCAAGAAGATGTCAGTTCAGAACTTACCTTAAAAACTCTGCAGATTTGTTTTTTCCAGCTCATGAGGATGCAGATGAAAGCCTGATTATACAAAGAACCCAGTGTGCCTTCTGTCACATATTTCAGATACTGGGAGATCCCTTCTTCCCCATGGTCACGGGAAGCTATTCAATTCCCCATAAAGCCTTGATTCAGTTTCACAAAAGACTTTGACAGCAACAAGAGAGGATGTCAACATGAGTTACGTTACATTTGTCAAAAGTAGGTGCTTGTGGGCATTTCTTCTATTGTGGAAAAGGTATAAAAAGTTAAAGGGGGACTAACTCGAGGAGGGGAGGGAAACATCTCCTGACGTGTCATATGACAAACATCTTGTGTAACTTGCCCAAAAGTGGCATTAGTTATCAAGCAGCCTGTTGATTCTGAAACAGGAGGAGACACAGCACCTTCAGTGCCTCATCTCAGTGATCCACACTGACTACACTGCTTGCATCTTTTTCATGTAAGCTCATGTAAGATATTCATAAATGGGTAAAATAAATGACTTACTGAAAAAAAAGGACACTGTGGGCTAACTGAATAGTTGCTATACACAACTCAGATGAAAGAAAACAACTTTTTAGCCAGAGGGCATAACTTCATGCTTTAAATCTGCAGTCTGAAATACTCAAGTGTCCTGGGACTTCACCACGTGTGTTTGGAAAGGTCAAAAGTTTGGTGGGACAAAGTGATTTGCACACCATTGATTCTGCAGGAAATTTCAAAGTCGGTGTTCTGTAAGGACAATTAAGAGTCAATGACAATTTCAATAAAAGCAAAAGCAGTCTCTGTGACCTTGGAAGGAATGCTTTTCCTTCCCCTTGCCCTTTAGGGTAGTACTGCTTGCTAATCAGCAGTGAAGGTGCAGGTGTGAAGATGAGGCTCTTATTGACAAAGTAAAGGCTCAGGAAGCCTGAACAGTTACACTGCAGGCACCTCTGTAACCTTAGAATCACACTGGAAAACTGTGTTTTTAAGAAACAGTTTCTCACCTGAATACATTGCATGGCTGAACAACCCTACCAAAAAAAAAAGATTCCGTGGAACAAACCAGTGAATTAATTTTCAGCCTGATTAATTTACTCCTAAAATACAACGTTTCATTCTTCAGAAACACAACAGAACCCTTTGCTTTGGGGCCAAGCAGAACCTTTCCTCTGGCCCACATGCCAGCCCTGGGATTCAGCTGCCCACAGCTGCAATGGGGCACTGCCTCAGCACAGCTCCCACCCTGACAAGGTTGATTCATGCAGGGTTGGGCTCCCACCAGAATCTGAAAGCCTGTGGGGACTCTCAAAGGGTGGTTCAAATCAAGGTGGGCCCAGAGATGTGGCTGAAAGAAGAGACTTATGAACAAAGAAATGAAACCCTCTGCTGGAGTGACCTAACACCAACTCCTTCCATGGGCACTTGGGTATACCCCAGCATCACTGCTGGAGCCTGCTCTGCACAGCTCACCCCTGGGATCTGGGGCAGCACGAGCCTGCTCCTTTCCCCAGGACAGCCTCCTGAATCAATTCTGGGCTGTGTTTGGCTGCCCTGAAGGGTGGAGCTGCCCACACAGTTCATGCCCCTCTCAAGGGGCAGCAGGTCACTCTCTGCAGTGACTCCCTGCCCACCTGAGCACCAGCAACTGGACAACACTGTACTCCATGGCCAGCTCCGAAGGCAGGAGCCAGAGAGCCACCAGAAGATGAATTACTGCATCCCTCTCCTCTGTGCCCATCTCCCCACCCCAGGATGAGTGTCTCTGCCCCCCACTCGTCCTTGTGCTGCTTCGGGTGCCTGTGCAGCACGCTGGATCAGGGCATTAAACCCGAGATGAACTGACCTGGGTCCAAGCAGCAGTGCTTGGCAGGGCCACCCAGAGCCCACGCTGTCCTGCTGCTCCCCAGAGGCACCACCAAGGGAACCTCTCCCTGCAAAGGGCCCAGCTGTCTCTAGAGAACTATATATAGAGGTCTTCACAAAGGGAATCTCTTTGCAGTATTACTGTAATGGAAGCAATCAACACAGTGTTCTTGTTTTCCTCTTACTGTCACGCTGTGGATACACTTCTGGTTTTAAAAGTTCAGGTCTCATTTGTAAAATAGGTTCTGGGCAGGCAATTACAGAGAAGGGCACAGCTGTGATCACAAGATGGATTTGATTCCAACAAATGCAGGAGAAGCAGCAGCTTCCCCACTATTCCTCAGGAGTGACCTGATAAGACTATTGCGTGGAATTAAGTGATTTAATTTCCATTCATTTACTCCTGATTTTCTGCCAAAGGCATCTACAGGGAAAGATGAACACTGCTGCTGCTGCTGCTGGAGTCAAACCCACAACACACAGCCCATCAGACAGATGAAGGGCTGTGTTTATCAGCCAAGCCTGCACCTGGCCAGGAACACAAAGGAGAATGACGAGCTCTGAAACAGCCCTGTTAACCAGAACTATGTGAACAGCAAGGATTTTATCAGATCTACTGCTAGCAGAGCAAAATAAAAGGACAGGATATTTTGACAGTACCAAGGTGGGACACACTAATGCTAACACTAATATAGACCAGTTAGGTGTGTAGCAACAGGTTTACTAGACTACAAAATAAATAAATAAGCTATTCCCTCATAAAACCTGATCATGTATAGCAGAGTAAAACTGTGAACACACTGAGATTTGTTTCTGCTCAAGGAGAATGAATGAGACTGCTTGCAGTGATCTCACTAAGCTATCACCAGTACCTGGCTCCTGGATGGTTTGAGCACTTGCTTTTGAAGTCACCCTCTTCCCTCTTCCACCTGTAGTCAGAACATCCTTGCAGTTGTGAGTTCAGAGTTCCTCCTCACTTCCAAACCCACAAGGTTCATATCAGAAGGGAAAGGCCAGGATCTTGAAATACTTCCCTGAGCTGGGGTATTAGCATCCTAACCAGGATTTGATAATCAAACCTTTTAGTGCAACCTTTATTTTCAGCTCATCAACCACGTTCAGCAACAAGAGGCTTTTTGCTGAGCTCCAGAACAAGCCCTGCAGTTTCATGAGTGCTGCTGTTCTGCACACCACGCACACAGCATCCACTTCTTGTCAAGGGATGTTACAAAAAAATACAAAATAATCCACTAGAAGACAGATAAAAGGCAAGCACTCAGTAGAACAGATCTGGGTCATCGGTCTTTGGGGTGGGGAAAGGAAAACACCTGCCAAAGTCGTGCTCTCAGTCCCTGCAGAAGGCAATACCCACTACAACCCCTGTTGCTGAGCAGAGGACAGGGAGGCACTGCAGGAAGCAGTCTCAATTTGGAAGCCAAAAGGCAATATATGTGTGTAAGGCAAAGAATTTTACATGATAGGAAAGAAAGATAATGGGGGCAAATCTGTGCTTTGTATTTGGCACCTACTTTATGGAATCTTGTTCCCCCTCATGTAGACTTTCAGCAATGAGAAATTAGGTGAAGTGCATCCCCCCTTGTTTCACAGTTTTGTATTTTATTTCATCAGTTAAAGGTATGGGTTTAACATCATTAAGGAGTGCAAAAGCTAAGACTAACCCTGAACCTTCCACTTTTACACTTACCAGTCTGCCACGGGGTAGACTGTTCCACACAGAAGTTGCCATCCTACCTCAGTAAGAGATTTTTCTACACTTCCCAGCAAATACCTTACTTTGCACTTTTCTTTGCTCTTAAAGCCAAATAAGCATTAATTCAAAACTGTACTTTCTCTTTTACTGAGCCTACCCCTTCAGCATTAACCTTTCACTGCAAGGCCAGCTGCTTGTTCACCTCACTTCTTTGCTTCCTCAAGGCAAGGAATCCTCCAACCATCCCAGACAGAAGGAAGATGAAGGGCTGCACTAACAGCAGGCTTAGCCAGCCCATCTGTCCTCAGCCATCTTCAGTGCTGCAATTACGATGTTACTGCCCACTGTCAACTGTTGTCTTAGAGACTTTGCCAAATTTATCATGGTTTTGCTCTCGGTGCTCCTCCTTTACCACTGGCCACTGCTGAGATTGAAGGAGCAGAAGCCTTTAGGGTAACAAATCACCCCTGAGCCAAGCAGCCCTGGTGATGGAGGGAGAACGTGACCCACACGTTCTGTCCCTCACAAACACGTCCTCCACAGGCTGAGCTCATGAATTCCACTCGCCTTGGCTCAAGGCCTGGAAACTGGAATCTTTACCAAGTGCCAGGCCTCCCACTGAGGGCAAGATTAACCTCAGCTGACAGGTCAGAGCAGCCTGATTTCCCTGTATTTTGTAAAATACTGCTTTGAGGACAAGAGGTTAATGAGCTTGTCTGAGCAGAGGCATCTGAGACCATTTGTTTGGTGGGTATTTCAGACCTGAGAGGTTGGTTGGTTTGGGCTATTTTTTTTTAAATAGCCCAGTGGGATTATGCAATGTAACAACCATCCCTCTTTCATTTATCACTGCAACCTCCTTGCTAACCACAGATAACCTCGAATGCATATTTCCCAGGAGTTTAGAATTAACAAATTCATTTACATGTTCCTCATGACAAAGGAACTGTTCCAGGGTTAATAATGCAGTGGTATCAAGGACCTGTAAAGCCCTCTGCCTCGTTTTGCCTCTACATTGAATGCTAAAATTCGAGTTTAACATAACAATCAATGGAATCAATAATGCCCCTGACTTACATGGCTCACTAGCACGTCCCATACGTCTTGGAGGATTCCATCTCCAAGTGATTATGTTCACACTGTCCTTTCCCTTCGTGGTGCCCACACTGTCCTGTTCCCTTGTGCTACTCCTCTCCCCCTTCCCCTCATCGTGACTCCTGTGCTTTTAGCACCCACTTCCATCTACTCTGGGCTTTCTGCAAGACTCCCCAGCAAACCAGCAGCAGCCATGAGCACTTTTACAGTTTAACCACGCTAAATGAATCCCAGTTAGTTAATATTTAGTGAAGAAGCCAGCTAGAACTGAAAAGAATAAGCTGCTCTACACACTTTAAACTTTTATAAAGGAAAAGAGAACAAACCCAGCACAATCATTTCCATATGAGAGAAAAAAAGAGGTATCCTTGATTCAAACTTTTTAAAAAGGTCATGAGTGCAAACCTCTGCTTTTACATTGTCATTTCAATTTCTCTTCACTAATTGCTTCAGAAAAGCAGTTCACATTGTGTGGTCAGGCAGAGAAAACCATAACAGAAGTGACACAGAGATTGTCTAACTTGTTAGCATCCCGAGCCAAAGAGGGCAGAATGTACACTGTACTGTTGAAAATGAGCTTAAAAGGAAAAAGCCTAGCTTAATGTTTGCCATCATTACAAAAATATCATTTTTCTTCCACTTAAAAAAGTCATTTTCCATGGAAAATCCTCATTCTCTGCATAGACCAACCTACCCTTACCTCCAAAGTAGCAACATACATTTTTATTTCTCTGTGCTTGCTTGGCCATGAGACAGGTGAGCCACCCTGAGCAGAATCTACACTGATCTGCATACACTACCCAACGGTACAGGACAATGCCAAAACATGGTCAGTTGAAAATGCCAACTACAGCTCTGGCTTCAAGAAAACAAAAAAAACCATTTGCATGGCGCAAAGAGGTCACTTCAGTGAGTTAACACCCACCCACACCTTCCAAACTCTGAAAACTTTTATTAGTGCCAGATTTATTAATCCACATCACTCTGAAGAGCTCACAAGCAGCAAATGAAGATGCTGTAAACTGTGCACACAGAGGGGAGGATGCACCACAGGAACAGCAAAGAGCAGCACGACACTGAGGCAGCAGCCTGGCCTGTCCTGCAGGTTTGAAGAAATCCACAGTTTGGCTGGGAACTAGAGCAAATAACAAACACAGTGCTCCTGGCCATCTCAGGTAACAGCTGAGGGGAGGAGAAATTTGCTGCTGTATTGATCAAAGCAGTGGTGGTGCTGAGCTGCAACATCTGGCTTGGAACAAGCCTAGTCAGATTTGTTACTCTGATAAGAGCCTGTAATAAAAACCAGCTGACCACACCACAGACCAAACCAGAGTCCTCATGAGAGCACAGCCACTGTTATTATTAATTACAGCAGTGCTGTATATTGCTGGTGGAAATACAGGTTTAATTTCACCTAAATTGCTATCATATCCTGATCAGCCAATACCTTTATATTATCATTGTTCTGCTGTATAGGGGAGGACAGAGTGCTGGACACACCCCCAGTATGGAAATGGAATTCAATAAGCAGCTATTTTGGGTATTTCTGACCTCCTATTTGGAGATGAAACAAACACCTCACGTGCCACCAATAAACATACTGAGCACAACTCAAATTAGTTTAAAACCTTAAAAAAAGGGTCTTTCTTCTCGGTACATCCTCCCATTCTGCAATACAAGCAGGAGCACTCTGAGAATTATTGGTTACCTCTAATTATTACTTTCAGATTTGAAATAAATACTGTGGGTCATATTGAAAATCTGAGTAAACATTATTTAGAGATCCATTGTCCATGAGCAACCCTTCAAAAACTGGACAGGTCCCATGGGTGTACATCCGTAACTCCAAACCCGTGCTGTGCTGACCCATGCATAGTCAAATTTGCAACATAACAGCTACAAATGTTTTTGGAAAACTAATACCTATTTTTATGACAGAAGAGATTTTGTAGTATACAGTGAGAACCACAGCCAATGTTTTCACTTTTCTGCTCTCAAACACAGAATGGTGCCCTTGGCATAATTTAAAAAAAAAAATAAATCTTGTTTTGAAGTATTACGGGACTGTTAAGGATGCTCTGTACTTGGGCTAATTGAGTGCTTTACATAACCCTCTTTACATTCCAGGAAAATGCCAAAGAACAAGGGACAAAAAACCCACATAAGCAAGAATCACCAAGTCTCTTTAGGATATTTGCTACTGGAGTTGTGCAGGAATTCCAGCCAGGGACACTCCAGCCATCCTGACAGACACTTGTCATGCAGTCAGTGGAACTTAGTGTAGTTCTGTGTGTACACACACAAACATCAACATATTTAAAAATTAACTACAAAACTTACTTTTGTGCATCTGCAGACTGTTTCCTGGCTCCTTGCAGGTCCTGTGAGATCTCTTTCCCAATATTGTTTAAGATGGCTTCATCTTTATTCACAGAATCTTCTTTTACCCTGGCTGTAGAACAGACAGGCTCTTCAGTTCTCGGGGGCTTTGGCTGCACATCCTTTGGAAGGGTATTTGTGTTCTGTAAATCCTTTTCACATCTGCTGGGCTCGTCTTGGAAGGTAGAGGGTTTAGCTTCTACCAAAGAAGATTTTGTTGCAATATTAAATAAGCTTCCAAGGAAATGAAAAAAACCTTCTCGGGGTTGCTTGTCTTTGTCTGCTGTTTTGACTCCAGGAGTCAAACTAGGAAGGCTATTAGCTTTTTTCAGTTCCTCCTGGATTTCAGACTTGCTAAGTTCTTCTGTGGAATGGTTCTTCTCTTCATTTGGACAAGCCTAAGACGGATACAAGAAAAGCACATAATGTTTCCTTTCATTTTCACACATTCTCAAATTCCTTAATTTTAATGTGCTCCTATGCATTGTATTCCTTTCAGGAGATGTGTTGTTTAAAGGTTCATCTTTAAGATCATAGCCCAGTGTTTGCTCTGCTTTCTTTCTGTACTAAACAGATCCCTTTCTACAAAAAGCCAAAGGGCTACCCAGGCTCAAAGATTCCCAAAGCAGCTGCTGTGGAAATAAATCCACAAGGACAGATGGCAACAATTGCTTCAGCTGGCTGAACCAACTTGGGGAAGAAGCAAGGAGCAGTATTTCACACTTCAGACTGGTGCCCTCAAAGAGCACAGCTTCACCGACACATCTGTTTGGTGCTTGGCAGATGTCTCAGCTTGCACACCCAGGCAAGGACAGCACAGCAGGACACAAACACCCCCCAGCCTTCAAGGTGGGCTGCTCTGCTCCTGTGCAAACCAGGGAGAACTGAGAATGTGGATAAAGCGATGTCAACTCACGTCCCAGAGACTGACCCTGTCCTCAGACTGCCCCCTTTGGCCCTTCAGCTGCACAGCTCTCATTCCTCATGGCTTTGTCGTCTCCCACAGCTGCACAGTCTGCACAGCCAAGTTGTGCACACAGCCAAGGTCCTACTGAAAAGAGCCAGCACCAAGGCAGGGCTTCACCTCCCAGACCCCACACGTTGACCTGTGTCCTCAGCTCAGCTGAGCATCCATGCCCAGAGGCAGGGCAAGCTCTGCTCCTGGCCCCTTTCTGCCCTTGGCCTTCCTTGCTGTCAGCTCCTCTTACCGACACAGGGACCTGTCCAAGCTCACGTTACTTCTGCCAAGAGCATCTGCCCTCAGACGTGATGCAGCTTCACTGCAAGGCTTCACAAGCACCACATGGGAGCACATTTTCAGCTCCACCATCTGCAAATGTTTCTTCCTGGGACTAAAGTTTTCTGGGAAGCACCTGCCCCCCATCCTCACCCTTCCCAGTGGTTCCATATGCTGTTGCTACCCAGTTCATCTTTACAGCACAATCCTTGTCATTTCAATTCCTGATGCAAGCCAGTTTATTAAAAGAGAATAAAGTGGCTTAGATGAAATCTACCCTGCTCAACAGGAGTGGGAAAGGAGAACACGAACAAAAAGTCCTATGCAAATTTTAGTTGTGTCAACAATACACTTGGGTAAGAGTAATTGTTTCAAATTGGGTAACACCTACCCATCAAACTATGCAGAAAGCTACCATTTTCATTAGGTCACTAATCCGGTTTCCACTTGAAGAGGTGTTTGTTTCAAGTAACCTGAAATAAGCAAGTAGGCTTATTTGTTCATAGTCCTTCTAGGATCACGTTATTGATGGAAAAAATGTTTTAAATTAACACAGTTTAATTCTTGGGAACAGCAGTTTCTTACAAACTTTCAGATTACACTTAGTGATACTGGAGCAGTGGCCTTTAAACTTCTAGCAATCCTTTTGCACCTTTCAAGTACAAAGAGTAGATGCAATTGCTTACTATGAAGTGATCAGATAGATGTGTGTGCTGAAAATGGCTTATGTGAGGACAGAAACCGAAGAGCACTGATTTACCCTTGAGAAGTCCATGCAACCACCCTTTCCTCCACACGGGCCAGACACTTACACAACCACACCAAACTTCCAAGTAAACTTCAGGGAGTGGGCTGAGCCGAACCTTTTTCTTCTTCCCCACATCCTGCACTCATGACCCACAAAGGGATGTAGTCACCCCTGCACTATGAGGCGTTTCCCACTTTACAAGTGGACTCCATGCAATCCCACCCCTGGAAATGAAGTGCATCTCAGCTTCCAAGCTCTGCTGTCACAGGGGCTTCTTTGCCTTTGACTAATACCTCAGCATTCTTCAACACCAGCTTCTGAATCAACTTTCAGTCAGGGAGGGCATTTCTCCCTTGGTCTGTGATTAGCATCATTCACACATATTTGATTTAAAACACTATCTCAGGGCAGAAAATGCACACTAATCTTATTCTCTTCCCTGCACATATAAGCTTTATAAGCTATAAACAATTATAGTACCTATTCCAGTATCTATGACCTTAACAACCAAATGCATTAACTGGAAATTGCTACACTCAAAACTTGTCAACATGTTCATACTATGTTTTTTGGTTGGTTGTTGTTTTTGTGGTTGTTGTTTGGTGAGGGTTTTGCCCATTTTTTTCAAACCATCTCTCTGCAGGAAGTAGTGATCTAGGGGTTTTTTCCCATTAGGAACTGAGACTTCAAATACAGCTAAATCTCTACATGTGAAATTCTTCTCCGAGCAGCTCTGAGACACAAGACTTGTAAAGACTGGGCTGCTTATTTGTAAGCATAATTTATGCCCTGCTTGAAAAGCTGTTTTGTAGTCTCTGCTTCCAGAAACAGCAATCTATTTAGACTTTCCTTCCTCTTTAATCTTCCTTTCTTTACTTAACTTTTGGTAAATCAAAAGAACAGGAAGCTGTAATATGAAAGGGTCCTTCCATACCTTTAACCATAAATAGCTTCTTGCATAAAAAAGGCCCCAGAGAACATTTACATTGTGCTTATTTGAAGATATACGTGGATATTAAGTCCTAACGCAGAAACTATGCAAATCCTTCTTTCTTCCCTTCAATATAATCAATCCTGCTCTCCATATACTCCCCCTCCTGCTCCACTTTGCCATAACAGACAGGATGAGCTATTGGTGCTTTATCATTTGCACACAAAATCCCAACTCAAAGTCTGAGCCCCTGTTCAGGCACTACACAGGCAATCCTGCTCCTGCTGCAGATTTTGAAGTTTGTATTTTAAGATGATGCCATATTCAAATTACTGAGAAAAAGCACATGATCTTACTTACTGTAAAGGTAGGAAGGCTTTAGCACAGCAGGAGCCTTCAGGCACAGGTGCCTGATGAGAACAGCAGTATGATGGCAATTCCAGGAGCCAGCAGCACAGTAACTTTCACCCATCATTCCTCTCTCTGACAGAAGCCCCCAGCAAACAAGGCAAGGGCACAGGGTACTTCTAAAGTAATCCTTTCCCTGGTATATCCCACCAGTTTTCACCAGCCACGGCCTTTAGCTGACCTCGACAGAGCACAGCTGAGTCTGTGTCACAATTAGGCTTGAGCAGTTTGATATTCACCAGCTGAAGGAAAACCAGTGACTCTCATGGCAGCTACACTGCATGTGCTCAGTTAAAAAAAAATTAAAATATAAATTAAAAAGTCCTCTTACAGAGTCACAGCAGTCTGAAGAGTTTCTCAGGCCTACCAAGCAAACAGCAGTGTCTGGATGGAAACCTACCTGATCCCCTGTGAGATCCCTGCTGATGAAAGCAAAGAGAGCTTTCCAGCCCTGCTGTTGTCTTCCTGTTCCTTTTGTGATGAAGTGTCACCAGCCTTCCCCTTCCTCCCCTTTCCCACTCTCTGTGAGCTTCCCTGCTCGTGACACGCTTCATGAAGCTTTAATTAACTTTTATTCCTTTAGCAAGTTTACTCCAAGTTCCACTGGACGAGCCCTGGGTAACCTGGCCTGACCTCACAGCTGAGCCACTTCAAGCAGGAGGCTGGAGGAGGTGACACCCTGGGGTCCCTCCAGCCTGGATTATGCCATGCAAGGGGGCTGCAGTGGAGGGGAGGCTCAGCAGAGTGTGGAACAGGATCATGGCTGGGATGAGGGGGCTGCAGTGATGACTGGAGTGTGCTGTGGTCCCAGCTCGGCAGACAAGCCCACGATGCCATGTCTCAAGCAGGATTCTTCTCTCAGCTCATTTATTCAGTGCCAGACTAGGTATGTGTTCCAGGCTGTAATCCACTGCTGCCTGCAGCACAGGCATGTGCCCAAAGCCCAGGAGCACCCACCTACGCAGGGCTGGCTCCCAGTGCAAACAGTCCCTGGAGCACAGACAGGGCACAGCAGCACCCTGAGCAGGGATTGCTTTGCCAGGTTTGCCCCATCCCCTGCCCCAGCTGGGCACAGCCACCTTCTCTCAGTTTAACTTGCCAGGGGTTCTCATTCAGCAAGGGCTACGTCCGTCTGCCAAGAGTGAGATCTCTTTTATTGCCCTGACAAGTGAGCGAAGTGAAAACATCACCAGCATTAGAACACAGATCTCCGTGAACAAAGAATTAGCTCCCAGCCACACTGCCAGAGATGTCAGAGCTCCCTGGCCATGACTGAATGCTCCTTGCAAAGCACAAACTGCAGACAGACGCATGGACACCTCTCACAGAGCACTGGCAGCTGCTGAGGGGGGACATTCCGTGTGTGGCACGGATACACCCATGCCCTCCACCCAGCCCATCTCACCTGGAGCTGGGACCTGCCACCAGAACTTTAGGATCGTCCCTGACTCGCCCCAGGGACCTTCAACAAGCCATTAAACCCCAGTACCCCGATTTGCTCAGCCAAGAAGCAGCCACTATTCCTGAATTTCTGTTTGCTAGCACGTAGAAATCACAGAGGAGTTTCAGATTGAAGTGCTGGATGCACAAAGCAGCACATTTAAGCACTGCCACCTCCAATACTGGAAAATGAATCATGTTCCTAACCTGAGCTTTGACCTTTCAACACAGCCAGACGGCTGCATTTCATGTAACAATTAAGAGCATCTCGTTCAATTTGAGCAGCGTGGACATTCTGAATGCTAAGCAGGATCCACAGTGAAAGAGCTGGAGTGGCTGGCAGGCTAATTCATCCCCACCCTGAGTCACCAGTGCAGGTTTGCCTGCACATTTCCCTTCTCATGGAGGTTAAAGCACCTTTGGTGGGATGTCCCACCTGCCTGCAGGGAGCAGGACATGCTGAGGGGCATTTAATCCACATGTGAAATAAGCTTCTGTTGTTACTGTGAGAAAAATCAGTTAGGCATTCTCAGGTAACAGGAACCAAAAGAACTAGGCACAGTGACACTTTTCCAAGGACAAGGCTTGTCCAAGGAAAGCAGCACAGCATTAAGAAAAATTCAGGCAAAAGCAGGATCAGACAGTGAAATACATGATAAGCAGAAACCCCCTAAAAGTCCATTGTTGATGGTGTTCATGAGACAGATGGATTTAAAAAACACGTGGTCAAAGTGGGCTTTTCCTATTTGATTAGGAACCCAGTGATTAGGAGTGCTGATGGAGATGATGCAAGGGAGGTCCACCCCTGTAAAAAACTGGTTAGTCCTACCTAAAAAGTACCTTTTAACTAATCACAAAAAGCAAAAACCACCAAAGATTAACAAAGACAGGCGTGGGTTAAGTTAAAGGTGAGCTCAGTGTTTCTGCAAATAACCAATTAACCTCTGAATATTTTGGCTTTTTAATACTGTGATGTTTTCCCCCACATCCTCCCTTCCCAGCATGTTTTGACATGAAAAGAATCAGGTCATGACAACCCCCGAAGACAAGAGTAACTAAAAACTAATGAAATCATAGCATCTTCATAATCAGGAGGAAAAGTTAAACAACAGGAAGGGACTTTTACTGAAACTCTATCAGGTTTGCATTTTTAAAAATAAACCTATTTAAAGTCAATGACTATTTAACATTTGGAAAGACAACTGCCTCTGCTGGAAGTTCAGCACTGGGACTTTCAAAATTTGTTTATCCCTTTAAATTCTTGAAAAACCAAGGAGCTCTTAATGCACATTTAATTTGTCAGATGAAGGAAGAAAAGATAAAGCATTCTCTGACACGCTAGTGTTTTCCTGAAATCTGAGCAAGTATCCACAGTCACCTTCCCTAGCAAGAGAACAACAGAGAGGGGGTCAGGGCGAACATTTCAAAGGAAAAGAGAGAAAAAAAAAAATGGGGTACAATTTGAAATAAAGTTTCTGCTAGGTCACTTTTACAGGGAATTGTAAACTTCGTGGAAATCTCTAGAATGACAAAATTAACTTAACAAATAAAAAAATTCTCTTCACACCATTTGCAGGGTTACTTCAAAAATTCTCTCTTCTGAATTTCCCCCTGAAATTATTGTAAAGCTCTGATTAAAGGTTAAAAATTGGTCCTCCCTTCCCAGTATGTAGCCATCATTTATTACTGCAAGGTCTAGTCTGGAGCCAGAGAGAACAGAATTTAATTGTCTGCCTTATTTCTGTTCTTTCCTTTGAAATCTTTCAGTACTACACATCCATTGCTATTCAGTGAAAATACTCACAAACATGAAATATTTTTTTTCTCTTTTACTTGGCACTTCCACCATCAATTTAAGTGTGGGAAACCAGAAGGTGGCAGGTCATCACCCATAAAATTCCATCTCAACAAAAGTCTACATCATTGCTGAAGAGAAAGAGACTCATTTTCCTGTTCCACAAGGGAAATCTCAATTATACAAATTCCAAAGCCAGTTTTGTTTTGTCTTTCATTCATTGTTGTGGGCAGCAACTGCAACAGGCTTTCAAAGTAACTCACAAAAACTCATGGCTGGCAGTAGTAGTCCATCTCCCTTGACTTCCAAAAAGGAATCCCTCTCTCTGATTTCTAATGACCAGGTGTAAGACACAGGCATTCAGCAGGAATTCACACACAGGGTGAGAAGAATTACTAAGATAACACACAGATGAAATAAAATCAATATAAATTAACACCATGACAGCACGAGAAGAGCCCATGCTGTATAGAAAAGCACATGGTTAACTAAGACACCAGGTTTAATTTTGATTTCCAGCTTTCTGTAAAATTTAAAATCACCCTCAGAATGAGGGACATTCAGCAAGAACAGCTACCTATACTCAACAAGTTCATGGGACTTCTAAAAATATCCTTCTGTGAATTCACAGAGTGGATGAAAAAATTCTGTGACAGAGAATTAGAGCCCAAATTAGGCTGAAAGGAATGTGGCTGGGGAGGTCACGCAGTCTGTGCTCCTGCTCAGAGCAGGGCTTGGTGCAGTTCTGAGCACACAGATTCAGCCACTTCTTGGGCAACCCCTTCCAGTGTCTGAGCACTGCTATGGTAAAGGTGGGGAAACAAACAAACACAAAAAGCACAACAAGAAAGAAACAAAAGAATTCTCACAGGTGACTGGAGTTTCCCCTGCTCCACCTTGTACCCTTTGCCTCTTGTCCTACTGGCTGCAACTCCAAAAAGCTCCTGGCTCCATCTTATCACATAATTGCAGCCCTTGCCGTCAGGATTTAATACCATGTCTGCCATTTATGTTGCCTTGAACTGAAATTCATGTGAGAAAGCAGGGCTACGGAATAATCTTCTCCATGTTCACAGGACACAGGAGTACAATTAGCAACTGGTTACATTTGTAGCACAGAAGCTCTAGATGGCATGTTAAAGAAAAAGACTTTTTAATTATAAGGTTTGTGAAATTGGCAGAACAGTTGTCTGGTGAGGCTGCAGAGATCTTAAGAGATCTCCATCCCTGGAGGTCTTTGAGAACAAGTCAGAGCAACTTTTATCAGGTATGACAGAGATACAGAGATCTCACCGTGGGGCACAGGAGCAGACTAGATAATCTTTGCTGCATTTGTGCCCCTGAGTCTTCTGTGAAGGCTGAGACTGTCTCTGGTTAATCCAGGTGACTCGCACCCAGGCCAAATTATAGAATATTTAATATGCTGTGATAATGAAAGCTAAATGGTACATTTGGTACATCATACTTGTACTTACTTTTTGAACTTGACAGAGCTCACATAGTGGTTCCTGAGATGCTTAGGAATCCCCTCCTAAGCAGTCATGGGAGAATGTGCTATATTTAGCTCAGATGGGAAGCAGGTTTGCCTTGTGGAACGAGCACATCCAATAAGGGTTTGGGGTGATCCCTCCAGAACTGCACCATCTCCACACTCTGCAGCACGTGGCTCACTCCTGGAGCTGGGCTAGTTTATTTAACAGCTGCTCCACACAATCCAACTCATATTTCTGGCCCAGCTGTAAATCTCTCTTTTCAGGGCATTTGCAAAAGCATGTGAAACACACTTTGGCAGGAAGCACTGTTGCAATATTCCCTTTGAAAACAAAGTGCCCGTAGCCCTCCAGGTGAGGTTAATGACACCCTAACATGTACTGGACACCATGCAATGCAGATTCTTGGTACACTAAACATGAAGTTCAAGCACTGTTTACATCCACACAGCCATCTGTTCAACAAGCACAGCGCTCAAATGGAGCGTTTACTCAGAAAGGACACTGTTTACAGCCCCGATTCAAGGAAACAGAAGCAAAACAGAATCTGTAAATAAATACTGGGAGCGGGTGGGGGACTTTCTGCAAGGGCAAATATATTTCAGTAACACCTTGAAAGTCACCGAGTGATGATTGTTACAATCCTCTTGGCACAGAGAAACTAGACTTCATATTTTCAGAAGGTGAGTATTAAAATACCTTTTTCCTCCCTCCATGAGCTAAATCTTTCACTGCAGGGAAAAAGTAACAGGGGTAAAGTCCAGGACTGGTGTCCACAGTGCTCAGAAGAGTCCAGGAGCTGCCCACTGGAGCTCGGCACGTTTCCCAGCTCGACTCACCCACTCAGTTAGAATTCAGACATTCGACCTTTGCTGCTAAACCTGAGACTGGCAGCTCCTCTGCTGTTCTGCCCCTGGCCTCCTGCGGAGACTGGCAGCGAATATACAAAATCTCTGCACGTCAGGCTATCAGAAATAGATAATGAACCTCGTTAAGGTGGTGGCACTTAACACAGACACAGCGTGCATTCACTTAGTCACCATCCCCCTGAAATGGCTGGGCAGAACCACAGTTCAGAGACATGGACTGCAAGGAAACCTGCCCAACCCCGTGTAGGCACACAGAGTTAGACATTCTTCACAAAGTCATGACATTAGTTTGGTTTTGAGTCCAGAGTAACCTCGATGATTCAATAAAAATACTGGAATGTCTTTTAATACCCTAGATTATACCTTTCATAGAATCACTGGATCATTTAGGTTGGAAAAGACCAGCTCTAAGATGATCCCAGCACTGCCAAGACCACAAATAAGACAGTCTCAGTTCCCTCCAACTGCACTACTGTGATCTTTGCAGAAGGCAGCTTATTTTGGCCAATGTCAGGCACCAGACTGTGTGGTGTTACCAAAATACAAGTCTGTGCTGGGGAGTGGAAAAGCCAGCAAAATATTTTCTTGAAAAGATGGTGGTGGGTGTGGGAGGAGTAGAAAATAAATACTTTCCCTGCCTCCTCTGAATGAGTTTTTAGTATCTAGATGTAATTTCAGTGCACATAGGATAAAAAATGTATTGTGCTAACTGTGCCCATCACTGATCATATGAAGCTACTCGAGTGCATCACAAGGTTTTTTTGATGGGCTCAGGAAAGAGGGAACTCAGGGAGCCAGGAAGCTCTCAGTGCAGCTGAACACTCAGCACATTCTACCAACATGAAAACCACACCTCCTCCCTAAAGCCCAGACAAACCCCAGGGATTATTTCAAAGGCAATGCAACGTACACTGCAACATTTCAGACTTTAAAACATAGGTGAAAGACAGTATCATTCAATTAAAAAGTCATGGCAAGGCAAAGAGAAGCGATCAGATACTTGGACAAAACTTTACAGCACTAATATTGGCGCCAGCTTTTAGTACAGTGTTACAGAAACACAAGTTCTGAGGACAAGATTTGACTGCAAAGAATTTCCATTCAGCAGGAAAAATTCTGAATTTGGGCCTTCTTAAATTAAAAAAGAAAAAAAAAGAGTCAGTTTCTGGCAAGAAAGAAACACTCTCAGGTAATCTAAACCTGCTATGCCCGCTTTCCTCCACCTACACATCCTGCTTGTTCCTTGAGACCTGGCCCTATTCAGACTTCCTTTTAAGCAATTACTGGTGTAGAAGTCCTGTGCATGTATGCTAAATGTTTCCCTTCCCCTTCCTCAGTCCAAACCTTCCTCAAAAGGAAAATCTCTTTTAAAATCTTTCACTGATCTAAAGGAGAAAAATGGGATTTTTTCCCCTTCTATTGTAGTGGAATCTCCTCTGTTTTCTCAGAATCCTGTGTGCCTGCAGTTCAAGGCATTCAATCAATAATCCAGGATTTAGGGTAGTAGGAAGGTGGACAGTGGGATTTGCAGGAGCTCTGAAGTGACACAGCTGGCTTGAATCCCCAGGGCTTCTGGGCAAACATCCCCCCGCTGTTTGCCACCTGGATGCAGACAAACCACAGTGAAACCAGAATTGTTGTTGAGCTCGTAACCCTGCTGGGGACTTTGCAGAGACAAACGTCTCCTCAGCTCCAGTGAAGCCCAAGCAAATGGTCCCCAGACACTGAGGGTGCAGCAACACAGGGACTGTAGGACATACAGGAAGAAGTCCACCTCCTTCAGTGCTCAATAAATGCAACACGGGATAGAAATCTCAGATTCAATGTGTTAAGAACCCTCCTGGATCCTCAAATAAATCTGGCAGACGAGCCAAGGCCCGTCTGGAGAAGCAGCCACCACATTATCTGCATTAAACTAAAACAACTTAGAAAAGGAACAAAAAAACCCCCCAAAACCCAAGCAGAATTGCTAAATGAATGGATGTTCAGGGTAGGATGTGACAGCAGAAAAGGCAGCTGTTACCACCAGCACCTGTCCTGGACATAATAATTTATGATATCTGACTAAATCTAACCAACTTTCCAGCTGTGTCAAGTGCCACAGGAGCAAGCCCTGCTCACAGTGGAGCATGTCCTTGTTTTGCAGTACAGTGCTTACAGGACAAGACAAGCATGATTAACAAGGGGAGCTGGTGAAGAACATAGGAATTTCAGCACTGAGATCTTACGGTGCTGTAGCTGGCAACCAGCAGACCTCCAGGCAAGCAAGGGCTTGCTGCTTAGATATTCATAAATTATAGAGAAATGGGGCTTTAGAGGAATGCCTGAAAGCAGCAGTTGAGAAAAATACTGGCTTTCTTCTCTGCTGGCTAACTGCATATGGAATTAGCACTGAAGTCCCAGCTCTTTCATGTAAGTAAATACGTGGATTTTATGCTACAAATGTGAAGCACATGCAGGTTTTCTGTGTTCTGCAGACACATCAGAACCCTGGTGTGATGGCCCCTAACCCAGAACATGGAAATCAGGTACTACATTGCAGGGCAGGAATGCAGCCAACATTAGAATGCATCCAACATCAGACCTCTAACATTAGTCAAAAGCAGAGGTGGCAGGTTTTACCTCAAATAAATATTAGTCAATAAAAGCCATACCTTCAAAAGTGCAGGCAGAGTTGTGCTTTCCTTTTGGTTGCTCTTTAAATTTACGGCTTCGCTCCCTTTGTTTTCAGAACTGAAAAACAAAAATATTTCGTAACACTGAGTGCTTGCATTATTCATGTCCACCCAAGAGCCCACACAGTATCATCCAATTTAAACACAAAAGAGTGTTAAAGGGATGCATTTTCCAAACTGCAGCACATGCTGTGCACATGTTACAATGCCCCAAAAATGTTCTGCTGGGCAAACAACACTGCAGTTGGTCCATCACCTCCTGCAGCAGCATTCATTGCCACAGGAGCACCTGGCACACCTGGCAGCTGGAGGGTGCACCTTGTCCTGAGCACTGGCAGCAAGTGGAATGTCCTGATGGCAGATGGAACCATCACAAATCACAGCTCTTCGCTGAACACGCCTCATGGGGCTTTGCAGGCAAGTGCAGAAGAAATTTTGGAAAGGGCACAACAGGCATGTTGTTATTTACCAAGGAAGCACCTGCTGTTCTGTTTTAGAAGTCAGAAATCCAAAGTCACATATGCCTTTGTTGCCAATTCATCTTGGCCAAAATTTGCCTCAGAGCCCACCTCTGGAGTGAAGGGACCCATCTCCCCTGCCAACCCCAATTCTTAGAACAATCCTTAAACTCAACCCAGCAGAGATTATTTTAATCCAAACCTTTAAACTACATGCAATTCAGAAGCAAAAATGTGTCAAGGAAAACATTAGAGTACGTTCATGACAGACATCAGGTCCTGCACTGTGCATCATAACATGAAGAAAAATAGCTTTGTACCAAAGAGAAAGTATTCCAATGAATACAGAATAACTTCAAAAACATTTCTTCATCAATCTCAGAACTTTCACTCTGCTATTGACAAATGCCCAAGCCCTTATTTCGGAACTCGTGTGAAAAGATGAACTGAAAGATGTTTAAATAAAGATAAAAACTAACTATTTGCATTGTGGTGGAATTCTGCCATGATCTGGAGAAATCATTTAAAAGCACTGGGACTCCTACTGCTACTGAAAAAAGCTTCCTTCTCTCTTTTATAGATCCCCTTCAAGTTGAAAACCATGTCCTTTCACGCCACCTTAGGTAATCTCTCATAATGCATTCATAAACACCAAGATGCTTTTTCAGGGAGAGCATCAGACAGAAAGTCTGGGCTGTTCTTAGATTCCCTGAAGATGGAGCAGATGAATTAATATTCTAACCTATTAATTTCTTCTGCTGTTAATGTGTTTCAGGAAGGAGATGTCACAATCACTCTGGGCAATCTGGCACACTAATAGAAGTGTTTCTCTGTACATAACCTCCTGGTTTGCGCTTTGTTGGCTTAAGAAAAAGCTAAGCCACTCTTCTCAGACCTGCATAGCTTTTCCTGGTGCTGATACACTTGACATGGACAGGAATTCCCTGTATTTAAGAGCACAATAATGACGCTGATCTCCACCAGACATTCTTCCTGACTTCAGGATATCACTCTTTATGGAACTGCTCCGCAGACCACAAGTGAGCCCCTTGTTTTCTTAAGTACTGCCAGCACAGATTACCAGTGTCCAATTCTTTCATCACTTTGTTTTGCTCATATTCTTCCCTTTACATCATGTTTTCTTTTTACCCAGGCCTTATTTAGTTTTCCTACTTTTTATTTACATTTGAAATACATGTCTGTATTACTTTCTTCCAGCTAGCCAGGCTTGGAACAGATTGCTATGAAATTCCATAGCATACATACCAGAACTGAAAGAATGCAATTCAGCAGATAAGCATCTTAAAATCAACAAGTAAAAAAAGACGTACCAAAACTTTATTTTCCAACATAAAATAACCCTAAACCTGGAAGCAATTCCCCACACCCTTTCATGGTTTATAATTCTAGTGTTTCCACATTCCTTAACCTTTTGCTTTAGGGTGTACTTCCTCAACATGCTGACTTCGTCAGCAGAAGCAGCTTTAGAAATTTCCACTCCTTCCTCCTCCACCTCAGTTATCTCTTTGCATCCTTCACTCGGCTGAGAAGGGCCCTCAGTATGGCCATGGTTTTGGATAAAATCAAGGGGGGGGCAGAAGTGTCCAGGAGGAAAAATCCTGCCTGTGATGGAGTTTACAGCAGGAATGATGGGGCAATGAATGACACTCCAGGCAAGCACGGAGCACTTGCAGCTCACCCCACCACTGGGGCTGCTGCTTGGGAACCTCTCCCACCCTCAGCCAGGGCCAGCTTTGGATGGATCTCTGACACAGACCCAGTGACTCATGCTGAATGAAGGGAGTTCACAGCACAAAGCCTTGCTTGGCTGGACACAGGCCCCGTGGATTGTTTAGGATAAAATTGTGGGGTTTTCCCAGAGTCAGAATGACCTTCCCCAGCCTGACCACCACAGACAGGCAGCTGGTGACACGCTGAGTCCTTGAGAGGGGACCAGGCTGGCTGGTTACTGTTCAGCTGGCTCACAGGATGCACCTTTAGCACTTCCCACTCCAGCAACCCCCTGCAACTTTTATGGCTCTCCCCCTTCTCCTCACTGCATCCATCCCATAACAGTCACTAACCACATGTTCTGGAACACTGCACAGAGTTTTCCCCACAGATTCTCTGAGGAGAACAAATAAAACAGTCAAGTTCCTAGGCCACACACAAACCTATCCTCCCTGTTTAAAAACAAAACAAAAACAAAACCAGCAAAGCCAAACCCAAACCACGTGACGCTAATGCACTTATGCCACACATATGCACATATTTGTGTATGTTGTAATAATGTAAGGCCATGCTGCCCACCACAGCCTGGGCTGCAGTGATCCCACCTCGGGGGAGTCTGCAGTCCTGGGAGATGTGGATCACAAAAGGACCCATGAAGTTAGGGCCCTGAACTTTGGGAAAGCAACCTCCCAGCTCTTCAGGGAGATGGTCAATAGGGTGCCCTGGGAGACTGCCCTCCGGGCCAAGGGAGAGGAACAGAGCTGGCATCTCTTCAAGGAAGCGTCCCCAGGAGCAAGGAACTGGAGCAGGACACTCAGAAGGGACCTGCTGGTCACAAAGGGAAAGGAGGAAATGTACAGGCAGTGGGAGCAAGGGCAGGCAACCTGGGAAGAGAACAGAGGTGAAGCCCAGTTGTGGTGAGGTGAGGAAGGCAAAGCTGGTGCTGAACCTGGCAAAGGACACAAAGAATAGCAAGAAGGGCTTGTACAGGTATGTCAACCAGAAAGGGAGGTCAGAGGTACATCTACCCTGACAAACAATGCTGAAAAGTAAGGGATGAGGAGAACTTGTTACTTCAATCTTCAATGACAACCTCTCTGCCCACAGCTCTCCAGTGAAGGGACAGCAGGATGGGGACTGAGGGAGCAAAACCCTCCCACTGCAAACAAAGATCAGGGTCATGAGCACCTGAGGAACCTGAATGGAAGTATGTAAGATGCATCCCGGAGTGCTGAGGGAATGGGCTGATGGAGCTGCCAAGCCACTCTCCAGGATCTGTGAGGAATCATGGCAGTAAGGTGAAGCCCCAAGTGACTGGAAAAAGGGAAACATTGAACCCATCCTCAAAAAGGGTAGAAAGGAGGAGCTTGGGAACTACCAACCTGTCAGCCTGACCTCTGTGCCTGGGAAGATGATGGAGCAGATCCTCCAAGAGCTGTGCTAAGGCACATGGAGGGCAGGGAGGTGATTCCAGCCAGCAAGGCTTCACCAAGGGAAAGTCCTACCTGACCAACCTGGTGGCCTTCTGTGATGGAGTGACTACATCAGCGGACAAGGGAAGGGCTACGGACATAATTTATCTGAATTTCTGTAAGGCTTTTGACATGGTCCCCCACAACATCCTTCTCTCTAAACTAGAGAGAGATGGATTTGAGAGATGGGACTGTTGGATGGGTAAGAAAGTGGTTGGACAGACCCATCCAGAGGGTAGTGGTCAATGGCTCAGAGTCCCCAAGGACATCAGGGGTCTGTATTGGGACCGGTGTTATTTAATCTCTTCATTAGTGACAGAGATGAAAGGATCAAGTGCACCCTCAGCACATTTGCAGATGACACCAAGCTGAGGGTGCAGGTGACACACCTGAAGGATGAGATGCCATCTAGAGGGACCTGGACAAGCTCGAGAAGCGGGCCCAGGGGAATCTCATGGAGTTTAATAAGACCAAGGGCAAAGTGCTGAACCTGGGTTGGGGCAACCCCCGGTATCAGCACAGGCTGGGGGATGAACAGATTGAGAGCAGCCCTGGAGAGAAGGACTTGGGGTGCTGGTGGATGAGAGGCTGGACATGACCCAACAGCGTGCACTCAGCCCAGAAAGACAATCATGTCCTGGGCTGCCTCAAAAGCAGTGTGGGCAGCAGATGAGGGAAGGGATTCTGCCCCCCTGCTCTGGGGGCCCAGCACAGGAAGGACATGGACCTGCTGGAGCAAGTCCAGAGGAGGCATCAAGATGATCAGAGGGATGGAGAAGCTCTGCTGCGAGGAAAGGCTGAGAGAGCTGGGAAAAGCCTGGAGAACAGAAGGCTTCAGGATGACCCAGCTGTGGCCCTCCAGTACCCGAAGAGAGACTACAAGAAAGATGAAGAGAAACCTTCTACAAGAACATGTAATGACAGGACAAGGAGGAATGGTTTTAAACTGAGAGAGACTGAAGAGGCTTAGATTGGATATTGGTAAGAAATTCTTTACTGTGAGGGTGGGCAGGCCCTGGCACAGGTTACCCTGAGAAACTGTGGCTGCCCCAGCCCTGGAAGTGTCCAAGGCCAGGTTGGACAGGGCTTGGAGCAACCTGGCCTAGTGGAAGGTGTCCCTGCGCATGGCAGGGGTTTGGAACCAGATTTTAAGGTCCCTTCTTACTCAAGTGTGTGATACAATTTTATATTCAGAGATCAGTAAATACAGTTGTTAAGTTATGGCATTTACAATTAAAAGTAATTCTTGGGAAATACGTAAGACATTTAGTATTTATGTTGAAAATTGCCCATTCTTTAATTTCTTTTTATGTAGCCATGCTACCCTATCAATACTAGCTAGATGTTATACTTCCAGAGACTGTATTCTAAGGGGTTTTTTCCTACAGAACAATCTCTGCAACTAAATATAATCACAAACTGTCACAACCACTTGTTTCTATATTTTGACAGATATTACTCTCATTTCATAGATTAAAAGGGGGGAAAAGGCATGGAAATTTTAAATAACCCTCACAGTAATAAAGACACTGCCACAATTAAGACTACAAATCAAGCCCCTCAACTGCTTCTCAGCTATGTAATCTACTGACCTTCTGTTGCTATTTCTGCCAGACAGTCCCTTTTCTCTTACATATTAGTGCATCCAGCGTGGATGGGTTAATCTCAAGTGAAGGTTTAGAGGGAGGTTAGAGGGATTTCTCCTCCTCAGCTGTCTTGCTGCTCTTTCTCCTGTCTTGCCCGCATGCCTGACCTGATTAGCATCACTCTTAGTCTTTAAATAATCAAAAGTTACAAAAGATACCGTTCTGTATGCTCTGAACAAACCTTTCTTTGTGCCATTTTGCACTGCTTTTTGTTCCTCTGCTGCCAAAAATCTGTTTTGACCTTTCTGGAATACTTGCACAGGTGGTGTCTGAATGAGAAGCAGGTCTGTGGGCCAAGTTTTTAATCATTACACTTTGGAAGGAGAGGTCAGCGATTCTTACAAGGGAGACATACGTGTTCAAGTTCTGCAGTGCTGCTCACAGAGAGATTACATGAGGGATTACAGTGAAGAAAAAACCCCACAATTTAATGGAGCAAATTTAAGTACACAGTATGCAAGAGCTTTCCCAAGTGCCTCTAAAAACAGAACGAGACAATTACAAACAATCACATCTTCAAAAGGCTCTCCCAGAATCTCCCTATGGTTCGAGAAGTCTGTTTCCTCCATCCTCCTCTTTCATAACAATCCCTCAGAACTCGCAAATTAAAAGCCCATCCCCTTCTTCCTTTATTAATCTACCCCACCCATGCTACGCACGCAGCAGATAGTGAATGTGTCGTGCCAGATAAAAAACAAAAATAACCTACAGGAAACACACAAGTGTAATAAAGCACAAACACACAGGTTTTGATGAGGCTGCCCAGACCAGAATTCTGCAAACTGAAAGTGAGTGCTGTGACACTGGAGGTTCCTTTAGGAGGAGAAGGTACGGGCTGCCTGTTGCTGCTGGGGAAGGGGCAGATGAATGGTCACCTCTGAAGGACACAGGGTCAGCTGGCTACAGCCCAGCTTGGGCAGCACTTCGGGGTGTTGAGCCTCCCTCCTTCTCCCCCAGCGCTGCCAAGGCAGCAGCTCCAGCCCTCACTCCCCGTGCAGCCCAGCTGTAACCAGAGAGGTGAGCGCTCCATCCCTTTGCCATCTCTCCTTCTCTCTCCTCAGGGGACAGGACTCCCTGAGCAGTCAAACCCTCTCTGCTACCCCACCTGGATGGCTGGAATTGTTTGTTTGGAGCTGTTCTTCTCTTCGCATTAACCACAAACCATGGTAAGAGTAAGCAACACCTGACCTGAAAGGTGCTCCAGGGTGGCTTTGAGACATCACGCTGACAAACTAAGCCTGACCTGCACACACAGCTATCTGACCTCACCTGTGACATCTCCTTCCCAACAGTTTCTAGATGGTTTTCCTGAAGATGGTTTTTTTTTTTGGATTGCTGATATAATTGACTCTTCACCGGAGTCCTCATTAGGTTAATGCCCTTTTTGGGTTTGTGTTCGCTGCATTCATTGCTGACCTTCCAGAAGGATATTTCAATGGAGAAACAGAGAGATTGCTATTAGGGATCTCATCACCTAGCACTTCAAAATCCATCAGTGCAAGAGCCTCCCCAAAGAATGGAAAGGAGTGGAAAACCACAAGTCTAATAATACTATCAAATATACATGTGCAAGACCTCTGTGAAGTTTCAGCACATGAGAGGGATTCTCAAACCACATCCACAGACCAGAAGTAGTTATGAAACTGTTATTATACAACTGCAAAGAGCCATAGGTTGGTTAGTATTGGTTTCTTCTCTGTCCCAGCTTCCAAGTGGTAATTAAAAAGACGACTGCTAAAAATTCAGACCTTTTAAGTATTATTTTTATATATATACCAGTTACCGTCCTGGCCATACAGACCCTTATAATTACTGAGGCTGGCCTCCAGCATAACCTAGATTATGAAATTTCAGCAAGGGAGGCCAGTGTTAAGACTTTAACACATGACAAAAATACACGAGCTTTGGTTAAAAACCAACAAAAAATGGAAAACCTACCACAGTTGTAAATAAGGCTTTCCCATGTACACTACTACAAAAATTCACTGCTTATTAGGCTTACTGTTCTGATTTGTCAAGCCTCCTCCCTCAGCTATGGGATCCATGTGCACCTGTGTGGGACAGAGGATAAAGGTCTGGGTTTGATTAACCTCAAGTCACAGGTGTACTACAACATAAAGCTCTTAACTCTGATCTCCCTTCCACTTCTATTCCCTGAAGCAGAGTCACTCCTCGAACCCCAACCTCTTCCAAACTTTCTCTTAGATGAACTGAATGCTACTGAGCTGCTTCAGTTTATTCTCCGAGGGAAGAACTGGAGCTCTTTTCAGTCTGTCAGCATCTTTTTCCATGGTAAATCATGGGCACCAGAACTGCACTCCAGTGACCAAAGTCCATCCACAGAATACATGTGTTTTGCTGTTCATACACCAGACAACCCTATTTTCTCCCTGAGCCACCACCTTCCTTTGGCAGCCCATGTTCAACTGGCTGGCAGCTTTGTGACTTCCACACTTTCTGCCCTAGTCACCTGCAAACTTTAAGTTACCTGTGAAGACATTAAATTGATTCAAAAATACATCTTTTTTACTTTGTTTTTTTAATATTCCTCTGCATGTTGAGTGTTAGTCCATTGCTATTACACTTGAAAATGTTTTAACAGGAGCACCAGAAAATAAAAAAAGCTAGCATTTTAACATTAAAAAAAATGAATTAAATTAATGAGAACCTCTTTCCTCTGTTCTTCTTCCCCCCAAAACCTGAATGCTGCCCTGTTTCTGAAAAGCTTCAGCATGAAAAACCTCAGTGAGCTCCTCAGCAAGATTCCCAGTTGTTCCTGGGACACCAAAGGGCAGCAGCAGTGACAAAGTGTGCCTCTAGTGCCTGGCAAGGCTTTTGGGGCTCCTCTTAAAGAGAGAGGGGGAATGCTTGCACAGAAATTTGAATGTGAAGTTTCTGGCTCCTCTGTGCCTAAGCTTAGGCCACACACAGAGGGGAAAAGTAAAGACAAATGGAAATTATAAAAACAAGCTCGTTTTTATAACAGGCTTTTCATACTAGTTTGAAATTAGAGGGTCAAAGGAAAGCAATGCTGCAATTTCATTTAAAACAAGTAAGAAGGGAAGTAGAGGAGTAGAAAGAGAAAGCAGAGAAAGGTAAAGAAGGAGAAAATGGAGCCAGAAGGAAGAGAAGGAAGGGACTTTGGCAAAAGAAGTGTTACAATCAGTGATTAAGTGTTGAAATAGCACAAAATGTATTATATTCAAGTACACTGCCCTGCTTCGAAACTGGTCTGATTACAGGCAGCATGAAGCAATTTAGATCGTTTTAACTGAAACCATTCCTCCTCTCAGACCTGTTTATGCCACTAATTTACATCCTGCTCTTCGCTTGTGCAGCAAAGCTGGGCCAGCCTCACGTTCTGCACTAGCAGTTTGTGTGAGCTACACAAAGTCTGTCAGTGTTACATGAAGGCTAAAAAGAGCAACTGAAAACACCACGAAAAA
The DNA here is from genome assembly GCA_035047865.1 of Dendrocincla tyrannina. Lineage (NCBI taxonomy): Eukaryota > Metazoa > Chordata > Aves > Passeriformes > Dendrocolaptidae > Dendrocincla > Dendrocincla tyrannina. Next base: position 4,397,108 of record JAWWMP010000001.1, on the reverse strand, counting down.
TGAAGATGCCCTAAAAGCAGATAAGCCACATTTTACAAACTGCTGTAAAAACATGGTCTGATTCTCCCAAACGCATACCTTTAAGTTTAAAGGCTAAGTGAAATTAAGTACTGTGGGCCACTATCACCCTTGCTAAATAATCTGTTTTACATGGGAGGGAACTGAATAGCCCTACAAAGGCCAGAGAAGAGAAATAGAAATGTTTCTGAGCAGGGCTTACTCCAATATCGGGCAGCACGATTATACCAGATTACATCAAGGTTTTCCTTCTGGCATCTGTCAACCATAGTAACCAACATTAATGTAGGAGCTGCTCCCTGTGTGCCAGTCTGATTGGTTAGGTACAATTTCCAGCATTCTTAGGAAATAAATATGTTACTGGTCACTAACACACAACCCTGGCATAATATCAGAAAGAGACTTACAAGCTATTTATTAAGGTTAAAACGTAAGAGGTTAAAATTATAGAGAATAGAACTGTTGTCAAATGGCATGTTTGCAGGGTTGGGATCAACAGTGGTACTTAGAAAATGGCATGAAAATAGGAGATATTAAAAAAAATTAATCCGGGAAAGCTTTAAAGCAGCAGCAACTGCTGTCCTGATAAACAGAGCATGAGAGAATGTCAAAAAGATGTCATTAAGAAAAAAAGCACCTGGGAAAAAAGCAAAGCAAGAGAGACTGGTGTCACCAGTAACACACAGCGAGCTCTTCCAGTCAGGCTGGAGCAGAAAACCCTTGGTAGAGGCACACAGGGCTATCACCTCAGCACAAGAACACCCTCTCCAGAACTCCCATCTTTTACTCACCAAATATACCTCAGGAAGCATCCCACAGACACTTCCCAGTCATTACCAAAGTTCCCTCTTTTGGTCTGAAAGCATGGATTTCACTTTCTACCAGAATAAATTTATGGTTAAATTTGCAGGCTGTGATGACGATTAAAAAGTATGTAGTCACAGCAGTCCCTCCTGCCTTTGCTCTTTGTGTGCTCACAAGAAATAACTTCTTCCTACACTTTTTAGACCTCAAGACCTCCAAACTACTCAAGCACCTGCACTGCCTTCAATAAAATAGTTTAGCAACTTAAAAACCAGTGGAACGTTCAGAAAACCAAGACTCTATTTCAGAATAAGGCAAGTCATGAAATCACATCATCACAACACAGACTTCTACTGAGACTGTATTTCATGTCTCAAAACAGACATGAGAAAGTGAAATGACTAAGGAAACAGACATCCCTGACCTTAAGCCTTCAAAAGTGACATTGTAAAGTCATTTAGAAAAATATAAAAATAAAAATAACAAATTTAAAATTATATTAGAAATGCAAATTAATATAGCAGAAGAATCAAGGTATTCCTATCCCCTGAAGAGCCCAAGCAACACAGTGCTGTGCTACTGTCTGCAAGTGTGATGGCATATATTAACTGAACCATATGAAATCCAAAAGCCCCTCAGAAACTCAAAGGAGTAGCTGGCTTTCCATCCTTTTAAGAAGTTACAATAATTAGAAATACAATCCCCACAGCAACATGTTTCTGAATCTTAATCTCTTTTTCCACCCGTGAGCCTTTTGTTGAATAGAGAAGGCTGGACTTTTCATCTTTGCAAAACTGTTCTTTAAAACCACAGACTTGGAGCTGTTTGGGAAATATTTTTGCATTAACTCTGGCACTTACACCAATAAGTGGAAAGGAGACAAGGCTGTTAACATTTAAAATAGTGGAAAAAATGTCGCTTTGTTTCTCCCAAGGAGCACTTCTATTCTAATTAAAACTCGAGGAACATTTCCTTCAGGAAATGTCTCTCACACACACGGCCAGCTGCTGGCCTTGCTCCTCCTGGTCTCAGCCCCACGAGACATCCAGGTATGTGCCTCATTCAAGCAGTCCCACTGCAGTGCATGAAACTATTTACCTGGTTAATTACAGGCAACCACTTGAGCACCCTGCTGAATCAGGGCTTTTCGTACTATTTTGAATTGTCCTGCAATAAAAGTCATAATAGAAAAGATATAAAAAGCAAAAAGAAAGAAACAAACACATAAAAAAATCCCCAAATTAACAAATGTACAGAAAATTTTCATAATACATCTTACTTAGACAAGTCTAATTTGAATTCTTGTATAGGGTTGGGGTATTCCCCTTGCTGGTTCCACGAACCATCACCCCTCATGTACACACATAAATAAATTAAATTTTAACAACAATACAAAGACTCCTGCCCTGGCTTTTGAAAGAAAAAGGTTCTTTATTAGAAAGCAGAGACTGATTTTTCCAGCAGACAATGGATTTCTTCAAAGATGCTAATGGCATCTGAATCAAAACCAGCCAGGAGGTACTAATTTCAGAAGAACTAAGTTTGAAATGTAATACTCCCTTTTCAATCAATTTCCAGCAGTCCCTCAAACGCAGTTTTTACAACTACAAAAATACATGTTCTTTGTAAACAGGAACAATGACTGGCAGTCCCAAAGGAAGAAAAAGGCTCTCTAATCTCTCCTCAGGCACAATAAACAAAGTTCTTCATCTCTGAAAGCTCTTAGTTGGAAACTAATGGATGAATGGAACAACAATCGCAGCCTGAGAAAACCCCCGACAAACCAACCAGAGCCCCAAACCCCCTCTCGAAGCAGATAAAAGGTTGCTCTTCCCTGTTGGATGTCCCTGAACACTCCAGTGATGCAGAAGAAATACCCTGATAAACCAAAGGCACTTGGGGGAAACAGATAAATCTGAAATGAACCTGCTAAACACCATATGGGATAACTTATAAAATACACCCACAGTTTAAAGGACATTTGGGTGGCAGCTCAGTGAAAATTTAAAACCTCCCTTACAGCTTCCAATGTGACCTGAAAGGCCACATTTATTGGCACAAGAACAATTGCTCAGGCCCAGAAGCTGCATATTTCTGAAACAATCTGCACTGGATGGGCTTACACTGTAAGAGCTGTGTCTTCATCCAGAGGGACTAAAGATACATGTATTAAAAAAAAAATTAAATTAAAAATCAGACTCCCACTGGAACAGTGAAAATACAATAGGATCTTTTTTTCACCCTGGGGATTTAGACTGCTCCAGGACAAACACTGTGGTAACTAATAACCAATTGTGTATTATTGAAAATAGCAAACAGTCGAGTGGAGCATAATGACTGCCTTTGATGGAAGTCCACGATAAAGAACTGGGGTGAAAAGCACTGGAGATGTTGCTCAAAGCTGCCCCAGCTCTGAAGAACACATGTATGCAGGCAGACACTTGGTGGGAGACACCTTACATTTGGCCACATTTTATGTAAAAACCCAAGTAAGCTCCTAAAGCATGTGCTGTGCTTTTTGCTGCCACGAAACTTGCAACTAATCTGCACGGCTTATTTTTTCCACAAGCAAGCAAGCCAGCCTCCAGCAAGTCTCATGTTCATTGGAGCTACAAACTGCTGCAAGGGCAACTTATTAACATAAGCTCTTCGTCAAATGAGGTTCTCAGAGGAGTCTAAGACACTGATTAACAAACTCTGTAAATTCCCCCATCCCCTTCCTCCTGTTTTAAACCAGGGCCACGGTAGGTTTGACGTTTGGCTTTGGTGGGTTTTTTACAGCTAAATCTGAACACGGTGTCTGGAGCAAGAGAGGGCAAGAGCTGCATACCCCACTGAGGGGCAGCTCTGCAGCTGGGAGAAGGAAAGCCAGGAGCATCCATCCACCCATCCACCCATCCACCCATCCACCCATCCACCCATCCACCCATCCATCCCTCCGTCCGTCCATCCATCCCTCCCTCCCTCCCTCCCTCCATCCCTCCATCCCTCCACCCATCCATCGCTCTCCGACTTGCAGGAGCAGACAGGAAATGCCTTCTGGACACACCGAGGCTCATCTCTGCATGCTTTCAAACCAGGGACCCATCCTGTTCTGCACAGGCACCAAGTGTGATGCGCTGGCACACCGTATCAGACTGCTCCCCCTCCTGCCCACCTTGCCCAGGTGTGCTGCTCGTCTGAAACCCATCAGCAGGCAAAATACCTCCACACAAAAGTTTCTTTCTGTACGCTTCAAACCTGGCCTGGTTCCAACACACATCCTACTGGTAATTGGAAGGGGAAGCCACGCCGGTGTACGCATTTCTCACAGCACCTCACAAAAGCTGCATTCCCCAACTCACCCACGCACCCCACACCTTAACAATAAACAGGCAGGGCAGCCCGGGCCCCCCTGCACGCACACACACACACACACACACACACACACACACACACACTTTGTTCAGCCAGCCATTCTTCCACACCACCACGCTCGCTCAATAAGCACGAGGAGCCGTCCTGTGTAATGTATGCAATCGCCCTCCTCTGCCAAGAAGGCTGCCAGTGGAAACCAAACACGGCAACGTCAGCGTTCCTGATGAGCGTGCCACGCTGCAACCCGGCACCACGGCGAGAAAAGGCTCCTTAACACACCAAGGTGGGCTCCTGCCATCGGGAGGGGCTCAGGAGACCAGAAGGACCAGGCCACCAGGCTACCACCCTGGAGCTAACACCATGAGGAGCTCACGAGCAAGGGCAAGGGGCAGGAGCGTGGACTATCCCAGCGTCCTAATAAAGGCAAGGCTCTCGGGCAGGAAATGAAACTGCGATTGAGGTACAGATTAGACTCCAGCCCAAGTTAAGTGGAGCAGGTCTACCATGAGTGCTGCCTGCCACTTAGTGCACAAACCACCCAACCAGCATCGCCCTCTTCCTTACCAAGGTGACTGCTAGGCTCTTCTCTTTACTCCCAACCACAGCTGTGGGGAGCTGGCGAGGAGTCATCCGATGGCACCTCTCCCATTGCCTCTGCAGGTCCCCTGCCAGACCCAAACCTTCTCCCATATCTCAACCACCCCTGCCAGACACAACACCCACGCTATCCCAGCCACTGCGAAGATGCCCTTGGTTTGGCAGCCTTGCTTGCTTTTTTATTTCAGGGAATAAAAACCAATGTTTCATGCTCATGAAAGATCCTTGGTGGTGCAGTGGCATACCGAATTCTTAGTAAAACAACCCCCCCAAAGATAAAAATGCTCACAGTGCCTTTACAAGGCTGGTTAGGATGGTCAGTGTAAGCCAGCAATAGGCTCTGCTGTTTGCCATGACTGCTGAGACCATGCAGTGCCAGATCCTAAAGCTGCTCACTGAAGGAACTGCTGGGATAGCCACTATCACCTGATTAAACTGTATCTGCTGGTCTGTCAGTCTGAACACAAACCCAGGCAGTATCAAGCATGACTCAAAGATTAAAACCAACACGCTAAAAGCAAAAAATAAACACCACACCCGTTGAAATAAGGCCTAGCCAGATAGCACCTTTTCACCACAAAAATACCCTTATTAACTCGGGCCAGTAATAAGGGTGGTTGAGACTGAAGGAAACTATTTGTGCTTCTTTCCTTCTTAAGCACAGAAATCAGCCACCGCAAAATAAAAAAAAAAGAAAAAAGAAAAAAAAAGGAAGAGGAACAAACACACAAGAAGTTTCCAAACCTTTTCATCTTGCGAAGCCTCCCTGCACTAAAAATATTATTAATTACAACGCTTCCCTAAAACCACAAGTTTTGCATCGAGGCTTAGAACACACCGAGCAATATTTACGCTGGATTGCAACCAGTCCGAAAGGAAACTTTCCGGCGCCAAGACCCAAAAGGAAAGCAAAGGTAGAAGGCAAAGAAACACACCGAACACCCCCGCCCGCCCCGGGGTGCCCTGCGGTGCCCGGAGCCCCCGGTGGGATGGATGGATGGGTGGATGGAGGGATGGTGGGAGGATGCTCCGGGCACAGCGCTGGCACCCGCGGTGTCGCGATGTCCCCCGTACCTGAGCGCCGTGCCCTCCTCCTCGCAGGGTGGGCTCCGGAGGAAGAACCGAGACAGAGTGCTGTGCCAGGAGGGGCCGGCCCGCCGCCGGCTGCTCCCTCCGGACATGGCCGGGACGGGACGGGACGGGAGGTGCCCCCGCAGCCGCCCGGCACCGAGTCCCGGCGGCGGAGATCGCCTGCCTGCCTCCTTCCCCTCCCTGCCGCCTTCCCCTCCTTCCCTCCGCCCCCGGGGAGGAGCCGCCGTGCCGAGGAGGGACGGCTGGAGCAGCCGGGGGTGTGCGAGCCACCCGGCACCATCCCTGCCCCGGCAGCATCCCTGCCCTGGCAGCCCTGGCAGCCCCCCTGCCCCGGCAGCGCCCCTGCCCCAACCCGGGCAGCACTCCTGCCACAACCCTGGCAGCACCCCTGCCCCGGCAGCATCCGTGCCCTGGCAGGCCCCCTGCCCCGGCAGCATCCATGCCCTGGCAGCATCCCTGTCCCGGCAGCCGTGGCAGCCCCCCTGCCCTGGCAGCATCCCTGGGATGCACCGCCGGCAGGGACCACCGCGCCCCAGGGATGATGCGCCGGGGTTGGGGTTGGGTTGTTTCCCCCCCAAGGAAATGGGCCGTAATGAGGCGCGAACAAAGAGGAAAGAGCAGAGGTAACTAAGAACTCTGTAAGGAAAAAAAAAAAAGGACGGGCAGCCTTTGAGAATGTACACTGCTGTCCGGCTGCGAACGGCAGCGCCCAGCCTATTGCTGTGTGACTCCTGCCAGCTCGCAGATCCTGCACAGGGCTGCCCATAAAAAGCCTGTCCCGGGTCCAGCACCCTCTGGCCGCTGCCAGCGCTGAGACAAACACGGGCACACTGCAGCAGTGCCCGGGCCCTCCCCTCCCTCTGTCCCCTGGGCACAACGTCAGGCCACTCTTGCTGATGAACAGTGACCTGGAGGAAGGGGGTTCTCCTGCCTTTTAAAACGTCGCCCTCCAAGAAAGGAGTTTTTTGGTTTGGGCTTTTCAATAGGAAAACCTTCATTTTGCTCCCAAGAGCTGTGGCTTCCCTTGTATTAAAACTATACCTACCACCAGAGGTGACCATGTCATTGCAACAACACAGTGACAAATACTATCCTCATTTTACAGATACAGTTGATGCTCAAAACCCTCAATGAATCACCGAGCGTGAGTTACTTGTAAGCCAGACTAATCATAAGGATTTTAAATTCAGAACCACACTTTCCCATCACACCGAGCACCTCTGCTGCTCCTTGTGACTGCCTATACCTTACACCGTTCTATCAGCTCCTTTGTGCCTTTGGCCATCTCACGGAATCGTGGATGGGACTGAGGTGGTCACCTGGTCCAACCCCCCTGCTCGAGCACAGACACTGGGAGCAGATTGCCCAGGACCATGTCCTGGTGGCTTTTGAGTATCTCCAGCTCCAAGGTCTCTCTGGATAACCCGTGCCAGTGATCACAACTTTGCTGTAACATTTTATTTGTTCATTAGGTCACTTTGATCCCTCTTTGACCCCCTCTTTGCCCATATTCTTTACCACTGTGCCACAGTGGGTGCCAGATATGAAGCTGGTACTGGAGGCCCATCTGCAGAGCAGCAGAAATAAAACAGCCTGAAAAAACCCTGCTGTCTGCTTTTCTGACTCCTTTCCCTGCCTCAGCTATGAACAAATCTTTAAGAAATGTGCAGACAGCTCTGCTTTGTACTCTCCAAGTCTCACATAGCTTTGAGGTGGATTTTAAAAACACAGACACAGGTGGATAGTGGACATGCACTTCAATTTTTACCAGTCAGCCTGAGTTGTTTCGACTATCTGGTTGTTTCATGGGTTACAAACAGTAGATTTCTCACGTCACAAACCTTGTTCAGGGAACCATCACTTAGTACACAACAGGGTTCTGTCCAATTTTCAGTGTCCAGACAAGGAGCAGACAATTCTCTCAGTGATACAGATGCCCCAACCCTTGCAAAAAAACCCCATGAAATGTTTAATTCCAGAACAGTTTGGAGGGAAAAAGAAACCACATTTTGAGAGTAGCTACACATACTTGCCAGTTCTCAGGGAAATGGCAATGGGGTTCAAACTGCAAAATGTAACAGCAGCCCCTGTGGAACATTATAGAGGAGACACTCCCTCTGACATTCAAAACAGAAGTAATTAGGCTCCAAACCCAAATTAGAAGAGTGGCAATTTATTAGGACTGTACAAACAGGCTGCAGGGAGGCTTAGGCTCCCAGTGACTGTTTATTACTTTTAATTTTTCTTTGCCATGTACATCTCACAGCTTCCCTACCTATTGCCTGAGTAAGATCTAATCCCTAAACTGTAGCAAACCTGAATATCATAATTAGCATTTATAAAGCATCCCGTATCTTCAAAGGATTTAAGCATTAATTAATCCTCATAATCACCCCAGGATGTAGTTAAGGATAATATGGTGAGTGGTTTGCACACAGAGGCAGAGGCACTCCAAACACCTAGCTGCATCCAAAATGTGTGTCCACACTCTCCCTGCGAGATGCCTGGAGGGGCACCACAGGGCAGCATGAAGCATTACCAGGGCTGTGCTGGTCCAAGAACAAAGAGCCAACCTAATCAGAAATGCTAATCCCAGACAGTAACATTTTGTACTCAAATCTGTTCCTCCTTTCCTCACTGCATCTAAAAGCAAAAATACACGAATGCACCGAATGACAGTTCTATCAGAGGCAAATGACAATAACAAAACTAAGCAAAATACTAAAACTGTATCAATGGAAAAGATGAACCCAGCCCATGTTAGGTAATCCCTTTCTTTTTTCTGTATCCTGGAGTTACTGGGTACTTAAGAGTAAATAATTTTGCCACATTTAAAATAATAAAAAGAGAACTGCCAGCAGGGTTGTCAAGAGGAACCCAGATTTAGCCCCTACCCTTCCCACAACGGGGGGAAAGATGAGCTTTCCCCCGAAGATGCAGGATGTGCCATGTGGCTCCACGTATTAACCCAGCTGTCAGCAGGGCCAGCAGCACCAACACGTGCGAGCCAGAACAGGTGGGGAACAGGTTCCTTTCTGCCCCAGATTAGAGCCCTCTCATGTGGCCCCCGTGGCATCACCAAAGGCACTGAGAAACCACTGCAACACAGTTACGGGGCATTTGCACAGAAGAGGAAAATGTTGAGGCTCTCAAAGCTTTTTTCTCTAGCTCGTCCTGCCCAGAGTTTCACTTGAACATTGGAGAAGAGAGGGGAGAGTGCTGTGACAATTCTACATCTACTTAAGTTTTCTACTGCAGTTCTGATTGTAGTGGTTTTGCAGAAGGGAAACCTCCCCCTTGTCCTTGCTGATGTAGAGTGAGCAGATGGTGAAATTTTAATTGTACTTTCTCCATTTCCTCCTTTTTATGGGTCCTTAAAATCTTGAGTCGAATCTTTTGCTTTGTTTGGATACCGAAAAGGAAAGCAAGTTTCCATCATGCTGGTTTAGGAGGAACCCTCCTCTCACACCCAGTTTTAGAACTTTTCCTGATACACTGAAGTCATAACTGGGGGAGAAATACAGTCTTAAAACCTTCAAACATTTTGCCTGCAAGCACATTTTAGCACAACATCCTCAAACTGTTCCCGTGGTTTGACTGCTGCCATAAAAATATGGTCTTACCTTTTGAGGTACAACTCTGCTAAACAAAACCATCATTTTCTGTTTCATACATGTCTAACACATTTATCTATAAAAATATTTTATATGTCTCCGCTACTTTTTCTTGTTAATAAGCAAGTCCATTTTCCAGGCTCTTACAGAACATGACTACAAGTAGATGTAGCACAAATAGTGACAGCATGTTAATAATCTGCAGCCCCTTACCTATCTTTTCCCTTTCCATATAACATAATATGACAAGGTTTCTAACAGGTGCCATAAGACCATGAACTAAAATGCACATAATGGAGTCACCATGACTCCTAGCCATTTCTCACAATCTTAGTTGTGCAGATGTAGAAAAACATACTGATGGCTTTAAAATCTCTAATCTATACTTACTCTAGAATGAAAGCAAACAACAGAGTTGAAGATTTGGGTCTTGGATATGCTATTGGAGGGATGAAGCAGGTCAGCAAGGATTTCTAGGATTATTTCCTATGCAGCCATGAGCTCCTGCTGTGCAGTACGTACTGAGCAGCTTCCAGCAGCCCTCATCCTTTAACTGTAAACACACAGTTCCTCCAGTTGATTTGCTGAAAATGGGTTAGAAGGCAGCCACACGGCCAGCTGCTATTGTTCAAATGCCTTCATGTCTGGAGAAGACAGCTGGAAATGACTCATGGCATTCAACTGCAGCTTCTGAGACCCATAACTGTGCTCTTGATTATTTTGGGTAAGATTTATACACGCTGCTACCTATGGCTGAAGTTCAGCATAGGAATTAAAATCTTTAAATCAACTTTTTGGAAAGCCTCTCCTATTTGTTTTCCACTCTCTAAGTTGTGACATTTATGTTCAACCTGTAGCAAAAGCACTAAAATGGGAAGCTAATTGTAAAGTACAAAATAAGAAATGACCGAGCCACCCACAGAACCTTTTTTAAAAGAGACTTTTGCAGCAAAAAGCACTCAGAAGCCTCATCCTGTGGGGGTATGTATGCACCTAACTACTCTAGATAAGGACCAGTGTCCTTTACTGCTAATTCCAAAAGATTTGACAACTTCCAGCTGATCAGCACAGCTTGTCTGGAAGGCTTCCAAGACATTTTTGACAGCACCTCATCTCAATTAAACTTGTGTGAGCACAAAATAAAGATTAAAGATTAAACTCACTTGTCCTCTTACCAGTGCTAATCATAAACCACCCTACCCTCACTGGAGCTCAAGAAAATGTGCACTTCATAGAATGAGGTCTCTGTAAAACCAACCTGCTTCCTTGCTAAGCCATTCTGTCCATTCACCACCACCCTTCCTTGAAAAACTATGGTTAAACAAAGTGCCACAGTAAGCCAATTTCATCCAAATTCTGACATCTATATTGTATGTGTGGTAAAAAGCAGCACAAATCATTTAGTGCTCGAGAATGCAAGAGCTTTCACAAAGAGGTGTCTTACATGCAAATGAAGGAAATCCATGAAATACATAACCAGCAACTTTTACACTGGAATTCATTTAACTCTTTTCCACCTAGAGTATCTTTTGAATATCAGATTTGTGGTTAAAAATGAATATACACCTTTCTGTACACATCCACACACTTTCAAACATAAAATCAAATTACTACTCTAATAGGCTTGCTGCATTTCCATGCTTGGATGTAAAAGTCCATTTTTAAGTTTGCAGATTACTCAGCAATTTTAAATTGTGGTTCAGGCCTATGTACAGTAAACTTAAAGCCTCTGGACAGCAGACCTGCCTTTTTTAGTTACCTTTCAAAGATTCCCTAAAACTATTCCTTGCTCCCCAGGGCTTCCTACAACCACTGACTGCAAACCAATCCTGCTGGATTTCACAATATAGTTTTTATTCTGTTTTCTAATTTATAAAATGTTATTAAAAATGGTTGAACATTAGAATATATATGTACATATATACATAAACTAACCCCTTACCACATTCACATTGAGCAAGTGTATTAGCATGTTCCAAAAGGAAGAATCATCTTTGGTGTCTGGAGAAATACACTGCAAAATACTCGGTATATAAAAGTGACTGTAAGTACAGCGGTCTCTAACAAGCAGAATTCTTATGGATTCAGCCAAACAGGATCATAAAAGCTTTTGGCTGCAAATGTTGCAGAATCCCATCTGGTTTCATGGAACAACTTATTTTCCTCTCCACTTCATTTACGCTTCCAGTAAGAAATTAAAAAAAAAATCAAAAAAGAAAAAACACAGAAGAGACCTTTTCTAATGTATGCAAATTATACCCATAAGGTATTCCAAACAGGCAGAAAATACTTCAATCTTATTACAGAACAAACAGAAAACAGTGTAATTCTTGGCATACAAGTCGCACATAACAGTAAACAGTATGTACTGAGGACAGAGAAAGGGTAAGAAAGAAATCTCCAAAGCCAAGTGTGTAAGACTGCAAATGACCATTGATCAGGCTATGCTTGCTTGGCTGGATAAGCAACAGCAAAACTGATCCCCACACACAGACCTGTTTGGTTTTGTTGTTTGTTTTTTTTTTTTTAAGCCCAACAAAACAGAACCTTTAGTAGGGAAAAGAAGATTTCTCTTAATCCCCAAGAACAAAAATTCTGAGTAATCCATGTTTCCTCACGCAAGCATTCACTGTTAGTGAAGTCAGAGCAGAAAAGCTTTTCCAGCAAAGTGAACACCAGCACAAGCAAACGTCTGGCTAAGGGGGATATAAGCCTGAAACTTGGTCTTTTTATTTGATGTTGTTCTTTAGAAATATTTTCTGTATGTAATGCACAGCTTTGGTCCAATAAAAATAGGAGTAATAAGATTAAAGGGGTGTCTCCACAATGGAAGACAACATTTTCTTACTGTAGCTACTAAGAAGGGGTTTGTCCAAATGTTCAGGCCATGCTGAACTGCTGCTCAAAATGAAGGTTCACATTATTTCTACATGAAATCAATTCCCTGAATAAAGCTGTAAAATTGTTTTTATGTTACAAGCTGATTGAAATCCTCCTCCTTAGTATGATGCCAGTATCAGATCAATTGTCATTCCCTTAACAGCTTAGGCACTGCTGTGGCCTTAAAGAAAGCACGTAGAGATTTTTTTTCCTGCATAAATCACTGACTTACTAAGGTGCGTTACCTGACATGATGACAGAACACACACACCTCCAGGAAAGCAGGAGACTTGATATGCAAAAAAGAAGGTTTTTAAAATGCTTTTTCAACCACTGCATGACATAGAGTAGACAGAGAACTAAGTAGTAGTTTAACAGCTCTGAAATGGGTGAAAAGGAGATTTGGTACTCAAAAATATTCCTATAACATGAACTGTTTGATTTTGCATGTCTTTTGATTTCCAGAAGCTGCAAAGCTACAACACAAGAGGTCTGTACATAAGACAATATTGGGAGGTCAGCACTGAAGTGGCCACTCTGCACTTGATTTCTAAGATAATAGTGATTGATCTTATTTTATAACAGTACCCATTAAAGAAATAATGAGGCTCAACCCTTCACTGTAAAATGCAGCAATACTTTCTAGCTACTAGATTGGATTATAGATCAATTCAGCCTGCTTTGAAACTGCTGCCAAAAAATTTTAGAGCATTAATTTGCTCTTAATTTAAACTTCACTAGAGGACTTAGATAATTATCCATGGGTTCTAGGCACCTCAAAACAGTCACACTTCCCTGTTAAAAACTACCTTAAGAATGTAAAAGATCACCTAAGGAAAGGAGGGCAGGGAAATAAAACCAAGTATTACAAGAGAAAAGCATCACCTTTCCCAGCAGAAACATTCCACCCTTGAAAAGAAACCTTTCAACAATCCTTACTCCTCGAGAGCCAGAATGTAATGTGTTTTCATGTAATCCACTGATGATATAATAAATGATGAAAAAAATCCTTGGAATATTGTTATAATTTAATCACTGTCCAATCCTTTACCAGTGGAATAAACTCTCCCGGTTCATACTGGACCATACTACAAACCTGTATTTTTACTAAATATTTCACTGGAATTATTCCTGAGTGGAATAATTGGTGTCTGGAGACCTCTTGCCAAGTTCTGCTGCTCTTTCACATGGTTTCAGCTCCATGGTTTTAAAGCTTAGGGATTGTTTCCTTCTGAAATGTGTACATTCTGAAATGTGGCATGCCTACACTGGTGCATTTGTTCAGAGCACAAGGGTATTTTAACGACAATCCTCACTAGCTGTGCTCCTGTTTACATCACAAAGTAGGCTGGGAGTACACAAACTGAATTCTTTTGGGATGAAACCACGCTGGAAAGCTGAGTGCACTCCATGTGCTCCAGCAAGAGGCTCTCAGAAAGGAGCAGGCTGCAGGAACTCGAGCCCCACAGACTGGCAAGAGGCTTAGGTTTCTTTAATAGTCATTAGCATTAGCATGACTCTGCTTCAGCCCAAAGAAACTTCCTCCACATATCCCAATTTCCTTGATTTTTTACATCCTTTCTTTACTTACAGCTCTTCAGCAAACTAAATTTGGTTCAACAACTATTTTGCTAGGCCTACAACCTACTTACTGATCTCCAAAGACAAAGCTGCTTGTAGAAAGACTGCCTAACATGAAGTTCCTAAATTCACACTTCTTTTACCATACAAGTTAACCTGATCTCCAAAGGTGCCCCCTGAATCCCAGAGAAATTACACACCCCCCCTTGTGATTGGAATATGTTTGTAATACAATGAAGTTCATCTGCTGGTAAACAATTTGGAAAACATAAGATCATTTAATGGCACACAAGAGACATTAACAGCCCGGATGTCATTTCCAGGATTGATTCTGAACAGGAATAGTGGGAGTGGGTTTCATGCTGTCATCGGAGGAGTGGAAAAAGTAAGCAGGGCTGATTTGCACGTGAGATCCTGACATCCACTGAAAGAGAACAGCATGTTCTCACGTACTCGCTGTACTTCTGAGAGCAGGAACTTCATATGGCTACAAAAATTCTACCAATTAAGTAGTAACCCAACTGACTGAACAGTGGTAAATTAATTGCAAAGTGCTGGTTCACACAAACACAGATGCTTTCATGATGTAACTTAGTGTGACAGGAGCTACAGAGCCTTGAACTAAAGTGTGGTTACAAAATATTACTAAAACCATTTGGCGTTTGTTATAAGAGAGCATTTGAAGTTCTGAATTCCGATTAGCTAGTACACATAATATTAGTTTTGCATTGTAACAGTGAATTTTTAAATTCAAGCAAATTGAAGCAGTCAAGTATGGGCTGTGAACAATAATAAAAAAGGATCAGGGCATATCAAATTAACCTTTCAAAGCAAACTTTCCTGCCCTTTCTGAAAGAGAGAGTTGAAGACTTTCTCAGGAGTCCCCTTTGTTGCTTTTTTCAGTCCTGTCTTCTGTGACCTTCTCTCATTATCTATTTTGATTCTCAAAAAAACCCACCCAAACCCAAACCAACAGGGAAGAGAGCTGCAAAGTACTGCTGGCAGAGGACTCAGCAAAAGTTAAAAGAAGCAGACCAGAAAGTACAGGAGCAAGATTTGTAAGTGTTTCTGTAAAGCAGAAACAAGGCAGGCCAGAAAAAACCCAAGTAAATGGATGACAGAAATGAATCATAAGAGTGATTTTCCAAAAAAGTCAAACTTTAAAAAGGAGGAAAACTTGGAGCAAACACACAACACCCCTCTCCAAACAAACAAAAACTCCCAGAGCAAACCCACCCTTTTTGAGGTTACTCTGTATTTCTTGGCTTGAGAAATGTTTGCTTTAAAGGCCAAGCATTTTGGATCTACGTTAGTTTCACCTCTTATTACTAATGACATGATATTTCCTAGTTCGAGCTCGGAAGAGATAAGCTGCTCTATGGGACGGAGCTGCACAGCCGTTTTGTTTAACAGGAGCCCTGAAACACAACGCTGCCATTGCACATATTACAGTATCCCAGTGCCTGCCTGCAGACAGCTAAGCAGGGCAGCTGAGCTGTTATGTCTAGTCTTTTTACAGCAGCTTATCCTTCTTATTAGGAAATAAAAAGCCCCCAAGCATGTTACAGTTAGAGGGCTGAGATTAAAAGAGGGAGCCATTACATTTACATACTGACACTTACAACTGCACTTGCTTAAGGTGAAACTTGCCCAGGAGTCTCCAGGGCACACAGGCTCTCAGCAGAGCTGCAAGGAGGAGCTGCAGGTTAAACCCAAGGTTCCCATGGATTTATGCTCTGAGTGCTAGAGGGACAAGGCTGGAAAGAGTTAGCAGTTTACCTGAGAGCCCCCTCCTTGCTGAAGAGACCTGGAAGGCAACTCTTTGTATGTGAGAACAACTCATCACATTTCAGCTGAAAAGGCTGTAGTCTTGAGCATTGCCAGGCATATTTAAGGGACACTAATAAAAATGTAGGAGGTCAGTGTGCACAGAAACAACAGCACATAACGGTGTGTGGTGTGTAGAGACCAAATTCTCTGTGTGTCTTTCAGTCACTCAATTGCCTTCCAAGTTACCACTTCAATGCACAGACCTACAGTAACATGGAACAAAAACCAGGGAATATGCCACAATCTCCTGTAAACCTCCAAAGGAACTTCTCTGCTTTGTTCCTAAGGCACCATGAACTTGTCTTGGGGCAGCCAGGCAGAACTCATGAATTATTTTAAATATAAGAGGAGAACAGGACCGAAGGCTGACAGCCACTGGGCCCTCAGAAGACAACTCCACAGAAGCCTTTTTGCACAGATGCACAAGTGTTTTGTGCAGTATGTGATGCTTGTACCAAATTCAACTGCTGTTTTCAAGAAGGGCTTATGAACCACATTAGAGAGCAAAGAGCACTTCCCTCAGATCTGTGGATGGAAGAACAGACGGTTCAAACAGCTTCCCATGACAGTAAAGGCAATCCATAAGATAAACATAATGCTTTATGTAGTTCAGAATAAGCAAACAAAAACAATCAGAAAACCATCAAGATCCAGATTATTCAAGAAAGTCAGAAATGCAGATAGATCTTATGTAAGAACTTAAATTTTCTTTGGTAGAAAAGAAGATTAACGTCAACTTAAAATTAGATGCTTCATTTATATAAGACATATAAGCAAACCAAAATCATTACAAAATACTCATACAGAACAAAAGAGTTTTACCAGTGTTATTTTCGAGAGAGTAGGTTTAGATTAGTTATGAGAAGAGACTCTTCCCTGTGAGGGTGGGCAGGCCCTGGCACAGGGTGCCCAGAGAAGCTGGGGCTGCCCCATCCCTGGAAGTGCCCAAGGCCAGGTTGGGTGGGGCTTGGAACAACCTGGAGGTGTCCCTGCCCATGGCAGGGGCTGGAGCTGGGTGGTCTTTAAGGTCCCTCCCAACCCAAACCATTCTATGATTCTGTTATTATTTTCCATTGCTGTATTATCCAATGCAAAGTAAAGCAGAAAATTATCTGCCCTCAAGTCAGAGGAAAACTTCTCAGGATTACATATTATCTTTCATCCTTCGTATTTGATTTTTGTACAGATATTTTGATTCAGACATAACAAAAGGCCAAATATGTCACAAAAAGAGACATGAAAGATTAATACTTCCATGATAAACTCAACTGTCAGAACTACAGCATCCTGTAAGGAAGATCTGGTTTTTTTACAATGAGATTTAGTTCTCCCCAGCAAAGCAGGGAAGTTAATTTTAACTCTTTAATAACTCAAAGTACATTTCATACAAGGCCCTTTGCTCCAAATACTCCTCTGTTAAGTGAGCCCTAAGAGGCATGCTGACAGAACATTTGGGTGGTTTCTATGTTAATGGGGGGGGGGAAACTTTTGCAAGAGCTAAACATTATGCCTCCCCCAGCACTCAGGTAGGCACTCAGTTAAACACAGCCTTCAGTATTCCTCCTGCTTGTTTCTTGAGCAAGGCAGGAGGGATTAAGGGGAAGAGGTGGCACAGCAAAAATAAAGTTTGTACTGCCTTCATTTACTACCTGTGGTACACATTGAAAATCAGAAAGTTTACTATTCTCCAAAGCAAAACATTTGTCATACTCAGATGAAGCGTATAATGCATTTCATTTACGATCTGATAAACCAGGGAACAGTCCCTTAATTGTTTCCAAAATACAACTTTTAGGAAACTGATGCACAGGCACAGAGAGCAGAGGGGGTGTGGAGTCTCCTCCCTGGAGATATCCAAGATCCTCAGGGACACAACCGTGTGCCATGTGCCCTGGGAGGACCCTGCTGCAGCAGGGGGGTGGGACCAGAGGACCCACTGTGGTCCTTCCAGCCTCACCCAGTCTGTGATTCTGGGGATCATATGCTCCTTAAATATCTGGAAGAGCAGTCCAGTTTATTAGGAAGTGTAAAAAACAGACGCAATTAATTAAAAAACTCAGCAACAGAGATAGCATTTTATTACAGTATACAATGCTATATCCACTGGAAAATGGATAAACAAATTGCAAATGAAGCTAACAGAAAAAGCAAAATCTCTTCAGATGTAAAGACCATCAATGAGCATATTTAGGTCAAGAAACCCAACCAGGGCATGTTGTATATTTGAAGTTTTATTGATTGGAATGTAAATATAACCATGGCATACCACAAAAACAATTCATAACATTTCATTAAAAGCCATTCCTTAAAAACATCTGCAATCATCTGTAACAAATTATTTGAATCCTTGTATCTTTAATCAAAATACGTCTCTAGAAGCCTATTATAGATGGTTACTAAAAACCTAATGTAAAACTTTAAATAAAAAAAGTTTGCAGAAATACCTAAAAATGGGCACATAAATCAGCAGGTATCTCATGCAGCTGTATTTCAGAAAGTGCTGATTATATTTTCTCAGGAAAATAAATATTCCCATCTGCTCCAAAGTGTCCCCCCCAAAAAAACAGAGGGGCATTTCCTGATGGCTGATTATCCCCCAAAACTCAAATGAATGCAGATGTTCACTGTTAACACAAATCCCTTTTGAAAATACGCTCTCCAGTCACAAGATTCAATGTAATTCACCATGTGCATACCTGAGGTGCTATACTGTCTACACTCAGTTTTCCTGGAAGAGGTACTAAAGTGAAACAAGCCAGTACAGGATCTTTTAGCTGATCTGTTCATTTTCTTTACATCATTCTTCCTTTTCAAGGAACTTGTACACCTCCTGACAGAGGGTGGGAAGAACACCATACATCTTTTATTTATCTCTCATGTCTTCATTGCTTGCATCTGATCTGTTAATAAAAAGAAACAGGCAGTCTTAAAACACAAGAAGAATTCTTGCTGTATTTTGCAAACATAATCAATAGATATTTTGGTGTAGTTACAAGAATGAGGAACAATGCCGAGTTGTTTTCAACTTGCTCTCTCATCCACTTCTGAAATTCTTGCACAGCCAAGTTGTTTTCCCCAAATGTTGCTACTTAAACAGGAAGACTCTTTCACCTAATTCAGTTTTTATCTCCTTTGGGCTTATAAGGTAACTTTGATGAGAATAAGACTTGGAAATTTATGAAGCAGGCATTTCAATGTCAGCTTCCACAAAACTGAACAGGAGCAGCAAACTATTGAAAGTTTGGTTTTGAATAACTCACATGAAAGCTTTGCTCTCAGCAGTCATACTTCTCCATAGTGCTGCCTGACTGCCACTTCTCAATTCCCTTCACACCTCCTCAGTTAGCACAAACATGCCATATCCCCATTACAAAATGTGGAAACCAGCACCATTTCCCCCACTAACAGCCTATGTGGCCTGTGAAACAGGTTAGTTTTACCCTACTGATGATGTGTTGCTGCAATAGGAACAACAAAAATACAGTACAAAACAGGGAAATAGAAAAGTCAGCCTTCACCAGATTAAAAAAGGCAGGAGTTCGTGCCCCTGCCACCCCAAATCTGAGCTCCCTGTAAGGGCACCTAAGGGAAGCACGGCTGCTGGCAGGGAGAGCTGTGCATTCATTCACCAGGTGTCATTTCCTTCACTGATCTTATGGCTGTGATTTAAGGACTGCTGGAACTAAAGAGCTGTTCCAAATACTTCCATTTACTGCTCCAGCAATGAGGAGAATCAGAGTAAAACTTTGTTCTTGAAGTATCAAAGCCCTCATGCACTGAAAGTATAACTTGCAAACTGCACGTGCTTAGGTCCCAACACTGTTTGAACCCAACCTCTCTTAGGCTGTTGAGGATGCTGAACCAGTGAGTTAAAAGAACTTTTTAGATAAACCCATGAAGAACTTCAGCTCAGCAAATGAAGAAGTTTAACAGTCCATGAGAAGTGAATAGCTATGAAGTTGTGTGAGTGACAGGAGAAGCATCTGCTTGCTGTGCTTAAAAATCTCCATACACAACTTAAATATCTTGTCAGGAAATATTTTGGCAAGCATTTGAGATCTGTTTAAGTAGCTTGAAGCTATGTACATAACCATCAACTCAAAATTTGGATTGAGACTTTAAAGTTTCCTCCAAGATAAGCAGACACCCTGAAAAATCCCAGGAAAATGTTACAAAATCAGAGCTATGCCTGAAATTAGGAAAAAGTACATGATTTGGAATCTGCCTCTCTGATAACTGGGTAAAGCAGTGAAGGAACCTCAGCATTAAGATCCTGGTCCTCCAAACACCACTGTTCTTGTAGGGCAGCCAATCTCTTTGTAAAGACCATTTTTGGCGAGAGTCCCTCCCTGTGAAAACACCCCCAAATGTTTCTGTATTCTCTACCAACGAACAAACCACGTCTTTCTGTTTCGCGGTAAGGGCAGCGCTGGAGCAGCATCTGCAGGACAGTGGCCCTGGCCCTGTCCCCGGCACAGCAATGACACCCCGCGGCCACCGCAGCACAGCACACCCGGCTCGGCACTCACAGAGCTACGGTGAGGAGGGCTCTACCGAAACAGGGCTCATCTAGGCATTTAGCACCACACGGCAGGGCAAGAGAGACCACATCCCGGCCAACATGCAGCGGGAGGATGTGCACTGGGATTACAAAAGCTGCTGGAACACATCAGCGGAGCTGCATCTCATATTTGCCATGGAGTTAGGAGTGTCCGTGTGTGTTAGGATTGTTACACTGTAAGCTGTTCTTACTTTGGCTCGAGATTAAAGAACTGAAGTTGAATAAGCAAAACTGGTGTATTTGTGTGCTTGGCTTATTTTTCTAGTCTGCTTATTCACCTTTTCGTGATAGATAACATTAAGTTATGTAAAACCGGGACAGGACAGTAAGAATAAATTAAAGAACAAACCAACTATCACAATAATAAATTGAAGTGTGGGAGCTGGTACTGCTTAAATTAAGGTGTTACACTGTTTGCAGGAGTGTGCATTAGTATTTCATAATGCACACTTTTGTCAGGGAAGCAGACGTGATCTTTTGTGTACATTAAGGAGGTAGATGAAAGGCAAATATTAGATAGAGCATTAGTACTCACTGTGTAATTTGATCTGACAGCAGAAATGGACAGAAAGAAAACAAGGGAAATAATAAAGAAAACACCATACAAAATGAAAAAGTTTAACAGAATGAAAACTGAGCAAGAAAATGACTTATGATATCTACCTTGGAGCCAATCCACACCTTCTTGTAATCCTTCTCCTTTAAGAGCATCGCTGGCACTGAAAGAAACAAATCAAATTACAAAAACATTGTAAAAATACCAGTTTCACTTGAGTCATCCCTATACTTATAATTTACAGAATTGCAAAGTAGCAGCAAGTACTGTTTACTTAAGTTTCCATCACATGGAGAAGACTGCTTCTCAAAAGATATAGAGCACCTTCCCCATATGGAAACAGCTTTTCATGATGTGATCTATTTTAATTCCAGTTTCAAGGTGGAGGAATCATTCCTAGAACACCTCTACTTAGACAACTCCTTCCCCAGGTGATGCTATAAAAGATGTTTACTACCTACAACAGCAGTGCTGAATCACAGACTCATTTAGGTTGGAAAAGACCTTTAAGATGATCAAGGCCAGCTGTTCCTCCCACGCAGTCCCTGCACACGGTGACAAAGCTGGAGTACTGGAGGGAGGGAGCACAGCGTGGACACCAACCCTTGGAGGCTCTGCCAGTATATAAAGCCATAAAGCTACAGTGTACCAGTGTAAGTGGAGAGCAGTGTAAATCTGCCTTTGAACAATGGGGGGATAACTGTTTAAATGCCCCTCGTCGTGCTGCTTACGGAAACTGGCACAGCAGTGAATGGGGCCTGTTGTGGTGGTTTGCTGTAAAATGATCTTCCAAGAAGCTTGGGAATTCATCAGTGTGATTTCTGAGACAAAAAGCAGTGTCCAGGTAACCAAGTTTAATATTAAAGGGACTAAAATGAGAACTGTAGTTTTCAGCAGCATTTAGCTGCTGATTTCACTTTTATTTATAACATCTGGGAACTGAACTAAGACAAAAAAACCTAACTCCTACAGAACACTAATGGTATAAGGAGTTTTTTCCTTGTGAACACTAGTACAAAGCCCTTCTATTCACGTGAAAGCTTACATCCTTCAGAAAGAAGACACTGGCTCCTCCAACTAAATATCCCCTTAAACATTACAGAGTACAAAGAGTCAGTGTCCCTCTGAATTTAGATGAGAGCAGTTTACTAAACGGCCTTTCAACAGTACTTGACAAAAGCATCTGCAGAGTGGAAGAAAACTTCAGATGCTTTACTGCTGATGTTCTGAAACCTGCAAGGCAAACCAGCAGCGCTCTGATAACGATTCTACTCAATTTCCCAGCACAAAATAATGGCAGCTATTTTTCTGATAAGAACACTGCTTTCTGATTTCACTAGAAGTCCTCCATTTCATTATCTGGGTAACAGTTCTACTGTGAAAACTTTTAAGGCACAGTCTACGTGAATGTTCTGTGTGTTTAAAACAAGTTTCATAGTGTTTTGATATTACTCCTGTTTCCACATGTGGCAGCAGAGTCTTTTACCTGCTTGATTTAATTGATGCTATATAGTAATGGGTGGTGTGACAGAGCTAAAACACGAATGCACAAAGTAACACCAGGAAAAGAGGACTTTACCAGATATGCCAGGGCTTGTCTTTGATGTTTTCTAGTGACAGTAACTGGGACACCTTCACAGAGGACACTGCATCCCTGAGGTCCATCTTGTTAGCAAAGAAGAGAATAGGCAGTCGACGGTGCTTAATATCTAGGCGTGAGCAGAAACAGAACTGTCATGACACTGTGCAACACTTACTGATCTCTGCATGTAATGAGGAAACTGTTTGGACAGGAAACTGTTTGGCTCACCTGTGAGTGCAAGTCTCTGAGGGCTGTATCCTACACTGTTGGGTCACAGGGGCTCTGGTGCATGCTTCAAGAATGCTCACAAACTTTCTGGCAGGCTTTGGAATCTTCCACCCCCTCTCCCCCTACCTTAAACCCACACTTAAAGCTGGAGGTGTGACTTGCTGGTGAAGCTGAGGAACAGGAGACGAAACAACTGCCTACAAACACTGCACATCTTTGCTTTGCGAGGACTGGATGTATAAAATGATGGATAAATGATTTGTGTTCACTCATAAAATTATAACTAGAGTTGCATAAGGGCAGTCTGAATTATCCTTTAGTATCCTGGAGAGCATCCATGACTTCATAGAATTTATAAAATTGGAGAAAAACCACTGTGTGAACACCCTTTATCCTACCTTCCCTTGAAGGACTTTTTTTCCAGCAGCTCTTCTCAGCTGGCAGTGAGAACTCCCAACCAAACAACATGCTCTGGCATTTTCTGGGATGCTTACACACAGGCAAGCTTAAACCTCAGTGATCACCCCAAAAAGCTAGAGTCATTGAAAGGAAACAAAGTACACTGTCTTCAAACATACAGGTGTAAAACTGCCAAAAATTACCAGCACCAACATTAACTCCAAGAGTTTTTCACGTTATTTATACAAAGGATGACTTACAGGATTAGGAAAAAAATCTAGATTTGAGTCTACCAATCAATTCTTGATAGGAAAAGAACTTTAACCCACATCATCACCACCCCCACACTTATGAAAATTGCTACATAGGTTCTTTTTAAAATGGTAAAAAAGAAGGTATCTCACACAGGAAATAAGCTAAGGATTTATTTTAAAACTTCAAACACAAGCCAGCTGCACCTGCTGATGGGGAGGGGGATGATAAAAACCCAAAAAGCCCCACAAACTGCCAGGGCTGAAGTGGTTTGAACCTTCCTAAATATTTTCTTTTCAAATTCCCCACTAAACCTTTCCACAGAATCAGTGGAGATAACACTACCTACCCATATTCAGTAAGATTGTAAGTGCTGACCAAAATGCTCATGATTTTCACCAACTATTTACCCTGCCTGGAGCTCCCTTTTCCTCTGGTATCTCTAACAGAAACCAAAGGCTTCAAAATCCAAGCACAGAGTATCATTAAATCTGTTTGGATTCCATAATTGAACAGCTTTTGTGTCTCCCAACTGAAACTCTTGGATTAATCTGGAGTATAATTAAACAAACCCTGGTACCCCCAGGTGGCAGGTGATGGGTTAACTGAAACCCCAGAAATTAGCTGACATCACATATGCAAAGAGACAAGTTAAATAAGGAATTTTTTAAAAGCAATTAAAGGCATAACCTCCCCACACACTCATAAATGTACACTCAAAGATATTTGCTAAATAAAGTGGTGACAGAAATTTACATTATTTCCTAACATGCAGTATTTCCCTCCCACACTTTTCACAGTTACTAATGCAAAGTGTTCTAGTTGCAAGCAGTTACGAATTAACATGTTAAAAAATATGCCAGACACTAGATGTGTGATGTGTAATTTTATACAAAGGATGTCAAATTGACAAGAATTTCGGTTTGTTTTAGAAGCATGTGCTGGAGGTCAAGTGACCCAAGAGTCAGTATCTAAACCAAGTCATCTATAGACTCCCATCTTCCAAAGTGCTGAAGAGCCCAAGTTTTCACTCAAACAATAATATGATCCAGTGATCATTAAACAAGCAGTTATTTGTAGAGTGCACTGTCCATCTATGCCAGTTGAAACAATTCAGAGACTCACCAAACAGTCCCATCTAGTAAAATTTCTAACCCCATTAATGCTTCCCAGTACACATTCCCTTCCACCTGCCAACCTCAGGCAAAAAGACAGGGAGCTGCTTTACTGAGGCATTGCTAAGATTTTCAGAGACAGGAATTGATTCAATTCCCTTTAAAACTTCAGGAACCACATACATTTCAACCACTCCAGGCTGATCATAAAGACAGAAGCATCGATGGGGAGAAAGCAGGGTAGGCAGGAAGGCACAACAGTAATACAAACAAAAATACTGGTACAGTAAACCAGTTATATATTGCTTCAGCCAACAGCTACTTTTATTAAACATTACTACCAGAAGAACTTTGTAAGTTCTTTGGTTCTCTTAGAGGTGATATACCACAGTCTGCTAAAGCAGCAGCACTGGTGCTGTATCTGAGCTGAGCTTCTCCAAGGCAGGAACACACAACTGTCCTTCCCTGGTTCCAGGGAACATCATAGCAAGCCACAGCCCTGGACTTTGTAAAGGAAAATGCATAAACAACTGAGCAGGACTGACCTGCTGCATCAGCACTAATGACCTATTAATGCCTCAATGAGAGCTTCACTAAGTAAGTAAGATGTAGTCTCCTGTGAAAAAACAAACCAAACTCTTCAAACCAAACCCCTGGTCATGTATCATGTCATATCCTCTTCCATCCCATGTATCCTATTGCAGGCAATGGAAACTGACTGATAGAACTATCCCTCCTTATTTCTGGCTAAAACATAAAAAATACAATGAAGATGAAATAAAGAAGTTAAGCATTATGTTAAAGGGATTAGCTGTCTCCATGGAAAAACCAGACAGGGAGATGCTTTTTTGTATCTGTTGGTCATCACATAAAGGCTCTCCAGCTTCCAACAGGTCCTATGTTTCCTCAAAACAATGTAATTTTGCTCAATAGTGATCAGTAAGAGACCAATCCAACTCAGTGCAGACAACTGAAGCAGGATCAGTTTGTAAATGTGAACAGGAAAAAAACCCACCAAAGTTATTGAAGACTATTATTGTTCTAGTGTTCATGAATGGCTACAATATTTGCAAAGTACTCAGAATGCAGAATGTGTCAGATAAGGGCTTTTCTTAAGGCAACATAACAAATACGGACACAGAAGGGGAAAAAAGCCTCCTCACCTGGATGATTCAGAAGGGTGTCAAGTTCTTCTTTGGCCACAACCATTCTTAATCTGTCACTGCTATCAATGACAAAAATAATGGCTTGGCCTTCTCTGCGTAACATAAAAAGAGCAAAGAGGCAAATTATAGGTTCTCTTAAACTGTGAATAAGAAAAGGATTCAGAAGAAACACCAAAAAAAGTCCAAACAAACCTGGTTTTCCACTCATTTTTGTCACTGTTATTTACCATTAACATTTGAATTGAGTCTTATTCCTGAAATTCAATCTTCTGGTAACATGCATGATTTTTTTGAGACATGAGGTTGTTGCCTGTGAGACTCATACAAGGTCCAGTCTATAAAGACCTTTTAGAAAAGCTTGATTTTACTCCTGAGGCTGAAAAATGAGCTCTGAAAATGTAGCCAACTGCTATTTTGACAGCGTGGTCAGGCAGACAAAGAAAACAGACAAAGGCAGATTTTGTATGGAAATTCTTTATTTCCTACACTAATTTAGATAAAGGTAAATTAACTTTTTAGAAAAACCCTGTGTCCACAGCTGTTTAACAACTAGGCATATGCAGGTCATTTTCACTTTTATGAAGTCTGCATAAACAGGATCGAGCTTTTGTTTTGAGTACCAGGTAAAACCTTCAACTATTTCAAATCATTAAAACCTTCTGCTGGCAGCATGACCACAGTCACAATGTATACACAACTATCCATCTCACTGCTTCAGGATATTACTGATATTTTATGACTTGATGTTCCACTTATTGAAACTGATTTTGAAAACCAAATAAAGTCTCACCAATTCAGAATTCACCAGTTCAGTTATAAACACCCACAAAATATATTTATTTTACAGTTTAATATACTATTCACTTCCCCTTCATTTTGCACCTCCCTGAGAGACCATTATGGTACATTCTTTACCCTCCAGCACCATCTACCTTCGTCTTTTGATAAGAAACAGTTCTAGACCTACTGAAAAGCAGAAATAACTTGATTGCATGAAAAGGCCCCTTTTTTTTCTGGCTTACAGAAGAACCTTAACAGTAAATAAAGCTTTCCTAGATTAGCTGAAATATTAGCTAAGTAATTTTCATGAGCATACAGTGTTTTTCTACAGGAGTCAAGAGAAGTAGCATGTACTTACTACCAAAAACTAACTTCACCAACAAGTTAAAGTAATAGGAAACATCATGACTGTGTATTTAAGACAAGTGTACTTGGAGGTTGTCCTAAAAGACAGTTTCAAGCCAAGCAGAAGAAGAGTGCAGACTTCAAGTACCCCAAGGCAACTACTTTGACACTTGATCAGACTTGATTTCCCCTTTGCAATTCTTAGAAAATTAAATCTTGCTTAACTTTATAAACTGAACAGCACATAATTATTTCATTAATAAAAATGAAACCATTATTGTTTTTGTATTATTCTTAGAAGTGAATCTTCAATATGTGCCTCCTGCAGTGGAGCAGGAACAGAGGTGGATACAAGTGCACGTTTCACTGTCAGCATAACCTAAAAAACTCCCTTACAGTTAAGATGAAAAAGCCATTTATGCCACACAAGGGATAAGTTACTGCATTAAATACAGCAAACCCCAAAATTATTTGCTTATGAAGCACTCTGCTAGCATTTTGAGAGGAGCCCAAGGGCATCAGTTACTGAAATGCAAAAGATCTGGGAGACACACATCTAACACTTGAACAGTGGAGATCTCCTAGCCACATGTTTTCAGACTGCTAACATATTTTGTACAGGAAGGAGAGGAATAGTTAATCCACAATTAAAAAATACGTTAAGCTCTGTCACATTAAATATGAATATTTAATCAATATTATAATCTTCAGAATTCCTCCAAGCTACTTCTGTGTGGTTCACTACTGTTCACCTTATTTAGATCAGGTAATAACAATAAATCAACATAAGTAAAGATTGAAGTTTCACTAGAAGCTAGAAAAGCAGAAAATGGTACCTATTACCAATCAGGTAATACCAGTGTTATAAGGCACAGTGAATATCCTGCTCACTAAGTAACATGTAAGAATGTCTGTTCAGGCTCTTAGCTACATGTGCCTTCTTCTCTGAGGCAATAACTTCCTCACCTCTAAAAATCTCAGCCATCAGCCAATATATTTGAAGTTTTAAGTCACTTACCTACAGGGAAACTGAAAAATTGGAAACCTAAGTCTTCCTGAGCTTTCTTAAAGGATTGGTTTTCAGGCTGCAACATTTAAATCCCATCTCTAGTACGTTCCCCCAGTCTTGAAGCCAACAAGACATCCCCAAAAGCATACCGAATAACAGCGCACTGTTTTGCTTTAAGAACAGAAAGAAAGGTTGTATTTATCCAGAATGACCTTCTATCAAACACCAGGTATCATTTCTAACCACTAGATACAATCCTACTTCTGTTTAAACAAGGTACACAACAGCTAATACAAACAGCAATGCTTTAAAATAAATGTTAGGCTTACTTGTAGTAATGTTCCCAGAGGTCTCTGTATTTCCCTTGACCCGACATATCAAACACTGTGAAAGACAAACTGCAAAGAAAAGAAGTGCATGAGGCACAAAAACAAAGAACATAACCCAGACCCAAACTATTTTCTCTGCTACCCTGACAGAAAAAAGCCAGATCAACTAGAATCCTAATCAACTGAGAAAGATTCCCAAAGGAACTCTGATTACACTATCTGCCTTCAAATGATTCTATTCAGTTTTGCAATCTTATTATAGAAATATTTCACGATGGAAAATGTGCTTTATTATCAGAATAAAAGAACTAAACCAATTATTTAAAGTTACATCACATAGAGAATATGCTCCCATTCAGTCTCTGTTTCCATCATGCTACTATCGAATATTGTTTAGAAGGGATAAATGAAATTCAGATGAACCATGACACAAAATCCACAGCTGTCTTAAATTGTGTCCCTAGACAGGCACAAATTTACGCAAAGTAAAAGAATTCAAAAAAATAAAGTTCCACCTTCACTGAAAAAAACAAACCCCAACACATTTTGGTAATACCAGGTGAGCTCAGCTGAGCAAGACACAAAGAGGAGTCCTCACAACTGTGAGATTTCACTCAAACACAACATAAAGCAAGGCAGTTGAAAGAACACTACAAAAACATCTGCTCCACTCCTGAGATGTCTACAGAGGTGACAACTTCAGCATTAGGTTGTCCTATTTTGGGCAGTCTCAAGTGGCTCTGTGAGCAGAGGCCACACCAAAATGAGCAGGTTTAGAAAAAGAAGCTCCCTGGACATCCTTTCTGCTCTGTGTCCAGACATCACCTAATCCTAGGGCTGAGGGTTTGTTAGTTTGTCAGGGTTTGGGGTTTGTTTAGGTTTGTTTTGGGTTTTTATATAAAATATCATCCTACACGGTGTGTTTACAGGTCATCATCTCTCCTACCACAGGATGAGAATAAAGGAAAGCAATTTAAATCAATTTACTTTCTCAGCCAGCCAAATCCCAAACCTGTCTGCTGTGTTTTACACAACTGTTGAGGCTTCTACAGAGAGATGAAACCTACGGGTCCCACCTGAGCTCAAGGAATAAACTATTTTCTTGCAGATCTCTCACCCAGGGAGGCACGCTCTTGGTTTGCAGACTAATGCACACACTAAAAATACACAGCAAAGGCTACAGAAGAAATGTCTTGAAATTTCTTTGAAATACCTTGTGTCACAACATTCCTTATCTAAACCTTAGTCTTCATTTGTCTAATGACTTCTTCCTCTGTTTTCTGGCCTTTGCTCCTGCCACCTTTACATTGCTAATGCTGTAGCCAACATTTAATTTTCATTTAATGAGATTACACTGCAATCTGTGCAGAGTGCTTCCAATGAGAGTGCTTAACACAGGTTCCCAGCCTGAGAGTGGAATACAGACTGCCACCTAAGCTCCTGTCCCTCCTCAAGTCTGTAACAGAGCCCTGTCCTGAAATTCTTAACAGACAGGAACCAGATGCTTATACACACTACTGCAAAAAACTAAAAGACTTCTTTTGTTAAAATATTTTCACACACCCCTAGCTCTACAGCAGCACAAGACACACAATATACCCTCACACACTCAGTCCCAGATCATGGCTAGGAGTCGTGCATGTAATGCCATCACATTCTAATCACTTACAGCCCACTGAAAGAGCTAATTAAGTCCAATTAAGTTGTATAATAATCACTACTGCTAAGTGGAGAATAATGAAACAAAGTACTACCTTGAAGTCTTGAATTTCTCTATACTGAATCCTATTGTTGGAACGATGTCCTGAGTTTGAGCCTTTAAAGGAAAAATTTCACAGTCAAGTTAGAAAATGGAAATAGTGAAATATATTTGACACATGAATCCATTACAGATCTATTCTTACCCAAATCGTGCAATAGGAAAAAAAATTCTACAAATCCATATACTTTATATTTAAAAAGTTCCCAGAAAAGTAAAATAATTCAAACCCAAGATTTTGTGTTCTCTAGGAAACACAGTGAACACTACTGGAGAGCAGCAGTGAAGACATTTTAGCCTCGAGGGTGAGATTTCACCCTTTCCCTTAGTGTGTGTACAGCAATGTGTGGCTGTTTCCTGTGAAACCAACAGGAGATGGGTTGAGGTGGAAGACAACAGCTTGGAGGTTATGACTCAGGTCAAAGTCTGTGAACTTTGGAAATCACAGTGGGAACCAAAACAAGTCTGCCCAATACCCCAAGCCTCTTAGCTAAAGGAGGGTACATGCCTATCAGGATATCAGGTTGGCCAGACTTGCTGGAGGAGTCTACTTGACCCTGGCAGTGACAGAGCAGATGGTCCCCACTGGCCTGACCATGGTTCCACCCACAACACAAGGCCACAGAGGAATGGCCCAAACCAAAAGCATTATTAATAGCTGTGTCTGGTAAACAGGTTTACTCCTGAGCTGGCCAAGGAACAGCTCAGCTAAGTTGGGAGAAAAGAACAGCTCCTTAAGAAGCATCGACACCGAGCAGGAACAAAGGTCACACGCCTTAGATCACAGAGCTGTCTGGGAAAGTGACATGCAATCCTTGCACAGACTATCTAGAGCCCCTTATGACAACACTGGCTGCAAGCAGCTGACCCCTCACGTTCTGCTGAAGCAAGCTTGGCCTGTCCACCTGCAGCTGCATTAGGAAAATGGCAACCCCAGCCCTGGAAACAGTTCAGTCAACAGCTCCTGTCACCCAGGGAAAATTTGTGCAGAGCACAAGAGGGGTTATTTCTTCAATATTTGTTTCAAATGTATTAATGAGGCCCAGAAGAAATAACTGGAAACAAATGGAGGAACACTTGTACTGGCCAGACCCATAATATATTGCTCCTAGGGCAAAGCAGCAGTTCTTAAGAAAGCTGGGCTGATCCAGAGCTCAGAATCACCTGTCCAATGAACTTACTAAAAATAAACCATTTTATCAAGTCTGATCTAATGACATTCATTGCATGCCAGAGATTTTGCTATGTCTGGCAAAGACAGGACTTACACAAGTTGTATGCAAAGCCACCCTCCTAAAGCAACACATTAAACGAAAACATTTAAAGGTAAATTCTCATTATGTGATTTACGGTAAAGCAAACAAATTATATTTATTCTACTTGTCTAATTCCCTTGGGGCCTTCTCTAATGCCTATTACTGTGATCAATCTTGAAGTCTGTTTAGGAGTCCTTTACTGCTTTAAGGCATGACATAAAACCCCACTACAATAAAGGTCTCAAACATTACATAAATATGCAATTTCCCTGGCACAAATTGTAGCATTTCCCCCAATGGCAAGGGTGATTTTTGGTAGGCAGCAGAGAGTAAATCATGGAAGTAAAATTTCCAGGAATGGAAGAGTAGCAGACTCTTCACCATGTCACATTTTTTAAACAATGCTCAGTGTTTCTCTTCAGGAAAAGTTAAACAAAAATGGAAAAAAATCTGTGTCCTGGTGCAAACAGCAAAATGAGCTTCCCAGATGCATATAACCAAGATGCACAAGCCTTTGGCTTTGAACGTGCCTACCAAAAATCGTCTATTTCTATTCCATAGGCTTAGGTAGAAACAAGGTCATCCTACTCTGATTTTTGCTCAGAATACTGCACACTCCTAATGGCCTCAAACACTTTTCTCTAGATGAATGAACTGCAACAATTAATGCCACTTATTTTGAAAATTATTCTGCTTTAAAAATAGCGAGGTTCTCCTTAAATGTGCATCTTCACATTATTTCTTATTTTATTACCTTGTATTTTATTATTTATTACATACTTACTATTTTTCAGGTTGAAATTAAAATAAACATGATAAAGGGAGACAAATTGTTGTACAATTGTATTAACTGTAAATGTTCAACATCACTTGTAACTGCAATGCTGTAGCAATTAAGTGACTTAAGAAAACTGTTTCAGATCCTGACTTTAGCCACCATAAATCCTCCCTTATTGTGTGATCTTAAAAAACAAGTGCCACACTAACAGTGGGTTTTTTGGGAAAAGTTTCCCTAATATGCATGAGCATACTTACCCTTAATTTTAGCTAGTGGAAACTCTTAAAATGTATTTGTGCCTCCCTACTAAATGCAAAAGCTCGTCACATGTTCTCCATGGTCACATCCAGCCCAGCAGCACCCAACCCAGTCCAAGCCAAGCTCAGCACCAAGGGGGCTACTCACATTTGAGGGTTTCAGCTTGTTTATGATGGTCGTTTTGCCGCTGTTGTCCAAGCCAAGGCACAGAACGTGGACCTCCTTCTTCTTCAGCCCAAGCCATCCCGCCAGCTTGTCAAACAACCCCATGCTCACGGCTGCGAGGCACAGGGATCACCTGCAGTTCGGGGAACCAGAGCAGGAAATGGCTCTTGGGGCAGCACTCACACGGTGGGTGGGCATGTCCTGAGCGGCCCTGGCACCTTCCAAAGGCCGGCGGGAATAAGGCCTTCCACAACCACTGGGGCTCCCTAAGCACAGGCACTGTAAGCTGCTTACGGCCTCGATTCCAAAGTAGAGCGGCCGTTTATAGCCTGCCCATGTAACACAGCGCCCTTGATTCACTGGGCAGCGCCGGAGGGGCTCCTGCCCTCCCACCACGCTCCACAGAAACAACAGCAGCACCATTCCACGCTACCTCAAATTGACAACAGGCTGTTAATTCAAACAACAGAGTAAACCTAATTCAGACAACAAAGTAAACCACTATCCTTTACTGTGAAGAAGGGAGCAGTTTTTCCTTCTCCAGCGCTTGCCACGATTTAATGAACCCTGAAGTGAATAAAGTACCCCCTGTTAATTCAATTCAAAGCCTAATTCTGACAGGTCTCGCCTATATTGACATATACAAATTAGGAACTCCCCATTCACTACAAACAGAAGCTGATTAAAACAGATCCAACAGACCCGAAGCCAGACACCATAGCATGGACCCACACACCTGGTAAATGCCAAACCTCTACTGCTGCCCAGGCACTGCTTGCAGTTACCTGGCAGTGGCATATTTAAAGCAGATAACATCACAGCTTTCCTTGCAACACTTGGCTGACCATACTTTGCAAAGGGGGTAATCCTTGTCTATCCTGAATGAATTCCACTAGAAATAATTTCAGCAATCACACAACTGAAATACTTGAGATGCCTCCAGTAATAAAGCATTTAATTCATGGCAGAGGAATTTTCTGGAGTGCTGAAGGCTGGTTTTTTTTCTTAATAAAGAAAAAACACACAGCACTGGATGATTCATGCTGAGAGTTAATTACCCCAAAAATCACAGCAGGAGGGGGAAAAGGAAAAAAACCCATCAATAACAAGTATTTGGTCTCACTTCTTTACTAGCTGATTACAAGCTGATGATTAACTACTTTTTAAAACAAATCACTTTAAAACTTTGCATTTAATAAAGTTGCATGAGCCATCACCTTTGTTTACAGGATGATTTTTCTTTTAAATACAGATCCATTTCAGAGCTTTATCTAGTGTTTTGCTTGAAGACTGGTAGGGATCTGTGGAGTGGCTCTGTGCATTACAGCTACCCACAGCTGTAGCCAGTTAAACAGCACAACATGAGTTATAGCAATTCCCTCAGTCTAACTCCTTTTGTTTTATGTTCCACTCGTTTTATAACACGTATATACAACTCTGAAAACAGATTAAGGCTGTTTATTATCAAATTACCCTGACAAAACCCTGCTCCAAAACACATTACTTTCTTAACCAATCAAGAGCCTCATCTATATATTCTAGACAATAAAGTCCAAAAAAATACTTGCAGGCACTCTTGAAATGGAAAACGAGAACATACAAGCACTTAAAAATGCTTGCAGGGCTTCACTGTTAAATCCAAAAGCCTAAATACACAACAGTTCCTACCAACATTTTAATTATAGCCATGTTTTTCTAGCAAATTTTCCTAACAGTTGGCACAATTGTTATTTAAGAACACAATGGGAAAAACTGTACCCTTGACTTCTTGCCCCTTTTTTCACATTCTTTTTCTCAGCTCTGAAGACTTACAGCAGTTACAGCTGCCACAGGTTTGGGTTTTTTTTGCCAGATGACAGCCTACAATTTAGCCTACAGTAACATATGTCAGACATGTTCCAAAATTAAATTGAAGACAGAGTTTGGTCCACAAGCTTGTTAGCAAACTCCATAAACCTTTAGCATGGAATATGCTGAGCTGGAAGGGACCCACAAGGCTCATCCAGTCCAACTCCTGGCCCCACACAGGACACCCCAAGAGTCACACCCTGTGCCTGAGAGGATGATCCAAATGCTCCCTGAACTCAGACAGGCTTGGTGCTGAGATACCAAGGCTCCTCATGCCACCCACAGGAGGCCCTTCCACATCAGAATAATTTAAAACTCTAGCTATAATTTCTTTTTGGGATCCCCCCACTGCCCTGCATAGCTCAGAAGGCCCCGGGCTGCAAAATATGGAATACATAAAAACTTCCTTAAGAAAGGATGGTCTTTGACGTTTGATCTTTATATACTTCCCAGCCTAATCGACAAGCAAGGAGATTTAATCCACAGCAGCTAACAAGCAAGCTCTAAGCGGCGTCCAGGTCTTGTTTAGGTTTAAGGCTCCACATATTTCACCGACCTCAGACCTAGGGGGAGGTTCACAAAGCCTGGGGAGAAGGATGTACCTCTGATAGTGGGCACCGAGAATGCAGAACGTACAAGGGCCTTTGGCAGAACCCCCAGGATAGAAGAAAACTAATAACGAAAAGTGAGCAGCTGGGCTGAAATCAGCCTCGCCCGGGGAACCGGGAATTCTGGCAGGGGCAGCCCCCGGTCCTGCCTCACAGACGCAAAAGAGGGGCCGGGCACGGGCCTAAGCAACACGAGGGGCGAGGGAACCGCTGGCGAACAGCACACTGAATAGTAACGAACACGAGAACCCGGGACCTTGCACCCTTTGCTCGCTGAACGCACCAACACCGAGACGCTCCGGCAGCAGCGCCCCTCTGTGCGCAGAGCCCCGGACAAACCCCGTACCCCCTCTGCGGGCGAGGATCGGCCTCTCGCACAGCGGGTGAGACACCTGATTTCGGGGCAATACCTGAGGGCCCTCAGGGCCCCCTCCCTTCCCACCTGCCTCCCTCAGGGCCGCGCTCCCCGCCAAGGCCCCGAGCGGCGCCGGGAGCCGTGAGCGGCCGCCAGCCCGCTCTGCCCGGCAGGGCGGGCTGTCCCGGGGGGGCCCTCAGGGACACCCCCCAAATTTCGGCAGCCCCCTCTGCCGCAGGGCCGGCCCCTCCGCACCCACCTGGGCCCGCCGCGCTCCGCCCGCCCGCGCCGCTGCCGGGGCAACCGCGCCTCGCCCCTCACGGCGCCAGCCAATCCCGCGCCGCTCCCCTCACGGCGCCAGCCAATCCCGCGCCTCGCCCCTCACGGCGCCAGCCAATCCCGCTCCGCTCCCCTCACGGCGCCAGCCAATCCCGCGCCGCTGCCGAGGCAACCGCGCCCCGCCCCTCACGGCGCCGACCAATCCCGCGCCGCTGCCGAGGCAACCGCGCCTCGCCCCTCAGGGCGCCGACCAATCCCGCGCCGCTCCCCTCACGGCGCCAGCCAATCCCGCGCCTCCTCCTCGCGCGCGCCGCCCCTTCCAGCCAATGGCGGGACGCGGCGGGGTCCAGGCCACGCCTCCTGGCGGGCTGAGGGCTCTGAGGGCCCTGAGGGGCCCTGAGGGAGGGAGGGGCGCGTTTCGTCCGCGCTGCGCGGAACGGGGAAAATCCTGATTTTATTAACGCTGAGTCGCCTCTTTTTACGGCTGCGGCATCGGGGCATCAATCCCCTCGGGAACTGCTGGTGTCCAAGTAAGAACCACCAGCCCGGGTGTTCGCAGCGCCCCCCCACCAGCGTTCCGAAGCGCACGGAGAATCGAGTGTGAAATTGCTTAAGGCGGTTTAAAATATACACGAACTGAATCCCAGCCTGTCTGCTACCACACGCTTATGTTTCACTGCCGGAATCGGCCTCGGCTCTGTAGGAGTGAGTGCTGTGATTACGAAATGCTGACCAAAAGACTGGTTTCTAGCTGGAAAAATAGGAGGGAGAGCAGAGGACATAACTCTTATTTGATAGTGGACAGCCCTTTTCGCTAAAAATCTTCTCAGAAGCCTCCATTGACTTAAAAAGCTGAAAAATACTGCAAATATTCTCTCTGTTGTTTGGCTTTGTGATCCTTATTGCTGCTTTCATTGCTATTAAAGGTTTGAGGTAAACTGCAGCCGTGATTTCCCTGTGCTCAGGGGATTCCCTCTCAGTGGCATCAGGAGCCATTAAAGGAAAGGCAGGAGCACGAATCCCAGTGAAATCCTGGGAGGAAGCACCTCCTGAACGCTAATCAGGTCTGGGGGATGTGTGTGGAGGGGGAAGGTGTCACCTCCTTTTGAAATCGTGTCTGAGAAGTGAACTCGATGGACACCACCGAATGGTGAAGGCATTTCTGTACCCATATCTGAAATGAAATAGTCACTCTGTACACTCTTAAGCCTGACAGTCCTCGGTGGAAAAGCTCTTCCCATGTAAAATATGCAGGGTGTAATGGACTGTGGGCATCTGACATTCATTTCCTATTAACCCACACGTACTTCTGCTCAGCTTTGCATTGCATGCATGGCATGCTTTGCCGTGAAAGGGTAACTAAACTTTTTGAAGTAGGGTCTGGTTGTTGTATATAGCATTCACTTCTTTGTGGATCGCTGTGTATTGCCCTGGCATTATTTACACAATACAATCAGTGATTATTTACATAATAATCAGTGAAAGCTTTGAAAAACACCAGAGGAGGAGTGGCATGGCTCAGTGAATCACAGTAAGGAGGGTGAACAGCACTGCAGAATCTTCATAACTCATTAAAACACATTAAATAACTCATTCACAGCGTTTCCCAAGAAGGAGAGAGCGCTATTGTTTGGAACTTTCAATGTGTACAGTCTCTTCCTGATGCTGTGAACTGCATGTGCATTTTGACAAGGTGCTTATCAGGGCCCAAACGCTCAGTGGTGAGCACAGAAGAGGCCTCTTTTTCATCTGTAAAAAGCCACCATCACCCGGAAGCATGTCAGGTGTTAGAATGTATTGCTGATCCATCCTTATTGTACAGCACCCTGTGTTAAGCAGCTGGGTTTTTTTGCATGGTCATGTATGACAGGCTTCACTGTGTGTCATTACCTGAGTAACTTAAGGCAAAACAAACACCATCAACTCAAAAATAACCACCAGTACTGTAACTTTTATTTGCTAATAAATATCTTAATAAACAGGCTTACCCCATCTGTAAGACCTGATAATGCCTCTTAGGAAATCATAGAAAAATAAAATACAATAATAATCAATAACTTGTACTTTGTACAAAAATCTCATTATGTTGCTCAGCAGGTAGTTTTGCCAAACCCCATATTCTTGCTGCAAAGAGATGGCATATGTAATGCAATTCACCTTAAAAACACTCTAATGCTGAGAGCTGAGCATTCTATTACACTATTAACTTGTAGGCATGCCAGCACATGAAAATTTACATGGAACATCATATTATTGTAGGAATAGAATAATAATTAAAAGAAAGAGGGTAACACCAACTTTTCAGTAAATAATAACAACTTCACGTCTAATGTAAATTCCCCTTGGGACTGCAAATCAGCATAGTAAGCTTTTGATTTCACGGCTATTCCTACAGTACTGTTATAAACAGGCAAAAAGAAAACGTAGAGGGACCATGTCTGGAGGTGTATTAGTGAGGGAAAGCAACGCTGAGGAGAGAGGCAGTCCCAGGGGGAGAGCACCGACGGCGGCTGTGGAATGTGCTGTGTGCCAGGAGGAGCAGGTCCTGCTGGCCCTGGGCACGGGCCCTCCGGAGCTGCAGGGCTGGGCTGGGGACAGAGCCACAGGGAGTGCTCAGCACTGGAACACGGCTGGCCAAGAGCAAAAGCAGCAATGGCACAACAAACCTTATGGGAGGGCTTTAAAGAAAAGAGGTTTCGGACCACTGGGGAGGATATGAGGTCAGTGCTGAGGCCACGGGTTGTTTGTAAGAGAGTTTATGAGTACTATGATTATACCATTGCTTTTGAAGCCATCTACCTTTAAAGTTTTGACATGGCTGCTTGAATATATAATCTAAAGTGTCTGTCATCAAATATTTATTCATATATACACATACATTGATACATTTTATGGCTATGCTAGAACAGCAAACTATGAAGAGCAGTCATATTTAGTTGTGTACAATCTAATTTCACAGAAGAGACAGAGATTAAAACCCCTTTTAATTCAGATACGTTTAAAACCAACACACAGAAATAGATAGAGGCTATCCTGAGAAAACATACCAACCACGTTATCTTCCAAGAGTAAATCAAAGCTAATTTTTGGAAGGTAGTAAAATATTTTTCTTGTATTTTTTAATCTGTAAGTCAAAGTGGTTTGTTTTTTCTTAAAAAAAGTGATGACAAAATGAAAACAGTTAATTCTAACTAGATCAATGACTGTTGCTTTTCTAGAAAAGAAACTATTGCCTTTCAGTAAATAGGGTTTCACGTGATCCTCTAAAGACTTTTTTCCTTGCTAAACTGCAGGTGCAGTCCTGAGAAGTGCAGAGAAGTTACTGAAGTGGATAGGAGTTACACTGCACCAAAGAACAAGCCCTTTTGTAAGTCTCTGGGGTTTCAGTCACGCACTGCTCTGTGGGATGCAACTGATACCATCAGAGAGTGATGGCATTGGCCTCAACAGCAGCTGAAGGAAGGCTCTAGGTGAGAGCAGCATGCTCTGAGTCCAGTCCCTTCACCAGAGCTAACAAACAAACAGCTTCTCCCACTTGGAATACCAAATGACCCTCTCCACCTTACTCTAGGAAAGTTGGGAGAAGAAATTGCGGCAGAAGAAATGCTGATAAAAATGCTACACTGCCAATTCAAATTGTTCCTTGGGGAGAGGCAGATAGGGAGTCATGGCCATGAGCTTTAAAATGCCTACAGGTTTACTTGTTAGGAATCTTGGAGTAGGACTGTTTTCTTGTGATTAATGAAACAGAACCACTAAGGGGGCATTAGTTATTTCATTTGCTACTGTGCCTTTCATTAACTGGAAAATCTCAAAACTTAGACTGCAATTCAGTAGGAGCATGAAGCAGCTTGTTCAAAGAGGCAAATGATGAGCTAGAACTTCTGTTGTGTTGGGGAGATCATATTGCATAATGGCTTATGATTAGGAAAGAAGAGAGAGAGACAAATCCTATTTGCTTTGTAGGTTCTGTTTGTTTGATGGGGTTGGTTGTTGTATTCTAAATTCGAATCCAGAAGTTTGGGGAATTATCTGGGGGAAAAAAAAACACAAACCCAAACCATTTCTGTTAGGTACTCCATTAGATGTGTAGATCATTTAAATTACTTATTCCAAAGTCAGAGTTGACAGCCCATTCCAGATAAAAGAACAATGCAGCAACCCCCTTTTGTACCTTGCAGTTTACCTTTGCCACGCTGAAGGTAAGCAGAGCCTATTTGATCACATCCCTGAGGTAGTAGCCTTGTCTCCCGGGCTCGGAGCACCCTCTTCTCCCCTCTTAGATGAGGCCATCCATACATCCCATATGACAAGACAGCACGTGTCCTAGTAAGTGCTGGGTCACTAACAACAAATCAGCCTTGACAGGAGGTGGGGTGAAGGAAAGGACAGTCCTCTGGGAGAGCAGAAGTCAGTAGCAAACTGTCACGAATTCTGATCACAGCAAGACTGCTGCCTATTGACACAGAAACATTTAATTCCTCACAGTTACATCACTGTCCCAGGAATTACTGCAGCAAGAAGTTAATTCAGATCATTGGAAATACCAGGTGTTTTAGAGCAGAACCGTCCCAAGCCCAAAATGGAACTTGTGAATTTGACATTTAGTAACTCAGATAATCTACAGATTTGGAACCCTGGCTGCCCTTTGTCTTTTTCAGCTAATTCTATTGTACATGTAAAGACCGTGATGTAAGTCATACAGCCCAAAGCATTCAGCTTCTTAAAATAACACTTATACTTTTCCTTTTTGCCTATTAATCATTTTCAAGTAAAGCTCGACCTGAATGAGAGAGAACTGCAAACTCAGTTTGGAAGCCACTCTTGACTGGATAGTTGTACTCTTTACTGTTATTTAGGTTCTTCTCAACAAAGTCAGTATGCAGCAATAAGAACAAATATTCACTGGGTTACAGACCTGTGTCTGCTGGAGGTTTTAATCTAAATAATGGCAAGTGTACCTGCTTTTGGGTTGTGGAATGGATCCTGGAAGATCAGCAAGTAGAAATGGATATTTGGATTCCAAAGCTGATTTTTCCAAGATCTGATTTGTCAGATCCTAGGATCAAGGTTACTCTCTGTACAGTCAAGGCCCCAGTGAGCACATAGTTCAGAACACAGAGAGCGAGATTTCTCTTGGATTTGTGAGTGTTCTGTCCCAGGGGTTTGGCTGAGCTGCCTCTCAACATCCATGCTGCTGCTGCCCTTCAGTGAATTTTCAGTAATGTAGAGGTATTAGTATAATATTATGGTTTATTCACCAATTTTAGCCACCTTGCTGATGGGCACGTTGGAGGTGAATAGTCCCCCAAATGTATAGTATTTCCCAAATGAAGAACGAAGTCAACAGGATCTCCTCATATATCAAGAAGATTGTGTGCAGGAGCTTTTGTGACAGGGTCAGTGAATGCACTGGACTCCTCAAGGAGCCCATCTGTGGTACTGAAATTTAAAAAAATGACGAGATATGTTATTACCTCATGCTGCCTTACAAGTATTTTATAGGGATTTTGATTTGCCAGTCCTTTATGCCCAACTCTGCTCTGTATACAGTCCCATTCCAAATCAGCCTTCTTAGGTGAATGAAGCTGCAGGAACACATAAGTGTTTAGAGATTCAGGAGTTCCTGAGCATGGCACATTACATTATTACTGGCACGTGTGTGCAGTTAACTCCTAAAGTGCTCAGGTCGTTAGACAGAGGGCAAAATTTTGGACAGGAATAAAGCAGAACACCTGGGAAAACTTCAAATTACTTTGAGACTGATCTTTGAATACATTTTTGTCCCAAGTCTTCAGTGTCAGAACTTGCATTTTTATTCCAGTTTAATTATAGAGATATGAAAAATCAGTTAATATGCTAAGCCTTTGTGGAAGAGAGAGGTACTTGGGAAATCTCTTTGAGGAGAGAAAGGTAAGAGATACTCATGTAGGATATTTGAAGAATCATATGCACAAATAGATTTCACTGAACTGGCATTACATTATTTCATGTGTAACATATGGAAATATATTTTAACTCACCTATTTTTCAACCTTATGTCTTTCATCAACTATTCTTGTTTGTTTTCTTTTCCAAAATGCACTACATCTTTTTATACTATATGCTGGCATATCCTTATATTCCCTTTAAAATTTCCCTCATTTTAACCTCCAAAGTGTCTATAAGTGGCTGTTTAAAAGAAAATCATTGACATACTGTTTAAATGTCTTTGGTGGCTTAAGCAGGGGAACTCAAACTTTTTACAGCATGGACTACATGTAATAATAATAATAATAATAATAATAATAATAATAATGCTGCCTCCCATGTGTGCTGACTGCTTTCTGCAGTAATTAGTTGTTCTCTGGAGATGAGCCAGCAGGGAGGGGTTGGGTGAGGTGGCAGCAGAAGGGTCAGCACCAGGTGACCAGGCAGCTTTCTGTAAGCCAGTTTGGTTCTCTGTTTCCAGTGGAGGAAAAGAGAAGCTGTCCCTTTCCTGATAGCAAGCCAAGGAAGTTTGGGAAGAGCTGTACACACACAGTGCATGCCACTAAATATTTTAAAAGCCCAATGGAGCAGATCAACCCCATTAGTATTATTGATAATAGGTCATTGATCGGAAATTATGATATACATTATATTTACAATTCCTTATGTACATATGAACAAAGATTTTATAACCATAATATGTTCAACCTCTCCTGGTTCATAGTCTGAGGAACTGTACACAGTATATGATGGTAGAGGACATGTGTGAGCTGTAAGTACCTGGAACAGTCTTGTACAACTCTTTCATGGTTTTGTTATTGCTCCTTGGCACAATATGGGCAGTTCTTCCCTTTTTACTTTAGTCTAGACTTTAGGGATTCCTTTTCCTTTTCAGTACTGATTCATTTGTCTCCCCAGGAGATTTCAAAGTCATTGTCCTACTGAGAGTTAGCCCAGCCCAACACGTCCTTCCCTCACTCTCAAAAAGAAGTACTATTATAAGAAAAGCAAAAAAAAAAATATTATCTTTGCCATTTATTCAGGAAAGATCCATTACAATTGGTAAACAAGGATATTCTGGAAGAACTCTGCTTAACAGAACACAGTATTTTTCAACCATGCCATAAGTGTCTCTATTTGCAGTACTTTCCCTAGAAGGGGCAATGGAAGACAGACTTTTTATTATGATAAATATATTTTCTAACTAAAGATGTGTTGGACTGGGTTAGAAGGGAGTCTTCCTTTCACTCTGTGAGGGCTGTATTCCGAGACAGACCAAGCCCATGCCAGGGTGCTTGCAGGTACCCTGTGTCCCTAAGAGGCCTTCTCAGCTGCCAGAGGGTGTCCCACAGAACCATCCCCTCAGCTGAGCTGAAACAGTTCAATGCAGGCTTCACTCTGCCCTGGGCCCCACTCTTCAACACCAGCTCAGCTGTGTTCTGTGCTGCTTTCCCTGCCTGGCTGATCAGTCCCAGGGGGGCACTGGGACTGGGAAACTGCTGTATGTTACTTAGGACCCAC
Source organism: Dendrocincla tyrannina (assembly GCA_035047865.1). Classification (NCBI taxonomy): domain Eukaryota; kingdom Metazoa; phylum Chordata; class Aves; order Passeriformes; family Dendrocolaptidae; genus Dendrocincla; species Dendrocincla tyrannina. The sequence continues at coordinate 4,354,216 of JAWWMP010000001.1, read as the reverse complement.
CTTTGGATCCTGTAGGAGTCTGCACTGAAAATGAAATTACTGAAGCCCAGTATTAGGCTCATGATACCAAAAATGGTAAATGGATAGTCTTAAATTATATAAAAAGAATCAAAGTACTACAGTCTGTGAGTTCTTTGTCAGAACTAACATCTAACATCCAACTAAAGTTTGGAAAAGAATGTTTGTCCAGAGCAACCCTAATTTCTTTGAATTTATTGTTGAGTGCACTAATTGCAATGAAAGGATTGCCTTATGCTGAAAAGTCTTGGCTGATGTCCTAAATCATAGTGTGTGTCTAAGCTTTTATTGGACAGACACTGGGTTTATGTTCATGGCAAACAAAAAGGGTAACTTTTGCTTCAGAAAAATTGAAGTTACGAAGCCCAATTCTCTTCCTTCCACCTCGTGGCATCCTATTGCTTCTCACTAATTCCAATGGGCAAACACCTCATGAGTAAAATCTACTAAACCTCCTGCTGTGACTTGTTCAATTTTAACATCAGCATTCTGAACAAGCTCCTCTCTTTTTCACAGGTGCAGCACAAGGACTGGATACAATTTAAGGCATGAGATTCATCTGACCAAGCACAGGTGCCTGGACAGGAGCTGTCACTGAATGAGAGAAACAGGTACCTCTTTAGCACAATTCATGTAGCCCAGAAGTAAATAATCCATATACAATTTGTCAGATGCCTCACATCTCACATGAGCCCACTTCTCTTCACTGATTAAGAGGGAACCTCAGGTGAGCAGCTCAAATGCAGACCTGCAAAATTAGGTCACAAGAATTCCTCCCAACAGGGCTCCAGCAGACAAGTGGGGTGCTTGAGTAAGGGGCACTGGTGTGGTTTGCAGGTGAGATGAGCAGCCCACTGGGCTGCAGATGGACATCCAGGCTGGCTGGCAGTCAGCTTTGGAAGCACTGGCATGGGCACAGGGGGGACAGCTGTGCAGTGCACTTAGCAGCACACAAGGCCTCACTGCAGCTGTGTGGAGGCTTTAGTGATACACAAGTACCACTGGGGGGTAAGAGTCCCAGCAGATGACTTTATTCTAGTTAATGACATCAGCTCTGTGAAAAAATCTACACATGAATATTATGTGTAAATAACTTAGCATTACATCTTTATGAGGTCCACATTTTAACGCCTGCTTTTTGTTGGTGTTGCTTGCATATCACACACACTTTGTTTTGTAAACTTTCAGTGACTGCTTTCAGTCAAGAAGCACTCTGTAATGTGGGCCAGATTCTCAAAAACAGCCTACTGAATTTGCTCAGATTTGTCAAATTTAAACTCCAGCTGCACACTGCAATATGCAGGATAATTAGAGTTCATTTTCACCTGAAGAAAGTATCCACTGTAACAGAAAAAGTTAGTCTAATTTCATATATACATTTGTGGCCTGCACAGAATTAAGTTCATATTTGAAAAATAACGTGTTACTTTTTTTGTTTTGTTTTTAAATGAAAAAAAAAAAATAGGGAAAAAACCCCAAACCAACAGTAGCCTGGGAATCAGCACAAGAGCAAGTAAACTGTTTCCAAAATGGGGAAAATGTAAATTTGATCAAGATAACTGTTATAAAAGTGTCATACAGCAGCACCATCACAACACAAAACCAAGCTGTGTAAACCCACGAAGTCCTGGACTTACAATGTTGTTAATAAATGTCCTCACTCAAAGAATCCCTTGTTCTTTCCTTTCTGGTTACCCAAAATCTTGTTTATATAAAAAATATATCTGATTAATAAATGTTTTAATATTGTTATATTTTTTCTATTGAAAATATATTTTCAGTAGTGTGATAAATTTTGAAATTAATTTTCATGGAATATATCCAGGCTGTGTGCATGTAACAATGTCATTCTGCCAATCCTCACTGCCAGGAATGAGAAAACTTGCAGAAGACAACCTGAAAGTGCACATACATGGTTTGGATCAGTCATGGATGATTCTGAAACCCCAGTAACAAATAGCAGACTCATACCCCCTCAGTAAGATGTTTTACTGTGGGAGAGTCTTCTTCCACAGATGTCCTGTTGTTGGCCATGGAAGTAATGACAGGCAAAATGGATGATAAAATGATAAAGGAAAATCACCTTCTACATTACTCTGGGGTGTGTTAATATTTCTTAAAAGGCTTCAGCCAAGTGTGATTTTCTTTCCATAGGAGAACCTTTACCAAAAATTATTCAGCTGTGGAATCAGGGCAGAATTTTTCAAGTGACAGTCACAGAAAAGAACAGACCCTCTCTTTTTTGTTCCCCACTAAAGGCCTGTGATGCTGCAAAACACACGTGCTTGTGCAGTCCTACTGAGTGCAGCAGGACTGCTCAGGCTGACAAAACAGGAGTAGGGCTGGAGCTGCCCTTCCTTAAACAAGCTCATCAAACTGGCATTGTAGAACACTGGGAATCTTGATCTTTATGAAACTTGCTCCTCAGTTAAAATTGCCTTTTTCTTTTCTTTTTTAAAGAAGGGAAAATTTACTTATTGCACTATTGGTATCTCAAGTTAATGCAGTTATTCCAACATAAAGCAACAACAGTAAATCAGGCCCAGCATGTCTTACTCTGTGATCTGATTGGAAGCATACTCTTTTCTGAGTTACTTTCTCATTTTTGCTCTTTGCCAATGCTACACAATGGCAGCCTTTTACAAGCTGTAAATGAAGCAGTAACTATCATTATGATTACATAAAGTAGTTAGCCCATTTGGATATACACACATATTATCCTAATTGCCCAAATGCAGGTTTAAACAGAAGAGTTGTAAGGCTTGAGTATACTGGAACGCCTCAGACCTCAAAAATATCCTCCAAACGATGCAGGAACCAACAAAAGCATTGCAGCCAGGTGACATGTGCCATGCCCTGGAGATGTGCATGTGGGTTTGCAGCACACAGACATGCAGTCCTTGCCCCAGGCCTGGGGGGCACAGCCCATGCAAACGTTTGGAAATGTAGCCCAGCACTCCTGTGTTAAGTTGTCTGAATAAAACATGAGAGCTCTAAGTCGTAGAGAGGAACAAATATGGTGTTAGGCCTTTGGAGATGCTTTCTTGCATGTAAATATGGCTATTGAAGGGTTCCAAAGGTGATTCTCCTGGATGTCCTTTAGATAGCTGTACTAAATGAAGATCTAGCCTGTGATGACCAGAGCTCCATTTCAGCAGAAGCTGCTTTTTACTTCTCAAAGCAGTCAGAAGTGGAGTCAAGGCAACATGTTACTGCACTGCTGTCCCACATCTCGGTTCCTGCCTCCCTGCGGGGGAGCTGAACACTGCAGCAGGTACCTGCCAGCACAGGGACATCCTGGGGGCAGGATGGCAGGGCTGGGGATAACCATGCCCCAGGGAATCACCACGCTGCCATGGGAATAGCCACCCCACCCACTGAGGACAGACCTGCATTTCCAGGACACAGAGCTTTCTAAGGTCTGTGTGGCCGCAGTGCAGCTGACAGCCGTGGTTTACGTGTGGTCATGGAGTGTTACAATCAGTTTTCCAGTGAATATTTGCCACGTAGTAGAAGCAAATGCTGAGTATTACATTTAAAATAAATAAATAAATAAGGATGGTGAGGAAGCCCGAGGATGAACAAGTTTTCCAACCTAACGTCAATTTAAAGCATAAAAAGTGTCGAGTGCTAAAGTAATTAAAAATCAAGGACCTTCCTTAAGCTTTCAAACAGATTACTCTCATTTTCCTCCAATTATTCACACAATGAAAACTCGCTACATAAAATCATCTGTCATTTCTGCAAACAACATTAATATTTTGAGGCACCAGCTTTCCAGCTTTCAAACTATCATAAAGGAATATAATGATAGGACCCATACATTTGGATTTAATTAAGAGATAAAATAAATATTTATGTTAAACTTCTTTTTGATTGCACATTTGGTATTGGAAGTTACATGGTCACAGAACATGAAAGAAGTCAAATACTTTTTGATCTACCAGCAAACTCTAAATACATCGATAAAGAAGCCACACCAGGCCAAATAGATTACTACTTTCAAGGAAGTTCATGAAAGTTTCCCAAATACTGTTATACAAAGTTACACATCCATGCTGAGTTATTCATCAATGTGTAGCAAGAGTCTTGCAGTAGGCCAGGATTTTATGGGCAGGTAACTGGTGGAGGAGCTATGCAGTGTGGTTAAAAATTCCACTTTGGAAGCATTATCATTGGAGTGCTTGTATAGTCTGGACAGGAGACTGCAGTCCTTGAAGTCGGGAAGAGCAGAAGGAAGGAATGAGAATATTTTTCCATTTTAGAAATGCTGAGGCACAAAACACAGTTGGTTCTAGTTCTTTCATACATGAAATCCTTTCTCCTGTATGTGCATCATGTGCAACCGCAACGTCTGTAAACTGCTGACTATTCGTCTCTGGTGTCCAATGAGTACAACTCCAATTCTTCTAATGTCACTGCAAGATAGAAAGTTGAGTCTTGGATGCAAGTATAGTAAAGCCTGCTGTACACAACAGAATATGAATATATGATGAACTGCTCTTTTTTTCCCTTCCTGGCTGGGGCATATAAGAAAGCTGCAAATGTTCACGTTTTCTGCACCTGTCCATTTCAATTTTTTTGAAGAGAGTCATTTAAGAAAAAGAATGTAATAAAAGAAACTCACAGTTAGACCATTGGGGCCTTTGTGATAGTAATGGTCAAGTAACTTTTCCAGATCTTGAGGAATAACCTGAGAGGTGGGTTCTTATAGCCCATATTTAGTAATGTTGTAGTAGCAAGTATTTCCCACTCCTATTTGCAAAGCACTGGTGCTGATATGCTCACTAGTGCAGTCCTGAGGCACAAATAACAGGCAGAGGTTGTGCTTCTGATGGTTTGGGCAATGGTGGTGACAGAGGGTCTAAAGGTCAAAATAGCAGTGAATCTTCCAGCCTGACCCAGGTTTCCCTCCATCCCACCTAGACCTGCACCCCAGAGTGGGTGGCTCACCCACAGAGCGTGACTCTGGCAGGAAGGAAGGCAGCAGCCCTCAGAGTTCAGCACAATCCACAGTCCAGTCGTTCTGCAAACATCCCCAGCTGCAAGATGCTGCTGAGATGGGCCCCAGAGGGGATGTGAGGGCAGAAAGCTCCAGGCATGCCTTGTCCATTGTGCAAACCCCACGCTGGGACACACAGAGACAGTGCCTTTGTAGACATCCTGAATGTTTGATGACCCAGCTCTTACAGGAGCTCATGGGATGAGGCGTGACTTTATGAGTTTCAGATGTGCAGTCCAAGGTACCTCCCTCTGTACCCTCCAGATGGAGGGCCAGTGGACAGCTTGCAACTATTATGTACTTAGGCTTAATGTCCACGTGGGGGATAATACATAACGCTTGAGGTCAGCAGGGGACTGTGCAAAAACACTGAGCATCTGAGAACCTAAACGATTAAAGAATAAAGCTTTAGGGTGGAGAGGAGTATTAGAAATGCAGGACCAATGCCTTGCACCTATCAAGGGAGGCCTGATAAAGCACAGAAAGAAGCCAGAAGGTCTTGGGTAACGGAGGTTATTTGAAGAAAGAAGGAACCTTTTCAAAAGGTGAAGTGGTATCTGAAGAAAGAGAGGATGCTAACTTTAGATTATCTGTAAAAGCACAGTAAGGCTCTAAAAAAGAACTTGAGGAACAAACAGAAAAAAAACTCCAACAAATAAAATCATACAAGAAATAAACCAAATAATAAATATTTTTGCAAACTCACTGGGTACAAGAAACCTGCCAGAAAGCCTGTAGAGTCTAGTGATGATCTGGATGCAAAAGAGCACTGAAACACTGGCCACTGTTGGAAGACCAAATCATTTATTTGAGTTGGCATTTGCTGCAGAAGGAATTGAAGTGACTCCTATGCCAGATCCTCTCTGGGGGACTTGCCAGCCTGTCTGTCTGAAGTTGGAGTAACTAGAGGAGGGGTTATAGGGCAAACTGAAAAACAAGCAACAACCCACCTCCAGAACGAGGCTATATTTAGCCAAGAGTTCTGAGAGATGGAATAGTGGCCTAAGGATGAAATAGTGGAATTACTAACAGGGATGTGAGAGCAGGAGTTATCAGCTGTGCTCCATGTGCTTAAAAAGGTCTTGGTGCCTGAGGCATGGGAAATGGTGCCAGACAAAATGTTTCCAGGGAAGATCTGTGGAGCCACAGACCTTGAGTCTGCAATCCTTACAGGGCATACCAGAAACCACAGCGGGGTACAGAATTACTGGGTGCTTTCATAAATGATCCACCTGAGTCACCAAGGCATTTGCAAAGAAAAGTTGTGGGTTAGAAAATGACTTGTTTCCAGTGGAGCATACACACAGAGGAAGGTGATCCAGTGGCTATAGCTCACTGGGATTTCCAAAAGCTTTCGAGAAGATTCCTCATAGAAGCTTTACAATGAAACAAGGAGCAACTATTACATAACACAAGGAGTAACATGATACATACCATAAGGTGTTCTTTGTGTGACTAAGGAACTGGTTTGAGGACAGGAGGTTAGGAGTAAATTGTCAGGTTTTACAATGCAGTTACTGATAGAAATCTGCAGGGACCTGTGCTGGGATAATGCTGAACACTGCTGTTCAAGAAATCAGTCAGTGGTCTGGAGAAACAGGTGAGCACAGAGGTGCAAAAGTCAGCTGGTGAGACTGAATTGTGCAGGAAGGGAAAGGGCCACCTGTGAACAGTTTTAGAAGGATCTTATGAGACTAAATGACTGTGCCATAAAGCAGCAGATGAAATCCAGTGTAGGTGAACGTGAAGTGACACACAGGGGAGAAAAGCAGTCCTTCCCTCACATGTACAGCTACTGAATCTTAACTGACCCCATTATTAATACAGCATCAAATAAAAGATCAGGAATTGATGGGAAGGGAACAGAAAGTAAACCAGATCCTATCATCATGCTACCATATGAACCCATAGTTTGCCCCAAACACTTATACACTGGGCGCAGGGTTTTCATTAAAAAACAACTGAGTGGTATCAGAGGTGGCTGGAAAAGAGCCACAGGGTGTGGAACAGCTTCCTCATGAGGACTGATATGGACTTGATGATATTCATGGCAAAGGAAGAAATGATTTTTGCCACTGATTTCAGTGGTCTAGATCAAAACTGATTCCCCAAGGAACACACTCGCTGCCTGGCCTTTGGTCGCAGAATGGAACTATTACTTCTGGGTCTCTTCATCATATATTTCTCATGTGTTGTTTTGGTAAAAACCCCTGAATTTGTCTTTTATTAGCTAAGATAGGAAATTAAATGAAAACACTGTTCCATACTTCACAATAATTATGTCACTGCAGCATCCAAACAAATTCAGATTGATTAGTCACTGTAGGGATAAGAGATTACATACTTACTCAATATTCATTCTTGAAACCATATCCAAAGTTGTGAAACCTGCTGCCATGAAGTTATTTTTATACTGACCCATTTTTATGGAGTCCAGCCAGTCACTGACTGAAACAAACAAAGGATATTCTGCAACTTCACCAGGTGAATCTGGCATTCTGTAAAACACAAAATGCAAAGGTTACCAAAGCAGCACAAAACATGACACCCAATTTACTCGGGTAGACATTGTTTTTACTGAAAGGCACAAGGAATGAGAGAGGAGCCTGAGCTGTAAAGGTCAGATCTTAACTGAGGATCTCTTTAACACGTTGTCTAAAACCCATAAATCATGTCAGGGTGCCAAGCTGCACTACTTAAACAGAATGTTTTGTTAAAGAACTGCAGCTCAGGAACAAACTGAGGAAAAGGCCACTCCCACTGCACTTATTTTCGTTCCCACAGAATGTTTCTTTACAGAGCTGTGTGTTCAGGATTACAGTCATTTGTTCATACAGTAGGCAAAGTAGAGGACAAAGAGAATTTAAAAGGAGTTGCAATTTAAAGAATTAGAACACCATGAGATGATTTTTACATTTATCTACAACCCCCCTTAATGGCTCCTTATTGTGATACCATTATGCTACAGGAACACTTTGATTACAGTATTCAAAAGCTAAAACTCACCCTAAAAGAAGCAAAAAGAATAAAATGTTACATGGAATTATATAGAGTAACAAATGAAAATGAAGGAGCTAATTTAGTCACATTTCTGTTGAGGTCTTTCCCCTAACATTATCCTTATATCTGGGATATATTTATCTGCAATAAACAGAAAGATGGGGAGAAAAAAAAAACCACCCAGGATTCTGATTTGGGGGCATCTATTTCCATTCTTTTGTACCACACATGGGAGGGCTCACATTCTGTTGACTTCATGCATTTTGTGTGGAGAAACTGTATGCACAGAATGCAGCAAACACACACTGCTGCTTATCAAAGCTTTATGATAGCCTTTAGGAGAAAGATACCATTTATTTAAAATGGAAATTTAGCCAGCAAAAGCCAGCCAAACAGAACTGCTGGAACATAATGTAGGAAGCAACACAGCCTACTGTCTTGACATCCTGAGTTTCACCCACACAAATTCAAATACATTAAATACACTGATTTTCATTGGTACTGTCAAAATGACAGAGGGAGAAGCTGAAGGACAGGAGAACACTGTGGAGTACAAACTGCAATTAAAGACCTCCCAAGATCCCTTCCAATCTGAATTGCTCTCTGACTATATAATTCTATAGAATACCTGCTGACCTTCTAAGTTACAATAATCATTCAGATTGACTGCCTCAAGCATTCTGAGATTAATGGAAAAAATCCTTCCTAAGCAGGTGAACTCAATAACAGTCCAATAAGACATAAGTCTTTTAGAGCTCAAGTAATGTTCTAAAATAAAAAGAGACAGAAATACATTACTCTGATGCTAAATATAGTGAGCCAGGTACAGGTAGCAAGTCGTACATGCATATATATCTGCACATACACATAGAGGCCACTGACTCTCGTGGGTGGACATCAAACCCAGCAAGTCCCCCAGTGTGTGGCAGATGAAATGGCTGCACCCCTGACTCCAGGCTCCCCTGGTAACCTCTCCCTTTGGCTTTCCCACAGCAGGATTCCAGCCTCAGCCTTTACTTTGTTGCTCAGCCCTCCTCACAAGCAGAGAAAGACTTGACTGAGGTTCTCAGCAAGCACCCACCCAGGTCTTGAGAACCCCTTATAAGCCCCTTTATAAACTCAGAGTGTCTTGGTGGAAGTACCTTTATTTAAGGTGACTCTTAGTGAATGAAGAGAGTGAGGCCACATGACCTTCCCTGATTGCAGCTGATAATCAGGAACAGCTTGGATCAATAAGCCTACAAACAATGACAAGTTTTTGCACCACAGCCTTGCTTCTCCTGTGGCTGCATTCATTCCTGTAATATTATTAATGAAAAAAACCTTGGGCAGCACCATCAGACGTTTGTTGTGGAATGGTAATAGCTTAATTTCTTATTTGGTCACTGTTGCCATTCTTCTGCAGATAAATAAAGGTTTAGCAAGCTAAGGCACAACTGCTTTCTGCAGGATATTACTCCAGGCAGTTCAGAAAGTGCTTGAGCACTGTTAGATGGGGAGACAGGCTGTTGAATAGAGAAAAAATTACAAAGAGAAAACAAATATACAGGAGAAACACCAAAAAAAAAAAAAGAAAAGAGGAACAAATTGATTCACAAAGATTAAGGACAGAGTGCACAGAGATAAAACCCCTAAAACCTAATATAATCTGCATGACTTGAGAAAAGAAGTCCTTATAAAGTGTATTAACAATAAAGGAAACCTTAAAATGACTTAAAAGTTCTTTGAACTCCCATGTCTATGTGAATTCAGAGCTTTGTGGCTTTCTTCCACCTAAAACACATCGTGATAGCCACTGGTGCTATAAAAAGCCCCCAAAAGTACCCAAGAGAGCCTTACACAAGGACGTCCTCCACGAGGGTGTGAAGGGTGCTTGGGTTGCGGATCAGTTTGTCCAGGAAGCTGACAATGTCACTGAATTTGGGGCGGTGGTTCCTCTCCTTCTGCCAGCAGTGCAGCATCAGCTGGTGAAGGGAAGCTGGGCAGCCCATGGGAGCTGGGAGCCTGTAGCCTTCTTCGATGGACAGTATCACCTAAGGAAACACGAGGCATGTGGTTACTGGGCAGCAGGTACTGAAAGGACAGGGTGGAGCTGCCAATTAGGAGCCAGTGATGATAAATAATGAACAGCACAGCCACCCTCACTGCATGCATTGCTGGGGCTTCACTCAGGGAATCAGGACTGGCAGGAATGTGACCAGAGCACACACAGAATATTTTGTAGGTCTATGAAGCACAGCAGGGAATTCTTTGTGCTCCCTGGCCTTCCTCTTCAAACAAGAGAATAAAGAACTAACTAGTGCCACTATCATTTTCATCCCCTTCATGCTGATGTTGTACTGAAGGCAGCCACAGGGCCACAAACTAACCTGGCATGCTCCCATGGTCTAACATTTGCATCCTGACAAACTATTAGTGTGTGACTGTCACAATACAAGCGAGTATTACAGTACCTGGCAAATTCACTCGGTGATAAAATGTCTCTGCTGATCCTTAAAGTGTCATTGTTTCAGGCAGTGCCCCACACACCAAGTTACAGCACAGCTATTTTGCACAGCCTCCCTTGGAAACCTGGATGTCCAAGATGTTTATGACTAAACAAAATTACTGGAATTATGGGCATGCCTTAAAGGGAGGGAAAGATTCAGGAGGTGTAGAGAACGTGTTTGGTCAGGATTAGGAAAGAAACAGGTCCAACGTCACCGATAAATCACATGTATGAGAAATGACAATTAAGGCTTGTTTTTAGTAAGACTGGTAGCAAAAGACATTGTCTGAGAAGAAGAGTAGCAACCCTGCCTGAGAGGAGGTAGCAAAAGTAAGTAAGGACCATGGAAAACTTCATGGATAAAAGCTTACATGGATTCATTCCATGTAAGATTTGAAAAACAGGAGGAAAGGCCTGCAGTGAGTGGTCATAGCAGTGGGGATGATGACACAAATCACATAGTCAGGATTTTTTGTATAAAAAAGAAAGGAAAGCTGCTAAGTGGCTGACCAAAACAAAGCTAGGAGTAAGGCCAGCCCTACCACACACGCACAGCCCTTCCACATAAAAATCCAACCAGTGCCAAATGCTTTCTAATGCACAAATGCTCGTACACAGTATTTATAATCACACAGTGCACTTAGGAGAAACAAACCCAGTGCATTTCCCCCACTCTGCTGGAAGGAGCCATCCCTCATTCTCACACAGATGTATGTCCATGCTGCAGACATTAATGCAGCTGGAAGGGGGCACATTAAACTGCTTACAGCAAATCAGTGTTTTACAGCACTAGCTGTGGCTTCACTATATTCAATCTTATTTTCCTGGAAGGTGTCCTCATTCTCCGTTTGAATTCTGAATTAATGCTGTTGGCTCTGCTTGGCCATGCCTAATGCTTGTGCTGCAAGCATTATGCAAATGCAATAAGGGTCCTGAAGCTCTGTTAGGGCCTCAGCTCCTCTTCATGGCATGGCAGGAAGGGGAACAAGGCTTTTGTAGCTGTGCACAGCTGCTTGTGTGAGTGTTGTAAAGCCAGGTGCCTTGGTGCTACACGGTGTTTAGCCCCCTTGCACCCTGGTGAAACACATGAAAAACAAGTGTTTGCAGCGTGGCAGGGCACTAAGTTTGACATCTCCTGGCAACAGCACTGGGGAGCCCAGGCTACTCCCCAGGCAGCAGCGTGATCCCTGAATTGTGTGCCCCTGTGAGTACTGAGGGGTCACAGAGGTGCAGGCAGGACTGGCCATGCACACACAGAGGGGATGCCAAGCTGTAAATGCTGTGTCAGTGTGCTAATCCTTCCACCTGCCTGGCTGGCTACTTGGCCTTTATCTCAACTGCCCCAAATCCGGGCAGCTGAAATAGCTGCTACAGGAAAAAGTGCCACCAGATTGCCAGGGAAACATTTCCTCCAAAACCTTTGCTTCCAATGGGGAATATGCCCTGCAGACTCAGGGTGGGTGAAATTCAGCCCCACGTGCACGACGTTTTATTCACATTTATTTTTCCATTTATTATTAGTGTATCTCAAGCAGTGGTCAAGAGTGGCCTCATAAAGCACAGGTACTCATGAGAGTGTAGCTGACTTGTCACTCAAGAGACACCCTTTGGCAGCCCAGAAATGCAGATATCATAGCCTTTACATTTAACTGTGCCTGTTGCAAAGGATGAATTTATGAAATATATTTTGGTTTTAAGGCAACAGGAAACCTGCTCTGCTTTTATGAGACACACAGCACTTGCTCAACACAATAGAGGGCTGATGAGGTTTTTCTGAAATAATTTATTCAGGAAAAACCCCAAACCAACCCTCATTTTCCAGGCATATTTTCTCTGACACACTCTATCATAATGTATCTTTGAAAATGAAGTTACTGTGCATTTTGTTTCCTCTCTTGTTCTGAAGGAACATTTCAGTATGAAGAGAAATGCCAGCTGGTACTGGGATAATTATAATTTCTCATTAATACCAGCACATTTAAAAAATAAACTGCAAATATTGCTTCATTAGTAGCTCTTGTGAGGCAAGTAGTATTTTTAGAGTCTGAGAAGCAAGAGTAAAGATGTGATAACTGTCTAACACTGCAATGGGAATCAAGTCTCAAAGGAAGAATTAGAGCTTTTAGTTCCTTATTTCTTTCTTTCTTCTTTCTATATTTATTTTAGCTCTGCTTCATGCACAGCACCTATCTTTCTGAACAGAGGAATTAGCCATCCATGCACCTTAAAGGGAAGAAGCATGAAGTTTTTCTCATGAATATAAAATTATATATTATATAATATGTAAAGAGAATACATGTTAACTCATTTTAAGTGTCCTTTTTCCTTGCCATTTAAGGCTGATGAAACACCACATTAACCATGAAATGGCCTAAACAGCTGCATCTCCAAGAAAGAAACAGCAGCAGCTTCAGCCACTGGTGTCACTGTGCCCACAAAGGCCCCTCTCTTGGACCAGGAAAGAACAGGGGCATCAGGGGAGTCTCTGAGGCTGAGCCTGCTCTCCACAGAAAGGCTCCCCACTTCTGGTTTTGTGCCAAACCTTGATGGATAGCAAAGGGAGGAATATAAACTATTAGGGAAAGGGAATATTTTTGGTAGCTAACATAGCTAATTATTTCCATGCTTTTTCATGCTTAGGCTTTTGTTTCTATAAGGGGGACCATTGTTTTTCTAGTTTTGTGTACAGAGTATATTAAACACTGGAGCCTGTCAAATACATCTTATCCTTTGATGTTAGACAGAGTTGTAAAGCTTGACCACAGAGCCAATATTTAATGTTATTATGATACTAAAATTGTCTGAACAGTATTTCATGGACTTCTACATAAAATTGATGTATGTTTAATTTCAAAATAATTGGAAATTGGCAAAACTGACACCTGAAAATAAAGCTGTAATCTTCCTGATAGTTTCATTATTAACAGTAACATAGATTCTTGCTTTCCAAAGTTAACTGACAGATTTTTTAATGAGACTGAGAGAGAAGAGAGTCCAGAGGGACATTGTCCCTGTGTCCACCTGACATGTGAAAAATCTACCAGGAGGGAGAGGCAGCTGCTGCTGCCTCGTGGTACAGAGCCAACCTTGGCATCTGCCAAGTTTTGATATCTGTAGGTTGAAAGAACTATATTAGGGTAATTTTTTTTTTTTTTACTGTTACAAGAAACTTTTAGGAGTGCAAGGAGTTTTATTCTGTTTGCTACAGTAGTTTTCTTGCATACCAATTACAACCTATTAAATATTCTTTTTTAATTTTTTTATTTAGTTTTGAACACTGCAGCTCTGCAATGTGCACTGATTTATACAGTGGCTCTAACAGGTGGCCCAGGAGACTTCACTCACAGCTGTTCTACAAACCAAATGCATGGAATATAAATCTTCCTTCGCTCACATGAGCATTAGCAAGGCAGGCTCTCAGCACAATCTGTTCCTCACTACACTACTTTCATTGGAAAGTTCAGTATCTTGGCTAATGTTTATTAATTAAGCAATAAGACACGGCAGACTGTGCAGCAGCCCTAATTAATGGACACCTCTGGTGCCTGCCACACATCTAAGAAGTGCATTAATCAGCACCAGCCCAGGTTGGAAGTGGCTTCCCACAATAATAAAATGGTTATTTACTTAAACAAGAGCATTCCTCAAGCTTAGTAACACTTTAAGCCTCTGCATTACGCCACGTAAGGTATTACAGATTTTATGAGAGGCATTTTCCAACTCAGTTTCCCTAAGTTCATCTTCCAAGTCCTTGCTGAGGAATACCAACAGCACTGGATTTGCAGAGGTGTTGAGTCATTCTGGCTCACACGGGCCCCATGGATCTAAAAAAGTTAATTAATTTCCCAAAGCTGTATAATTAGAAAAGGAATTTGTAAGATGGAATGTGAGGAAAAAACCCCAAAAAAGCAGATCCAGCTGTGCAGAGTTTGTACTTGGAACACTTCTGGTAGCTTATAAGAACCCACGCAATTCGAGAAATATTTGATTGCTAACTAAAGAAGAATTTTATTCTGACCAAGTGGCAGTGGGTGTTGTAATATTAATGGTACCAGACAGTCTGTGGTGGCAGAACCTCTGACAACACTCCTGCAAGACCTTATTGACTGCTGTTTGCACAGCGTGTCTTTCATGAATCCATTTAGTGCGTGCCCCTCTCTGTCACTCTCCCTGCCATCAGTACAGTACCACTGACCTTTGAAAGTCCTGTTCTTTCTGCAAAATAAGCTCCTGTGAATTCAGGGTAATTTATTGTACTAACAGAAACATCCCGATATCCAGCAGAGTGAGCCTTAGAGCATGGCTAAGAACTTGAAATTTCCCAGTGACACTTCAAGTCAGTAAATGCGTGTAGAAGGTCACAGGTGCCCTCTGTGAACATTCTGGCTCTGAAAGCCTCCAGAGGAAAGGAGTCCCTTGGGCTGTGAATTGCTGAGCTGCAGGACAAGCCCCAGGAGTCGGCATCATTAGCATAAGCTGCATGCACAGGGCCTGCAGCATTATTCTGTATTAACAGGCACTTCTGTTGGGCATGGAGTAATTGCATGTTGCTATCTTTACGCTATAGCTGATTATTTAATATATTCTAAATGGAGAGGTAACTTTATGACTTCTCCCTGCTGGCATGGCCTTGCACAGATGCATCGTAGGGTCTGATGGAGGGGAAGAGCACAGGCTGGAGCCAGTCAAAGGCAGGGAGAGGCAGCTGGAAGGGAGGGCTGTGCTGGGCACCACTCCTCCCTGGTGAGCTGGGCTCTCTCTGAGGCTCCCACCACTCATTCACACCCTCTTCCCAGCAGGTGAACAGTGGGGATGAGCAGACTGGATAGGAAGGCTCTCTCTGCCCCCATTCCTAGGTAGTGGTAAGGGCCAAGAGCTGTGCTGGTAACAGACTGGGGTGAGAAGAAGAATTACCATGAGAGGAGAAAGAAAAGAGATGAGGGCAGTTGGGTTCCTCACAGAGAGCTGGCCCAACACCAGATGAAATCGCTCCCATCTGGAAGAGAGACCGAAACTCCCCATGTACAGCACAAGATGAGGTGACAGGGGACACAATGGCTGTGGTGGGGTGGCCCTGGCTGGGGGTCAGGTGCAGGTTTATCACTCCCCATCCTCAGCTCACAGGGAAGGGGAAATACAACAAAAGCCTCGTGGGTCAAGGTGAGGGCAGGGAGGGACCACTCACCAGCTACCTGCACAAGAAAACCAGGCTTGGGGAAAAAACTAATCAAATTTATGACCAATCTAAGAGTAGGGTAACGAGAAATGAAACTGCATCTTAAAAACACCCGCCCCCCACCACTCCCTTCTTCCCTGACCTGACTTCACTCCTGATTTTCTCTGCCTCCTCCTCCCCAGCAGCCCTGGGGGAGAGGGGAGGTTTGTCAGTTCATCCCTTGTTGTTTCTGCCACTTTTCCCCCCACAGAGGGAGGGCTCCTCACGCTGTTCCCTTGCTGGAGTCTGGGTACCCCACAGGGTAATTCCTCCAGCATGAGCTTATCTCTCCAAAGGGCCATGGGTCCTGCTGCTGCTCTCACATATTCTCACTCCCCTCTTCGGCTGCAGTAGCACACTTTTCTTTTTCCCCTTCTTAAATATGTTATCCCAGAGGTGTTCCCACCGTCCCTGATGGGCTCAGCCTTGCCCAGCAGTGGGTCTGCCTTGGAGCTGGCTGGCATTGGCTCCACTGGAGACTGGGAGAAGTTTCTGTCAGCTTCTCACAGAAGCCAACCCAGTGCCAAACCCACACCACTCAAACCAATACAACAACACAGCAAAAAGCATCTTGTTCCCCACCACCTCCTCCAGCTGCAGCCACCAGCAGCTGCCCATCCCCTGGGGCTGGATAAACAGAGTGGCACAGCTGGGGAGAGGGGACCTGGCAGTGTGGCAGCACTGGCATTGCACAGAAGGTGGGTGCTATGGAAGGGCCACCTTTGTTCAGGAATATCTCTGCTTTCACGGGCTTCAAACAATCACCCATGAATGGGGTGCTGCAGCAGGAATGGAGAAATGGAATAGCGGTGGAATGGGGAGCCAGAGCAGGCCAGCTGGCTCAGAGGGTGTGCCCGTGGCCACTGGCAGGGCCAGCAGCAGGAGGGACCGTGAGCCCATGCTGCATGCAGGGCAGTGCAGCCCCTCAACCAGGCAGTGCCAACGGGGGTGGAAGGGAAAAGGCACCACCCCTCGAGCCTTGCTTGTAAAGGCACGTGTGGACATTGCACTGACTGCTCAGAGAGCAACGAGGGGACGAGTCTGTGCCCCACCAAAACCTAAGGGAACTCTTTTGCACTGTGCCTGTGACAGAGCACAGGTCACCCAGAGGGACTGCAGAGCCGCCACCCCTGGAGAGACCCAAAATCTGGTCATAGAGGGGAGCAGGGCGGCTGGGCCAGACCATCTCCAAGGGTCCCTCAGCCTCAGCTATGGTGATTTGCTAGTTCCTTTTCCCAGGTTCTTGTTCTGCTCAGTCTCCCACTAACAGCAGGCTCACAGTGAACTAACCATCGTGCCTCTCAGGGTGGGCAGGCAGGAAATCTGAGGCTGTATGTGCATTGTGATGCACTCTGTGCAGTGCAGAGCAGTGGGGTTTTGCCACACCACACTAAGGAGGAACAGGCTGATACTGCCATGGCTGTGTTCAGCTCTGCTGCTGGGGGAAGAGGAGCTCAAGAACAGCACCCTCTGCTCCTGCAGGGCTGCTGGATTTTTCTGTATCTGATGGGTTTGGTTGGTTTTCCTTTCCTTTGTTCCTGAAACACTCTGAAGTCACTTTTTTTAAATGAAAATCTCTCTCAGATCCCTATCCCCAAATGACTGATCAGCCTTAACAAGCAGGCAGACTTGCAGAGCTGAGTAACTTAGCAAGCATATAAAAACAGCCATCTGGGAAAAATCTTGTCAATTCTTCAGAACCAATGCAGAGGTATTCTGGGCACATACATGGGAGAGGTTAAGGTGGGTTGGCTGATACTCTGCATTTTGACATAGAGATTGATGGCTGGTGTGAAGACTGAGTATACCAGTTTGAGCTGTCATGGGGATCCATCAAACAAGAGGATTTGTGAAGATTTTAAGTGTGGTAGAGGAAAAAACCCCCACCACCATTTCCCCTTTTCCATGCTTCTTTTTCTAGAACAAGCATTCCATTTTACTAGAAGTAAATATTGGGGGTTTTTAATTGTGAAGACTTATTTGGCCACCACTTTTGGGAAAAAAAAATCAGAGGGAAATGTAAGTTAGTTATGAAGTAGAACTATTGTCCTGTACTGTGGTTGAGCCTATATGTAGATTTTAAGGTGAAAAG
The DNA here is from genome assembly GCA_035047865.1 of Dendrocincla tyrannina. Lineage (NCBI taxonomy): Eukaryota > Metazoa > Chordata > Aves > Passeriformes > Dendrocolaptidae > Dendrocincla > Dendrocincla tyrannina. Next base: position 4,336,401 of record JAWWMP010000001.1, on the reverse strand, counting down.
AATGCATTGACTTCTTAGAAAGGACAATTGCCAAATACATTTCTCATGGCAGGTAATTCTTTTAGAATTGAACTGTGCATGCCCACTGGAGGGTCCTGTCAGACTGCACTGCTCATAAGGGCCACCATCACCAGAACAGCTCCAGTATTCCCCAGTATTCCCCCAGTCCTGATTTACAGCTTAACTGAGAACCCCATCAGCTTGCCCAGATTCCCAGGGATTTGGATGAAAGGCACATGTAACCAGCATTAGAGCCTGGCAGGCTGGCTATGACACTTTGTCCTATGTCTTTAATCCATGGTAGGAACCCAGTCAAGGTGTTAGTTACAGAGGGCCAAGTCTTCAGGTTGCATAAATGAACTGTCTCACTGACGTTGAGAGAATTCTGATTTCAATAAGCTGAGACTGCAGCCCGGAAAGGGAACGAGGGAGCGACAGCAATTTTCCAGGATCCTTTCATCCCCTGCAGGTGAAGCCTGGGCAGCACTTACGTCCTGGTTGGACATCTCCCAGTAGGGCCTCTCGCCGTAGGACATCACCTCCCACATGACAATGCCGTAGCTCCACGCGTCGCTCGCCGAGGAGAACTTGCGGTAGGCGATGGCTTCGGGAGCCGTCCACCTGATGGGGATCTTTCCACCCTGGAAAACGTGTGGCAAACTTGTCAATATGACCAGAATACGGAACAGCACATGTTTAAAAGGAAAGGAAAAAAGAATTAGTTTCATTTGTAGTCTGAGTCACCCAAACCAGCACTTTGTGAAAGCAAAGAATGGAAAGCATTTGAGATAATTTGTGCTTGTTCACTCATATAATCAGTCAGAACATGCTTTTTGATTGAAAACATCCCAAGCCTGAAATTCCTAGCTCACTGGCATTTAAAATTTTTCCTTAAATGAAACAGAAATCTCTATTGCAAAATGGGACATTGAAAGCTCTTAATAATGTTGTATAAACAGAAAGGAAACTACAGGCTTTCTTTTAAGCTTTATATTTGATAATATCTTTTAATTTTTGTTGTGCCCTTTAAATATCCAGGTAAACAGCAAACCGAGTGTGTTTCTAACAGGCATTTCCATAGGATATTCACTAGTTTCATTCAGCAGCTTTCAGCTTAAAATCCAAGCGCTACCTCAAGGAAAAGAAAAAAAAGTAAGAAATCAATGAACTTTTCTAAATAGTTTATGTAAGAAAACTACATTCCCATTTCAGAAGAAAGTCTTTCCTCTCCAGGAACAGTACCCTTTCCGAAAGTATACCTTTATTGTCATTGTCATTGCACTCTTTCAGTAGAGTGAGAGCAGTACCTTCAGGTGCCACTAGATGGTAGGAGGAGGCAGGCGCTGGAGCTCAGCTCACCCAGCTGCTTTCAGCAAGCACTAATAGATTCTCCCAGCGTTATAATTGTATTTCTGACACAAACAGAAGACGAAATGAACTAGAACATCCGTCTGGCTACTGAAGAGAAGCCACAGTTAAAAACAAGTATGTAAATCTCTGTTCATTTGCTTTGAATGTATAAAAAATCGTGTGTGAATGAAGGCCTGAGTGAGAAGCTGTTTGTTGTACCAAGGGATTGCTCAAAGGCCAAGCTCTGTGTCTGAGGGGACGTGTCCCCAAGCCAAGTGCTCCTCCTTGGCTCTCACTTGCTGACAACAAATGTACAGTTAGCATTTATGTTGTGTCAGAGCAGCCAAGATGTCCTTTGTACCATGTCACAGTGTTTGCAGCTGCTTTTTGAAAGCCTCTGGTGAACCACTTTCTGATTCTAGCAGTGGGAAGGGAGATGGAATACTGTCCTTTTTTTTGCCCAAGTGCCCCCACTGCCCACCTTTTCTTAATGCACTGCCCTGGTGGTCAGATCACCCTCAGGCACGTCAGAGAGGCCAAAGCCTTTATGCCCCACCTGCTGCCCCTCTGGGCCTGCCCTCGTCAGGGATGCTCTTTGTCCCTTCCTGGGGCAGCTCTTCCACCTGGGAAGCAACTGCAGATGCTTTTTGGGGATGAGAATGAAGAAACAGGGTGACAAAGTGAGAAGACATTCTTCAAGGAAAGACCAGGCTCATTTCTTGTGTCTTCCCAGGAAATATCTGTATCTTCTAAAGAACTTGGGCAAGAGCACTTGGTGTTTGATCTCATGGTCTGGATTCAATGGTGTTTTGGTGGGATAGGTGAGTCTAACCCTCCTGAGGCAATGCAAAAATTGCTACTGAATGCCCCAAGTGTCCACCTCGCACTGGGATGTCCAACCAAAAGGATGTGTCCTCTGGGGAACAGCTTTAGGGTCTGACTGCAGAGCACAGTTCAGAGGATCTCCTCACAAGGAGTTAGGGGCTTCATTCTTTCCACTGGGTTGGGTTTAGCCCTTTTTTCCAGCTTCTGTAGTTCTATCCTTAGTTTCACCTCTTCTGCAGGTTCTTTTGGGACATTATATTCCCAGTCTGTCACATGGCCATGGTTGGCTTTTTAACTCCCTCTTTGGGCCTGGATATGTGCAGGTTTTAGGAGTTAAACACAAATCCACTGACCCACCTCACCAAATGATTCAAGATGCTTTCTGGAGTGTGGCACCAGGATTTGAGGGAGGATGCAAAAGAAAAAAATCCAATACTTTCTCTCCTTATCTCAGGCTTTATCAGATCTCAGGAGATGACAGGTGAAAAGAGTCAACCCACTTAGATGGTTGTTACTGTAAGACTTTGTTTGTCAAGACAAACTAATGGATCAATAAATTTCCTAAGTGCTAGATTCCTAATCTGGGCAGTTTTGTTAATAACTCATTATTTTTTTGAATTTTCATGAAAATTCTTGTGTTAAAAATTAAATACCTGCTTGTGGGGAAAACAGAAATCTATAAATGCAAATAAGAGGCATTTGGATATTTATAGATTTTGCTTTAAATGTCTATAACATAGTGTGAATAAGGTAACAGGAAAACTGTCTTTAAACTGTATCCTTTCCATAAATCTGATTTTGTATGCCCAAATTATCCTCGAAAGAGAGGGCACATCTTGAGCAGCATTTGCAGCTGGATTTGTGACTCCTGGCTAAATATAAATGAGTTTTAAAGAAGCTGATCAGACTCTACAATAGTTTCATGATAGAGCTTTACTGACTGATCCCTTTTGGACTGGAACGGTAGTGGCTCATTGAGTGTGAGAACGAGACTGGAGAAGAGAATCTTAACAAAATTCAGGGCATTTCACATTCAAGGGCATAAGATGTGCTCAGTGTTGTAATGTAAAATGAAAGCCTTTCGTGCTGCCTCTAATGACAAAGTGAAGCAAAGCAAATCCTCTAACATTTTTCCAAAGGATTCATCTTATGTGTGAAGATGTTATATTCATAAAAATGTAAATTTCGGTACTTAATTATGTTTGCAGAACACCTTTTTTATGCAAAAAGGGTTGTTTTATTTATTTGGAAGCCGTTCAAAAGGCGGAGATTGCACTATGACTCCCTTAAGAGATGTATGTGACTGAACAGTAGTAATAGCTGCTCATGCATAATGAAAGAACACAGAAGGTTTAGAGCAGCTGAAAATATATTTCTTGTTTCTGATGAGAGTAGTAAACAGCGCTACTGATATTGGAAATGCCTTTTTCCATTTGGATCTAACTGGGAAAATAATAAATGCAATAGTGTTTACACAACGCCTCGCCTTCAAATTCAGAGAATTTATAAATCATCTGCATTGTCCTACTGTAGCAATGAGATCTGGCACAGCGGCCCATGCCCTTATGCAAGGCCCTGTTGCTTTTAGTTTATCCTCTCTTTTGGGGTTGGGGAGGAGGCAGAAGGGGTGGCAGGAACCAAATTGGTTTTCTGCCTCTTCTCATAGGCTAATAATGGTATCAGTGATAACCTAATTTTGTTCCCACACAGTGAAATAACACTGACTCTGCTATTCAAATAATTAGAATCCAGCCTTTTTTTCCCCTCCATGCCAGCTGAACAGCGTCTATCTCCTGCTTTTTTTTCTTGATTGTAATTTAATAAGCAATATTACCATGCAGTGGCAAGTGTCCCCTTGGAATTAGAATATTAGGCTGACACTGCTTAGCTCGTGGAACTGTTCAGAGCTGAGCCCTTGAAATGAAATTTCCCCCTCACCCACACCTACCCACACTCGCTTCCTCTCCAGAGCTGGCAGCAGCACGGTCTGCAACACACTGAGAGGCAGACGTGGGACTGCATGCTGCAAACTGCCTCGTTCTTTACTGCAGCTATGCAGGACAGAACGACAGCCTTCACAGAGTGCCAGGTCTCCTTGGAGCTTACAGCACCCAAAAGGCCTCCTGGGAAACGACTGACACTGAGCCCAGCAGGGCACAACTGCATTTTTGCCACCTCCCCTTTGGTTTGTTTTCTAATTTACATGTTAAACATCTTTCTGGAAACAGGAGGCATCAGCAGTGCCTTTAATTAAAGACCCAGCCATGTTTCTGCACTCCAGCAGGATGGTGTACCTGGCAGCTCTGGCCCATTTTCCCCCTGAGCAAAGGTTGGGATCCATCAGCAACTCAAAAGGCGTGATGTGGACAATGACAGGGAGGGCACAGAATCTACTGTCTGTCTTCTTCTCTACCCCAAAATGACAGAAACATGGGGGGGTGAAAAAAACCACTTCCGAGTGAAGAGAGACAAAAGTAATGAAGGAGATTAGTTTTAAATATCGGACATAATTCATCATTCTGTACAAAAACCTTCTGCCACTTTACTGGAGTGATGCTTTTATTTGATGCCCAGATTTTTCATGTGCAAAGCTACAAGTAGTCAGAATTTAGCATCCTCAAATCATAATTTGGAACTATTCAGCATTATTGACAGTCTTCTCTAGTGTCTATTGAAATACCAGAGAAACTACATGGCAAGATAACAAAACTGCTCTGAAAAGCCATTTCAGAATTTGTGCTCATTATGCCCAATTCCAGTCAGTTCTACCATCCTTCATTTCCCTCAGAACTGAAATGAATAAACCCTCCTGATTTTCAAAAAGACTGGATTTGCTTTTAATCTCTGGGAAAATATTAATTTCCTTTCAATCATCTTGATTAACAATGCTGATGCTAAATATGTGGAACTTGATTTTTCCTCCTAAGTTAGCTATCCAAATTTCCAGAACAAGTTATTTCTGATTTCGAGAATATGCCAATTTTAGTGAATATCAACCCCTGCACATCTACTTGTGTCCTCCAAAAAAGGGAAAGCTCTTGGTGGATGGAAAGCATCAGCACTTCAGATATTGGCAGAAGGAAAACAGGCAAGATAGAATGTCTGTCCACAGAGCATCAGGACCACCTCACATTGACTAGCAGGAACAGCAGAGGTGTATCAGGATGCTTCTCCAAAAGAATCCACCTCAACCTGGCATTCTATCCTCCCAAGGGCCAACAGTGGTGGACACACATGCAAACCTCCAGAAGGACACACATCTCCTATCCTACCATCTTTCAGTTAAAGAATTCAAATATGAAATGTCTCTGCCAAAGCCCAAAGAATGCTGAAATCAAGAACAGTCTCTGGCACAGCAGAGAGGCTCATTAGCAGGAGCTGCAGTGTTCATTTCCTCTGCAACAGGACACTTCAGCATGCACCCCCTTGCCTGCTCTAAGGCATTGATCTTCACTTGGGCTCAGAGATCACAAGAAGGCTGATAAAAATGCATAGCTTTGACCCTCCAAATCCACACAAGTGAAATGGCAGGGAATATTTCTGACCACTTACACCTGTCCTGCATTCGTATTTTCTTGACAGGGCCATTTGAAAAACTTCACACAATGACAAAGGTACAGCCAATACAAGGGGTTAATGCCATTGCCTCTGTTGGTGTAACTAACTGGACTATGCACATCTTTTCTGCTTAGACATGATGCCTTCATCTACAAGGGGCTTATTGAAAATGGATCGATTTTTGACAGAAATACTAGTTTTTAAAAATTTGCTTAGTTTTTAAATGAACAAAGGAATTCATTCCAGAGAGCAAACAGAAAGAGGCTGAGGATGGGCAGAGGTCTCACAAGAGCTGAAAGCTCAGTCAGTGTGGGTTTTCTTCAGAAGAGGAAGAAGGGAAAGGCAGAAAAGAGGTGCAAAATGATTCAGCTTTTAGAAGTTAAGTGCTTTACAGGCCAGCACAGACATCAGAGCTGGGGGTGAGCAGGGCAGGGGGGATGGCTACAGGGGCATCAGCAGAAGGCAGGGGAGCAAGCCAAGGTGAATCCAGCAAATCCAAACTGCTTCAATCCAGCAGCTGGGGGCTGAGCAGCTGCTGTGGTGCTGGAGAAGGCACTGATGGCCCAGGCTGCGGGCCTTGTGGCTGTGGGCAGGGCTGGGGGGAATGCTGGTGGAGGCCAGGCAGGGCTGGAAGGACTGGTGGTGTCCTCAGAGCCCCGGGAAGAACCACACAAGTGTACGGAGCCAGATAAACACACGGGTGTGCAAAGCCTCTCTGAGACCAGTCTTTTGAAAGGTGATGGTGAGACAGGTGGGCCCAAGGAGTTCCATGATGTTTTACAGAGTGGGACTTCACATTTCTTTGGGGTTGAAAATGCACCGGTGAATGTTACAGTATTGTGTGCCTGGCCCTCAATCACAGAGAGCCCCTTTACTTTTGTGAAATTAGATATCAGAAGCATGCATCTCCACCAAATCCTCTTGAGAGACTATAGCACTATTTGACAGTAATGATAGGAAAAAATGTCATTTTTCTTGAAACTAATATTTCTGGCAAACATCTCTCTCTTTGCAAGAGCATCAATTTCAAGCTATCTGCCAGCTGTGTCAGCACAGCCCACATTACAGCTGTAACCAATTTCTTGGAAGTTACTCCTACAGAGTCCTGCAGTCTGCACCTCCAGCCCCATGCGCTCTGCTTACACAAGTAGTCAATGGAAAAGGTGAAAAGGATTTGTTCTGAGGTGCTTATTTGAAGGATGCCTTGCATTGCACAACTCTGTAACAAAGGAATTTGCTGCAAGGTCCATCCTTCCAGCAGAGCTGAGTTAGCAAACAAATATTTCTCTACACTCAAGGAACTTAAGTTGAAAAATAAAAAAAAATATGTTACTAGGCACTGTCCTTTCTCAAAAGCATCAAGGAAGGCTTGTCTCTGAAATGATGCCCCTGACTTGCCCAAGGCTTCACGAAGTGGTTATTATTGGATCAGAAATAAAATGTTCCCATGCACTGCTTGAACACTTCCTGTCATTATCCATCATTAATGATTTCACAGCGGGTGATTTCCACACTCCACCCAGCTGAGCACACAGTTCCCAGGTGTCACTAACCAAGGGGCCACAATGGCCAGGTCACACACTCTGCTGCCTGGCCCCCAAACCCCTGCCAGGATCCCTTTCACAGCCATGCAATTTGAAGTGGCCAGTAACAGCTCAGGAGTGTATGGAAACCTGAAAATTGAGGCAAAGTGAAGTGGATTCAAGTGTAAAATTAACACCATATCTCCAGGAAACATTTTCATAGCCCATTCTTTCGGGTGCTACACTAGAGGGAATGTAGATACTGAATTCATATACAGCTTGTTCTGGAGTACATGGGATTTTATTTACCCAAGGCCCCTTCAAAATTTATTCTAGAAACAGGTTGGAAACACCACAAGAATTAGGCTTTTCTTCTGAGAGTTACAGTGCCACACAAAGATGGGTGAGCAGAATTGCTATGAGGCTTTAGTATCTCTGCTTTAGTTTTCACCCCAGCAGCTGCTTCAGCAAGTGCAGAGGAGAATTAATATCTTAGTAACCAGTGAATTAAATTTTCTGCTCACATCTTTGTGAGGTCACTTCTCATTTTATCCTGAAGGAGTTTGCTGGTTATTTAAGTTTCAGTCAATTCATGGATAAGTAGCTGGTCAAAAGACAGGAAACAAACAGTGAGAAAGAAAAGGTCAGTTTTGAGAGTGGCATCCCCCAGAGATCGATGCTCGTGTCCTGCTGGCAATGTATGTAGAATCTGTAATACAGGCAGGGCTGTGAACACAGGAAATTGTGCTGGCAAGCCAAAGGTATTCATGGTGATTGACCACAAAAATCTGCCAAAGGATACTGAGTTTAAATTGATATGCTGTCACCAAATCCAGTGTCAGAGTGATGCACACAATAAAACACTCCTAACTTTATGTAACAAATAACGTGGCTCTGTGCTGAGCTATCGCTGCTCAAGAAAGATCCTGTGGTTATAACACAGAGAGGGCTCTGAGAAACTATCACCTCCCTTCCCAAAAGCAGACTCGGGAAAAAATGGAATGAAATTATAAAAATAATCAGGAAAATTAAAAAAGCATGGCAGCTGTTGAAACCTAGGATATTCCTGATGAAGTAGTACTTGGATATTGTAGAAATTACTTGGATACTGCAGATACTTGAATATTGGGAAAGATTTCTTCACCAAAAGGCTTGTCAAGCCTTGGAACAGGCTGCTCAGGGAAGTGGTTGAGCTGGCACCCCTGGAGGTATTTACAAGACATGTAGACATGGCACTTACAAGATGGTTTGCTGGGGGACTTGGCAGGGCTGGGTTACTCGGGCTTGATGATCTTGAAGGTCTTCTCCAACTGAAATGATGCTGTGATTCCACTTAACAGTGCAGACTATTTTCCAGGCATAAACAGCCCTCAGGGGTGCTTTTCTAACAGAACAGTGAAACAGAGGTAAAAAGATGCATGGCATGTTGAGAGAGAAGGATGGGGACCTGACAGAGTGGGGCCAGGAAGATGGTCAGGGGGCTGGAGCACCACAGTTATGAGGAGAGTCTGAGAGAGCTGGGGTGGTTCAGCATGGAGAAGAGAAAGCTCCAGGGAGACCTCAGGGGGGCCTTCCAGGACATCAAGGGGGCTTATAAAATAAGAGGGAGATACTGGTAGATAGTGATAGCACAAGGGGGAACTGGTTTAAATTAAAAGATAAGAGATTTAGATGAGAGATGCTGAAGAAATTCTCCCCTGTGAGGGTGGGCAGGCCCTGGCACAGGTTGGGCAGGGAAGGTGTGGGTGCCCCAACCCTGGAAGTGTCCAAGGCCAGGCTGGATGGGGTTTGAGCACCCTGGGATAGTGTGGTTATTTCACTAAAAAAACCCAAAACTCCCTTGCTTCGAGATGGTAATTTATCAGAGGTAGGTCATCAAGTGGCAAAGTCTCTTAAACCACAACTTCCTTGGGACACAGCCATTCCAGTAGCTTTCAGCATTCCTTTATGGCCAAGCTGGCTGAACTGCTGCCTCCAGGCACAGCTGCATGGCACTCCTGTGCTGGCATGGCAAGCTTGCATCATCTAGGGGTGCAGCTTCTGCAGGAAGTGCCTTTTTGTGCTGTAAAAATCATATGCACTGATATTTTCTTTATTCCCCCAATCATCTGAGTTACATTTATGTACTGAGAAATGCATATATGCATACATTCATGTATAGACAGGAAATGGATTTCCAAATCTCTGGTGGACAAACAAAGGGATGTGCATTCCAAGAGGCAGCTCCAGCACAGCTGTGCCTGCAGCATCTGAAGGGAAACTCTTTCACATAACAGCATTGTGCAAGACAGAATAAATCAAAAACATTCAGCAGAACTTAGTGACAATTCAGGAAGAAGCATTTTTCTCCTTTGTCTGTAGACAGATACCAGTTGACTCTTTTGCTCCCCCTTGATTTCTGGATTATGACCTATACTTAGGGAAATTAAAACCAACTGGTTTTGATACCAACAAAATACGAAGTTATGGAATACTAATGCATGGTTTGATTCCTTATTTTTAAGGTGTTTTGTGTAAAGTGCTAAAGCTCGAGCCTATCTTCAAACCCAGAAATTGGTACCACTTCAAGAGCCAGAATGCCAATCAAACCCACCTATTCCCTCATTCACAGCAAAATAGGGCATATTTTGTAGCACATGCATTCCTCCCTTGCTTACTTTGGTGTAGAGTGAAACATTCCTAGAGCAGCCTGGTGATCATTGCCAGGAATTGCCCCCAAGCCACAGGGGCTCTGCAATTCCAATGAAAGAACTGAATCTTTCAGGGGCTGGTTGGGTGTCACACCTGCACCCAGTAACACAGTTGCATCAAGATGAAAACCTTGCCAGGTGAAGTCTCTGTCCAGTGATTTAACACCACCAAAACAACAATCAGAAGCCACCATCCCTTATCAGCAGTTTCCAGAGCCACTTGATTTATGCCAGGTACCAGAGGGCTGACTAATTACAGCCCTGGCAAATTGACCTGGATGATCATCTCTCCTCCTTAACAAATTCCACCCCTCGTGGCACACTCTGAACCCTCCCCAGGCCTGGAGCATCAGGATCTCTGCAGCATGGATTCTTTCAGCTAATGAAAGGTGGATCAGGCTGCACTTTGGGCATGACTCAGCCTGACCTGAGAAAAGCCAAGTCATGCCCTCCATCCTCAAGCGCCTGTAACATGGCACACACTCCATGAAAAGGAAAAATCAAACCAATGCACTATGTATTGCTATGATAACATGTAACATTCAGAAAGGAAGCCTTTCATTGCTTTTTGTCTTGTCTTTCTGTGCACCCCATAGCTCCCCCATTCTCTTGGTCAGTTGAGTTATTCATTATTCATTTTAGGACCTTAGTGAACTGTTTTTCTCTTCACAGCCACACCTCTGTTTCACTGTGATGGGCTACAAGTGATCTTTAATTAGGACACTTTTGCTGTTTCTAGAATGTAAGTGGATGCTGCAGATCTTTAGCTTTTAAATGGACCTGCTATTGCTTCTGCTGATTTATCTTGGCTGAAAAAGGAAAGTACAACTCCAGTCTTAATCTGTCTGGGGTCATAGGATTCAATCCAGCATCTTTACCTCCTGTACCATGGCTTCAGAGGTTATTCTTAATGGCAGTATCTCACTCCTTTTCCCTTCTCTGTCTTGAATAGATGTTCCCTTGTTGTATAAACTCTCTTTTTCTGAAGCTCATGTTTCCCACTCCAGGTTCCCTCTGGGGATGCTGAAGTGACCATGGTCTTCTTTGCCTGCATGAAATTGCTGAATGCATGCTCTTGGTCCTTGAAGCCCTCCCTGCCCATTCCAGCCACAGTTTGGAACTCAAACAAACAAAACCCAAGAACTGGGGAAATAAGAGCTTTCAATTCTCGCAGCTACTGAGTCAAGGGAAGCAATGAACTCCTCAGTTTCCTTCATGTGCATTGCTTTGTTTGCAATGTACGCAGTGACTAATGCCATGGCATTTGATGATAGCACACTTGGTCTTTTTTTAAGTGCTTCAAAATCTTTCAGTTGTTGAAGATTTTCAGCAACAGGACATGGGCAATTGCTGCTCTGTTAAAAATGAGTGGCAAAAATAAGCATGAGCAAACTTAAACAGTTCTGCTGCTTTTGGCATTTGAGGGTTGAAAAGCTCAGTGCTGAAACTGCCTTCTTTGGGTACTTGCTAATGACAGCAAAAGCACCGGGCACAAATCTGGAGTCAGAAAAACAATCTTGTTCCTGTGTTGTTGCTCATTTGTCTCCACAATTCCATAAAAGCCTTTAAATACCCTGAGTACCTGAAGCTGCAGTTGGAGATGCTCATTGTTACTGCAAACAGGCTGTACATGATTTATGTGGGGAAACCTGCAAGGCACAGGAGCAGGAACCTCTGAAATAAAGTTCCAGCTGAAGCAGTTTTTGGCTCTCTGGATGTTCCTTCATCTCCCAGTGGAGAGAGCTTTATGGTGGACACCTTGTGTGTGTCCATGTGTATGTGGACACCTTTCTGCTTCACAGTGTGTTCACTTAACTTAAAAAACCCCAAAGCCCCAGATTTTAAAGAATGAAACAGGAAGAGGCAAACAGAACCAGTTGTGATTTGGTACAGAAAAACCGAAATTACTGTCAGTATGGAGGAAAGGATAATACCTTTCTTTGCATCACAGAGTTTAACAATTCCACCTTGGGGCAATCTTTGTAATACTTTCCATCCTGTATGATATTCCACACTGAATTGAGAAGTGCTGCTGAAGTGAATAAGCCACAGGAACATGTATAAACCTCTGGAGTGCTAAATGGTGACTCACGTTACTAACTCAAACCTTTCCCTCCGTGCAACACTGCAGTGCACCTCCCAAAATTCAGTGCTGTCCATCTCCTGCCTTGGATTCTGTAAACACCAACGCCAGCAGGGAGATGTTTAACCTCGAAGAGCACACAATCTGCTCCGTTTTCTTTATTCAGTTTAGCTCAAAAGATTAGAAAGCAGGCTAATAATAACTTCTCTTCCCTGTTATTTAACTTTCATAACAAAACCTCAGTTTCATATTTTAGGCTTGCATTTGTTTGGTTGGGTTTTTTAAAATTTTTTATTAAATCTCATTCCTCTTCCCATTAATTTGATTAAACACACATCAGCACTACTAAGCTGCAGGAGCAAAATGTTGGTTTTATTGTGCTGCTCTGGGAATTGTCATCAAGCCAAATTCACAGATGTTCCAATGAACAGGAGGCATTTGGTCCATTTCTAAGATAAACAGCCTAGTTTTCTTCCCCCACAGAGTCATGACCCTGGATAAGCAAGCAGGAAGATCAGTTCAGTCCCTCACCTGCTCTGTCTATGCTTTTGAGATCCTGACACAAAGCAGGAAGCAAAAGTGGAAAAGGCAGAATTAGGGAAAAGGGGAAAAATCCCTCATGCCAAAAGATGTCTTTGCCAAAATAAATCTTTGAAGATTTATTTATGTTGTTGTTTTGCCTATTATGGCAAGGTGCAGCAATGAGGTAGGTTGAAGTATTTATACTTAGGAGCAGAAAAAACAGTAAAATTCAATTTAGTAGCTGGGTAGAAATGAGATGACTGTGATGGCTCCTAAGTGTGGGAATAACCCTCCCAGAATCCTCACGAGGCCTTAGCAACTTCTGCTACGTTACTGCGAGGTATTGGCCTATAAAAACTTAATAGGAGAGGAAATTGGGATTTGGTGTTTGGCAGCAGGGCCAGAAAGGAACCAACACGTGTGCATCCATGGAGAAGCTGCTGCTGAGCAATGAACAGCTGGGGGCACGGAGATATTGGCCATGAAAAAGAACCCTTTTCCCCATGGAAAGGTCTCCAAATACACATCTTGCTGATAACAGGGTAAGATCTTGGGTGTAGAGAGGGCTTTGCCCTGCATGACCCAAGTGCAAAAAGCTCACTGTAATTTTAACAAGTACTTTTAGGGGGATCTTTTAAGACACAAGTTTTTAAGGCTTTTCCTGTTACAAGAACCAGTATTTGAGGCCCAGGATTACTGCAGGAGTTGATTCCTCCCAAAGAAAGATAACTCAGGGTAACACCAAAGGTGCTGACCAGCGAGATGCCAGCAGGGTGTGGAGCCCAGGCTGGGTGTGCTGCAGTTAAAGTGGCACACAAATTGAGGTGTGCCATGTTGACATTCCTGTTAATGGAACAGGCCTTCTGAGCAAAGCTTCCAAAGCCTCAGGGGGTCATCTTTAGCTTGAGGAGTCTTTGGTCTGTCACATCAGTCTTCACTAATAATTTTATGTATGCTTCATGCTTGTTTTTACTGCAGAGATGAGCAAAGAACATCACTTGACGTAGAGCTGAATTAATACAAATGCCTTTTATAAGGTTATAAAGCAGCCTGGGCAAAAAGCCCAGCACAATGCACTACACCACAGGCAGAAAACTGAAAGCAAAAACTCAAGTCCATAGTAAACCAACCCCAAACCAACACAATACCCACAATTCTGAGGAGATTGTGGGATTCAATAACACACCTTTACTCCAGAACTCTGCTCAAAAGGCAGGGCTGAACTGACAGTTGTATGGGCTTTAAAAAAAGTAAAGTACCATCAAACACAGTACAAGTGTGTTGAAATGGGAAGAGTATTCCAGAGGAGGCAGCTAAAGGAACATTCAGAGCTTGCTGCCTTTACCCTACCTTGGCACTGGTGGGGATACCAAATAAAAAAGGAAACAAACCAAAAAAAATGACATGCAAAAGGACAAAAATGATTGCAAACAAAAACCAGTCCCTGCCCTCTTACAGCTGGGAAACGGGAAGAAACAGAGGAGTTCAACTGGGGCACAACACACACTGGGATAGAAGCTGTCCATGCATCCACCACTGAAGTGAGTAGGTTCCTACAGCTGAACCTACAACACACTTGTAATAAGGACTTGGCTCTGCCTTCAGGTACAACCTGAGAAAAGATGCTTGAAGACAGATACTGAGCCTCAGTGCTGTGCTCTCTGGGCATTCAGTCAGCAGGCAGAGCAGTAACAGGTCTTTTTAGGACAGCAAAAAGCAGCAAACCTGTAAGATGGATAGTTGGGGTTTTGCTTTTTTTTGTTTCTGATTGTTTCTGGTGTAAAGGTGAAAGCCCTGGGGGAGGTGGCAGGTTTCCTACAGAGGGGCAGGAAGCCAAACCAAGAGGAGCTGCTGGAGATGAGAAGGAGCTGGTACAGCTCATGAAGTCCCCAACTAAGCCTGACCTACAAGCAAGATCTGCACATTTACCCAAAGCCCTGGCTGACTCAGGGTCCCGTCACAAGCCTTTCCTCCTCAGTTCCCAAAGCCCTGGGAGAGGGGAAATCCCACAGGACTCCTGCTGGCATTAAAATATTGAACCATGGAAACGTGGCATCCTCTGCATGTCAGAGTACTCTGGAGATTACTCTGGCACCTACACATGGCCATGGGATATTACTATTCCCTGGAGAATAGTTAATGCCAAAAATACACACAACCCTCTCCCCGTCATCCTTTCCTAGAAAGATATTACCTATGGTTTTAGTTCTGGTGGAGAACAAATGCTCCACGTGCAAACATATTAAAAACTCAACAAATTACAAAAGCTATGGGTCCCAGAGTGTTTCTTTCAAGAGGAGGGTAGCAGATCTGCTCAACAATTTATGAGCATGGCAGTTGCATGAACCTTTCCCAGCTCCCGTCCAGAAAACACTTTGAAAAGGAAGTCTGGGCTTTTTTCATTGAATAATTTACACTGTATTGTGGTGTGGGGATTTTTCCCCCCTTTATTCTATGAACTGAGCAAGTTTCAGAAGCAATGCTATGCAGTGAAATATATTCCTTTTGTTAGTCACAGCTCTTAGGTGTATCTACTTGCTCTCTTCTTCCTCTCCCTCCTCTTACTGTACCATTGATGTACCATGAAAAAACAGACAATTTCATCACGGGACTGAAGGAATCCCAGAAAGTCTTTCAATCTTTTTGATAACAGACCCCAGTGCTTATAAGACATATTTAATTTCTATGGTATAAAGCCTGCCTTCCTGCTTGAGCTGGAAATACCCATCCTCAGCATGTGTCCAGCACTACGGAACGTGGTGCAGGGGGGAGCTCTTGGCAAGCAGGAGGGTTAGTCCCTCTCTCTTGGGGCAGCCCTCCAAAACCAGGAGCAGAAATGCTGCTAACACTGCAGGACAAAGCCACAAGACACAGGAATAAGGTTCCTTTAACAGGGCACTTCAGTGCCTGTGTGTCTGAGCCTGAAGCCAAGGGAAACTGGGCTTCTCCTGCTTCCCTTCTTACCCAGAGCAGCTGCCCACGGGAATATTGCCTACATCACATACGGAACTGGAACTCACCTAGCAAATAAGCCCCAGCCCCAGCACAGGAGCTGTTCAATTCCAGCACATTTGAATGGCTTCAGTTCCTGTGATGAACTGTACTAAACTTATCAGGGAAGGATTAGTCAGAGAGTTGTTTCTGAGAAAATGATACCAAAAATCCAACCAAGGCAACAAAGACCAAATTGAACTTGATACCGGGAACGTTTACTTAAAGATGTTGTTAAATATGTTCTTTGGCAACTTGAATTAATTATTCTAACTTGCTAGAGAAAAGGCTGAAGGGACTCTTGATGCTGGGTACTCTTATGAAGTGAATGATTTCATTAATAATTTGCTGAAAAATTAAATTCCCAAACCAGAGAAATGTATTTTAAATAAGTCCCAATGGCACAAAAATGACATTACAAGGATTGTGCCATGTTTATCCATTGATGCAGAATGAGCCCAGGGCCAGACTGCTGGCTGTTCCACACTGCTCCAGGCAGAAAGGACTCTGACCAGAGAATGTTGGCCCACATCCTTACTCCATAGCACTGCTCCTGTAATTCTGGGAGTGGATCTGCACTGCAAAGCCTTTCTGTGTTTAAAAAGAAAATTAATCACAGCCATGGCATTGATAAAGAGTCTGAAATAAGAAGAGGGGTTAAGTGTGGTAGCTGACTTGCAGGATTTGGGCATAAAGTTAATATTTTCTTGGAGTTCACTGTGTGTGTTGTTGGGATGAATTCAAAGGGAGCCTGAGTAAAGAAAGGTAAATATTTCATAATTCTTGCCATCTTCCTCATTTTGGAGAAGCAGTTCTAGTATGTTTTTCTGAGGCTACGACTGGCTGTGTCCCAAGTGTTCATGAGAGCTACAGGGGCAGAAAGAGCCAACACTCTCAGGCTAATTGCTCTTGTTGAATAACAGCTTATCCATGTCTAGGAGTATTTATTTCAGTGGAGCCCTGAAAATTTGGGAGTTATTCAGCCTGAGTAAGGATTAGCAAGCTTCTAAGGAGCTGTGCAACACATTTATTGTGAGGTTCACCCTAGAGCTCTTCCTTTTCTTTAAATAAAGAGTAAGTTGACAGCATTTTATTCAAAAGGGTTTGCATTGAAAACCTCAGATGTGGATCTTCAAGAGGGAATTTAAATGAAAAGCAGAGTGCTTGATGGGAAAAAAACCCTGATAGTTCCAGTCGGAGGGTCTGATATAAACCAAGAAAGGAGGAAATAGAGGCAGCACTACTGGGCAATGCACTGTGAGTGCAGCCAGGGGCAGGCAGGAATTGGGGTAGAGGCACAAGCAGAGTTAGGGGTGGGGTGTTATGGGAGAGGATGACAGGGCTCATCTCAGAAAGCTCTTCAGCTAATTGAACAAAACCCCTGCAAAGTCAGAGCAGTCAGCACGGCCACGTTACTGAGAGGAAAACTAGGTTTGCCACATCGTTTGAAGTCCCTGCATGCCTGTCTTTATTTCCAAATAGCACACGTTTCTGAGTGAGATCAAGTAAGCAGGTTCATCTAATGGCTTACTTGGCAAGGCAATTATTTTAAGATAGCAGTGAAATGTGAGTTTTTTAATGACTCAGTTTGTCTCATCAATTATTACTGCACAAAACTGGCCCCAACTTGCACTGAACTAATTTCTGACATTTGAACCGTGAACCAAAAGCCTCATATGGAATAGGCAGTGATGGGAACTTGTGAAACAGTTTATAGGAGACAACAAAAAGACACGAGACTTCTGAAGAGTAAGGGTTCTTTTTTCCTTCCCTAAAAGCCCCCTCAACTGAAAACAAAGGGCTGAAGCTCTACAGTAGAGCAAAGGGAACAAGTAATCTGCAATACAAAGTAAGACATTTCCTTTTCCCGCAGCAATACCCACAGTAACTGCACACGGATTCTGGAATTACTTTAGTAAACACCAAGTTGTGTAGATACACAGTCTGTCAGTGCAGGTTGACAGAACAGTGTCAGGGGCACGGCACTCTGCCACCTTCTAGGCTGGAGGTGATACAGCCACAGTGGGGCAGTCAAGGACAAGGCATGAGATTTGCCTCTGGAGCACGAGGAACACATCCACTCTTTTGGGTACTAAGGGCAAAATCCCACAGTGCTTCCCCAGGCAAAAGTGCCCTTGGCATCAGCGGGAGCTGTGCCTGCATAAGCAGTGAGCAAAGACTGGTGTCTGACCTAGACTGACCAGTCCCACAGCCCTCTCAGGTCTGTAAGGCAGCCAGCCACGGGGCTGTCACACAATATTGCTGTGACACTGCGTGTGAGGGGAAACACAGGACACTGTGCCTCATCCCCCACCTCCCCACGCACACAGTGCAGGGAAGAACTCACAGCTGAGGTCTAACTCGAAACTCCACCGAAGAGCAACACTCGAAAGAAGCCAAGAGACAAAGTGTGCCATAGCAAGGCTTTGGTAATCTGATAATTTATAAGAGAGGTTCAGTCTAAGAGAGAGACAAGTGAGATTCCCAAGGGCCTGTGTATGACTGAAAACAGTCTGTCTGTCATTCTTGTAAGCAAACAGGAAACAATGAATAGTTTCTTTCTGTAGTTACCCCTCTGATTTAGGGCAAATCACAATTCCTACGTGGTCAGTGACAATTCCTGTAGTGGATTCCACCAGAGATTAATTTAGGTGAATAACCAGGCCAGTCTCATTCACACGTTAACATTTCTACTACAGAAATATGAAAGTAGATTAGGTTTAACATATATGTCTATCTTGCTGCAGAAACTTCCTTTTGTAATTACAGAATCCCATTTACAACAACTTTGATATCGTGTACAGGAGAAATATTAGAATTAGTATCAAAGGGAGCAGAAAAACTCAAAAGCATGAGAGACGTGCATGTGTTTGACTTCCTTCTTCTAGGTGAAGTGAATATGAACCCCTCGACAGCCACAGCACTCAGAAGTTCCCCCTGAAGGGCGAGGGGGAGATGATGAAACATGAGTACTGCACATCTAAACACAAAAGCAAGAATCATACCAGGCTAAACCTCCTTCCTTTTGTATTTATCTGGGTCTACCCTTTGTAAGATTCCTTATATAACACAGGAGTTAAGCAATATGAAAAGGTACTCCTTTTTTTATCTGCAAACTCTCCCATCATTAATGCATCCTAGACCTTCCTAATGTGGTGGCTCAACCATGGCCCTGGGCTGCCTGTTCCAGCACCTCGGAACCTTTTCCATGAAGAATTCTTTCCCAACACCCAATCTAAAGCTCCCTTGGTGCAACTCGAGGCTGGTTCCCTGGGAGAAGAGGCCAAACCCCAGCTGGCCACAACCTCCTTTCAGGGAGTTGGAGAGATAAGGTCACCCCTCAGCCTCCTCTTCTCTGGGCTAAACACCCTCAGCCTCTCCTCATCACACTTGTGCTCCAGACCCTTCCCCAGCTCTGTTGTCCTTCTCTGGACCTGCTCCAGCCCCTCAATGTCCTTCTTGGGGTGAGGGGCCCAAACCTGAGCTCAGGGTCTGAGGTGCCACCTCCCCAGTGCCGGGTCCAGGGGGACAGTCACTGCCACAGAGCTGCACTGTTCAGCCAGGTGGAACAGCTTGGTGCCATCTCTGACTACGAAACTAAACTCAAGATTTTTAAGGGGTGGGTCTTTCAAAATAAAAAGCTTACACCTTCTATCAAGTGTCAAAGGCCTTGCAGTCTTACAATGTAAATACTAAAACCCGCAGCCAACGTTCAGGCCGCTGCAGGCTTTGCCCCCGGGGATGAAGGAGGGGCATCTCTTGCTTTGCCTCTGCCATTTCCAGGTGAGGGCAGTGAGATGCTGCAGAAACACTCTATGAATGCAGCCATGGAGAAGGGCACTCCCAAAGACCATGGCTCAAGCTGCTGCCTCTGAGACTTTCTCCTGTGACCCAAAGGGTTCTGCAGCCAAACTTATTTGCCTCATCCATTTTCGTAAAGTTGTAGAGACACTTCAGCATCTCCATAGCACTGATATTTCCCCCCCAAAGCCCCTACTTCCTCTCCTTATGAATGATTACCTCAAGCCAACATTAGGTTGGAACAAAATGCAACCAATCCTAACTCTCCTTACTTTCAGGAGTGTCAGGCTTTCCTCCCTGGTATTCCTGCAAATGCTCTGCTCCCTCCTCACTTGGTTGCCTCCTTTTGGTGACAGTATATATTAATATTGATCCTTATTTAAAAAAAAACCCAACCCAAACTACAAACAGGCTAAACACCCAAAAAGACCTCACATAAGTACAAAAAGAAAAGGAATCTTAGTTTCCCCCAGATTTGTGTTTTGAAGACCGGGTATCAGAGTCCCAGGCTCAAATCAATTAGGGTCAAATCCTTGCTAAATTTACAGAATTTATTTTCTGTTACCATTTGTTTTCAGGAGAAGGAGTATCAATAGTGTATCTGAAATTTTAATGCCTCTCTCTAATTTGATTAATTTCAAATGGATGAAATTCATTAAGAAACTGGCTAAGGTCTAGCCAGTCACATGCAGATACAACATAGGGCAATTCCTCAGGAACCAGGAAAAAAACCCCTCCCACCCCATAAAAACCAGCTGCACCAATATCTCAGATCTTTAGCCAAATACTAGTGCTGGAGCTGAGCACTTTGGATCACTGGAGCTGAATGGTTCTTCTCCCAATCAATTGCTTCATCAGTAAATAAATGTGGTTTCTTAACCTGTCTTTGCAAGGTACCAATAGTCTTCCATGAAACCAAACCAGCACACACACCACTAAGGGACATTGTTTTTCCAAGCTTTCCAGAGATTGTTGTGTTTGTCCTGGATGTGAGAATACACCTGCAGGTGTGTGCCAGGGCAGTGAAGGTGTTTTGTGACACGCTGCCCCTCGGTCAATATTGAATATTGAAATGCCAGGGGAACTGAGTCCTTTGTTAGCAGCAGTCTATCGAGACAAAGGAGTGTGCACACAGAGAGTTTCCCAGGACTCCCATGGGAAAGACACCTGGGAGGTGCCGTGGGCAACCTGTAGTGTCTCTGAAAACATCACTGTGGCTTTCTGTGGTTCATAGTCCTCCTTTAACTGTGAATTCAGAAGTTGTTTGCATGTGCAGTGCCTTTCCCCCTCCTCTGTCCTTGGGTAACTGCTTAAGGTTTGCTCAGAGATGTAGCATTGCCTGTTTTTATGGATTCCATCCTGGCAAGTTTTGCATCTCCCCCCAGAGCCAGAGCTAACCCTGGGCACTGTGAGATAACCCTGTCTGAGAGGGGGAAGAGGGTTCTACAGCTACATAACCACAAGCAAAGGAAGAGCATTTCCTCCAAATGTCTTTCCAGGTATTCTACCAGTTAATTATATAACACCAGCTTTGGTGATGTTAAAACCACTCAGTGCTTTGACACACTGGGTGTATAATCCTTCATTCTAGGCTACAGTAGAAAGAAAACATATCTATAGGGTTTTTTCTTAGGCAATGAAAGGTATTACTTAAGCCCTGCAGGGAAAGTGACCCCATCTCTGCCTTTCCCAATGTACTAATGGGTTCATTACCTCACCAGAACCAACCAGTATCTCCTGGTAATGAAGCTCTGATTTCCCAAACTGATTAAACTACAGATTAAAAAGAAGATTCTTTTATTTCTTTTACAGGGTACACAAAGTTATAGTGATAGTTTTCTACAGTTCTCTGTGGATCCTAACAATAAAGAATAAAGTAAAAAACAGTGGTCCCATAAACTCTCATCTAGTCTTTGATGATGCATATTTTATTTAATGTTTCTTCATATCTGAATTAAAAAAAAAAAGGCCAGGTAGTTTGTTTCCTAATGGAGTGTGACAGCAACAAAGTGAAATCAGAAACTCAACGCTGCACAAAATTGGAAAAATGAAAAATAGTCTTTTTTTTCTCTAGAAAATAAACTAAAGATGAATTTTATTTGAAAAGGTGAATCATATCACTGAACTCTGAAGTGGGGCAACAAACCATGAACTAATTAAATTAGAATACTTTTCCAGATCTGCCTCCTGACACTCAAGCACATGGCCTGGTGTTTTCCAGTTGCCCTCTGGTTGCTGGCTCTGGACCAGAGCCCACGGGCAGGGGATTGCAGGTGTGTTTGTGTAGGCTGCTGCTCTCCTCAGCCCCATTCCACTGCCCTCTTAGCTGTTACTGCACCTCATCTGGGACTCCTGGGTCTTTGTCTCACTTTTTATCTTGTTTTAAATTGATTTATTTATTAAAGCAGGAAGTTTTTGGCCCAGTTATTTAATCTAAAGAAGTTACCCTGGCTATTTGTGGGTTGGGCTCAGCTGTCCTGGCTGTGTCCCCTCCCAGCAGGACAGGCTTTGGTGCTGCAGCGGGAGGAAAAACACCCCTGGATGGGCAGGGCTGTTCCCAAATTCTGTATGGCAGCAGCCATAGCAGATGTTTCAGGGAATGTGGGAGAGCTTGAAAAGAATCCACGCTTTGTTACTAATTTCCCATTTCTTTTCTTCCTGTCCAGGCTGAAACACGAGATTTCATCTCTCTTTAAAAATGTCATTGACTGGGGTACCTGGATATTACTTCTTTCTAGTAATATTTGGCCCTTTTTAAAACCAACAAACACCAGCTTGTTGAAATCTTGGCCCAAGCGGGTTTCTGTAGCAAGCAATTACAATACACTTGTAATTAAGTGTTCCTAATTACACCCTGTGCTATAAAACTGTTTCCACAATTCTCTCTGGACCCTAACAATAAAGAATAACATAAAAAACAATGGTCCCATCAACCCTCATCCAGTCTTTAAAATAGCTGTGAACTTTCCATCCCCTAACCTAAATGAACACCCCCTGATTTTGTACTTGTCACAAATGTCACAGGAGGAGTCACCAGTTATGTGTTAGATACCAAGACCTTCAGCAGCACTGACACTTGAGGTCTGTGAGCAGATCACTCTCAATCCTAAACTACAAATCAGCTGTAAATGCCTCCATTTCTCATAAACACACCTAGAGATGACCAGAGAACCAGGCTGAGGAATCCCAAAGCACATACTCGAATTTATCAGTGTCAAACTGGGAGGAGCCAGAGGGACGAAAAGCTGAAACCCAACCTCAAGGAAAGGCAGAGCTTGCAGATCTTATTAAAGCAGCACCTTTTGGATGGATTACACGACAATTTGTTCTTGTCTTGAGGTCATCAACATAATGATTTTGAGGATGAAAAAGTGAAATGCAAATTTCCAACTGTGTTTCTCTGCCAAATCTGTATTTGGAGCTCCTGCTTACAGGGGTGTTGGGAGGGAGGAAAGGCAGGGATGAGAGAGCTATTAATGTAATATTATACAGTTTTACAATTAAACTCTACCATTGAGGTCCTTTTGAGTCTCTGCATCCAAATGCAGATTTTCATGTTTTTTCTCATATGTTCTCAGAACTCAAATGACAACTATTCCAGTGGGGGAAAAGAGTACTCACAGAGGCAGAAAGTTTGACAAACCATGGAGAGAGAGTTTAATTCACATTTATGTCTCTTTCCTGTCCTTGGACCTTCCTCCTAAGGGTCTGCTTTTGTTGTGGTCTGTGTTATATTCCATTATCATTTCTATTGCTAATTTTAGGGAGGGTTAAATCAGAAAACCTCTCAAATAACTTGGGGTCACAGTTGGATAAAAGCTGAGGGGAACATTTAAGACATTGAATGTATTAAAACACTTCAATTTCATCAGACACCTATTTTCATCTTCAGGGTCTACTATAAATAATACTGTAATCTCACATGGTGGCCCCAGAAGGATATTTTTTCTAATATCCAGCTCTGGTGCACCCTGAGGCCGTTTCCTCTGTCCTGGGAGAAGAGGCCAAGCCCTCCGTGGCTACAACCTGCTTTCAGGTGTTGTAGAGAGCGAGAAGGTCCCACCTCTGACTCCTTTTCTCCAGGCTGAGCCTTCCCAGCTCCCTGAGCTGCTCCTGTGCCCCAGCCCTTCCTCTCATGTTGCATACAGAGTTCACAAGCTGCCAACAACTGTGCTCAAACTTATGTCACCAGTGAATTTTCCAGAAAACAGGTTAAAGCAGACCTTCGCAGTACAGACAGCTCCTTTTTCTGAATGGTTGCCAACAACCAGTTTACTCCATGGTCTATGGTTAATTTGGATCTTAAAGTAAATGTCTAGGCAATGTGCTTGTCAGAGCACTGAGGGTCTTCAGAAACTAGTGGTGAACATCCCAAAGTAACTGGAAAATCATTTGCATCTTGTTTTACTTTCTAGCAAATTAAACCTTCTCTCCTCAAACCTGGTATTTTTGTAAGAGTAAGAGGAAACTGAAAATGTCTTGCCAATTATGTAATGAAGTAAAAACCCACCAAGTTCTCGTCCTGACCCCCCTGGAGTTTTGCTGGTGTTTTTATAGATTGCTGGCATCAGTCCTCTTTGCTCCTCTCACGAATCTAAAAAGCCTGAAATCTTCCTGCATGGGGTGTTTTATCCAAATGGCTTGAGAAGAGTCAGACCCAGAAAGTTACAAAGTGGTTCAGGAAATGCAATGCAATAAATCAATTCTCTAACTACTGTTATGGAAACGAGCAAATATTTTATACATCAACCCTGAATTCAGAAATGCAGCTGATAAAAGAAATCTAGAATCCTTCTCTTTATGTCTCATATAATGCAGTTTGTAGCAGCTTTTTGTCTCACTAAGGACCAGATTTAATGCAGACTATTGAGGTGTTCCCTTTAGCAGAAACACCAGCTCAGTCCTTTCTCCAGCAGAGCCACAGACCCAGTTCTGATTATGGATGTTTTGCTGCAGGTAAAGAGTTACTCTGAAGGCACGTGGGTTTTTCTGAAATACAGGAGAACCCTGACTGTGTTTTAAACTACATGAATCTACAACCTGGAGCAGAGTCTATCTAAAAGCAGGGATGCAAGAGCCTAGATGTGCTCTGCATTGACAGAAATGCTTGTTTAGATCCTAGAAATGTCTTTTTAGGAGTCACTGTTGCCTTGGAAACCACTACTAAAAAGGGAAGTTTTGTCCATAGGAAAACACCCCACATCCTGTTCAGTTGCCCCAAATCTTCCTAATCAATCTGAAACACAAAGATCTGCAGTCAAATGTTCCTAGCTCTTAATTCCTCCCTCCCATTCTAAAATTGCTGTAAATTTTGTGACTCCTGATAGCAAACACTAATCAATGCTCTTATCAAAAACATATTGCCATGCTTTGTCTCAACAGGCTGGAAGACAAAAGGAAACTCAGGGAAATCAGTTTTTTTCCTGAGATGTGCCTGCTGAGGTGTGGTAAATTCACAAGGTACAAGGGCCTTTCCTGTTTTGCCACAATTCACATTGTTATGCCTGGCAATACATCCCCACAATATTGACCACGGCATCACAGATGTAAAGTTCTGGGTTTGGCTTAGGTTGTTTTGTAGCTCATTTCCAAAGCAAACATCCAAGTGTACTGTTCAATTTGTGACACCAGGACAAAGGCAGAAAGGGGAATAAACCCCAGTGCCAGTTTCCTCTGAGCACTGACAGTGCCGTGCTGGGAGATGGGAGCCTGAAACCCCTGCTGTTCCACATGCAGACCACTGTATGGATTTCCTGCAGCTACAGCCACTGGGCTGGTATCAACAAAAATCTCTGTGGAGAGGAAACACAAGTGCCAAAAGCATCAGAATCTTTGAGAGGACACTGAGGGTTTAACCTTCACATGGCAAAGCACAGTGTGGGACTAAAGAGAGGCTAGAGAACCCTCTAGTAATACACGTGGCCTGCTGTTGGGAAGATGCTCATGGGGAGCAAGAAGGTCAGTGGCAATAAGGTGGGCAGTGAGAGCTGCAAGAGGACACGTGGGGGCTTCTGTTCCCTCCTTCAAACACTGCTTAAAGGGTGAGAGCCTTCACTGCCCCCGTGACAAACATTGCCTTCTCTCTGCCCCCAGCCCATTTGGGTCATGCTTGGGCTGTGTTCTTTAAAAAGTGACTGGGCTGTTTGAATTCTGCTGAGAACGAGGGATGGGGGAGCAACACCCAGAGGGTGGAGCAAATGGCAGGTAGGAGCATCCCACAGAGGACTTGGCTACCCCCAGGTCATACAGAATGAGGAGAACATGGAAAGGGGCCTGAGTGTGCCCTCAGGAAGGAGGGGAGGACATGGCCCAGGGAGCTGAGGTGACAGCAGAAACAGGGGGTGAAGACCCACCTGTGAGGACAGGGGAAGCTGGAGCTGAAGGAATGAGTGATTTAAAATGCTATTATTTTCTACTATACCTGACTCTGTTGCTGTGAGTGTTTTGTATTCACCAAGTTTTTCATCCATATCATGATGACACAGAGCACTCTCCCACCTTGGTCTCAAAGCTTTATCCTCTTTGGGGGATTCATGGTCGAAACAGACTCACCTTAAATGTCTGCCCCAGGGTCGTGCCACTGTAACATCGCACCCCTCCTGGCAGATTCCTGCGGGGGGAATACCTGCTGAGCCTGATTTCCTGGGGGAGCACCTGGCTGCAGCCTTGCAGCACTGAAACCAAGGCTCGGAGGTTCTCCACCTGCAGCAGCTGCCTCACCACCTCTGAACTGCTAGGGAAAGAGGAGCACTTCATCACAGCCTGTCCTACCTTTCAAGGGAGTCCTCCAGCACACATACATTGCCAGGAAATATTCCTTTCTTCTTATTTTTTTAACATAGCATTTCCTGATTAAAAGCAGCTCCAGCCTATGATGAACAAGGCAGGCTCTAACTAGTCCGAGAAACTAATTGTTCTGTATCGGTATCCAGCAGAAAATTACAGCATAAATAAGAGCTGAAAGCCTCATGCTGTCATCTGGTTATTTTTTTCCTGAGCCCAGCTGGGAGCGAGAGAGTTCCTGGCCATCTCCAGGGCCTTGCAGCAGCTGGGCTGATGAGCCCAGGAGCAGTGCTGGGCACCGAGACCCAGCTCGCCTGGCACAGGGGGCACTTGCTGCCAGCTGAGCACGGGCACACGGACAATGAGCACGGCTCAGCCAGCATGGGGGGCACTTGTTCAGCTGCAGAAGTGTTTGCTTTTCCTTCCAGGCCTCATACTAAGAAGCAGTGTGAAGCAAAAAGAAAGAAATGAAGGGAATCTCTGCTATAAAGGAAAAATTAGGATGGGTTTTCTTGCCCTGGCTTGCATATGAGTACTGATAGGAAACCTTGGAAAGAGACTTGGTTTGCTCCAGTCAGTTTGCAGCTCTGGGTAGAACGTCTTCTATGAAGTGGAAATTACAGTAAAATTATCAGGACACCTCTATTTTGGGTCTAAACCAAAAATAAATATATATTATACATATATAACTATATGAGCTGCATAATGCCATTACAACATCTCTGTGTAATTCAGTAGATACACCAGAGTACTTACTGCCATACAGTTAAATTAGATCAGTGCCCTATTTTGGCCATACAACACTCTTCAAAGTGAAATAGAAATAAAAAGGGTGAAATAAATTATTTGGTACTCATTTATCATCTCTATTAGAATTCTGTCATTGTGCCCTACCACGGGAACATACAAATCCTGTGCATTTTGTGAGAGTACCAGTGAGAATGCACTCTGACTGAGAGAGTTTTAGTTTCAGTGAGAGATATGAAAGTTGCTTCAAATCAGCTTATATTTTGCTACTGTTCTTAATGATGGGATATTAATTATAACAGGAACGTAACATTCTGGTATGGGAAAAAGGTGCTGTATCAGAGCTTGTCATTTTATTAGCAACAAGCAACACTCTCCTTTCCCTACTTTCTTCTTTCTGCAGGTACAATTTACTTTGTTCTCTAAGTCAAATTTGAACAAGCTTCTTCATGTTCAAGAGCTTTTTACTTCAGTGGAACTCCCCTCCAACAGCCCAAGCCCCATTTGCCATGATAACAATTCAATTGCATTGCATAAGGAATTTAAGTATTAATGAACTGAGAGTTAAACCATCCAAGAAAGGTCTTGCAGATCCTGCTGGAAGGTAAGCTTAAGTGAAATAAAATGAAAATTTTCATTTATGAATTCGAGGTTTAACACTATTCTTCCAACAGTGCAGCTGGTGAGATTCTTTCCTCCTCCATCCCTCCCTTTTACAAGCATATCTTTTTAAATGAGCACAGGTGACAATGTGAGGAAAAACCCCTCCACAGCCAACAAAACCAAAGCCCAAACCCAAACACGGAGGAAGAAGGTCTCCCTCTTCCATTTGCTTAAAATAAACTTCTCCCAAAGCTTATTCCGCATCCCTCAGCCCCAAATCAAAGCAGTGCGTTTATGGAACCCCACAGTGGCCATGGAGCCAAGCCAACCCCAGTGGCAATGGAGCCAAGCCAACCCCAGTGGCAATGGAGCCAAGCCAACCCCAGTGGCAGTGGAGCCAAGCCAACCCCAGTGGCAATGGAGCCAAGCCAACCCCAGTGGCATGAAGAGCCCCCAAGCTGGGATGGTGAGACCAGACTCACGCTGGTGGTGTAGGCGGCGTCGGGGTCGTCCTCCAGCACGCGGGACAGGCCGAAGTCGGAGACCTTGCACATGAGGTTGCTGTTGACGAGGATGTTGCGTGCGGCCAGGTCGCGGTGCACGTAGCCCATGTCGGCCAGGTACCTCATGCCGGCGGCGATGCCGCGCAGCATGCCCACCAGCTGGATCACCGTGAAGTGCCCGTCGTGCTTCTGCAAGCAAAGAGCCCGGCTCAGAGCACGCCCTGCTCACACGCCTCTGCAACCGGCCACGCTGGCCTTGCAAGGTTCGTTTCCCCAGGCAGTCACCCTCCTTCTCGGCTCGGTTACCAAGAACGCCGTCCCCAGATGCTGGGGTTTAGTGCAGGAATGAGAAAGCACACAAAAATCCTCTCTTCATCTCTTACTCCCTGGCCTCAGGAAGCAAAGAGCCCACTCTGTTGTCTCAGCCTTGGCTGGCTGCATCAAGGGGCTGCTGCTACTTCACTTTTTTGCCTTTTTTGGGGGAGGATTTGTGTTAAAAAAACTCCCCAAGCAGTCTGGAGCCTTCTCTGTGTCTGTCCTGCACCCAACACCACATAATCCCTAAACACTAGATTAAAAAGGAAATTCAGGGGTTATTCCAAAGCGTTTCCAAAGTCTTCCTGGAAGAAAGCCCTTAAGCTCAGACCCAGGAATGCATGAAGCTGCTTAGCTCCTGCTGGTGTTGAACATGTCAGTAAGAGTTATGGCAGGTCTCTGGGCCTCAGTTTCCTCACCTGCAGCATTAACTTTAACACTTTAGACTTCCTCTCCTCCTCCACCAGGCAGCTCCTGAGTTACGTGGCAGTGGGGGCCGAGGGAGTGCACGTACAGGGATGTGATTATGGGCTCTTGGCCTCGTTCAGGTCTGCCCCATCTCCCATCTCGAGCAGGCTCCTTGCAGGAGTGTCTCTGGGACCTCAGCTGGCACACATCTAGCTCCTCGTGGATTATTCAGGGAGCCAGGCTTTTGTGGTACTGGGAGCAGCCAGGCTAAAACAAACAACTCCTCCCTGCAAGCAACTTAACTTTGTTTTCTCTTCCCACACCTTTAGCATTGGGCTTCAAAGGAGTAGCAATGCTCTCATCAGCATTCAGGACATCTCTATGGCTCAGCTCAGACATTTCAGCAAGATGATTTTTTGTAGGGGGAAGCTTACAGTGAGCTCAGTATATTAATTAGATTCAGCAAAGCAGCAGGCTGAACTGCACAGATATGTTTAGCTTTATCCCTGGTCAGCAAAGTATTTCAGCGTTTCCAAAATGATTTGGGTTTGGGGCCTCTGTCCAGCTAGTCCAAGAGGAGAAGGGCATGGGCTTTATCCAGTGTTTTATGTAATGAGGCCACACGGGATTGGGGTTTGCTTTTTTGTTTAGTAATTCTAAATGTTCAGTTGACTGAAAAATTTTGAAGCAGCAGTTAATACTCTTCACACTTACCACGTGTGGGTAACTTTTGTTAGCTAACTAAGTAGAATTAGGATTTGGAACAAGGTGCCAGCACCTGACTTTTGGAAAACAACTAATCAAACCCCTCCCACCTCCACAACGAAGCACTGAACAAAACCAGCCCCCAGACCTCGCGATTTCACCTCCTCCTCATCTTCCTTCACAGCTCCCTTCTTTCATCAAACCTCAGAGTCAGCTGCTACACCTCCCTTAACCTTCTGTCCTCTCACATCACAGGCATTCATTCCTTCCCTTTTTAATTTCTGCTCTTTCAGATCTAGGCCACACTTGAGTGATTTTTCATAAAGCATAACCTTTCTCTGCTCCTTCCAAATCTCAGCATTTGCCTGAGTTTAAGACAATCTTATGCTTTTGCCATTCTCTCCCTCCATCTTTCATATTGTTTTTGATTTCTGCCTTGACAAAAAAAGTTCAAGCTTCTTTAAAGACATGACAGGCTTGCTTGCAATTTCATTCTGTCCTCACTTCTGCACCTGTTCCTGTGCCAGTTGTGTCCCTGTGTGAGCTGTTGCCTTTCAATATCTCAGAACACTTGTCTGATGTGGTTGCAGACTATGGGTCATACTTAACCCTTGGAAAACTCAACTAGTTTGAGGAAACTTCAGCATTTGTAAACCCCCAAGGACCATCCTTTGGCAACTTTCCTTTATGTTGTTCCGTTTGCTTGTTGTACAGGGGACATAAAACACTCAGCTGAGGGATAGGGTGGTTTTCACCCAGGGCTTTATTCTGATTGCCAGAGCTTGGATTTGAAATATGCTTTTGATAGGATTCCCACCGGGCTGTTAAGGGTGTTAATCAATACTGGCAGCAATTCAGACCTCAGTGGACTTACCACATTTATCCTATCATTCCATTAAACTTTAATCAGGCTTTAATGGCTTTGCTAAATAAACTTTTCTCAGCAGCTGAGTACAGATGCAATGGCTGAGCAGTTGCCATTGTGTTTATGCAGCGGTGCAAATGCCCTGAAAAAGTGAGGGTTATTCATTCAGCTACACTTTGCTTTTGAAAACCTTATGTAAGTGAAATATTCTCCTCCTGACATATAATGGGCTGGGGAAGAGGGTCAGTTACTGGGGGGGAGGAAGGATGGCATCCAAAGTTTCTCTCCTTGCTTTTTGCCCTCTAGCTTCAGTGTGCACGAGTTTGGTGCTTTTCTGCAACCCACGGAATAATTCTTCTTCAGAAGGTTCTGTTTCTATTTTACTACCAAGTAACATTTTGGAGGTGTGGTCACTGGATTTCTGTCTATTTTGAATCCACTTCTTTATTTGCCGTGTAAATCAGGGCACTTTTATGCCCTTGTGCTCTCAGAAGCGTGCAGTACTTGCTGTAAGTCCAAATATTTTACTGCAGATGATTTAGATGCTATTTTAGATGAGGAATAGCATTGACAATGCTGTGTCTGTGCCTAGCTTAGACTGTGTTCACCAGTGGCAGCTCCTGCTGGTCACTGTGTGAGAGATGCAGATTTTGCTCTGTGTTTATTGTTACTGCTCCACCATGCAAAGGAGATGGTCGGACTTTGTGAGGATAAATCCTCCAAAAGTCAAGTTGCAGCTTGGCATTGCTTGGCAATATAACTCATGCTCCACACTACCACTCAGGTTTATATTATTGGTATAGAATGAGGTCAACAGAGAATTCCTTCTTTAGTCAGCTGTTAACAGAGTTCCATACAGATTTAATTAATTATTATTAATAGGCTCCATTAATTCAATCAATATAATTACTTTAATTGCTAGTGAGCAATCCCAAGTGACTCTTCAACCATTAAAAATTAGATAACATTTTCAAAATTCAAAATATTTGCCAGAAGAGCCCCTTGCAAGGTTTATTATGAGCTGCAGTCACCGCCCCCCTGTCACGTGGACAGCAGAGCAGGGATCAATCCTCTGCTCACCCCTGTCACTCCTGACCTTTCCAACCTGCACTGGCAGGGCCATCCCTGCTCATCCTGCACCACAGCTTGGATAAGGTGTCTCCCTGACATGGCACTTGGACTGGCACAATTGCCATTCCTCTTGCCAACTGGTTTTCATGCCCACGAGGACCAAATCTCTCTCTCGCCCTTTCCTTTGGGCTTCACCCTGGTTCTGTCCCCAGCTCTCACCTGCCTGCCAGCCGTTCTATTTGACCTTGCTGCAGATCTCTCCACCTCCTCCATACATTTCCTGAGGAATTAAGGTCCAAACAAGACAGTGCTCCAAGGCCCTGCCAGTGTGAAGGGAGAGAAAAATCTACTTCACAGCCCTTGCAGGGGATATTTGTGTTTCCAGGTTGCACAGCAAAGCAAATGCCCCCGACCTACTGCAAATTCTGGAGTAATTTCTTTCAGCAGACGTCTGTCTGAACAGTTATTCTCTGTCCTCTGCTCTGCAGCTGATTATTCCAGCCACACTGGAGTGTTGTGCCCTTGTCCTTACTTATTTCTAATTAGTCTCAAACTAAACAGTTACTAAATTATTTCTCAATTCTGTTGTGCTGATTTTAAATTCTAGCTCTACGCCGCTGCCTGCCTGTGTTCCTACTCAGCTTTGCATTGCCTGGAGATTTCAAAGCTTCGCTGCAGCCTCAGGATGCAGAAGTTTAATAAAAATATGGGCAAACCCAGCGTGCAGAAGAGCCCTGCCTCCTGTACCTTTCCATCCACTCCCTCCCTAGGGGGTGTTGCCAACACAGTGTCCCCCAGCAGCAGTTCCTCAAGGCCACGTTTCTCCAGCTGTTCCATGGCAGAGCTTTAAAGCCTTTCTGGAGCCAAGGTTTACCAGATCAGCTGTTCCTCCCAAAGCCTACACCCTCTTACAAAGGAAACCACACTGCTGGGCACAATTACTGCTCGACAAATCCCTGCTGGCTCACACTTATCTCGCTGTTATCTTTAAGGTGCTTATAAATACTCTTTTGATAACTCGTTCCTGAGCCTTACAGCTGTTGACACTAAGCTGACTGCCTTGTAATTTCTTGGCTTCCCTTTTCCCTTCTTTTAAAAGACATTAATGGCACTGGCTCTGGTCTGATCCTCTGGTTTCTTACATGCTCCTGGCAAATTCACAAAGATAAAGGGTCCACATTACCTATCAAATTATTTTTGCCTTCAAATACAACACAGTTTGTAATAAATTTCTCGTAGTAAGAATAGCTATAGTATTTAATGTCTAATCAAAAATGGGCATTTCTAAACGAACTTCTCTGTTTTCTACCTGCCTTTAGCAGGGTAAAACATGGCTTGAGAACAAGTGTTGGCTCTGTAGCATCAGCACCAGCTTCTCAGGGTAATCTTAGATCCCATAAATACATGCTGCTTACAATTTCACTGTTAAGGGGGCGCATGATTTCAAGTTTACTTTCTAATTGCTCCATCTGATTTTGGTTCAGAAAAATAAAAGCTGCTATCAGCAGTCTGCAGTGCAGGTTTTCCTCTTTACAGAGTCATTTTTGAAAGCAAGATGCCACCTTTCTCCTGCCAGGAAAGGAACGTGCCTCCAATAAATAGAAGTGCACATGAATGCTGCGTGTGAAAGCAAGAGGAGCAGTATTAGTTAGGAGCTCTGATGTTGTTGCCTCTCTGAATGCAGATAAATAATACCAGGAACCATTAAACTTAGAAAAGGCCATCTGGCTTCCTTCCCCCAACGCTGGCTCTGTCTAGTGGGGCCGTGGCAGATGGATATCCAACACACACTTTACAACCTCGCGTTGTAGAGCTTGCTGCAAGCCTTCATTTTTCTCTTTTGTGCCTTTCCCCCAGACTTGCTAAATGGAGGTGTCTGCTGCAGTGGAGAAAAGGGTGAGCCTGCTAGCAGAGCTGCTCTGAGAATGACTTCATAACGATTACTGCATGAAAGAGCAATGCATCATAGTATTTTCTCCATCTAGTAACACTTATCTTACCCTCAGCTGGACCAGCCTCCAGGGATTAAAACTTCAAGCTGGCTTGCAGGGTCTCATTTGCTGTAGAGGCTGCTGCAGTGAGTGCTCTCAGGCAATTAAACATGTTCCTTACAAACTCTTTGAAAGAACTAAGTGTGTGTTACAGTATTGTCACCTACTCTGCATGCCTGTAAATAACTGGTTTTACATGTATTTGGGTTTTCTGAATGGAAATAGATTAGTCCCAGGTTTGTAGGTAGGAAGAGGAGCATTGCAATGGCAAATGGCAGCAGTGAGGAAACAAGATGAGTGTGATTACAGCAGGTAATGCAGCCCTTCCTCCTACAGCTCTGAGGTCACACAACTGGAGCATCTTCCCAACCTAAACTCCTGCCAGGTGAGGTTTGACTCTTGATGAACTCCCTGAGTCTGTGAGGCAGGCACTGACAGAGTGGGCTGAGTGGGGACGGTGGGTGAGGGTGAGAGGAACAAGCTGGGGGACAGCACTTTGTAGGAATCATTGCAGTCAGCTGATGGGGCGAGCCTGAGGACAATGTTGTGGTGTGCAGGGAAACTGGGCTGGCATCACCCCCCAGCTGCTGCACAGCCTCGGGTCCAACGGGGCAGCAGCACCACCTCCCCTCAGCAAGTGGGGCTGTGTTGGTGCCATAGATGTGCATGTGGCCATATACCAACACTGCCAGGCCACCAAGCAGGGGCTCAAACCCCCTGTGATTTACTGAGTCGTGGCCACGCTCAGGGAACAGACATCCCCAGCCTGCAGCAGTGGCAAACTGCTCACGGAGAAGGGTTTGGGGTTTGGTGTCGTCGTTTTGGGGTTGGGAGGGGTTGGTTTGTTTGTATTTTGTTGTTATTATGCATCTCTCTTGGTTGTCTTTCTTGTGTCTTCTCTGGTGTGTATCAACAAACATGTTGCAACTATCCTATTAGTAACCACATCTTCCTGTCAACACAGACAGCTGCCCTTTCAACCCTTCTTGTCTCTAGTATTTTCCTCACGTGCTTGCAGAATAAGTGATTGTTAAAATATCCACGAGACAAGCAGGTGACTACAATAAAAAGGCAACGTGTCCCATCCAAAGTGTGTGTGTGGAGCTG
The DNA here is from genome assembly GCA_035047865.1 of Dendrocincla tyrannina. Lineage (NCBI taxonomy): Eukaryota > Metazoa > Chordata > Aves > Passeriformes > Dendrocolaptidae > Dendrocincla > Dendrocincla tyrannina. The sequence continues at coordinate 4,301,960 of JAWWMP010000001.1, read as the reverse complement.
GTAACAAGGCTTGGACCTGGGTCTCCTCCATTCCCAGGGATTAGCCACTTTCTCTCCCAGCACAGATTGCTCCTGTGTGGCAGCTCTTGGATAATACTGGGAGAGGAGTGAGCTTCCAGCCCCTGAGGAAATACGGAGCTGGAAGCCCCCAGCCTTCTGCAGAGAAATCTCTCCTAGTGCTACCAGAAATGAACCCACACCAACCCCATTTCTGGTCAAATAACATTTTATTGCCAGTAAAATTCATGTATATGTTTGTGGGATGATTCACTCACTTGCCTCAGTGTTATATATATATAAAAAAGAAAAAGATAACTGAGTTTCATATTTTGGAAATGAGGTTTATATAATTGGAAAAATAATGCAGGATTAGTGGGGAAAATTCAGTGTCAAGTGTCTTCAGCAATTTAGGATGTCTGATGATGCACAATCACTGTAATTAATTGCCATCATCTTACAGAATTAGTTATAATTAGCCACTAAGAATATATCTGAAGCATCTTCATATTGCAAATCCATGCCAATTTTTTTTTAACCCCAGAGCTGCACAAAGTTGGCACAGAGGCAGGACGTGATTTGGCTGAGCTTGCTGTTAAATCCATACTAATAGCAGCAAGTTGGAAGTAAGAGCTATGAAGAGTTCAGGCTTTAGGGGTCAGGGGGCTGGGGAGGCTTCACTTGGAGATTATCATTCCTTCCTGGTGACACCCCTACTGTCATGAGAGCAAATATCCCCCAGGGCTGTGAGGAGGGGGATGCCAAAGGGGGCTCTTCTGGAATGTCCTCCTGTGGTTCATCACAGAATCTCACTTTGAACTTGTAACACTGATCCATTTTACACTTTTGGAAGAACACAGAGGGCTGTGCTAGTGAATTTTTGCAAGCTGTGGTATGTGGGGAATGTTTATTATGGTGAGAAATGGCTTTTCCTCCCCTCTGTGTAAAACCACTGCACTGTGATCCTTTAAATAATAAGAGAGATAGACTATCTTATAAGCCCTTCCAAATCTCACAACATTTCTTATATTCACTGAATGCCTTTGATTAGGATTGCTAAAGATAAAGCCTTTCTGTTTCTTTGTATCTTCACAAAAGCTTTTAAAAGTGTGGACTTATATCTGCAGGAAACAACTATTATTAATGAAGCAGCTGGATTTCTTTTTAAATAGGTTACTTTGCAGCCATTTACCCTGCTAATTATTATCAGAAATGCTGACATATCTGCAGTGCTTTGGGATGTTGACTATTATCTAAAGTACATTAAAAAAGCATTTTCGAAGAATGACCCATATCTGAAGTGTGAATTGAAACTGTAAGATAATACACATGGCAAACTGCTGCAGAGATTATGAGCTCCCCTCTTCCCCCAGCAGTTTTGCTTCCAGACATATCCCATGCAAGGAGAGAAGTATTGCTTCCCAGTACCACCATCATTTGGCTGATGCCAGTTCCTATTAAAGAATCCTGACAGGTAGGAACTGTTTGGGTAAATGGCTTTGTGTGAGGAAGAGCTGCACTATGGGTGTCACACCAGAAAAGGCACGGGGGGTGATTTTTAGAAAGTACCCATTTTCTAAGGCATGGGTGATGTCAAAAGACATGGGTGAAGCAAATTCTCACCAGAAACTGTGGTGCTGGTTGTGTTTCTGACAACTTAACAGGCATCTGTCCCGTGTCTTGGCAATGGAAAATAGAGATTACTTGGGAGAGCCAGTGGAGAGGACAACAAGAAGTGTTAGAGTAAAAAATACTGTGGAATAATCAAAAGGAGAACTGTCTAGAAACACCCAAGCTAGTGGTTCTGATGCACGCTCAGGGCAGTGGCCTCTGCCCCAGGGGCTCTTCTCTTGTTGCTACCCCTTTTCTCAACCAAACCAATCCATCTGTATGACCTTCCCTCCCTCTCTCTGATGTCTTATTTCTGAAGGGTGGGCTCTTTTCCCTCCTGCTTATTCACCCTTTTCTCTCTCCAGCTCCTTCTTCCTTCGTCACCATCACCCAGGTGTTCCTGCAGATGTTCCCACAGCTCCTTGGGGAAGGTCTCTCCTTTGGAACTCCCCTCCAACAGGTTCCCAAACCCACAGATCCCCCACCCTGAGCGTGCCCCAAACCCCACAGTTACCCTTCTGCAAGATGGCAAAGGCAAGGGAGGGCTGATGGTTACTTTTTAGGGCTAATTTGGAATACTTGACATTAAAATTGTTCCCTCAGGATCTTATGTCAGTGGGTCTCGGGAGCATTTGAGGGAGTTCTGTTAACAGGGAGACTATTTTAGGATAAGTTTAGCTTAAAGGGGGGGGGGTCATCCTTTCCTTCTACTTTTCTTGGAAAAACTGAATACAATTATGCCAGCATATTGCTCATAATTCCTGTAGCCCTTCCTTAGTGTTTGTTAGTGACCTTTGGGCGTTAATTAATGCCAGGACATTTGAACTGCTTTCTAATTCCATTTGCTAAATGCAAGTAACTGTAAATAATTATAAATCAATTACTGAGTGTATTCTACACTTCACCAACCAAAAAAATCATAACAGAGTATTTTTGAAGGTGACTGAGAAAAATGAGCCACTTGCATACAGCCAGGCATTTATCCCTCAATTTATCTTTTCTTTCACAAAAACACTCTTTGAAATACATTTTCCTAAGTACAGGGACAACTTTTGTAGAAGAAATCAATTATAATAAGTTCAAATCTTCTTCTTTTCCAGCCACGATCTAATATATCACTGTACCTCAGAAATGTACCGTGGGGAAAATGCTTCTATTCTTCACTAAAAATCCATGAATAACATTATGCAGAAATTAATTTGTGATAAATGATTTAAAATCTTAACCTAGAATGGTGTCTTATTCAAATGTCATCAGAAAATGGCACCTCACCCGCAGGAAGGAGTCAAGGGATCCATTCTCCATGTATTCAACTACAATCATTACTGGTCTGCCTGCAAAACACCAAAGAAACACATTCAGATGATGAACAGATTGTTATGGGCCTTTTAGCATTTCATGTGTTATGCACAGATTATTCACAGGAGTTAAACAGGTTACGTGTTTTCAAAATCCTCATTTTTATCACAATTTCTTGCCTTACTCTCCAAGAATTATTTGCTATGTTGGTTTTTTTTGTACTGGATTAGCTGAATGTACATAATTCAGTCCCTCAGAAAGGATCAAAGGAGAGCCTGCTATCTTCCAATATTTTGGAATATATTGGGGTTAAGGCAAAGACCAAATATGCATAAGCCATGTCCAAGTAATTACAAACCCAGGGTCATAATTTTCCTCTCAAAGGAAAACATCTGAATGCCTTTGGGACCCAGAGGACAGACAGAAGGGGAGGTCACACACATGAAACCCCCCTCCTACATTGGGTGTGTAGAATCCAGCAAAACTGTGACTTGAGAAGTTGGTACATACATATGTTCCTCAAATTAGGGCTGCAATAATGTTTTGAGATTGTCAACGTTACAAAGGAGCCGTTCTGAGATCGGAAACACTAATGAGATGAAGAACTAAGTTAGTAGAATTGGGAAGGTGGTAAAAAGTCTTGAAGATAAAAGCCTTAAATTGGCAAGCTTTTCTTTCCCTCAGAGCACCTGTGTCTCTGGGGGTGTGTGGGAAGCCAGAGGTGACACTGTGAGTTTGTCACTTCACCTCCTCCATTCAGCACTAGCTGTGCCAGGCCTTTTCAAACCCAACAGAAGAGCCTTTCATCACTTTTTCTCTCTGCCTCTCCAATTACATTTGTGTTTTATGTGGCTGAGGGGGTGAGAAACAAGCACAGTGTCCAGGCTGATGGAGCACAGAAGGGCATTTTGATTGTTGCAGCACAAGTGTCCATTTCTGCTCCCTTTGGTTATAGTGAAGTGTTTATTACACTGTCCACACTATCCAGAGAGCCACAGGCAGATATTGCTCCCGAGCTAATCTGCAGCTTAAAGAAGTGACCAATCCACTTCTCTGTTCTGTGGGTAACCCTTTGGCACCCTTCAGGCTTTCCAGCAGCTCTCCTGTAAGGTTCTCTACAGGTTCATAGGCTCTCACTACTTATCCTTCAACACAGCTTATTTTCAGGCTTATTTTCAAATGCAGCTATTAATGGTTCTACATTCTCTCACAGAGTATTTCCCCCTCCAAAAGAAATCCCAACTGTATTTCCTTTGGCTCAGACCCTCCTGCATCCCTTGGTTATCTCAAGCAAAAATCTTAAATCTAGATTTGAACACTGACTTCTCCAAGCATCTTCTTTTGGTGTGACAGCCCTTGAGAAAAGCCACCCTGTTTTGGCTGCAAGCTTAGTGTACCACTGGAGCTGTCCAGGTATTACTACTTCTAGGTCTTACATTATTCTAGGTATTACATTTCTAGGTCTGCTAACTTCATCCAAGGGCCTCTAAACCTTTACTAAATGTATAAACACCAAGCCTCAGGACACGTAAGGGAGGACACCTCTTGGTTTCAAAGGGTGGTCAAAAAGCAGCCGCAGGAACAGTCTCCAGTTGCCAGCTGGAATGGGACTGGCAGCTGGAGCCGGAGAAGCTGCCTGAGATGGGAGGATGAGCCGCTGATTCCAGCACATCTGAGGGCAGAATCCAGCACTGGGGATCTCAGTCCAGGCCCCAGGTCACCATCCCAGGGCAGCCAGACTGGTTTGCAAGCCGGGATGATGCCAAATCTGGGTTTTGTGTGGAACAAAGGGCTTGGGAAGAGCAAAGGCTGTGGATGACATTGCCTGGTGTGGGTTCCACTTGAGCTGCAAATATCACCCTTTGTGAGTCCAGAAAAACTTGTCTGTGGCAAACAAACACAAAATGCTGCTTTGGTTTTAAAGAGGACTGCAAAATTGACTTTGAAAAACAATGCTGGGAGATTTCTAAACTAGTACAATGTTTTCCTGTAGACAGAGAAAAAAAGAAAATATTACTACTAGGATTATGACAATTCATTTTGTTCCTATGGTACTAAGAAAGATGAATTCTTCATCCTCAGAAGGAGAACAGGAATGAATCAATGGGAGGGGGTCAGAGAAGTCTCTCAGAGAGAGGAGCAATCTTGGATTATTTTATCCAGGGGTGGGTTAATGCAATTAATTATTGCAATTAATTAATGCAATTAATTCTGTGCTGGAAGGCACAGAATTATTTTCCTAGGATTGCTCGCACACACCAAACATGGAAAGTTAAAGCAGTGGAACACAGGTGGGAGCTGGGGAAGCACTCAGGGCTCAGAGGAACATCAGTGTCCACATCCACACAGGGGAAGGCATGGAAAGAGGACACGGAAAAAGGACATGGGAAAGGTGTGGGCCGAGGGGGAATCAAGGAGCTCCAAACTGCAGGTGTTGCTGCAGGAGAGCATCCAACATCTTGTTGGAATTGGGGGAGGACAAAGGAGAAAGTGTTTGAAGATGGATTCAGTGATCCAGGCAGTCTTGCAGCACTTTTGGCTACCTAAGGGTGCTGGGGGAGGGAGCACTGTGAGAAAACACACGAGGAGTTGTCCAGGGTTCTGAGGCAACAGGTCTTAACCCCAAATGTGGCTGTTACATCCTCTGTATGTCACATCTATAATTTGCAGCTCGTTAATGTGACAGAGTTATCATTTACTGCACACTTGCCACGGTCACTGCTTTCATATCTTTTGTGACTCTGTAAATACTCCCACCCCAGGCACGTGTGTGGGATGCTGCCTTAGGCAGTGTTTGGTTTGGATGCCACTCCTGCCTTGAGCCAAGGGGCTGACTGGGTTGGGCAGCTTTCCCCAGGAAAGTTCTGCCCTGGAATTCTCCCACCCAGCAATGCCCTTCAAAAGAAACCAGAGACAAACAACCCGCACTGATGGCACGCCAGCCCAGAATATGCTGCAATTTGTATTATCCATTCATCAATCTGCTTGCCACTTCTTTAATAAGCAGAAATGCAAAAAAAAAAAGAAGAAAAAAAGAAAGCCATACATTGCAGAATAATGTAAAATACATTATATCATATATATTTTTCTCTAGTTTTTTCCCACAACCAAAAATTTTGACAGCATGCAATTTAACTGAGTGCTAGACTGATGAATAAGGAGGAGAATTTTAAGTGTCATATCAATGACAAAATATTCAGCTTGTTGTCTCCTGTTGTCATTTTAAATAATGCAGCAAAGCCTCCTTTAATGAATTTTTTATGTAAGATTAATCCTCCAAAAAGAATAGTTAGCACATGTTCCTTTTGTACAGTCTTATAATGAAACCTTTAATAGCAATTATGGGCGTAGATCTGTGAACATAAACACAGGGTATTTATTCTGCCACTTAAACCAGCAAGGAACTGCTCTAGTTCCTGTAAGAAAATGCAGAGCAGAACTCAGAGGCTCAGAAAAGTCCCCTCCTCATCAGGCACCTTCTCCTCCCAATTAAGAGAAGCCCTTGCCACGGCACTGCAGCTTCTTCTCTCCTGCTGCTACTAATAATGCCTTTGTGTGCACCAGAGGAGGAGTCATTTCAGTCAACAAAAGAGAAATATCTTGCTGTGACACAAAACCAATGGAGCAAAGAAGGAGGAAAGGAAACTAAAGACTGTGCAAGAAACAGCTGAGAAGAACCCTGCTGGGGTTGGCACTGTTGGTGCCCATCCTGCTGCTGCAGGACATCCCCCAGGCACTGCCTCCTCAGCCCATGGGGCCTGTCTCTTCCCCCATGTCTCCACGCCACTCTGCACTAGTTAGTTTAGGATCTAGGGAAGAGCCTTTTGCAAAATCAATCCAGAAGAACACAAAATACATCAATGATCACAAGCTACTGTGTGATTTTTAGCAAAGTATGGTCATAGAGCTGTCACTGCCGACTGAAGAGCATTTACTCTGGCAACACAATCTGAGAATACTGTTCTCTGAGCTGTTTGCCTGTAATAATATCTATTAAATACTTTCCCACTTGCTAGCCTTTAGCCTGCTGGCAAGAGTTTGTGGCTGTTGGTGCGTTTTGGAAGGCAGGAAATGTATATGTCCATTTATAAAACACCCTCTCAGCTCTCCTGGCCCTCCCCTGCTGCTGCACCAACACTGCGAGTGGCTCTCCTGCTTTCAGAGCTTGGAGCAGTCTCTGTCGTGTTACAAAACGTGTTCTGGGAGGTTTTGAGGAATCTAAAGTGGGACTGTAAGGAGAAGGCTGTTGTGTTGTTTCCATGGGTTGTTTTCTGGTTCTTGCCTTTCCCTGAGAGGAGCAAATGGAATTCAGTAAAGGGGAAAACCAGAGGAAATAGTTTAGTGTCACTAGCTGGAGGCTGGGCACATGAGAGGGGAATAATGGCTAAAATTATCTTACAGACACACAAATTCTATTGTAGCATACAAAACCTGGCACAATTTGCCTCCTGAGTTTATACCTTACAGATATTTTTGAACAAAAAAGTCAAATGTCTCCAAGTTTCCATTAGTTGGCTTGTTCACCTGTACGACCTCTTTCTGCATGTTTATTGGCACCCCAAATCCAATATGGGTGCAGAAAGCTCCATTTGGTTCCTGCTGCTTATATTTCCATGACCATTATCAGCAGGAGTGGAGAAGGACCAGCTCCATGGTTGGGGTGGGATGCTGTATCAGAATTCAGCAGTACAGGGGGAGGAGGACAAGAGCTGCAGGGCTGCAGACCAGCTCTGAAGAAGGAGCAGCACTCAGGCATTGCATTTTTGACCATCCTATCTCAATTCCTAGGTTAGATCCTCACATTTTAAATGCAGAAGTCCCAGCATTGAAGGCAGCATTTATCACTGCAGAAGCAGGAGGGAGAAGACAAACTAGTTTCTTCACAAAAACAGGCAATTTGTTAATGAACAGCCACAAAAAAAATTGGACCCCTCAGTTTGAAATTAATTATGTTGTGGGGGAAGAAAACACCTGACTTGTTAATTGATAGCACTGATTCTGGCGTAAGCTTTATATGCCTTGAAATTAGACTGAGAACCCCCCAAATTCTGGCGTAAGCTTTAGCACTGAAGCAAAGAATAAGAGTCATAACAAATAACAGATTCTGTTCAGATCCTTTTGCCCAGCTGGATTAAGCCAAGAAATTCACCTCGCTTTTTTTATCACTGAAATTCAGCACATTTCACTTAATCTATTGACACTGCACCCCTAAGTTACTCAGTGTTCTTACCAATGCACATCCTCCTGTGGAGAGAGAAAGGCACGTTCTTTGGGTCCCAGTTAGACCACAGAGTGTAACTGCCTCAATAATTACTTGCCCTGTTGACCCCAGAGCATGTAAAGGAATTTCAACAATGTCAGGTCTGTGTTCTGGGGGTTCTGCTCTTCACCAATATTTAGCATGCCATGGTACCTAACAGGTACTGAGGGAACAGAAGGAACAAGTCTTACTTGATCTCTGCTGTGCATTTACATATTATCATAGGTGTGTTGTTTTCAGAGGTTGTCAGCTACAACAGAAATGGGAAAATGAGCAAAATGTAAAAAAAAAAGCACACATAAAGTTACAGGGAACATGCTTTTGTGCTTTCCTAAGCATGATGACAAGGTTAAAGTATTATTTAAATCCTATTATGTCATCTTTTGTTTATTCAATCCTATGCCTGTTTTGAGCTTTATAAGGTTGTGCCATGTCCTGCCCTTCAGGGTTCCTTTGCATATTGCCATTAACTGTTGGAGCACACACGTCTTGTGCTACTTCCCTTTAGTGCCTACATAAGGATTGAACTCCTGAGCCACTTCTGAGCTACACAAAGTGATGACCCACCACTCCTCCTCCAGGAGAAAGGCATCAGTTCATTCCCTGAAGGTTCTGCACCCCACAAAGGAAGACTTGGTTGTAATGTGTGGGTTTTTAAACACTAAAATTTCAAACCCAAAATGTCATGAGTCAGGACTCCAGCAATCGACATTAAGCACTGGACCTGACGTGGTGACATTTTTGGGATCTCAGGGGTTGTTTTTGCAGCCCTCTTGGAGGGTTTGGACCTTCAGGATGTGAAGGCACACATTCCCAAGCTTCTCCCTTCAACCCTGCTTCTGACCATCAACAAAGAGTTACAGTGAGGATGGGTCACCTTGAGATGGTTTTTAGACAAAACCTACAGAAACTCATGGACAGCTGAAGAACAAAGCCCAAAGCATTCCTCTCCCACAGCTGTGGAGGCATCCCCACAGAGAGCAACAGCTGGAGTTTTCTAATTCTGAGAAAGAACAGGGTATTTCAAAGGGAGGAGTTAAAGTTTCATAGCTGTGTGTCACAAGCAGGTGACATGAGGCTGTGCAGAATTGTCTGGCCTTCACCCCCTGTATAAGCCACCTAAACAGGCTTTGGTGTCAAACCCAGACTTAAGCAGATTTTTTTTCCTTTCATCTTGAAACAAAGCTTTACAAATACATTTCTGTGTGCCCATCCTGCTCCTCCCTCTCTCCTCTTCATATCTTTCTGGTCCTCTTAGTAATGAACAGCAACGTGCTTCAATTCACACACCTATTACAATAAATTTCCACGTTTTCAGTAGTTTGGTTTGTAAAAATATGCAACAGTGGTATGTATTATGTAAGAATTACCACAAATGCAAATGATTTTTCCTGAACTTATAGGACTTAACCATTTGGAATGGCTGGGATGACCATCTGAGCTATTTAGCAAGGGTGGAGGGTGAAATCCTTTTCTCACCCCCTGCACTGGAGCTTAATCCCAGTTCTGCAGTTCAAGCTAAACCCTGATCAACCAGCACAAAAATCTTTCTATTTACTGCTCATCCTTGCTTTGGTTCTGCCTGTCTAATAGAAAAGTCCATTTACATTTGAACTCCTGTTCTCAGAAAGTGCATGCCATCATGTCTCAGGTGTAGGTTTGCAGGGCAGAAATGCCACTGAAACAGCAGAGAGGATGGGAAGAATAAACCCAAGGAGCCCTTTGGCTCAGATATCCTGGAAAATGCATATGCAACAGAAGAATCAATTTGTTAGCCCCTGAGAAAGGACCAGCAGTTTTCATTTAACAACAAATACAGCAGTGTAGGTGCTGGAATTCAAAGCAGGCAAAAAATGCATTAGCTGGGGGGAAAAAAGTTTCTTATTACTAGAGCATCATAATTATAGTTGAATTTCACTCTGTACAATTGCTCCTCGATGGTTCTCGTTGAGTAATTTCATTCAATAAGGCTCTGTCAATACAATTTGCTTTCAAGTGTCAGTTTATACAATATCAAGAATAATGGGCTCACTCAGGTGCATGTGGAAATTGGAATAAAATATTATTTTTGGAGAAAACTGATAATCATCTGGTTTGGTACTCTACAGTTCTATCTGAGTTTTTGGAGGAGCTCCCTGGAATAAATGTGAACATTACAATGCATGTTAGACAAAGAGCCATAACTAACCAGGCAGTGAAGTGCTGGAAGGGAATATCCTCTGTATATGTGGAGGAGAAGTCCTGTTATTACCTGGACCAAGACAGTGGGTGAACTGTCCTGTATCACTTCTAAGTCTCTGCAAAGTAAGGGCATCCTCATTCCCTGCTTGTAATATATTTTTTGAGGTTCACAGGGGTGGATTGTTTTATCAAGCCTAAGTTTTTTGGCTTCCATTTTTCCTGAAATGTATAAAATAAAGCTGGCTAACTAACCATTGCAAAATAAGTGTTCCCAGCTTCATTAAAGAAGTGACCTCCAGAGATTCAGAGAGATGCTGTGTGACTGAAACAAGGAGCAGAGGGCCAGCTGCTGCCTACGAGGAGATCAGAGCACGCACTGATGTTCAGAGAAAGGTACTGAGGGCAAGAATAATGTGGATGGCCTTGCCCCTTCCCTGCCAATGCAGTGTGAATGCTGAGCACTGGGAAGGGGGTTTGCTGAACAGGGACTTTGGCAGGGTTTTTAACAGCCTGACACCCCTCTGTGGTTCTTGTCAATAATTAAAACCCAACCAACCAAACTCAGGGAAGGAGTTTAGCTTGAAAGGAACAGGAGGAGAGGTCTTTGCTCTCCTTCCCTTCCTTTCCAGCTCAGCAAGCTTCCCACTCTGCCTGGCTCTTCAAAGGCAGCAGCACCCCAGAGGGTTCCTGCCTGTGCCTTCTGCCAGGCCACCTGGGCAGGTATTTCCACACAAACCCTTCACACCTCTGCTTAACCAAGAGCTGCAGGAGCACACAGCAAGAGGGGAACCCCTGAATTTCCCCCAGGTGGAGCAAAGGACACTGGGCTGGGCTGCAATTCGAAGAAGCAGATGCAGCACTGGTGATTCATTATTTGGGGTTCCCCACAGATGTGTGTGTGTAATTATGAGGGAAGGGCTAAGCTTCCTCACCTTGTGTCAGTGTATAAATGATGAGGGGTGTAAACTGTGAAGTGGTTTAAGAATTCTATTGAATACATGCACAGGTAGCACTTGAAAAAGAAGTACTTATTATCCATCTGACATTGTAGACCTGCATCAACTAAGCCATGTGAATTTGTACTGCCAACAGGTGGAACAACTGGAAACCAAGTGGTTAGTGACATAAATGGTAACTAAATCAAGAGGAAGCTGTTGTCTGGAAATGGGCTTGTTTTTGTAAGAATCTGGGAGAGATTTTGGAGGGCTTTGCTTCGAGTGAAACAGCTATAGCAGTGACAGACCTGATGTAACCATTGTCAAATATAAGAACTCCTGCATTAGCAGTTATGTCTAATGGCTTAAGGAACACCTACATTCAAGGCCATCTCTTGATGCAGAAAGATGGAATCCCTCATCCCAGCAGCATAAATTAATCTTTCAGCTGGCTACTCTTTTTACACAAGAAAGCCTCTGCACAGTGCAAAAGCAGAGCCCAAAGCACATCAAACTGGACATCAGCTGTCAAAAATACACTGCCCTCCACTCCTGAGTGAAAAGGACAAAGGGGAAAAGGAAACCAGCAGCTACATTGCCCTGCCACGCTGTTTTTCACATACTGATAAACTTTCCAGGTTGGTTCTGTGTGTAATTAAAATATCTGTGGCGAATTTTGTAGAAAAAAAAGAGATGTAAAAACATTTTGTCTTCAGTAAGGAATAAGTTTTCTGAGTATTTGGAAGGGAATCTGCCACTTAGCTTGAGTCAAAGGTTTTGGTAAATGAAAAGCCTCTCATTATCTTTGTTCCCACCAATGCTCATAGCAGAATAATGCCAGCATTTTGAGTCTCCCACGTAGTTAAATTAACTCCAATCTTACACATAAGCACTATGTGGAGCAATGTTTGTTTGGTTTTTCTGGGTTTTGTTGGTTTTGGGGTATTTTGTTTTTCAATTCAGTGAATGTTTTTTTGCCCACATGTAAGGCAAGGCTGGTTTTAGCACTTTAGGAATAGCAGTGCTGTCCTCTGGTCACCTCTGCCACAAGAGAGGCCGTCCAGAATTAAGGCTGGGCTCAGTGTAAATACAAGGACCATACAGAGAGAAAGGAAGAGCTCAATAAAAACACTGCAGGTCACATTTTGGGGGTGCATCTCTCAAGGACAATTCCTGATTTGCCCTCAGAGTTTCCCTCCAGCTGACCCCCCCAGCAACAGGAACACGTCTCTCCCATTGCATTATCCCAGCTCTCTCCTGGCAATCCTCCCTCTCCAGAAGGTGGGAGTCTCTCCCTTTCTGTGGCCTTGCTGCTTGGCTCATTTGCTTTTTGCTCTTTTGGGTTTTTTGTTGTTGTGGACATGATCAAACAATAACATTTATCTCCATTAACTTCCTAGATATGTTACACATCACGTGGCTGCATTTCTGTTTTTTCCTGGTTGCAATGTTTCACCAGATTGAGTCAGAGTTATTAGTAAAGGACATTAAAAAGCAAGATGTTATGAATGAGTTTTACTAAACAAACCACACTGAAGAGCTTTAAGTCCAAAAAATGTGCTAAAAGGCTTTACAAGCCCTCAGAAAACACCAGTGCTGAGGATCTTCTGAAATAAACGTGTAGGTAGGCATGTGGTTGAGAGGGCAGTGCACGAGTGCAGCCAGGCCATTTGGAACTGGACAGGGCCAGTGGGGTGCTCTCCACAACATGATGCTCAAACCAGAATATTATGGGGCATTGAGTATTTCCCCTTTGATGTTTGGTTACAGAACCTGCAAAACACCTCAGGGCCATGAAACACCCTGAGACATCACACGGACAAACACACATGGCAAGTGCTTTACAAACTGTCCACAGCAGAAACCCAAACAGTCATTACAAAGACAGCAGGGCTGCTGAGCAGCTTCTCTTCAAAGGAAGGACACAAAGAAATAGCAGCACTTAAAAAAGAGAAAAGAATCATCTTGTATTAATGAGGCCTGGAATTATTGCAATAGGAGAATGGCCTCTTTTGGACAGCAACTCAATAACATTAGGTGATTTTCCAATTTTTTTCCCATAAGAGATTTTTCTTCGGGAAAAACTTTAAGTATCATTACAGGTGAGATGTCCCAAAAGGTGCAAGTGTGACATTAGCCCATGTATGGGTTCATTTTACATAGACATATATAGCTCAGAAAGGGGCAGAACTGGCCTTTGATCCAGTCATAACTATAATTCAGATTCATATGGTTATTCTTCATTTATTACTTTTGATGGAAGATGGTGTTTGATGGTTCCTGAAGAGAAAGGGTAACATCCTTTCTCAGGAAGGATATCTCTACTCTGTCCTTTCCTCTTTCAGGCCAGTCTCTGACAATATTTCCCTGCAATGGGAAACCTTCCCTGTTGGGAAAATTGGGAAAACTGCCAATGGGGAATTTCGCTGTTTTCCTGCCCTGCACTCTCCTCTCACCAACCCCCTGGGGTCCCTCTGCCACCACCAGCTGTTTGAGATACACCTCTCAACCACAAAAGCATGCAGAGGATTCAAACACTGTATTACCACCTAATTCAGTTTCCCCTTTCCAAATTCCTTTTGCTCCCATGTTTTAGCCGGGGAATGTAATTTTTTAAGGAGGAGGCATAGAGTCACATAAATGCTGAGATTTATAGTGGCATTTTTAAAGTTATCTTTCTTTGGTGTGCATGGACACATTTCCTGAACTGTATGATTAGAGGATACCAGGCCTTCTCTTCCAGTATTTAGGTGGCCACTTAAGTACAGATCAGCTCCCCTCCCAATTTCTCCCATACATTGATTCAGGAAAACGACTAGTTCCCAAAATGTAATTGGCTTTTCCCTTCCCTTTTGCTTTGGCTTTTAACTGGAAGGGACAGCGAAGCTCCCTGTCCGACCAAACACCGAATTGCGTTTCCCTGGGATGTGTGGAGAGATGGGGCAGAGGGTGAGGCAAAAAAATCGAGGTGTGGGGAGAGGCTGGAATACCTACCCGAGGAAATGCTGGGGGGCAAAGATCCACCCCCTGCCACGGGATGTGAGGCCAGGATGCTATTTAAAAATCCCGCCCTCAGGAACCTCGAAAGAGACTTCACCCCAATGGTCGGAAAGGATCCTTGCAAAGAGATAAAAAGGGTCATTAATCAAAAGGCTCGCTCTTTGGCTGACAAAAGAAGTTGGCTGTTTAAAGAAAGAACAATCACATCGCTGCACTTAACAGTGGTTTCACTGGAACAGATTGCACAGAAACCAGCCCAAAGTCTTTGCTTGCTTTTTAACCAAGGCGTACAATCCACAGCTTTCACCAGGAGTTGCTTTCTGCACACTGTGCACATGGGGGATTCTGTGAGGAACAGAAGGATTTGGTATTTCAACAGCAAGTTACCCCTGTGGACTATTCACAGTGCATTCCAAAGGTTTCTACCTTTGCACTTGCCAGTTCTGTGCACAAATCCAGGAGAGAGCAGCAGAGGTGAAGCTGCACCAGCAAAGCTGCCAGCCAGTCACACCAGGGGTCCAAAGCCACCTGCCCGAAGTCAGGCCAGAAGGGGAAAGGGAACCCACATTTGCAGCTGCCTCCTGTCAGAGCTGCTGTCCCACCTGGCAGTGCATTGAGACAGGCAAAGCCCAGCAGTCCAGACTGCTCGGAATGGATTTCATGCTTTCAGTATAACACACTGTATTCTTCTCATTGCCTGAATGCACAGAGTCTTTAGCACTTCATCCACTCTTCCAGCCCTCAGCATAAGGACAGTGACTTGGAGGCATCACTGCAGAATAATTGGGGTATTTCTGCAAGGGCATCTTGTAAGCATCCACCCAAAAATTCAGGCACTGGCAAGTCTGATCTCATCCTCTTGCAGGATTTATAGCTGGTCTTTTAAGAGACAGAAAACATCTTGATCTTTATACACAATGAGAAAAATAAATGGCCCTCAACAGTTTGGATTTTGTTTTTAACTACTAAAAATACAGGGAGGAAAATTTACCCTCAAAACACATACAGGTATTTGCTGGCCTTAAAGTAGCCTAAGAGAGCTTTGAATGTTATACTTTTATTTTCAAGCCACAGTTCTATTGTTTCTCCTCAATACACTTGTCCCTGAAATTTGTTGATTAGACTTGCTGCAGTCGGTGAAAAAAGAATTCATTTAATTAGAGTTCCAGATGTAATACTTTCATATCTGGGGGCTACAGATAAGGCAGAAAAGTCTTTGGCATCCTTGTAAAAGTGTCCCCAAATTCCATGACTTTCATTTTAGAGGATTTGCAGAAGTCACCGTGGGCAGACAGACTGCAACACACAGGAATTCAATTTTAAAATGGAAAATTGTTCCAATAACTCCAAGATGTTTGGTACTAAACAGCATCTTGACACATTAAGGCTAAATAATGAGCATATGAAGACTTTCTGAATAAAACAGCCTCTCTGTTTCAAAATCTGAGTTATACCAACCATAATGCACAGCCTCTGAGCCACATGCCATATGGACAGACCTGCAGAAAACCCACACAGCTTGAGCTTCACCAGTGGCATTTCCTCTGTTTAGATGCTGTGAAATTGCAAAGAACTCATTTCCTAGCAGTCTTACAATAGGTTACTTTGTACAGAAAGTAAGGAAGACAACCCCAAGTTTATTTCACTTATTGTACATATTCATAAATAAAAACAGGGAGCAATGAATTTTAAAGCAATTAAATCTGTCAGTACTAAGAGGAGAGCTAGAGGGCTAAGATTACTGAGGTTTTGCAAGCAGCAAATAACTAAAAGGATACATATAAATAACTTTTTCTCTCACACTTAAAAGCTGGGATTCAGTTGCTTAAAGCAAAATGCTTTGTGTCACTTGAGATGCTCTGAGACATCCACATTTAGAGTGACTTGACATGGTTTAGTCTCTTTGAAAGGGGCAGTGAGAGGCACAGCAGCAGCTGGGTATCTAAGAGTAGGCACCAAATGTCATTTGGGGCAACTCAATCCCATCCACACAGTCTGCTGCCACCTCAGAAAGGCCTCTGGCCAGCCAGAACACAGAGTCAGGAGAGCAAGTCCTCATTGAGTCTCTGCTAGAAGTCCACAGAGAGCCTGTGAACGGGACAAGGCTGGGAACATCGAGCCCTGGTCAGAACCCAGCAACAAAAAACTGCAGCCAAATGAGAGGCTGAAAGTTCCCTCAACCCAAAGTGTGCACGGTCCTAAATCCAAATACATCATCAGGATGGACAGATTTTGGTTTCACTGCCTGCATCGTGTGGGTAGGGCTTGAGATCCACTGCATGAGTTAATTACCACTGCAGGCCAAGACAATGAATTCTTGTTGAGCACATCAATCATGGCCAGAAGGGCAGAGGTTTGGAAAGGGATTTGTGGTAGTTTAGAAGCTTACCCCAATTTTTACTGGTTTGCATAAACACTCATGAAATTTTTGAAAGAATCAGAGAGAATCAGAGAAAGGGTAAGGGTGGAAGGGACACTCATTTTTGCAGTGGGTGCACTTGCACTAATGGGAAGACCTTTGAGTGTGGGGTCTTACTGGTTCTAAACTGGGAAAGAAGACATGAATATGAAGCCGTGATTCCTCAGTGCCCTGAAATACAGCTGTTATTTAGCTGTTATTTCACCTCTCCCAGCTCCACACTTCCACCCTGAGTATGAACATGATGCCACCTTAACAGGGGAAACTGCATTAGTTGCAGATATTAGTTGGAAAAGTGCTTTGAAACTGTAAAAATATATGGCAATACTCTGAACAGCTGACAGTTCATGAAGTATACACCATTTACCGAGTCCTGTGATACCAATTTATAACTCAGTGTAAATTCTTCCGTTTCACAATAATTACAGCTAAGTGCCTGTGCTCAGAGGCAGTGGGGGAGTGCTGAATCAATTAGCCTGCCTTCCACCCTCAGCTGTTGTTCCAGGGGGAATATCATCCCACAAATAGTAGAATTTGATAGGGAAAGCACTGCTATAGCATCCTAAACTGGCATGGGTTTAGTAGCATATCATCCCACTGAGCAGAAGGGAGGAGTGGATGGCTGAGTAAAGGAAGTCCACGTGCTAAGTTGGGCTCCAGAGCACATCCATTAATTCCCCCCCATTTATCTGCACTGCGTGGGGACAGCAGGGCCAGGAACTGCCTCTCACCCCACGGGCACATCCCATGGCCTTGGGGTCATGGCACAGCTCCGCGGGAGAGTCCTGGATCGACAGTGGAGGGAGAGGTCTGCCCTGTGGCTCAGCAAGAGTGAGGGAGGGAGGGAGGGATGGATGGAGGGAGGGATGGAGGGATGGAGGGATGGAGGGAGGGAGGGATGGATGGATGGAGGGATGGAGGGAGGGAGGGATGGAGGGAGGGATGGAGGGATGGAGGGATGGATGGAGGGAGGGATGGAGGGATGGATGGAGGGATGGATGGATGGATGGAGGGATGGAGGGATGGATGGATGGAGGGATGGATGGAGGGATGGAGGGATGGATGGATGGATGGATGGATGGATGGATGGATGGATGGATG
>JAWWMP010000001.1:4226763-4284057 GCA_035047865.1 Dendrocincla tyrannina | reverse complement strand
AGGGAGGGAGGGAGGAATGGATGGAGGGAGGGAGGGAGGGAGGAAGGGAGGGAGGGATGGAGGGAGGGAGGGAGGAAGGAAGGGAGGGAGGGAGGGAGAGTTGGAGGGATGGATGGAGAGAATGGCACCAAACACCTGGAGTTAGAATATGCTTTTATTTTATTTTATTTTATTTTATTTTATTTTATTTTATTTTATTTTATTTTATTTTATTTTATTTTAGCTTTATGACTGCCTAAATCTTTACCCCTGTAACTTCTGTGCTTTAGGAAGGTGCCATTGTCAAGATGACTAAGCAATGTTTTGCAATGTCCATCATAGACTATTCGAGGATAACAAGAATTGCCAAAATGCCTGTGCTCCCCCCTGCTGCAATCCCAGAGCCCCGAGGTTGGAAAGGGCCTCTGGAGGCCCCCAGTGCACCTGAACGGTGTGAAAACATCCACCCCACCATGCAAACCCCCCCATGGAAACTGCTGAGGGCTCAGGTCTGCTCTAGGCTTAGGAAATGCAGCCTGGAGGGGATGCAGAGGGAAATGCATGCTCTGATGTGCAGCAGGGAATTGTCAAAGCCGGCTCTGGTTTTGTTTCCCAGATTCCAGCAGGGTAAATGACATCGGGCACAAATAGTTCTGTCATCCCTCGATGGCCTTGCAAGAGCTCACAGCTCTTGGACTGCCCTTGGCTCAGCAATTTTTTGCATGACACCCCAGGAAGCAATTTAGGTGCCTGGAGCATTTATTTCCATGCTTTTTGGGTTTCCCCTTCTGCTGGATTTTAACTCTGAATTTCCTTCATTTTACTGGACATAATAAATCACTCACATGTTTCGGCCTCATTTCTGAAAAGCACACCATTACAACCTAGCTCTTGGTGGAAGTATCTTCAAAGGCTTTTCTGTGTCAGGTCCCCTAATCTCTGCTCCAGATTTACATTGATGGGGTTTATCTGGGAATATGGAGAGGACAAAGAGGGCAAAGCTGCTCTCTGGGTGTCCAGTCCTGAGGAGTTTAACCTTGAGATGCTCGTGAAAGACAATCCTGTCCTACAGCCCCCAAGTGCTGGAGTTCTCTCCCTTCTTGACTGGCAGGTGGTAATAAATCCAGAGCTAGGAATATTTACATAGAATGAGACTATTTTAGAAACCCCCAATTCTAACAAGTTTGGGCTTTACTTACGCCTTCTCTGGGACAAAAAGCAAATGCTGGAAGAAGCTTCCAATTCCTAGGGAGGAGCTGATGTGAGTTACAGACTGCTTGGGGAGAATATGAACATCTCATTTAATTTCCCTCGCTGCTTCTGTACAAACAGGAGATTTGGGGGGAGAAAAAGGAGGGGATTGCTTGGAAAGAGTTCTACAAACACTACAGCCATTTCTTTTGTGGGGTGTTAAATGTCAATGCACACTGAAGTCCTGGTTTGCAGGCAAGGCTGGGTGACAACATTAATATGATTAAGGCTTTTAACAGCAATAACAACTGCTGTGTTGAATCATCTTTGTGGTCTTAATGGAATAATAATTGGAAATCCTGTGCTTCTCTGGGATAAAATAATCTGGGCATGCTTAAGCTGTCGATTAAATAAGTATTTTTCAGTCAGTGCTAAACTGAAAATAGCTTTGGCACAATGCTAAACAAGAGCTCTGAAATCTTGATGTATTCCTAGTTCTGTAGGACGCTGCTACCAGCACTGTGTGCTGTACTTTTGGACTTCATTATCATGCAAGTATTATCAAATTAGCTGGAAACAAAATGCTTAACAATTACATAAAAAACAAAGCCTGCAGTATCGGCAAAACCTTTCTGATTCCTTTCGTATACACCATGATTTTGGGGAATTATTAATCCATTAATAGTTAGCAATATGACTTCCATGTCAGTCATCTTTTGATCACCCATTTTTTGTGATTTTGGAAGGAAAAGCCCTGAGTAAAATCAAAGTATTCCTATCATATGGATTTCTTCGTCCTTTAAGACAGGAACCTCCTCTGTGACACGTTGATGGGGTCTCATAAATGGGCTGGTTAAGAAGTTCCAGGGGCTTTTACATTTTCAAATACTTCATTGATTTGCAAATATTCCATATTTTCATGGCATTTCCATAAAAAGAGGGAGTTCAAGCTTTAATTTTTGTACTTCCCATGTAAAAATGGCAGTAAGCTTTCCTTTAATGAGTGCAGGAGCTGCACATGGGCAGGAATTCTGCTTTCCTTTAGGGAGGTGCTGCTGACCAAAGACAATGAGCTGTGCTTGTTCATTATCTCCCTGCCATCAGTGCAGCCACAGGATTTTCTTCAAGCCCCTTGGTGGAAAGTGTGAAAACCTCTCTCATCTGACCTTTCCTTGTGCTGGTTTTGGCAGGAGCCAATTTGGCAACGTGGATGTTGGGCACTCATTGTTTGCACAGGCCCCAAAGTCCCATTTTTGGGTGCCCATAAAGGTGTTCCTTGCAAATTCGAAGTGAATTGGCAGTCCTATCTCAAGCAGCAGCAGAGTGTTTGTGAGCTGAAGAATGGACCCAGCTACAGCTGGGAGGGAAAAAGCAGAAAGAGGAAAGACTAATTTCCAAAGTGGGTCAATTATTGACAGTCCAGGGAGACCTCAACAAGTTTCTGTTGTTTCAGGAAGCAAGGAAATAAATCCTGTGAGTCCTAGCAACACTGCAGTGCTTTGTTTCAGACTTCTAATGTTCTGAAAACTCTGTACAATGCTTCTCTAGATGAAATATTGAAATAGAGTCATTATCAGCTCAACTTATTTACTTTCAAATTTTATTCAGCAGAAATTACCTTGTTAAAGTTTAGCAGAAAAATGACAATATTTACCAATTCATGTAGTCATGAATCTATTCTGGAATGTCTCACTGAATATATTTGCCTCTTAAAATGTGTTTACAGGGATTGTCATTAGTGCTTATATTAAATCCCCCCCATATTTAAACTGAATACTCTGTAACTTCATACCATCTATTATGGTGTTTTAAAAAAATACCCTTTTTCCCCCACATTGCTTCTCTCTTTCAATTGTGTCATCTACTGATTTATGAGCACTCTGTCTGTCTGTGCAGAACTGCAAGATTTAGGGAGCAGTATTTTTTGCAAACTGGTTTTCCAAGCAGAGCTTTGGGAGTTTGGAAAGGATCCCAAGCAGTTTGCACCCAAGTTATTTACTCCTCTGGAATCTGAGCTATGTATGTATTAAGAATCAGAAGGATAATTAGAGCCAGTTAAGTGGATAGAGCAAGACTCTCAGTACAGAGGAAGTAGTGATGGGCTGAGTTAATAAATTCTGAATAAACAATTTTGCAGATGAAAACTCTGTTTAAATGAGGGCATTGCTTCGTGTGGATGTTGGGGATGGTGCCAGAAGAATGGTGGGAACAGAAAGAATTTCTCTGCCTGATAAAAGCTGCAGTGCTGAGTATTTTGATTCTTCTTCCTCGTATGAATCTGCTGTTAAAGATATCTCAAGCTTGCTGCCCTCCATTAGGAACAGAGAAAAAAGCAGAAACCCAAGTTTTGAGGCAGGGGTTTATATGGCAGACCACGTGAGACATCGGGACACCTCTGCCACACCACCCTGAAGAACTGGCAGTTTCCTGGGACTGGTGGCCCCTCTGCTTTGGGGTGACAGAGCACTGATCATCTAGTTCGAGTTCAGGTAAACAGATGGACCCTGACTTGTCCTTCCATATTAACTTGTAGAGCATCACAGATTTGGCAAAGTGAACTGGCACTCCTAAACAACATTGAATAGGATAAACTCACTATTTCATTTCTTCTTCACATACTAGCAAAAAAAAAAAAAAGTAAAATTTAAAGAGATGTGAAGGAGGGAAGGGGCACAGCTCTCCTGGAACAGTTTTAATGACTCAAACACTCCTCCAGTTCAAGCAGAAAAGTTGGGCTATTTAACTTCGCATCTTGGGTGAATTAATACATATTTTATGCATGGTATTCCCTTACTTATTTTGTGAAGGCTGTAACTCAGCTGATAACTGGAGCCTGGAAGCATAACATGGGTCAAAGTGCTGACACCAATACTGTTGGTCATTAAAGACTGTTGGAACATCCTGCATGAGAAACAACAGATAACTGTGCTCTATTTTCAGTAGTGGCACGGGCATTTCCATCAGTTTTAAAAAGTTAAGGATCTCAACTTACAAAATTCTAGCTCCTCTCTTGTACCTGTTCACTTTAATGGCACACGAATGTTCTGAGCTTTGCAGAAGTACTAGGATACATAATTCCATTCTCAGAAACCTAAAATCCATGGGACTAGAGAAGATTAATATTATTTATAACATTCACTCCATCTGACAGCTCCTCTGTAAAAGGATTTCAGCATTATTAAATTCTTCTGTTGTAATGATTGTGGGTTCGATAGCACTCTGCCTCCTGGGTTTCCAAACACTTCAGAAACATGTTTGGACTTTATGATCTTAAAGGTCTTTTCCAACCTAAATAATTCTGTGATTCCATGATAAACAAACATGTAAATCCCACAACAACTTTTTGATACCCAAAGCATCAGATGAATGCAAACAAAACTGTGAGAGAGAAAAAGAACTCCTAAAGCACAGGCAAACTTTAGGCAGCATTAAGATAATACTCTGAGGATTGAAGTGCCAGGGATACATTATTAGTTTGGTACACTCATGTGAGTCTGAATTTAGCTAAGCTGTGAGAATGGGGGCTGTTTCTCCTAAAAAAGAAAAAATGGGGGCTTAACAGTCACCATGATGATGTCTCCCAGCTTTCATCTTGTCACCTCAAGGAGAATCTCTGTTCCTTGGAATCACAGGGATCTCCATCTGCCATGGGACAAACACACTGGATCATCTCTAATGTTTTGGTATCTGATCTCTGATCTAGCTTTCTCTCATACCAGTGCAGTTTTGGTGTAACTTATTAACACATCTCAACTTCTTTTGAGGCATCAGCTGTAATCCATGAGAATAGGATCCATATTCCCATAGCTGTGAGAGCCTTCCTGGGACACTGTCTGGGCTCATGTCACTGCAGCCTACAGCAGCTTGATTGCCACACTGTCACTCCTTAGGGGACTGCTGGGACAAGGACAACACCAGAAACCAAGAGACCCCTGGCAGCACAGAGGGAAGAAAGGTAGTGAGTGAATTAGTCTGAGGCAATGAGATGTCAGTCCTGACTATATCACATCACATCATTGGATTGTGTTCTCAATTGTACTCTGATTTAATTCCTTTCCCTTGGTACTGTCCTCACATTTCCCCAGGAAATACCAGATGAAACTACTGCACAGTCAGGGTGGGAAACTGTCTCAGTGGTTCACCAGGAGCCAGACACAAAGGTCCAGAACCTTGGTCACTGTTCTGCTTTCTCCTGGATGGCTGCAGTGCTGGAACTGAGAGCCTAAATCTGACAAAGACAGCAAAATGGGAGGACTTGGAATGCTAGGGAGAGGTGGGAGCAAACCCAGAGCACAGTTCTGGAAGGCAAAGCAGGCCAGCTGAGATAGCACTGAAGAACCACACAAATACATCCTGGAGGAAGGACCAACAGCCAGCTGTTTCCCAGAGGAGGATCTATGGGGAATAATAAATCAAAATAAAAGCCAATTATGGTTGCTGTTGAAACCCACAGGTATTTAAAGGTGAGAAGCAGTTTACATTTGAAATATTTCCTGCTTGCTAGTGGAAGGAAAGGTTCAGCATCAACTGCATCTAGTCTTGAAAACCATACTTTAGATGAGATAATAATTGAATGGAACGCCTTCAGGATGACCAAAGGTCTAGCAAACATATACCATGAAGGAAAACTTGACAGAATCTGGATGATTTACTGAAGACAGGAAAGACATTATAATGGTCTGCAAGTGTAAAATGCTGCTGCAAAGAGGAAAGGCACCAACTGTTCCACCAGACACAGGAAAAGAGCCAGTGGCCTTAAGGTGCAGGAAAAAACCAAATCAGTTTAACACTAGGAAGGTGAAGTATGAGAACAGTGAAACACTCAGCTTTGCCCAGGGAGCCTGGGGAATCTCCACAGGAAAAGTTCTATCCAGAACTTCCATCCAGACTACTTTAAATGTGGCTGATTCTGCCATGGGGCAGGAGGATGGACACGGTGACCTCTCAATGTCCTTCACAGCCCAATGCCATATATTACAAGGGAATGATTTATTGGTGAAAAATACTGCAAAGTGTATCTAATTTGCCTTTTCAAGGGACACAACTGTGCTTCAATTTTGAGCACACTGTACTATTTAACAGTTAGGTTGGAGTTTACCCCATAATGCTTCTGATGTAATCTGACTTAGCTGGGCTCTAAATTACAAGAGAACCCATCCTGGTTATCATTACTAATTACTCTCAAACTCAGCATGTCTTGCTATTGATTGCAGTGAGAGCACCTCCCTTCTCAGCAAAGCTTGGGCAAAACCAAAGGTGCCCCAGCCCTTTACAGCACTCAGTAATCACAGGTGAATTCAGTGTGTGCTGTGTTTTTGGCTCTGTACAGTTACCAACCCAAACCACCCAAACCCAGCTCGTGAATTGGGGTTTATTGACTGCTCTGGATGCACTCTTTAACCCCCTCACTCCTTTAGCTGCCAGCTGCAGCTGCTCTTGTCATTTATCATTTCTCTCATTGTTGCTTGTACGTGTTCCTTCCCAGGTAAGAGATGAGCAAAGCTGTGAGCACAGTCTTGGCTCCCCCTGATATTCACTGACTCTTCTGGCTGCAGTTGGTAAAACCCCTTCAAATCTCTCCTCCATACTCTGACAAGCTTGCCTTTTAGCTTATTGTGCCATATTCTCCTCTACTTTCATGACAAAGGAAGCAATTGCATGTTTTATTCAGAAGGCATATAGGAATGCAATCATTGGTGGTTAACAATGATGCTAATTATGCAAATTAATGCCTATGCATTTCCTTTAAAAGAAAAGAGTGTGGACATATCTACAGGATTTATCTTTTTATTCTTTAGGGTTTTTGTCAGCTGTTTCTCTGCTGGAAGCACATCTCCCCTGAAAGCACCTAAGTACCTTTGAAAGGCAGGTCCTGCGTGTCTGAACACAAACCCCTGAAGGCAGAGGATCCTGCAGAAAGTGAACCCTGTTTCTCAGCTGTAGCCTCGCCAAGCAGAATCCCAGGAGTGCAGTTCTCTTCGGTGGTGTATCATGGGCAGATGAAGCTGCTGCTAACAAGATGTTAGCTGTCTGACTGTTTGACAGTGTGCTTTTTCTTCGCTGCTTATCGTGGAAGGAGTGGCAGCAGAGCTGACAGTTTGAATGCACAACTTCCCACCTGCAGCAGAGGAAAGCAGCACTCAGAAATGAGGCTGGGGTGACCTGCAGGAAGCCATGATGGCACTTTGATTTCCACCCCCAAAAAATTCTCAGAATGTAGTGCTTGGAAGGCAAATTTAATTCAAATGTAAAAGCTGAATTTCTCCTAAGCATGTGGCATTGAGAACTGAGTACTGTGTATTCTTCATTTTTGGCAGCAGCCTTCAGCAAATGGGTGCATGGTGGGTTTATTTGGAGTGTCCCCATGCATGCATGGGTAAAAACAGCTCGGTACTACCCACATTCATGATGTTCTTCCAGTGCCAGTCATGAAGGGCACCCTATTTTGCAAGAAGGCCACAGATAATTAGTTTTGTCTCTGTTACAGCAATCACGTGCACAGCTCAAACTTTTAGCTCTGTGTTTTGGATGATGTTGCAATAAACTGAGCTCCTAAATTTGGCTACAATGTGGGTGCTGGGTTTGGGGTTAATTTGCTGGCCACAGCAATCCTGGATTCAGCAATGTGCTGTGATATTTATCTGTGAAAAAGGATAGAAAGGAAGAGAAAGGGAGTGAGCCGAATTCAAATTTAGAGCTCCACTTCCTGACAAAGTTCTACTCCAGCTGAACCCCTGCTGTTTTGTCTGTCATTATGGGCACCACCACAATTCAGCTTGGTGTGCAATGCCACCCAAAGCCCACTGGCTAATATGACACTCAGGGATTTGAAAGGGGTTCCACTGGAGGTTATAAACAATTCTGTGATGCTAATGGGGGGTTTATGAACATTGTAAGTTTGCTGTTGGTCCTAAAGGTTTTGCTTTTCAGAACTGCAGGATAAACACTGTAATGTAGGTTCCATTTTTTGGTATAATCATATTTTGTAAGCGTGCCTCAAATAGTCACAACCTGGCTCTTAAAAGGTCAGCATTTAAACTTGCAGAATCACACTTGCTGGGAGTACAATTCCAACATCCATGACCAAGGTAAGAATATGTCAAATACTGCCACAGAATTTCCTCAATCCGTTTGCACAAACCCCAAATATACAATATTATGTGTATAATAATCACATCTACTGGAAAATGGTTCCCCTCTTGAAAAGAATCCTGAACTCCATTTAATAGTTGCAACCTGTTAAGAGGTTGGAGAAAAGGGCAACATTAGTTTCATTACACTCTGTCTTGGCAATGTCTTGGCTGAGAAAAAATGAATTCATTATGTCTTGCAGTTTTGAAAAATGAAAAATGGCTCAGATATGAAGAGCTAAATGCAGTAAAGTGCAGGGAAAAAGGATCATGCTGCTGCTTTGCCTTCCTCCTGGACAAGGTAAGGTGGGTTATATACAATAATTAAAAAAGAAACCTAATGAGTAAAGCTTTGAATTTCACCTGCCAGATGACTGACTGAAGAGCTCAGAACTGCAGTAGTGTTCACAACTTGAAAGCCACTAAATAAAAACAGTGAGGAGACAAGAAGGGAGTTGGAAGTGGCACTCCAAGCCCAGGCTCAGTGGTTGAGGATGTGAGTGTCCACAGAACCAAAAGTGTAGGAGCTGCCTTCATTTAGTCTTTGGTGAAGAGACTTGCTTGAAAGTTCTGCTGGAGAACAGAAATGTGCATAATGGTGTTGCAGAAAACGAATGCCTTACAGAGATTACTCTTGTACATGTGAGAGGTGCCAGTCCTCCAGCAGCCAAAATTGGGAAACAGAAGCAAACCCTTACACATCATTTTTAACCACTGAAAGTTATTTAGGGGAGCAAACAGATGATGAGTGCAATAAAGCCCTCTCATGCACAGGTATTTTGTATTGACAGAGTATTGCCCAGCACTGATTAGGCTGTGCTTTAAACTATTGTGTAGTAACTAAAGTGAAAGCTAAACTAACTCTGGATTCCAGTGTGGATTTCCTCTAGCACAGACACAGTAGTCAGAGACCATTTTCCATGTCTCTGGTAGGTGCAGGTTGGCTGTCACTTGTTTGCTTTAATTGATTCTACAGACTGTCATTGAAGATCTGCAACACAGACTTTGACATGACGTGGAAGAGGAAGACACATCCTCTACATAGCCCAGCTTTCAGTGTTGGCCACATATGTTTGTACTGGAGAATGAAGTTCTTTTTCTTAAAATTGCTTATGAAATATCAGCAGCTTGGCCAAGGACATAAAAGTCCCCTGAGCATGCCCTGGCACACCCAAGAAGAGGTCCCCAAATGGTCACTGTGCTAGGATGCCTTGAAAGGCAAACGTGGATGTTTTTAGGAAGTGCCTGAGCATCTCTGGTACATTTCCAGGGCAATGAGCAGCCTTTCATGGCAAAGCACGCAAGGAATGGTGTTGCTAAAACAAACCTAAGAGCCATCAAGCTTCCCGTGTGCCTTCTGAGCAGCACTGGAAGTGAAGGGTGGGATCCAGGTGTATTTGCCTTGGCCCAGCAAACTGCCCTTGGAATGAGCTCTGCTAACCCAAACCTTGTGCTACAGCCACTGTTCTGCCCCTGCTCTCTGGGATCAGGGACTGCAGTCAGGATAAATGAGCAAAGAAGCAACGAGAAAAGGCAATTAAACCTGTTCCACACCTACTTTTAGGCAGGCTTAGTTTAAGCCCTTTTTTCCTCCTGCACAGTACATATTCCACAGCAGTTCTGAAACCAGGACAATCTCAAAGTTCCCCTCTGCTCAGCTGGTAGCACCAGATAAAAGCTCTCATTTGTAAGGAGCAGGAGAATTTGTTATTGCCCCAGTCAATAGCTATTGACTCAGTAGAGCATTTGTGCTTCTTCCAACCAAGTCCTTTTTCCTGTTTGTTCAGCAGTCAATGAGACTTTAGTGGAAGGTGCTGCTCACAGACTGGAGCAACACCTACCAGCAACAGCCAGGAGTTCATGACTCATGGCTACGAGGAGGAAGGCGTGTGCTAAGAGCAGCATTACACATCTGTTCATCAAATTCACTGCATCTGGTGTGCCTTCATAGGTCAGTGGGGCTGTACTGCACAGCAGAGAAAGAGTTCCTGCTGTTATCAATCTAAGTTTCAGCACAGAACACCTTTTAATCATGCTATCATTGCAGAAATAACTCTGCCAGGACGAGGGGCTGTCTGACTTTTGCAGCACACTCTTTAGTTCCAGGGAATTTCTGTCCCCTGGTGGATTCTGCAGTTCTAGACGCAGGATTGAGCGAAACACAAGACAACTGTTCTCCTCCAAGCTAGATAAAGGCAAGGCAACGTCCTCAAGCCACAGCAGAGGGAGAGAGGCAGAGCAGAGTGCATGTGGCCATTGCCTCCTCCAGCAGCACAGCCTCGTCCTTTCCACTTGCCACAGCTTGGCCTTTCTGGGCCTTGGGGGCAAATTCGGGCATAATTCATGCACTCTTTTGTCATTCTATAATTACAGCTCCATAGTTTGCTTTTCTCTTAAACCTGCCTGACCCCCAAAATATTTTCTTTCAAACTTCCACTGCTTATTTTGTATCTGAGAAATGCATATTTTCATAGGACAGTGTGACTATAACAGTGACACCTACTATTTTTATATCACCTTTAGGGAAACACTACAAAACAATAATGAAGTTTGTTGACACCTTAGGGAAAAGCAGAACTGCTAATGATGATTTTTGGGCTTACAGACATCTATATAATCACCTTTCCTGTAGAACATGAACAAATACTCTAATGCTGGAGCTCTGATTTATCTGTTTGTTTCTGCTTTCTGAGTGCAATCTTAATTTCTCTCCAGAGTGATGATGAGCCATTACAGAAAGAAACTTTACAAATGTGGCAAAGATTAAACAATCATGCCATTGCCAAGGACGTTATGGCGTGTTCTGTGTGCACTCTTTGATTGGGCTTAAACACCACTTGTAAATCACCACCATTTTCATTTTCCAGACAGATTTGAACTTGGACGGGCCATTCCATGAACCTCCTGGAACCCCATCCCACCAGCACCAGTTCAGGAGCTGCACTTTCCTCCTTGTCCTGGTACTTGTTGGTTTCCAAGCACAGCTTTGGATGAAACAAGGTGGAAACAGAAATATTCACAACATATTTATTGTAA
This sequence comes from Dendrocincla tyrannina, assembly GCA_035047865.1. Taxonomy (NCBI): domain Eukaryota; kingdom Metazoa; phylum Chordata; class Aves; order Passeriformes; family Dendrocolaptidae; genus Dendrocincla; species Dendrocincla tyrannina. Next base: position 4,272,721 of record JAWWMP010000001.1, on the reverse strand, counting down.
TCACTGTGAAGGTAGGAGGAAATTACTGTTTTATACACAATATTTCTCTTTGAAAGAAGAAGAAACATATACGTACTGCAAGCTAGCAAACAACATGGCTTGGTGGAGACCGTGGGTCATTTTGAAAAGAATATAACTTTTGGATTCCAGTTGGCATTCAAGAAATTACATGCATGTTAGTACATCCTCTTTCTTAATACTGAAGTGATCACTAGATATTTCAGAAAAGTCTGTAAAGCTACTAAAAATGTAAAATTTCGGAGGCAAGGGGGGTGTCTTGGCAGCTGCAACAGTTATGAAGAGTAAGACATTCTGTAGATTGTTCTGGGATTTCAGTAAATCATTTGCAAGTGTACAGCAAGTCACAAAGGGGTTACATCTTATTTCTTTCAAATAGGAAATTCATCTCTCCCGGTACCAAGATCAGTACGCCTCTACCAAATAAATAATAAATACTTGTGCTAAAAGAAGAGTAGAACTGATATTTTTCAAGACAATGTGACTTGATGTCAACTTAGTTACATTGATGGTTTTCTCCCCTTGCCTCTGAGCAACCTCTGCAGTCTCTTTCACAAAACCCCATGAAGAGGTCACTCAGAGGAAGATGATTGTTGTCAAAAAATAAACCCTTTCTAATTGAAAGCAGACAGGCCATGCATTTCCTACCGTGGCCCCAAACGTTGCAGTGCCAGCTGTCACTTCATGCTTTGGAAGATTTCTGAGGGCTGTAATCCCTATTCAATGTGGACATCAATGCTTAATTCAGGTATTAAATGCCATGGGATGGGGAAACCAGCAGACCACTGCAAACACATCAGGAACTTACTTTTGGTAACGACTCCTTCCAGGCGAATGATGTTGGGGTGATCAAACTGGCCCATGATGCTGGCCTCTCTCAGGAAGTCTCTCCTCTGCCTGTCCACGTAGCCACCCTTCAGAGTTTTGATGGCAACAGGGATCTCTCTCTTCCCTGGGGTCTTCAGGCGCCCGCTGCACACCTCTCCAAACTCACCTTGAACAGACAAAGCACGTGTTGGCTCATTCACTGGGGCTGCACATTAGGACAGCCACGACACTCACACGCCCCTTAGAAGTGGATGGGATAGTCAGGTTCCTGAGTTTCAGCACGTCCCAGGAGATCCAAATATTCAGCAGTGCTTCCCCACAAAAGGTCACCTTCCCTTTGTGCCCCACCACGAGGTCGTGGGGGCTGGTACAGAGCACCAGAATGCCTGACTATCCTCCAACTGCAGAAAGCATTTCAAAAGCACTTTATGCCAGTCTGTCCCAGAGAAGCACTTGCACGTGATTTATTTGTGTGGACTCACACCCCTCCTTTGAAATCAATTATGTATTTCCTGGTGCAGACACCCAAAGGCCAAGAGTTTCAGCAAGTGTGGACTGGGCAGCACAAGGAGAGGGATGCCAAAGCGTGTTTCCCTGTGTATGTCGTGGCCTGGGAGGAAAGCCTGTCCCCTTGCATCCCTTCACACAGTTACTCATCAAGTTTCTATGGAAATCACCCCTTGCCTTTGATCTTGAAGGCACTCAGGAGTTATTTAAAGCCCTCCCCAAATATACTCCAGGTGCCTGCAGGTCACTTTTCAATCGCTCATAATTCAGGTAATGAAAAACAATGTTCACAAATACATTTCAAAGCACTTTGCAGTGCAGGGAACCTTTCATAGCAAATCTAAAGTTTCTACCCTGGTCATTTTGGCATCAGAACTGCCCAAAGCCAAAAAGTAGGAAATGAACAGATATATCTCCAACTGGAGGAAATAAATTGCTACCCCGCTCCATCAGGTGTTGGCTGAAATAGTTTTCCTTAAACTTTCAGGACAGAAGAAGAGAAAACAAACTAGGAAAGCTCTCTCTCTCCTGTAGCAGGGTGCCTTCAGATACGAGCCAGATCTAGGAGACACAGGCCATAAAGGCAGAACCTTCAGAACATTATAACCCCCTGATGTGAGAGGATTAGAATGGACGTTGTCATACAGCTTTTATTTTATTGGGTTCTGTCACTTCCACTGAAACAAACCCAAGTTTTATTAGTAAGATCCAGGAAGAGTGGAGGGATGAAAAGAACAGTTTCAGAGCTTGTCTTTCCCTTCAAAGACAGAGGTATCATCAAGTGCAGGAGTACAATTAACAGATGCTGAACATAATCTTTGAACAAATTAGCAGCTTCTTAAACAGATAACAGAGGTCAAGTGTCCCAGGTCTCCTTTCTACAGTTCTCCCACCCCCCAATTTGTTTTATTTCTCCCTAATTGTCAAAAACAAATTAAAGCATATCCTTCCCTGAAGATGTGTGCAAGTATAAGACAAGAGAAAATATATGTTAGAGAATCACAGAACATGCTGAGCTGGAAGGGACCCACAGGGATCACCAAGATTTTCACCCTGCACAGGGCCAGGACTGTCCCCAAGAGTCACACCGAGGCCTGCCAGTGCCATCTGACTGATGCTCTGGGAATCTGGTGACATCTCCTACATCCTGCAGGGCCAAAGCACAGCTCCAAAGCCATGACCTTATTGCATTTACTGCTTTTCCAAACTTAAATGCTAAAATGAGAAGGATTTCCAATCTCTTTCTCTTGATGGAACAGTAAAAACACCAGAGCCTTAATACCCCGATTGTAAAAGAAATTTGGGGATCAATACATCTGCAGAACTGCAAAATCTTATTTTTGAGAATAGTTTGGGAAGCATGGGTTATAGAGTCAACTGGTTTGCTACTGTAAGATTATTTAAGAGTACTACAGTTTCAGAGTGTCATAAATAATGGCATTCAGTCATCCCTCGGGGACTGTTTTTAAATAAGTTAAACTGAGGGAGGCAGGAGGAGGACTTACAATTCCAAGACTTACTACCTCTACAACATCCAAGGCAGGGGAAGGAATATTGTGTCTTCTCCCTGACCTGCTTCTTTTACCTTTTTTGGATGCCTGATTTGTAAAGTTGGAAAGGATTTTCCCTGCCCTTGGGTATTGGGATGGAAAAGCTGGGAAACATAAAGACTAACAGCAGGTTTTCTGTGCCATGCTGCCAGACAGAGAGTAAGGATCATCAGCTCCCAGAGAGGCAGTTCCTACGTTTAGAAACCTAAAGTGTGTGTAATAACTTCCAGTTCTGCTGCAGACTAGATGGAGATCAATGATATAATTGAAAGCATTGAATTATTTACACGGAGAGTTTGACAGGATTTCATCCCAGGGTAACTTTTCGATGCTCTGGTTCAGATGAAGCATTTTCAGCGTTCTTAAAGTCAAAGGGGAGCGTGTCCAACCAAGGGGATATTTAAAATCTAAGAACCTAAGTCCCATTGCTCAAGTTTGAAGATAAACAAGATCAATGTTGCCCCTGCAGCAGGAAGGGTTCATGACTGCTCGTGCAATAAGTGGAAGCTGAGAGCCAGATGTCAATGGAGCCGACAGCTTCCCCTGCTCCAGGGAAAGGGCTGGTGATAACTGGGGAAAAGAACAGAGCTCACCGTCTCTTTAGTTGGAATGAATTGTAAACGCAAGCCACACATGCCTTCTCTCATTCAGTCAGAAAATGTGTGTTATTTAGAGGGAAATAGGGACAGTCAGTCCCTTCAGAGGGTGCTGTGCAGCCTGGCATGGCTGCAGGGGAGCAGCCCAAATGTCCCGCAGCACAGACAGCGCCTCTGGTGCAACTCAAAGGTCACAGCTCCAGACCCAGCTCATTTCCATTTCAGTCATTGCACCTGGGGGAGAACGAGCAGCACATTTTGGTTATGAAAAGAATATAGTCTGCTCTCTGGGAAAAACTGGGGAGCTGGTCTCTTCCTGGAGTGTCAACATTTTACCCAAGAAAATAACAGAGTGATTTTGACTTTTGAGACAGACTTGATGAAGTACCTCTGGGAATTGTCTCTTTGCTGAGCTGCTGAAGCCTTAAACCAAATAGGAGGAAGTGATGGGGCAGAAAAGAGTGTCATGGGCAAGACAGAAACAAACAATAGGATAAAATGTCAGCAGTTGAAGAAAGCTCAATATGAGAGTTGATAAAATAAAAGGGAATTGCACCACTTAAACAATAACTATTTCAACTCTTGCTAGAATGTGAACTTCATGAATACATGTTTATTCACTTGATGTTATCAGAAGAAACCTAAGCTAAGCAGGGAGCACAAATAGGTCCTGTTTTACCCTTCATATTGTAATCTGCTTGTTATTATGAATCTTTTATCAAACTGCAAATTCCATGTTGGTTGTGAACTGTCTCCCATAGTGCCTTTACCCTCCTGTCTGAACCCGGACATCAGGAGGAGGTATTGGAATAAGAAGAGAGCCCATTGACAGCTATTGACCTGGATAGTCTTTCATTCAATCAGAAGGTCTGTAAACCAGGAGGTTTTTACTCAGATGACCCAGAGGTAAGGTAGGAGATGATGGGAAGCTGCTCAGGGGCACCAACCTCCAACCTAATGCAGACATTTTGTGTCTACACGTGGAGTAAGTAAAGCCTGAATAATTTAGAGAGGACTTTGCGAATCCTGGAGCTCACTTGCTTTATTTTGACCAAGGCACCAGAAAACAGGGCAGTGATTCAGTGTTTGCAGGGGCACTGGAACACCAAGGGCATGCCAGAGGGGGAATTTCAATGACCTGTCTCCCCAGAAGGCTGTGGTTCCCTTCAAAAGCAGCAGCTCAGTAAGAGCCAACCAGGAGGACCTAGAAAGGGATTTTAACAGAGATTGCACTGATTTATTTTTTATTCAAAGCATCCTCTCTTAAATTCCTGCTGCTTTGCCCTTCTTATTCTTAACTGCCTAATGATATGAACTTGCAATGTTTACTAAATCTCCTAATAAATGTAGAGACATTATCTTTTTATTTTGGCTATTTTCTGTTGCAGGCCAAGTGTCGTCTCGATCTTTGGAACTGCTAAAGGCTGTTTTCCGATCTGCTCTTTCTGCTTGAAGTCCTTGTACTTTTCAGTTTGTTGCCACTTTCTCGGAACCTTTTTTGGTATCTGATGGAAAAGTCATCATTATTTGGAGCACTCAGTGTGTGAGCAGGAATTTGAGATATTTTCCTCTTTTTTTGGTATCTTTTATACCTTTATGATACCAGGACTTGGCAGCACAGGAGCAGACCCACTTGTCTGTGTGACATGGAGAATTAATGACTACAGAGGCATCCCAGTATCTTGTACAACGTTCACATCACCCAAGATTATAAATGCCAAGTGCCTTAAATGATAACTTGGGTACAGAGTTAGGGTAGAATTAGGCTGAGAAAAGAATCCCAGAAAAAATTACTTGCCTTGAGTGTCAAAGCCATCTGAAGCACAACCAGTGAATTATCAAGAGTTTTGGTCCTGATTATTTCCATTGGAAAAAACCAAACTGGAAACTGCTTTCAGGAGAAGATCAGTTTTAAAAATGTCATGAGCAGAAAAGCTAGAATTCTTTTTTCAAGTATTTTCCATTTTTTCATGTTGTCATTTTCAAAACCGAAAACTTTTATTTCTTGAATGAAAATGATTTTTCTTTGACAAATTAAAGCTAAAGGAATTAAAAATGAAAACCATCGACCAAAATATTGGAACAAATTTAGGATATACATCTAGTAATTGGCTTCTTAAAAGATATTGATGTTTCCTTTTGTGGAAGATGTCGATTCTTGGTCTCACATAAGTGAAAATTGTAAATATCTTTTTGAAGGAATTCTCCTGTGATAAGAAATCCTTTTATATCCAGTTGAAGTGTTTAATATAGAATTAGAGAGAATGCATAAATGCTGTGAATGATCCTGCTCTGTTACAGCCCTGAGCAGCCATGGAAGAGCTAGGTTAGAATTTGTAGTCCCCATGCCTCATGGTATTTAACCTGTACCTTGCCTGCATGGAAAAACATTTAAATTTTCTTGCAAATAGTTTGCAAATCCTCCTGGGTGAATATTTGTGAAGGTGGCAAATTGCCCAAGTAATTTTAGAAAAATTGAACACCATTCAAAATAGGACACGTCAAAGTATACACTCCCCCCAAGAAAAGAAAAGGCAGAAAGAAGCTGAGTAAAGAATTGTCATAAATTAATTAAGCATTAATTAAAGAAGGATCACAGTGCATTATGCTTTCTGATAGTAATTTTCCTGGCAGTGCTTGCTAGCCTGAGTTCTTTGGTGGGTTCACTGTAAATTAAAATAAGCTTTTTTTTTCCCCCTTCTACAAGATGTAACTGATTTTTTAAGGCTGCTGCATTGTGAATTATTTCAGTTGCTTTCTTCATGGCATTAAAGTTTCAGACAGTAAATCAGCTAAAATTAATTACTAAGCAAAAAGGCAGCATTGTTAAAGAAAGCCCAGGAGCTCAAAGATGGGCACTGGAGTATGGAACAGACTAAATCTTGCTGCAGGAATGAAATCACAGCGAGGGGAACAGCTGTGTAGTCAGCATTGTAAGCACCTCTAACACAGCAACTTCCAAAATGCAGTCACTCTTCATACCTTAAGGACACAGAGAAACACCCATAGTGTGGACTATGAAGAGAGGCAATTCGATTTCAGAGCTGGCTCGTGTCCCTACAGTCACCCAAACTCCTGCCAGGGCCCTTTAGCTCTGCCCCCTCCCCTGCTGCTGGCACTGGGAGGTGATGGATGCTCCCCAGCCCTGCCAGGGCAGGTGCCAACCCAGAGCTGGGACACACCAGAGGAGCTCCAGGCCCCCCCTGTCACTCTGGCTTTTTGCTTTAATGTGTTGTAGCCGTGAGAAATGCTGGTGGACCTTCTCAATGTCATGGACATCCACTGGTTAGGGGAGTTTGGAAGGTTTGTTTCTGTGAGTCCTCAGCAAGCTATGACTGGGTCAAACAAAGCAAACAGCTCAGGCTCTGCTCAGTAATGAAATGCTATCTGCCCTCCACAGTCAGAGCACCGTTAAAATCAATGGCTTTACAAGACTGTTCCTTACAAGGATTTCCCTTCTGTTGTGCAGCCTCAAAGGGGTGTTTTCTGTCACCACTGAGCTGCCACCAGGGCCCTCTGGTGAACTCTGAAAAACCTTTAGCCCTACAAAGACCTCCCAAAAGCGAGTGTGTGGCAATACCTGCACATCACTTCCTGCCAGTTAAACCAAACCTCAGACAAGAGGATAACACTTAATGCACAGAGCAGGCACTGCACATCAGCAAAAGCAGGATCCCTGGAAACACCAGGGGCGTGTTATTTCCCCCAGGGAGAAAAAGAACAATATACATTCAGGATTAGTGAACTTCTGAGACATTACCAAACAGCTGAAATGGCCCACACCCCCCATGAGCTGAAGGTGGACACTCCATGGATGAGGACAGAGTCTAAACCAATTGTCCAGAGGTAATTCCTTTCTTCCTTGGGCAAACAGGGATATAGGAGGACACCATGAAGCTGTTTTTCCATTCACCCTGCTTTTCAAGTCCCCATCACCTTTCACACTGTTTACACCTTCTCATCAATGATCCTTCTCCACACAGGAATGCCTATCCCAAGCCAGCCTCTCCTTTCCCCTCCTCATATTCCTCCTGTTTTTTTTATTTGAGAATCATTTCTTCTCAGTCTTCTACAGTCTGAACTTCTCTCCCCCCCGAGAGAGATTCTGCTCTAATTTCACCCTCAGTGACTGAGAACACATGACAATAACTATGGCAAATGCTGAGTGACACAGTGGTTTGAGTACATCTGGATAAAAGAAAAAACCCCAACAAACAGGGTAAAAAAACAACCCTACCCCAAATATTGATAAAGCCTTAAAAGAGGTTGAGGAAAAAGCATTTGCCTTGGAAATCTCCCTTCAAGGAACCCCTGGTGTGAATACACACATATTTGGAACATCAGCCAAATGCAATCCCTCATCCACATTTCAGAGGGAACTGGTGCTCTCAGAGGAACACCCCCACACCTTGTACTAGACTGGACCACTTGTACTATCCTGGTGACCCAAGAAAAGCAGCCCTGCCATGCCTGGATAGGGTTTTTAAAGTGGGTGTAGTTTTACCTGCCCCAATAACTCTTTCAATACGAATTCTTGAAGGATCTATCTCCTTTGCAAACTCATGGACAGCAAGAGATGGGTCTTCATACGTGTCTGGATCAATATATGTTTTGAGTCCTGGGAAACGTACTGCAGAAAAGAGAGAGAACAGCAATCAAGAACTTTGCCATTCATGCACTGTAGACACCAAAGGATTAAAAGTTCCAGAACCCAGAAGAGCAGAATGACCCCAAATTCCTAATGCTTGCTGCTGATTCCACAGACCCAACTGCAGAATGCATGAGTTGTCAGCACTTGGGTCTTCAAAGAGCGAGCACAGGCTCCAACATCTCCTTTTATCCCTCAAGTGGCTTTCTTTAGGTGGGGCTTCTGAGGCATTAACGAGCCTGTTCTTACAACTCCAGAGACAGAGAATGATTCTCTGCCAGCCCAACACTATGAAGAGCGCTCCAAAGTGCTGAGTGAAACTGTGACAAGGTCCTGTGGGCCCTGCTCAGACCTCTGAGATGTTCTGGGGGACCGAAAGCAGGGACACAACCATCCTTTGCAATGGTGACTGGTAAGCAGTGCTAGCACACGGAATGGGGCAAACACTGGGATTTGCTTCTCTGACTGCTGTTTGTGCCTCTAGTTACCCTCAAGTTTGCTGGTTACGTGGATCCCAGAGTTTATGCTGGCCCACAGGAGGAAAAGCCCTTTAGAGAACTCAGTCTTTGGTATTTAACTGCTAAGAGAGTGTGGAATTCTGCTGTTTTGTCTCTGTCCCGGGTGAAAACAAGCACCTCCTGAGGCACAGCATTTCAGGCAGGAAAATTAAGAGGACAATAAAGTTTTTTGGAAACTTTTCCCTTGAAGAAAATATCAGCCCTAGTTAAGCTGTAAGGAAGATGCTATTTTGATTATGGGTAGGTTAAATTGCATTCCCTTTTTTGTTTTCTTTTCATTGTAAGCATTTCCATTCTGAATTCTGTTTAGTATTTCAGTCTAAGAGGCTCCTTGGAGGCTCAGCACTTAAGCTCCCATCCTTAAGGAATGCTTCCAGTACAGCTGGTAGATTTGGGAAACGCAGCAAGAGGACACAGGAGCTGGTCACTTGAAAGGGTGTCCAGAGTGACACCAAGTGAGGCTCAACCACATGGGAAAAGCAGAGCCTCAGGACTAAGCAACTTATATTCCCATGTGCTGCTCCTGGGGCAGTTTAGGAACACCAGTTCCTAAGTCACTCCCTTCATTTTGGGCTGGATGGCTGAAGAGCCTTTTTGCCAGCCAGGTCAAGTCTTTGAGACCCTTCTCTCTGAGTCCTGGAGGACTGGGCTGCTTTGTTGTCTCCTGGTCAGCTGGAACAACCAGAGAGCCAGGTGCAAGACGAGAACAGAAATATCCAAATGCACTCCCAAGGCTTGGACATCTCCTGCCTGTGTCCTTGGAGATGGCCGTGGCAATAGTGGGTTGGTGCCAGGTGGCTTTGGCAGGCTCCAACAAGCCATCATTTCCTGGCATGGCCCACGTCCCTTGTGTTCCTGAGTAGAGCACGTTCAAGAACTTACGTTGTCTCTCTTGGACTGGCTGGCTGGGGATTCTTTGGAGGCCGCTGCCATGCGATGATTAAGTTCTGGAAAACTTTCAATCCATTAGCAGAAGTTGATGTAGATAATGCATCGGCCTCTCAGGATAAAAGGAGGCTGCAGCAGCTGGGGCCAGAGAAGCCCTTTAAGAGGAATTCAGCATTTCTCAGCCGTTCCTCTTAGCACTGCATAGCTGAGTCTGAAGCAGCTCACTGTCTGATGAGCCCCTGCCAGTGCGGGAGCGGCCAGCCTTGTACTGGTGCCAGTATAAGGAGCTGTACTTATACTGGTTGAGGCTGAGGGGCTGGAGCCCCAAGGCACAGGCAGCCAGCAGGCACAGGGACACAGGGTGGGCTGGCCTGGGGCTGGCTTTGGGCAGGCACTGAGTGCTTGGGTGAAGGAGGGAATGCTGTTGGCAGGACAGTCTCACCACAGCAGTGCTGCTCTCTGCGTGGTCCCACAGGGCACTGCTGGCAGTGCAGAGCTGCCCCTCCACAGGATGCTGAGGGAGCCTCAGGGGAATGGGAAGCTCTGACATGAAGCGTTGTGTCAACATGAAACACAGCTGTCACCTCCCCTGGCCTCAGGGACACTGAGTGGGGTTGGTTTGTGAACCCAGCCACAATCTCCAGGCATATATCAACCCCTCCTGCAGGAAGGTGTTTGTTGGCTTTCATTCTGACCGTGTTTGGGAACAAATGACAAACAAATATTTGTAGGAAGTGTACTTGTGGGGAAATGTGCCCTTTTCCTGGCAGAAAGAGACACTTGGCTGGATAGGGTGGTGTCACCTGAAAACAGATTTTACTTCTGGTGACTCAGCTCCTGTGCTGATTGTGGGATTTCCAGGGATGTTATCAAAATGATGAAACAATCAAATTTAATACCCTGTCTATAATACCCTTTGAAGAATAATAATAATAATAAAAAAGCCACAAAACCTTTAAATGGCTACTCTAACAGAAAAGAGTAAGGCAGCTAATTTAAACTAGGTAGCTAAACTAAAGTTTATAAACTAAGGTACTGCCCATGAGAGATTGCCAGGATTTTCTCTCACTGTGCTGATCAGTGAGCAGGAACATGAGGCAAGACAACCCATTCCACTCCTTATTTCTTGGGTGGCTGGAAGTGAAGATCCCTAAATCCAAAGAGAACTAGGTACAAATAAGTCACATAATCACCGAGAGAGGAACTCTGGGGCAGAAATTGAATCTTTGCAACAATGGAGAATTCAAAGAAATATACCTGAAAACCTGCTAAATATTATTATTGGCCAAATATATGTTATTGGCCAAAAAGCCCACCTTAAGAACTAGAATGAATTTAGTGTTCAAGAGAACATACAAAAAAATAAACACCTTTGATGATGCAGATGATAAGGACCTGATTAAAACATCCAAGGCAAAAGCTGTCCAGGAAACAAAGAACATTCTCATTTACAACGTGATAAATGTGTCATGAAACACAGAGGTGAACTACTTACAATGTCCATTTTGCAAATGAGCCCTTCTTTTCTCCTCAGATTTCATTTTGGCCTTTATGTACCACTGGCATCTTTCAAGAAAAACGAGAGAGGTGTTAAATAAAATACTTGCCATGAATAAAATAAATGCACGTTAAGTTTTATCTGCCCTTTTATGAAAGCCAGAATCTTTGCATTTGAAATGTATGCTGAGCTATGACTCTAAAGAGGGAGATCTGTATGAAGAACTACAAATAGATTGCATACAAAGAAAACCAGATCATGGCTGAATTAATAGCATGAAAACGACTGCTTCAGTTTCAGTTTGATGCCATCCTTTATTTTCAAGTTTGACTCCTCCAAAGAATTCTGATTGTCACTTCCCAGCGTTCCTGTTTGCATCCATAAGTTTGTGGTAATTACATCTTATCCTATTAACTTTCACATCCAGTGGGTCAAAACCCCTCACATTTTCTTCATAGCAGAATAAAAATGACTTCACCATGTTTCAAGGAAAAAGAAAATATTTTTCCACATCAGGACCTCTTTTCTTTTTCTCTTTTTTTTTTTTTAATTTATTTTTTTTCGCCTGAGTGGCTCTGTGCAACCTGACCCAGCCACTGGCTTATTATTATAGCAAATATCATACAGAATAAACAACACTCAGCCTGCTCTGTGACTGTGAGCGTTTAGCATAAGCCTGTATGATTCCCACAGAACTGCAAATCCTTGGCAAACAACCCGAGACTCTGGGGATGTTTGGGAATTGCTGGCAACTGTGTGTGGCAGTGCATGGGTGGGTGTTGAGGAGAACTGCCACAGGCAAGTTTTTGGGGAATGAAATGCCCCCCAGCCTGGATGCTGCCCACCTGCAGGGCTGCTAATGCTGGTTGAAGGGTCACGTGGCAGGAGAGGAACCAAAATATTCTGCTCTGGGTCTTCAAGCTCCCTCTCACTCACTGAACCCCCCAAGGATTACTATTTAGAGGGAAATCTTTTGGTCTAAGGGCTGAGCCCAGCAGTGCCTGGGACAGGTGCTTTGGTGTACAGACACACAATTCCAAGGCAAGCCTGGCAAAATAATGACTGTCGTCTGTATGCACTTGCCTTATAAAACCAAACAAACACTGATTACAGGCAGCACATCCATACTAAAAAGGGATATACAAGAAATAGGTGGACATACCCACCTCATCTCAAGGGTTTGGTTAAACTGCTGAGAACAGCAGGAACAGTCACAAATCCATTCACTGCAGCACAGGAGGTGATGATGATGATGATGATGAACAACCAAGTGACAGAAACTTCTGGAGCTGTCCTGGCTGTGTGCCCTCATGGAGGGCAATGCAGAGCAGTGGATTCCCAGAGCCTGGGTCAGCCTTGGGGTTGCACACCAGTGCCTGTGACCACCGAGGGTGACAGTGCCACTTTTGGGTCTGTAGGGCACTGAGTGTCAAGAATGCTAAACTTTTATACTTCAAGTGCCTGCCCAAGGGAACAAACAAACAAGACTTCAACCCTGTCCAGTACTGATGTGGCCTCCAAGTCTGCCTACAGAAGCCAGGGATTAATCACCAGCAGAGGAGTCTCCTCCTTCTCTGCTTGTGTTGGCTACAAAACCATCAGAGAGGAGTAATTTCTGTAATGGTAAGACTAAATCATCCCGAGCTCTCACATCACATTCCCTGGAGTTAAGCCAACCCCTGTCCTGTGCCTCCAAGTCTCTGCTGCTGTCATTTCTTCTCTCTCCAATTGCCAGTGGTGCTTCCTGCCTGCTCTTGGTGGGCAATCCCTCAGCCAAGTGCAGAGGCAGCTGCTCATTTAACCCAGCCCCTCCACTCTGAATAGGCTCAGCAGCAGCCCTGGCGCTCATCAAACTGTTAATCCTAAACACTGCAGCAGAGCACATCTGTAGGGGACCAGGCCCATTCTTCATGCTGGAATTTGCCTCCAGCCCTGGAGTAAATTGAGTATTTATTCAAAATTTTCTTGCTCTGTCTTCTGTGGAATGTGCTCTTATCACTGCATTTAAGCAGCACTTCAAAATGAATCCATATCTTAGATAATTGAAATGGTCCCATGGAGTAAGGCATTAGAAAGCTAAGAGAATCTCTGATATCCTCAACACTAGCAAACAGGAGGAATAGACAGAAAAAAACCATATTTTTTTTTCATTCCTGAGTTTAGTGAGCTTTTTCTAAAGGAAGAGTTTGAGTTATGCTTCAGGATTTCACATGAGGATTCCACACAACCATTTTCTCTGGAAGTTTGTCTTTGACTAAAGAATTCCTCCCTCTTCTGACAGACCCTCCTGTTCGTCAGCTCACAGGAGTATCTACTGAATTATCTAAGGTCACGGTATGTCCCAAGGTTACCTGCTCTCATTAACCTCAACACACTCTTAGGCTTAACTGGTTTTATTATTTAGCAGAAGGAACATTAATTCACAGCATGGCAGCTCCTGCAGAGCCATGTTTGGTTGCTGGGGTACTGCAAATCAAACCTATGGGCTACACTGATAGAACTTCCCTTCCTTGTCAGATCACAGGTAATGCTACACACCAAAACAGGAACATAATGACAAATTCAAAAGTGCCACCCAGTCTATTGATACCAGCCCTGTCTGTGGTGACCATCCTCACACTGAGCAGGGCAAGTGGACTGATGTTCCTACCTATTCATGTCTTTTGCAGCCCAGTTGGAACTTGTAAGTTCCCTTAAAAGCTTCCCTGTGCAGTTCAGCATGGCACCTGGCCACTCAAACCAAAGTGCCTTCTCCTCCAACGTGCACAATGCCATTACCTGTTCCCACCCACCACACAGATTGAACAAATGTGGGCAAGGGGCAGTGCCCTAAAAGCATTGTAAGCACGAGAACTGGCGAGTTATGGAAAGAGCCCACATTGTCCACACTGGGGAATCCCCCTGCCAGTGCAACAGCACTGCTGCAACGCAGATTTAACTGGGATACCATCAATCTTAAAAAAACAACAACAAAAAAACTCAAAAAGCAATAAAACAGGACCTTTAGGAAACTATTTTCTGTTTGAGAGTGATAACACAGGCAGTGGAATTATTTCAGTGTTTCAGAGGACAGTTTTCCTTAGTTTAATTTCATTCCATAATTCCTGCATTTTATCTTAATAGATGCAGAAATGTGCATATAAAATACATGCATAATTTTGTATGACTTTCCCTATGAAGTTAATATAGCGAGAGTAATAAAAAATGGTCCTTTCAAGTGCATTTAGCAAGCTACACTGCCAACCCCAAAACATCAAGAATGCCAAGGTCACACCCTCCAGAGCTGTGCAATTTACAGGAAGGAGATTTGGTAAAATACACTGCAGAGGTTGTTTCTTCCTTGGGATGTCAGAGCCTTCAGGTTCGATGTATTTTTAAATTCTCACTCCGCAGACAAGAGGTCCAGGAACTTATTTTTGAACTATCCAAGCTGTTTCCTCATTTCACATAATTTCTTCTCTCCCCAGAATGGGTCCTTGTGAAAAACAACACTCCCAACAGGGCTGGGCTGACAAAGAGGGGCGTTTGTTAATGTCTAAGCCTTATTTTAGCACTGGAAATGCTGTTTCATGATGTAACTCTAAATTCTCAGTGTTCAGCTGGGTCCAACCTGCCTGGGTGAGAACACTGCAGTCTGAGTTACCTGCCAGTGATGAGGAAGAACAAAGTGAGGATGACCAGGAGAGTGAATCCGCCCACAGCAGCCGTGGCAATGACCAGGATCTGTCCCTGCTCCGCAGCCATGTCAGAAGCTGCAAGAGAAGCACAAAGCAGAGGGGTTAGAGGGGCTCTTGCAGAAGGGGTGACAACATTTTGGTGGTGGAATGTTGCACATGGTTTGGGACAGTTTCCTGGGTGCTCAGCAAGGACTTCAGGTGGGAATGTGTCTGGGAGGGGAAAAGCCACAGTCCCTGTCCCAGCCGGGATGAAGGGGAGAAGGTGTATACAGGCTTTTAGAATGGCATTATCAGACACCTGCAGTTCATTAAAGTTTAGCTACGGCAGCATTTCGGACACGAATCTGTGTTTTCTGCTTTAGATTTATTTCTCTTAATCCTGCCCCCACTTCAGGACTTCTCCCCACCCGCCGTTCCCAGCGGAGTCCCCAGCAGGGCTGTGGATGGAAGAGATGCTGAAGCGGGTTCAGGAGGAAGCCAAGCCCCAAAAGCACCCTTGCTGTGTGAATTCACACACTCCTCAGCGTGTCTGGGGATTAGTTTTACTGGCCAAAGTGCAGACACTCGAGCAGAACGCTCCTTGGGGGCTGACAACACTCCAGTTGGAAAAAAATAAACATTCATTTTCTTATGCCTCGTGTTCTTCTCTCTGCTTTCTGCGGGATGTTTAGGACTTCAGAAAGGTCACCTGAAATTATCTGGTCTCCAGAGACTTGCTCTTTTTATTAATTTATTGTGTATAATATTAAATCTTTACACTGGCAAAGTACCTGCTTACAGTCTGGTTGGTTCTCACTGTCCAAGTAGTACATGAGCAGAAGAAGAATTAGGCTCATTTTCCCCTCTGCCTCTTGTCTTGTGACTTCAAAGTTTTATTTGTTAAAGCCAGTTACACTTAAACATTTTCACCACATAACATTTACCCAATTCTTACTTTCTATTTCCACGGGAAATAAAACACTGTTTTGAAAGGAGAATAAATAATTCTATTCAAAGACCTCTGACAACAGTAGCAAAAACAGAAAAGAAAATGAATTTTACATTTGTCAGGAAAGCACCTTTGATTTTTTAAACTTGCAAGCTGTTTAGTAAGTGAAATCTTCAGGTTTCTTTTGATGATTAACGCTCAGGGAAATCACCCAGGCTGCTGCCTGGAAATCTCAGCAGGAGATATTCTCGCACTCTGCAGTCGGTGAAACCCAACACAATGCACACATTGCTGCCCAAAGCCTCACAAAACGCTGTCTCCAAGAAAAACATTTGGCTTCTAAATAATATTTGTGTGTGGTTTAGAAACTAGCAGTGTAAACTGGCTTTGTCATAGTAGTAAAGCCAATAAAAACAATAGTAGCTTATGTCAATTTTCAGCAAACCCCAACTTGTTAAGTTTCTGCCATGGGGTTTCTGCCCATGTAATTTTATGGAGGCGTGCACAGGCAGTAAATTGCAAGGCACTCTGTGTCTGTGGTCATAAGCTCTCAGCAGACAAGTTAAATATACCCATCTTCCAATAAATGATGGAGCAAATACTCACTGAATGGCTAATCTCCAAAATCACATGTAGTGATGCTGTGGGAGTGCAGTCCTGCCCTGTGCTGTGCTGTGTCCCAAAGGGTCAGGTCAGTGGGGGAAATACAACATGACAAATACCGTGCCACACAAGGAACAATGCAAATTATACCAGGCTCTCCAAATAAAATGCTGAGCAGTATTTTCACACTGGTGGAGTCGTGCTGAATGTTGCAAAGACTGTCACAGCCAGGCATGCTTTGGAGTTGGGAATGGAGAAGGTTTCTGAGGGGTCTTCCTTGCCCAGCTCTGTGATGGGAGTGAGAGGACAAACTGCAGCACTCTTTTGGGTTTTTAGGAGGGTAAAGATGGGTGAAAAACTAGTGATTCAGCAGGAGAAAAGCAGACCACAGGCTCAGACAGATTAGCTGTGGGTTTCTTCCTGGAGTCCTAGCTAGCCCAGAATCCAGTCTATCCATTTAATGACATATATTTTCTATCAGGAACCAAAGCCATGTAAATGAGGGGGAGAAATTCCAGACTGACTTAAGGTCTCTCCACCTCTAAGCAATATGATCTTTAGCTGAGACTGTAAATACTTACAAAGTGCTTATTCTCTTTCTCTTGTTTGTGTTTCACTGTGTTGGCAGAGATACCACAGTCCAATACATTAGGTTTTCTTTTTCCAAGTCGCCAAATCACTCTAAGGAGCCTTCAAGCCTGAAACTTCCTGATGACCTTAATTTACTTGTCAGATAAAAATGTCAAATGACAGACAAGTATAATTGGAAAATGTGGATTTGTTAAAAACTGACAGAGAGGCAGGTAAGGGAAAATGATGGGAATGCCTATTTTTGCTTGAAGTGATCCTTCAATAAAGTAAAATCAATAAAGGCACAGTGCAGTGAACACCACACACACAAGCACATGTGCATGTGCAGACACAGATTTATCACGCACAGGTAAGAGGTTCCAGAAAACACTATTTAGGTAGTGAGAAGACAATAACCAGGGACCCTCAATAATTTTTATTTTTACAGCATTTTGCCTTTCTAAATTAAATCCTACGTGCCTCTCAATCTCTCTGTTCTTTCCTCATTTCTCCAGCTCTCTCTTAAGGCAAAGTTCAAGCTGTAAATACTAACAGCTTTAATTGCTTCTGTTGTGCATGCTCTTCAATCTTTTTTTTTTTATAATTTCCTGGTTCTTTTCCCTTATTTTCCCTGTGCATATTGGTATGTGACCCTGTGTTTCTCCTCACAACTATTCTTCATCATGCAAGACAGAAAAAACTCTGTTTAAAATCCAGTTATTAAAGGTTGCAAAGTCAAGCAAGTTCCTGCAAGCTTGTTTCATCCCTTTGCGTGCTGCATTTAATCACACAAGCACACAGCAGGTTTTTTTTGCCCAGAATCTCATTTTTTAGACAACACAGCCAGCTCAAATCAATATTTTGCTGTCTCTCCACTGTCCAGTGCACAGTGTAGTATCTGTATACCCCCCAGATCCATCGGGGCAGGATGCTTGGTACCCTGTGAGCAGAGGGATGAGTGAAATATGGGGCCATGCTGCATTTGGTGGGAGAAGCTCAGCGGGAAGGGGGAGGCAGTGCTGGGGCAACAGGAGCACGTAAACCACGAGCAGAGCTAAGGCAGTCTAGTACCCACCCAGCTGAGCTGACTCTGGGAGTATGTTTCATTCTCTCTACCTGTCTGCTCAATAAGTTCATTTTGACAGATTTTTATAGCTTTTTAAAAAATGAGTAGCACAGGAGAAGGCAAAGGGAGAATTTGCTACTTATCCCAGCAGATGATGCAGCAGTATGCTGTAATGTTTGGGTGGCAAAACTCTTCAAACACACTGTACCTGCAGCTAAGGTGATCAGTCACAGTGCTGACTGCATTTTAAACCTGCAGCACGTATCACACATGTTCCCAGGAGCTTATTACCCAGACAAACTCCTCCCTCCCCTCACTCCTCAAGCTCAACTCAGGTTAAACCCGTGGCATGCCATTTCAAGTGTCTCACTGCATCGTTCCAGCCTCCTTGCTTAGCCCCATGCCCAGCTGTCCCTTCTGCATCCAGCCTGGGGGCTGCAATCTCCTCTTCACATGCACCCCCTGCCCTGGCTCCTCTGGGGGTTCCTCACCCAAATCTCTGGAGGACAGGCTGGGCTGAAGGGAAATGTCCTCAAGCTTCTTCATGTCCCCCCTGGGCAGGCTGGAAGGAATGGTGCAGATGTTTTAGTCCCAGCACAAGAGCATGAAAGACAAAGAGGAGAATCTTTCAGCTCTGCTCTTTCTTTCCTTTGAGCCAATTTCTCCACAATATTTTAAAGGTTTGTGTATTTGGTATAAAGGAGCTGGAAGCCCTAATGACAGCTCCCTCCTGTCTCTTAGCTGCATCCTTTAGTTATTTCAACTTGACATCTCTCAGGCAGCAGACCTTCCAGCAGACTTAGAGATAAAAAGTGAGAAGAAAGACAGCTAGACAGATACCAGAGAGCAGCTGTAAGACAGATAAGCGTGGGCAGTGAGAACTGGAGCTCTAGCAGACAGGAACCGGCTCTCAGGTGGCTTCACAAGGCATTGCAAACAACAGGCAAGTAAAACACGGTCTCATTAGGGGAACATTTACATTCTCCCGAGTGCTGCAGCTCCTGGGATGCACCGAGCTGATGGGCTCCAGCCAAAGGGGGAGCGTGGGGAAGGGGGAAGGCAGAGGAGAGGCATCTTAGAAAGGGCGTTTGGAATGAAAAGACAATGCCCCCAGCAGCATGAGAATGTAGAAGTTTTTGGTATGTGTTCACTGGAAAAGCTTTCTTCCAAGTGGTTCCCCAACATTCCCTTCCTGCCCAGCGGATGAAGGGAGAGCCTGTGCAGGCAGGTTGAGACCTGAGCGAGGATGCTGCTCTTGTTTAGGACATGCAGAGGAAAAGTCAGCTCTCTGGGGCTTCTGGACACGTACAAGCAGATGGGCCAAAATCAAATGTGGGAAAAAATGCTGGAAATATAAAACACAGGAGGGAAATATTTCAAGATTAAAATGAGAGGTTCTTTGGCATCCAGTGCTGCCTAACATTGAACAGTAGGACTAAGCAGACATGGGGAGAGATCCAACAAGACAGTCTCTGAATATGAGCTATGTGCCATCTGATTGGTTTGTTTCAACAAGGAATTCAATTTACTACTGGCAAAACATCAAGCATTCTAAAAAGCCAAAAAATAATGTCCATTTTGCATTGGTAATTCCGTGTATTTCTGAAAATCCATAGGGATGGCTCCTCTGTCAGGGCACAGATCAGAGCATGTGCTTAAACCAGCATTGAACCTCTGCTGGAACCAGTGAGTCAGGACCCTTCTCTTGATCTTTGGAGTTCTGGAAAAAGTGGAGCTCAAGGGTCTCAATCCCCCCTTGGCAAATCCAAACCAGCATGGTTTGAGCCTCAAAAGTTAAAGGTGGATTTTTTGGGCTGTGGGAAAAGGGGGAAGGATGTGAGAACCTGGCAATACACGGCAGTCACCATCTGTGCTTACGGCAAAGAAATTAAAGTTATTGATCCATCAAGACCAGGGTTTCAGGCCAATTATTTTTTCACAGTCTTCAACTTTAAAAAAGACCTAATCAGATATTCTGTTAACATTTCTGATATTTTTTTTATTGCTAATATGACTTATTTAAAGCATATGAAAGTCTACATTGCTTTTGGATTAACTATCATTGTGTGCTTCCATTTCTCATTCGAGCCCAAGCCCTGCTCCACAGTGCAGAAATGCTAGCTTGTCCCTTAGGTCCCTTCTGGGAGAAGCCAACCATTTTGCTTTCAGATTATTTTCTCCTAATGATGGAAGGGCTGACATGGAAAATACCCTCGGTTTTAGAACAAGAGAGTTAGAGCTTGAAAAGACTGCACTGCCTAACAGCTGTAAATTGTTCAATATTTTACAAATTCCCCCAGGCACAAGGGCCTCTGAGGTAACACAGCACAAAACACCTCTCCAGGAAAAAAAAAAAGGCTTTGAATCATTAATTTAAAAGAAAACAAAACCAACCAACCCAAAAAAATCTTCCATAAAGAGCTTTATAAAAGAGAGCAAAAAGAGAGAGGCTCACAGTTACAGCTTAAAGCATATTTGCCCTGGGGCAGGTGGGTTTTTATTCTCAGAATACATTTCCTTCTCTGTTAGGGAGGACCAGAGGGTTTTTTGTGGTGACTCAGACAGCTGGTACTTCTGATGGGTCAAAGCAGGTGAGGTTCTGCCTCAGCTCAGAGCCACGGCAGGGGAACCTCTGTGTGTGCTCAGTGTAGGACACCCTGCCAGCTTGGCCACAAAGCTTTGCTTATAAGGTGCTGGAGCAGAGATCTGAATAAAACGGCAATAAGAAACGTGCTCAGAAGCACTAATTACTGTGCAGTGCAAAGGTATTGCCTATCCCAGCAGCCTCCTAGCTTTTAATGGGAGGAAATGCCCGACAGCATCCATTCGTTCACCAGTGTTCCTGACCATTCCTTTCCCATGGCAAAGAAAGGACAAATTTTACTCTCTTGGGTGCTGCCTTTCTTTGTGTTTGCCTCCAACACCAACATGCTGCCCAAGCCATGGGTGCCCCAGCCTGTGGGTCAGTCAGCCAGGGCACTTCCCAAAAAGCACAGCAGCATTAGTAACTCATTTTTCATTTCTCCCTCATGCACCACCATTAATAATCACAGCGAAATGGCTCGGTGTTCCTGGTAGTGATGTACCTAATGTTAGCCTGTATCACCCAAGTGACACAGGTGCTGTTTCACCCAGCCACAGCCAAGGACAGGGTGTTTTAGGACATTTGATATACCCTGATGAACCCTGAAGTTTTTATAACCAGCCTATCACTTTTAAGAAAAATCCTCATTTTGGATTGCTCGCTTTCCCCCACGACCTATTAACAATTGATGCCAATATTCCAACAAGGTAAATGGAATAGCCTTGGATGTTTACCTACAATTGGTCCTGGAATTCTTCTCCTCTGTATGTACAACTGGCAGAGAGCTGAAGGATGTTACAAGCTAATGCCAAGGGGGGATGATTTTTTCCAAACATATGACTTGAATTTTTTATTTTTAATTTTGATGAGATTGTTGGTTGACGTTCTATTTTTCCCAGTCTTCTCATGAAAACGTTAGCTTTAAATTAATTAAAACCTGGCTAACTGAAAGTCCACAAAAACTGATTGCAAAAGCAACTTGTTTCTAATTTTCACCAAGTAACTTGTTCCTAACTGGCAGGCATGGAGGGAGCTCTAATAGTCTGCCTTGATCTCCTATTATTTGGTAGCTTTCAGAATAATTAAGAAGAATGCATATCAGAAAATCAGAACATTTTCAGCTGAGCAGCATCCTGCCAGCACAGAAAATGCAGAAAGATTCCTGCACAGCTTGCCCAGGACTGGCTGGTAAGACCTTGCACACCAGCAAGGGCAGGTCAACATTTATATGTCCTGATATAACTGAGCAGCCTCAACACAGCTCTCCCAAATCTGTCCATAAAACCCGAGGTCAGTGCCTTGGAATACAATGACAAAAATGTTGCTGTGTTCTATTTATTCAGCTGGGTAAGACAGTGTGCTAGTTCAGGCACCAAGTGCTTGCACCTGTAAGTGAAAAAAAACCCCTGAATTTTTGGGAGGCAAGCTGTGTTAGGCCTGTTTCTGGCATTGGAAACAGATTTATCTTTCCAGTTGAATTCAGTACCAGGCTCAGCTCTGATGCTCTGCCCTGAGAAGGATGTTAACATTCAGCTCCCCACGCAGCCCAAAGCCACTTGCATTAGTGAGCTGAGAAGGAGGGACAGGCTTGGATGGAGTGGGTGGAATCTCACTGCCAGGAGATATTTCTACCAGCAGCACCAAGCAGAGAAGTGCCATGGAACCACAGTCCTCCTGATTTACACGGCAAGGGACACTTTCACAAACACAACTAGACTCACAGAGGTTTAAACACCATTTCCTTTTCAGAGGAAGTTTGCCCCTGGGAGCCCAATGCCAGGTATTTATGGCATCAGAGGATACAGACAAGATCTGCTGAAATCCTTGAAAGCACCCACGTGCTCAAGTCCTATTCAAACCAATTGGCTTAAGCACACAGAAAATTTTAAGAAGTCCAATTAGGCATTAAGCACTTGGAAATCTATCCCTGAGTGATTTTTGAAAGGGAAGTTAAGAAGCAATGAAAATGAAAACACAACTCCCTGGGTGCTCCTGGAAACACTTACACAGTTTTGAGTCTGTGCCTTAGCTTAAGCGAGTTGGATTCCAGAACACTAATGAAAAGCATGGTATACATAATTGGTTAATTGAAGTAATTTAATTAATGAGTGTTTTAGTGTCGTGTCTAGCGTTGTATTTATCTCAAATACATGTAAATAGCTTGTTTTATGTTCCTTTGAATATGGAGGGCCATACATGACTCAAATATAAAACTGTCCAGAGCACGACCATCACACAACAAAGCCTTTTTGCACATTCTGAAGGAGTACGTAGGCTTCTTGCTTCTCACTGGCAAATTTAATGGGTTTACTGGTTGATGGAAATGCGTATGAAAGCTTTCTTTTTATCAATTTGTAAAGTCTGGGAGCACTAAAAACTGCAGAGCAGAGAGTCCATCCCTGTGCCCCGGGAGCTTGCATGAAGCTGCTGGACTTGTGCAAAGCCTGACTAAGGGTATTTGTAGATGTCAAAAGGAAGGCCTTCTCCAAGGAAAGAAAGGATCATAGAATCCTAGAACATCTCAGGTTGGAAGGGGCCCATAAGGAAATTTTGTGGAAGAGAACATTCCTTCAGCTGCAGCATTGGGCTCAAATTTCTGGGGGTTGTTATAAATCCAGAAGTGTGAGCCTGAGGCTTAGTTGTTTGTTATCACACAGCAGTGGTCATTTGGGGATAAGCAAATGGGGTGAGTTCAGCCATTCAAACTCCCAGTGTCTCTCTGGTTTATGATTAGATGCTACTTCTATTGTGTTTATTTTCATTTTTTTTCCCTTCAGTGAAACTTACTTTCATCTCCCGTTTCAAATTCAAACTTCTGGCTATAGCCGCTGTATCCTGCTGCCGTCCTGACTCTGACATGAAATATATACTTGGTGGCTGGCTTGAGACCTGTGATGATAACACTTGGAGCCTTGGACCTTGTGGAGGAATAGCTGAGCTGCTCATGCTCCTGAGGGACAAAAGAGGGAAGAAATGATATCAAGTTGAGTTGAACAAACTTTGCAAAAATGATATAACAGAACTGAAGCTCCATATTCTTCTCATGAATGTCAAATGTGTTCATAAAAGGAGGTGCGGGTATGGATTTCTGCACTTTGGTTCTGTGCTACAGTCATAATGTATGATATGGCCTTGCCTTTTAGATTTCAGGTTTTTTGGTCTTTAGTCTTGCATAGTGACACATCTCTGTGACTTGGGTTAGTAATTACACCGTCGTCAAACCAATATGGAATTAGTACAAGACTACATTCACAGAAAAATGGCAACTAGAATGGTAGCTAGTTACTTCTGCCCAATGCACAGAGCAGGAGGTCAGGAAACACTAGGAAGCTGCAAAGTAAAGATGTGGGAGTATTCAAATGCCCGCTACTCACTTCTACCCGCAGGTAGTGCCAAAATGCCGGCGCTATCCGTGGGTAGACCTGTGGGTAAAAGAGAATAAAAATTAACTTCTCCCTTCAAGCCCCTGAGGTTCTAGCACAGCTCAGCTGCTGAGCGAAAGTTCCCTTCCCAGGTGGCTGCAGTGTAGCTGTAGGTGACATTCACCTTCAAACGCTCCCTCCAAAGGGCCCTGTTCATGTCGCTGATCCCGGGCAGATGAACCACGATCCCCAAGAGATCCTTGTTTGTTCCGAGATCCTGGGGATCTCCCCGCAGAGCAGCTGCCCCAGCACAGAGCCCAGCCACAGGCATTGCTGCGAGAGCTGCTTGGCCAGCCTTGCCCAAGAGGGAGTGACTTAGGAGCAGGACATTTATTCCCTGGCATTAGTTACTGTCACTTGGTAAATCAGTAATCTGCCATATTTTATGAGGTGCCTTAAGGGTAGCTTTACTTCAGCAGAGCAGGATTTGCCTCCACCCTGACAAATGAGCAGGAATGTCCTTGGCATATGCTTAACAATCCAACTGTGACACCCACAGGGCACCATATATATTTATTATACCATGAAGCAGTGTTAGAGTATGTATAAGTTATTCAAAGGTTGCTTCCAATCTGTTAAGAAGGAAGCAATCTGCTTCACAGAAGAGATATAACCAGGAGAAGAAAAGGTTCCAGTTAGATTGTCCTGGACTCTTGACCTCTTCTGAGCAACATAAACATACATACTTTTTATATAAAACACAGAGTTTTATATAAAACACGCTGAGTTAATGCAACAAAGCCACATTAGCACAGGGCAGCAGGTGTATCACTATTCCCCCAGCAGCCCTACCAGGAGATGGCTGAGAAAACCAGACCAAAAAACAAGCACACAAAAGCAGCCTAGTGGTTCTGGTAAGTGAAGGAGCAGAAGGAAGGCAACAACGACCAATATATAAAATAACTGCACTTGGTGCTCACTTCAGGCAGTGGAAATAATTTGAGAAGCTACAGTAAGAGGAAGTGTGGATTTGTTCTGCAGTCTAGTACCAAATTTTGAAGAAACGTGTATAAATTGAAATAGTAAGATACAGTGTACATGTAATCTTATGGCTAGAGACTATAATATACTTTCTAGTATTTCTTTAATGATCAGATTTCCCCCAATTACTTGAAATGTTAGAACTTCACTTGGAACAAGTTAGTGGATTTTAGCCATTTTTAGGCATTTCAGAAAATCTCTCTTCTTCTGTCAGAAAGCCTCCTTGTTAGAGTGGTAGAGTTATGTTGTTTTGTGATTAAGCTTACTTAACTTGAAAAATATCACATATGTGAGCAAAAAAAGGTATAAGAGGTTAATACTCAGATTTGTAAGGAAACAGAGAACTCTGTGTACACATCCAGAGGAATTTCCATACTACTTAATGGACACTTCCCAAACCTTCAGTGTGCCATGAATAGCTCATTTCTACTCTACAGCCTTGTTATATGTGCAACTTCCAGGGACTTTCATGTGCAGGGGGCAAAGTTATCAAGCAGCTCAATCCAGGAATTAGACCCAAAAAATGGCCTGGCATGGCCCATCGAGGGGCACAGACTTTACACTCTGGAATGCTCTGGGAGTTTTCATTTAGACTCTGTGACCTGTGAGAGAGCAGTGCCTAAGGGATTGCATTGCAATAGTTGCATTCTTTCCCTCTCCTAGACTACCTTACTGCTTGAAATCAAGTTCTAAGCATTTAACAACGTACTGTTTTTAATGACCCGCTGGAGAGATTGCAGAAGAAAATTCTGTGGGACTGTAAAGAGACATGGGGTCCTTCAGAAGAGGGTGGAAATGGGAATTTTGTCATAAAAACCAGTGGAAACTCCCCCAAGATCCAAGGACAGGATTTACCCCTCGAAGCAAATCTTTCTAGGACAAGGCCAGTGGCAGCAAAGAACTGGGAATGACTTCTGAAAAACACCAGGCTGAGCTCAATCTGTCATGTTTGTGTTTGTGCACAACCTTTGGGGCACAAGGGCTCCATAATCAGGCAGGTATCAAGTATAATTCATTGCCTGGAGCTGGTCAAAGACAACGAGCTGGCAAGGGGGTGACATTTAATCCACAAAATCACTGCCCCTGTGCTAACAGTGACGTCCTGAGGGGCAGCCACCTCTGCCTGTCCCTTCTTGGGCAGTGGGAGGTGTTTTAGTCACCTCCAAGGGGTTTGGGGCTAAGAGGACTCCCTTCCTCATGGTCTCCCATCTCCTCTCTGCATCCATCCACAAGAGGCTGCTCTGTCTCTACCTCGCTAATATGACCAGGGCAGTCATTAGTTGTGAGATGCATTAATGGGGCAATTTAAACACCTCGGACAGGGTTACTTTGGAGCCAAATGTAAGTTGGGTTTCCAGGAGTGGCCGGCCAAAGCGGCAGGCACTGACTGGGCTCTCTGCAGGGCCACCCTCAGGGCCATTTTGGGGACACTTTGGGCAGCCCTCAGGGTGGGATTGACACCAAAAGCTCAGGGAAATGTAGGAAAGCAGTTCCCTTTCTCAGAGCCTGGTCGATCGGTGCCCTGCAGGGGTCTGCCTGAAGCCGAGCCAACTCATGGTCACCTCTTCTACCTGTTTGCTCCCCAACGTTCTTCCCACTGGCCATGGTAATTCCTTTTCCTTGCTTTCGCCTGCCCCTTTCCTTCTCTCTCCCTCTCCTCCTGTGGTGTCTCCTTTCATTTGTTACCCCAATAAAGACAAGGATCTGGTAGAGACCCAGCATAAGGAGTTGCGTGCTGAGTCTCACCTGCCAAGCAGTCAATTAAAAGAACCAGGGTACAATTCCAAATCAGATTGTAACACCAGCCCACACACCAAAAAATGACATCAAGGAGGACACAGCCTTAAAAAGTAATAGTGCTGCCATAAGGGAAAGGGGGTAGGATTTGTTATGGCATGTGAAAGAGCAGAAAGAGGACCTGTCACCTTGGGGTGTTTGAGAAGAACAAGCTGCGGGAGCAAGTTTCTCAAATTTAAGACAAAATGGTTCGCAGGGGGGAAACTGCACACGGGTGGGACGTTTTGCACAAAGAATTGAGCCTCTTTGGATGGGATTCATGCAGAAGACAATTCTCCAAAGAGGGGATGATCTTATTATTCCATTCTCTTGACAATGACAAGATCTGCAGCCCACCCGGAAAGCCACAGCTTTCCACAGAGAGATGCAACTTGATGCAGCCTGATCTTCTCCCAGGAAGGTTAAAGACAGTGTCAGACTCAAAAAAATGCAATTCTAGTCTGCAGAGAAGTATGGGACGCTCTGTTTTAGTCTTGCTACAGATCACACACACTCACTTTTGCAGGGATCCTGGGTCCAAAAAGAATTTCAAACAGAAGGATTTGGGGATGCTTCCTGCCCGTTCATGCGTGCTTTTCCCAGACCCTGCTTTCATGTAGTGGCACAGTGTAGGTACATCAGCCCACTCACTCTGCACCCTGCTTGCCGTTAAAGGAAGCTAGGAGGGTTTCTGTGATAGATCTCTGGCAGGATCAACGGGAAATGTCAACGACTAAAGTTATTCTGTATTTCTTGGTAACTACAGAGGACTGTTACAGAATCAGCAAGGTAAAATAGAAGTTTCACTGATATAGCTGTATTTCCCAGGACACGTAAGGAGTAAGAGAACTGTTGACCACTCTATACAGCCCAGTGTCCAGATAAAAGGGAGGTATATAAAAAGAAATGCTGTGACCCTTCACATTAGTATCAGAGCAGCATTTGTGACTTAAGGATGGCACAGGACTCACAAAAAGCAGTTCTGAGAACAGGCTGAGGGGGTTAAACAGAAGTTGGAGTTAAATATAATACACTAATAGAACTACTAGACAGAATCTGATAGGGGGAAATTCATAAGACCTCTTCTGCAGACTACTGCAAACTTATCTTGGTGAAAATCTGTAATTAAAGCATAAATATAATCCCAATGCAAGTGATGCTAATGCTATTACACAATGGAATACTGAGTCTATGACCAGCTATCCAAGTCACACAGAATTGCATTGTGAACTTTGAAAATGCTATCTGTGTTTCTAAGGAAATTGCATTTTTCTTATTGTTTGGGTGATTCTCCTTGCCAGTGGATTCAGTTTTGATCATAAGAGACAGTGTTCACAAATCAGTTTGGCCTGTGCCTGAACAGGAACTGCTTTCAGAAAGAAACTCTTTGCTGCAGCCACCTCTGAGTATCTGAATCTCCATCTATCCTAATTTTATACCTGCCTTTATAGTCAAGACATTTTTCATATCTAAAGCAACAGACTGGCTGAATGGAAGTGACAATGGTGCTAATGGTCTAAGACTAGACAACCTCATTTGATGGAGTGGCAGGATCAGAGGACAAAAGCCAATGGGAAGCCTTTTGCTGCTGCAATGCACCAGAGCAGCTGCATCTGTCCCATCGACATCTGCTGGGATGAAACTTTCCCACTGTGTGACATCAGCACATGAAATGGCAGTTCTTCGTCACTGAAAGCAGCTCCTTTATTAATGAATGGCATGCTAATTCAATATCCAGCTGTTCTATTGTCGGGAGGATTATTCCCATTTTTCTCACGTACTCAAAACAAAGGGGATTCCCTCTGATAAATATTAGCACTTGCAAACACACAGAT
Source organism: Dendrocincla tyrannina (assembly GCA_035047865.1). Taxonomy (NCBI): domain Eukaryota; kingdom Metazoa; phylum Chordata; class Aves; order Passeriformes; family Dendrocolaptidae; genus Dendrocincla; species Dendrocincla tyrannina. The sequence continues at coordinate 4,244,228 of JAWWMP010000001.1, read as the reverse complement.
ACATTTTCACACCCCACAGGTGGGTGAACATGCTTTCTAACCTTTTCCCCACCTTACTATGGGAAACAGCAGAGAAATGAAAACTTTGTGCACAGATGGGAAGTAAAATATTGATAAAGACTACTCAAACTGTGATGACCTTTTGTCAGTTTAGACTCATATGGCAATCAGAGTTTACACTCCGATGTTATAAGTGAAAGTATATATAACTACAAATCTTTAGTGCAGATCAAATTAATAGAAATGAAAGCTGAAATGCAGAATTTTGCTTATAGTGCTTAAATAACCCTTATGGGCTAACTTTACCAGTAATGTACTGATAGAAATCCAGGTGCTTTCAGGCATATAACATTTGTCCCCCTTAATATCTGAGTGGAAAAGAGAAACAGGGCTCTAATCAAAACACTATCAGTCCTTACTTTAGCAACTGAAGGAGATAACCAAATGCAGTTTTCTATCATTTGGGATCTGTGCTGGAGCTCCAGGAATTGCCTGGAGCAATATTGCAATATACTCCAAGTCCAGCTCGTTTGCTGAATGCCAGTTCATTGAGTCTCAGGAGTAACTGGCACCAGGGAAGGGCTTTCCAAAGGGTTTCCAGAGGGTTCTGCCAGCTGCAAACAGCCCTCCTGTGCTCCCACAGCTTCCAAATGTGTGTGTGCACAAAGAACCTGGGGAGGGTCATTGATCTTACTATCAGCTGCTTGCAAAGACATTTCCTAGTTTACATCTATTGTCCTCCAACACAAGAATGATCCTGCCTGGCCTTTTCAGAGCACTATTATTTAAAAGAAAGAGCTGCTAATAGAGATTAAATCTGTATACCACAGGGACTGGGTCTTTATCCTGTATACTACAGCACAATGTCAAAGCTGAGTAAGTACCACATTAAAGAAGATTTGGAGTTTCATGATTCACACACTATAAATGTTTAAATAAAAGCACAATAATAAAAAAGAATTTTTATGAGACCGTTTGGTCACATCTTCCCTCTTTCCTCGATGCAGCACTTTGAAGAATGTACACAATGGGACCCACAGAGGAAACATCATTATTGCAAAGGAATGGCCCCAATTCTGGAGATAACAGTTTTTATTAATCATAGCTCCAGTCCCTCGTGAAATGAAATCTCCAGATTCTTCCTTGCTTTCCCTGTGGAATCAGCTACGATGGCACTCCATAGTCACTTGAACTTTAATGTTGTGATACACATTAGAATAAATAAGTAGTCTGTGATTAATCAGTTAAAATAGAATCTCTGAAACCCAAATAACATGTAACTGTGAAGCTTGTGCCTACTGTCTATGATCTCCAGCACAAAGAGAGCCCCCACAGCTCTAATTTATGGATATTGCCTTTGATTTATACTTGATTTTCTCCAAGGAGAGTACTTTGCCTTACAGTACCTCAATTAACAGGAATGCCCAGGGGTAAGATCTGACAGGTATTGGAGAAAAGAACCACAGGTTCAAAACCATGCTTTGAACATTAATTACAATCTGATCACAACCTGATCAATAGGATTAGATAAATTCTTACTGTAATATAGAGTGGTAAATAAATTACAATAATAGAACTAAGAGTAAAAGGTGACATTTGTATAATTAAAATAGACCCACTTCCTAAAAACCTTCTACCTTTGGTTTCCAGCTGAACAACAAACTTAAATTTAGGAAAGTGAGTGCAAAGATCTGGGGATCAGCCTGAACTGAGCTGAAACCTCTGACAAAAACCAGGAGGGCCATAGAGAAAATTGCCAATGGCTCCAGGATTTGCTCCAGAGAAGAAACTTTGCAGCACTTTGCAGCACCAGCCACTTTGGGTTGTAATTGTCTCTCTTCCCTTCTTGACCTCCCTTGTGATTAATCTGAGCTGTAACAGTTTGGGCAGCTGAAACACTAAAGTGTGTTTTACCTGTTTGGCCATTCAATATTTCATATTTTGATTGCCTGTCAGTCAGCTCATGGTTTTCTCCCCGTATAAAGTGAAGTTGTCAACAAGAAAAGGGGAAGGACAGGTAACCAATCACCAAGAAGATACAGAAAGGTCAAAACCCAGACAAACTTCATTTGAATTGGATTATTTACTCGGAAAGGCAGAAAGGAGTTGATGTGAGGTGAACCAGGAATAGCAGTCATGAGCTACTCTGACAACATTTGTTTGCTAATTCAAAGTATTTCCCAGGGTAAACCTCTGCACCAGGACCTCCAGGAGCCTTTCCAACTTAAGCACATATGCCAGCCTCTCCAGATAACTCGAAGATTGTTCTTATTTTTCCCCTCATTTGAATTTTCTTTTCCCCTGTCTTTTCCAGTTGGAAGGAAGCAGGAAGCCACTGCAAGCACAGGCTGGTTCAGTCATGGTAAAACTCAACTCAAGCAGCATTCCGAAGCTCTGCTGTCACCTTTGGACAGTAAAGCAGAGTTCCTTCTCAGGTACCTAACACCAAAGTCTTCCTCAGAAGGATATAATAAACCTGCAGAGACTCAGCACAGGCAGGACCAGTTCCTCCTCCCCGTGCTCACCTTTCCCACTGGCCCAGAGCCCAGGGATCTGCAGATCAGTGGGCTTCTAAATTAACTCAGTTGGCTTCCTCCTGTTTTACAGCTCATGGGCTCTTCTTCCATGAACTTACTTCATTATCCTTTGAGCCAATTTGGCTTGTGGTTTCCAAAACATCGCTAGGCAACAAGTTTAATTACAAACTGTGTTTAAAAAAATACCGGGGGGATTATTTTTGTTTTAAAAAGTCTGTTTCTTGATTATTTTATTGAATATACTCTGGTTTCTTGTCTATGAGAAGTAGTGAATAATCATGAATATCAGTGATATGTTCTGTCAGCTTCAAAATATGACCCTATTTCGTGCTGAAGTCTGAAGACATTTCTAATGTAAAGAAGTGGAATTTCAATGCAGGAACAACCATCCAGCCCTTTGGAAGTTTCCTGCAGTGGTGGGGACTTGCTGCAGTACAGAGTCCCCAATGCTCTGCGTTGACAAAAACCAACCAGAACACTTCCCCACCCAACAAACAACCCCCTGAAAAAACAAGGAAAACCCCCCGAAAAGCACGACACATTTCCAAAGCTGTGAAATCGAGTGATTCCACCAAACCCAGAAATGCCAGGACTGGGATTGGGGTTCCTGCTCAGTGCTGGAGCTCTGGTGAGGTTTGGAAGACCTTGCTGGGAGATCTTGACTGCTCTGTGTGATATTTGCAGCTTTACAAACACCCTGGTGCAAACTACACACTGTATTGAAGTATTCCTGTGGAAACATGCCTTTCCAAATCCCTTCCAAAATATGTTTCAGGCTTGTAGGATGAATTTAACTGGAACGACTAGGCTTGTTTTAAGGTTGCTTTAAAACTAGTTTGAATCCTCTGCATAAATACCCTTTAATATGAGAAGAGCAGACTAAGGTAGAACTCTCTGGTTTCATTTCCTACAGAATATTACCTACCTGGCAAAGACAGAAAACATCCTTATTGATATATAACAGCTTGAAAACAAGGCATACTTCAAGCAAAACTATGCACAGTTGTTCACTTGGTTCAGAGATACACATAAGAGAGCCATTGACTGGGGTTTAGAGGCATTAATAAAATTATCCCTTTTATTTATGTAAGCAAAGTATCTCCTCTCCTGGATTGAATTGCTGCAGATTGCTATTCTGACTGCGCAATAAATGACATTCAGATTCATTTCAGACCACTTCAATGTTATGGGATAAGAAGTCTTTCATATGCTAACTGTGTATCCAGCTCTTTGGGACAAACACTTCCCTTTGCAAAGAAACCCGGCGTTTAAAAGTATAGGGTAATGTTGACAATATTAATATAGATTTCAACCATCCAACAAAAATCAATTTTGGAGGAAGTATTTTGGCGCTAAGATACAGTCTGACACTGATTAATATTTGACTTTAATCACTCCAGTACAAATAATAAATCAGAGGCAAGAGGGAACCTGCTGATCTCTACAGAGATTGCAGAGTGTTTTCATTATGCAAGCCTCCTCAGATATAAATATCTAGGAACTATTAAAAAGTCTCTGAAATACCACATGTTTTCTGTATTTGTGAGCATGTGCATGCATCTTTTGTGTCTCAAGGCGGGCAGACAGCAAACATCTATCTTGTAATGTAAACTCAGAAGGGCTGCATCCTCCTCTGGTATCACGACTATGTTGCAGAACGTGACATTACATCAATAATAAATACAGCATATTATTGAAATTCATGTTTTCTTCAAACACATCAGTCACCCAATGGAATGTAAAGCCAAAAAAATAGTTCTTTTTGCTGTTAGTTTAACAGGCATTTCAAGGGCAAAGTAAACAATCCAACGAGGCAATGACACTGCTGATTTTACACTTGGAAAAGTGACAAAGCAAGTTTCCACCAGTTTTGGGGGGAAGTGCCCATTTCTAGTGTGCCTAACTTCAGCAGAAACATCATTTTGGGAGGGGGTGAAACCAAAACAACAGGAAGTCTGACACAATTCCCAGATTAGTGTCAATACCTTTCTAAAAAGAGCTGCCTCAGTCTCTAAAGAATCGCCACCGTGCCAGCATAACACGAGTAGTGCAGTATATGCAGGAAAATCAGAGAGTCTGTGCAAGGTCACTGCAAACACAAGAGGCAGCAGCCTGGGGAGGGTCCTGCAGCAACAGGGCTGTGTTGATGAGCAGCAGGGAATTGCTGCCAGAGCCCCTAAAGCCACTAACAGCTCACAAGGAGCTCATCCTGATGGGTTGGTAACTCACCCAGCCCAACACACCACCAAGAAAGGGCACCTGGAAATTGTTAATATTACTAATACATTAAAAACTGTAAAAGAGAAACAGAGAATTGTAACCCTGTGTATCTTTGAATAAATAAAATTAATGCTGCTGATTTTATTAGGATACAAAACTAACAAAACTGTGTGGGACTTGCTACCCGAGCAATAAGAAAATTGCTAATTTAAATGAAAAGCTCGTTTTTCATTCCAACAACCATGTCCCCCCACCAAACCCACAGCTTTTATTAAAGACATGGAAAAATAATTATATTAATGTTAACCATGAAAGCAGTATGTTTTAAAGTAGTAAAATTGACTGGCTCTCCTTAAAGGAGCTTCCTCTTTCCCTCGGGATTTCTCTCCCTCCTCCCAGAACTTGAGGGTGTTGCTACTTTATAAAAAAGGGGTTGCTCATGTTATGCATTTGATGTGGAAAGAAACGCTCCAATATCTGCCCTTTCCTCTGGTTAGGGGACACTTGCAATGCAGTCTCAGAGAGAGAGAGGGGGAAGAACAGAAAGAACTTTCACTGGTTTTACCCTCCAGAATGAAACGTGTCTTTGTGTCTCCCCAAATATCTCCTGGAGGCATCAAGGATTGCAGGAAGAGACTGCAAATTAAATGGTGTCTCACATCAGAACATTCCTTCATTTAGCAGAGATATGAACTGATGTCGCTCAAGGTACATATCTGCCCGATCTCATCTGTGAATACACCTTGATGGTTGCAAACCAACCCTTTTTGAGCACTAAGTCATTGGTGTGTTATGAAAACACCGTGCTAGCTTCAGTTGTTCAAAGGGTTTGGGCTCACAGATGAAGAGTTTGGGGAACTTTAAATCCAGTTCTTATTGTAAGAGGGTCTAAAGGAAACATTCTGACGGGTTTTAGAGAACTGGAGACCTAGACATCATATTTAATTCATAAACTAGGAGATCCCTTTTGCTTAGATGGCCATCTTTGGACAGGTACTCCTTAGATTTAGGTCACTGCTCATAAACTCACTGTTCTTTCTTTTTGTAAAAAGTTGTCAAACTTCCAAACCCAAAAGTTGCCTCCTGAATTTGTGTTAAGGTACCTGAGGGAACTCCAGCTCTATTCTCAGATTCAGCTAAAACTTACTGCAGCCAGTCCCTAATAACAGAAACAGTAATAAAATGCTTTTGTTAAGTCAGGATTAACCACGTTAAACTCCATACCCCTTCCTTTTATGCAACTGATACTTCCTATCTGAAGAGACAACATTTTGGTTTACAAAATGTTCATCAAAATCATCTCAAGTTTGTCCTCAGGAGAGAGCTGAAACTCACTGCTCTAGAAAAGAGCTGCTTCTGACTTTTGCCCCTCCCTAAGCACATGCTTATGGTTAACAGCTGATTCCTGCAGTTCAGTATTATTCTGGCTGTGTCAGGAAACAATTTTTACAACTATTTTTCCCGAGGTTCAAATGCTGAATGCCTAGAACAAATGTTTAATAATTCATTTTCTTAGCAGCTAAGCTCTGCTACCAGTGGGTTTAGCTTTCTTAGCTGCATTTGAGGGATGGAACTGGCTGTGTTTGTTGTCTGCAATACCTTGCACACCTCCTATGCCTATTCCTGTGCCTTTAAAAGCATTTGAAAACCATTTGCCCCAAACCATTAATACACTTTTACTGCAGTTACTGGAATAAGCATTGTACATGTAATTTTCCTGGGAGAAAATGGTATTGGCTACAGACAGGAACACAAGAGCAGCAGAGACTTATATATTTATATATTTTTTAATCAAATCTCCCAGGCTTGCTTAAACAGCATTATGGTTCTCATTGAGAACTTTTGGCTCAGCAGTAACAATAGTAATAGCTCTGTAGGCTACTTTACTATTAAATCCAAAAGTTTAGAAGCTATTTCCAAATAAGTGATGACAATGAGTAGGAGACAAGCCAAACCAAGCATCTAATAGAGGACTGCTCTGATAAACCCGTTGCTGCATGTAAATGGTATTTAGATGCCAGATTCCTTTTTCTCCTAATAGCAATGCTATCAGTGGCATTGATAATGGCTGCTGCAGGCTCCTTGGGTTCTTTCCTGCAGGCAGAAATGGTATCTGGTCAGAGAGTCTTGTAGTTATTCACTCTCATTTTCAATGGTTCTGAGACCCAGTTTTTTCTTTTCTCTTTTTTATTTTTTGGAGTCTGAGGCTTTTGCAGTCTCCCCCCTGGGAAACTGGGTTAATAACAGCAGAACAGAAAAACTGCGAGGCTTGTTTAACATCACTTACTATGCTAAAATAAGCTGGGAGATTTCATTTTAATGATTATGTCCCCAAGCACATTTGTAGTGATTATTTTTCAACAGCATTCCCCAGGCACGGTTCATTTCCCAGGAGCTCCGAGTGGCCGAGGATGCCAGAGGCTCTCCTCGGAGCCCCACTGAGATAGCTGCTCTGGTCCTGCAGCTATGAACAAACACCCAGCGCTGCTCAATACATTATCCACAAGCTCCTCTATACCCCAAACACTCAGAGCCCTTTAGCTGGGATGAGAATGGGCTGAAAACATAATGCAAGTGTATTACTGAACGAGCCCCGTGTTTCCTGATCGCAGTCACATCAGCAACATTTCACTTGTAGGCAGCAGATTGCTGTGCACGCCTCAAATAATCAGAATGATTTGAAAATTATTACAGCAGAAAAGTGTTCATTTAAAAAAATAATTATTAGCATGAGGCTAAAAATTGCCCAGCTGAACATTCAACACAAACAGCTTTTTATGCTGAATATCCTCCCTGACTGGCCTGGCACCTGAAGTGCTCATGTGCTTATCCCTACTGTCCCCAGTCTTGCCACTGCTGTTGGCTCCAGAATTGAGTCAGGAAAGCTGAAAGGCTATCAAGCATGGGATGGCAGGGGTATCAACAACAGAGGAACATGCCCGGAGGAAGAACTAGAACATGCCAACAATCCAGCCCCAACACACCAAAGGAGCTGTGCCTGCCCATGAAGAACGTCATGGGCTGCAGGCTCCCTCCAGCCTCCGGCCACTGGGAGGGAGCTGCTGCAGGTGTTATTCCTCAGGATTTAGAAATAAAACACAAGAGCAAAATCTGCCCCAAGGCAGTAAGAGCTGCTACTTAAAGGGAATAGGGAAGTTGTCTGAAAAAAGAAAAAAAGTGTTCCTTCCACCTCAGTTAACCATTCTGTGAAATCGTAATGAAAGGGATGGGGAGACTGCAGAGGTTTGGGCAGTGAGCCTCAGCCAAGTCGTGCAGAGCTCACAGAAGGGCACAGGGCTACAGGAGAGAAATGGCTCATTCTGCTTCTCCTCTCCCAAACGTGGCACACCCACGCCGAGGATTGTCTGCTCACATGCCATAGCTCCTTATCACAAAGGGCCATACCTTCTCCCATAAGGATGTGTACGGCTCCTGTTTGCTGAGGGCGCATTCCGGGGGATACTCAGGTAGGGTGAGGTCACTTAATCTGAGATCATCCTGAAATATCTCCTTAGCTCGAGAGCACACAGAGGAACATCTGCTGTCCTAAACCAGGCTCAGTCCCACACTTTACACTCCCAGTTCCCATGGGAATGAAGGATGGAACAACAGAACTCAGGCACTGGCAGGAACACGAGCCTGGTGTGTCCCCAGGGCTGAGCTCTTGTTGTGCATGGCACGAGTCCTTCTGTTCCTCAAAAAGGGGGCAACGAAAGATACCCAGGGCCCCAGTTCAGAGCTCTGCACATGCACTGAGTGCCACATCCTTTTGCCTTCGGAGTCTGTACTCTATTAGATATATCTACTGTTCTAGAGTTTTAAAATAATATCGTGTACACATTTCTAGGCAGGTGGATTTGTTTTAACTACAGAATGCTGTAGGCAAACAACTATAAAAGACAAAATTCCTTTCTTTTTTATAATTTCATGTATTAATTTTTGCAAAAATATTTCTGTCATTCAAAACATTATGCACTGATAGTCCTAAATCTTTGCATTATTCCTATCATGTAATGTACTTCAAATTCAATTACTCAAATTCAGAAGGGCTCATTTTAATACATATTAATGACTATTCAAAGAAATAGAGGTCTTTGTTTTAATATTAGATTTTGAGAAGGAGCATCATTTCTCAAGTATGTTAAATAAATACAGCTGTAGGCTGATAGAAAAATTAACAAGGTCATACTCCTTCCTAATTCTTTAAGTCTGGCACTTTCCCCTATCTCTCTGCCTCATCAGCTCTTCATCTCTTTTTCAAATCTCACTGGAAAACTAATTTCCCCCTTGCCTCTACTGCTCGGTTATTTTCTCATTTTTATTTATTAATTCAACTCTAAATAATACTGGCATGGAGGAAAAGTAATATCTGCCATCCTCCATATCCTGTCCACTCACTGTCCCGTGGAGGTGGGGTCGATCTTTCACGTGGCAACACCTTGTGAGCTGCAAATTGAGTGTCCCAACAAGATGAAGCATTTTGTCAAAGGCATTTGGCTTTTTATCAAAAGACGAGAAAGCAAAGAAATATCAGCCAGTGTTCCCCCCTCCCCTCCAATGTCCTGATTCAAAAGGTATTCTCTGGTTTCTCTGTTTGGAGATTTCATTGCTTGGGTACATTCCATTAAAATCTCTTCTCTGCAGACAGGCTCCCTTAGCTAATTATATATAATCTTGTGAGTCCCAGGAAATATAACGCAGCTGATGTCTTTGGAACATAGGAGAGAACAAACTCATTACAGTGGCTGACACCTCTACAGCTTGGTGTGCTTAGTACAGCTCTCAGGGAGCATTATTTTGCTGATAAACTTTACGGGTTTGGGTGGAGAAGGGGAGGAATAAGCATTTCCCAGTTCAGCTGCACAGCCTGAAGTGCAGCTGGAACAGTTTCTGTCCACTGGGAACTGTGTTTCCTCTCCCATGAGGGAATTCCTGCCTTAGGACTCAGTGTCATTACAAGGTTCTTATCCCCCTTCTTCATGTCTCAAACATGCAGCCTTTTGGATGAGAGGTGAAGAGATTATGAAGCCCTGCAATCTCACAAATAGCACAAGCTTTGGTCACTGTCTGAGTAATAAAGTATAAAAGGAAAGTGAGTGCTATTAGCAATGAAACTGAGATTATATTCATGCCTGGAGTTTGATTTTTAAAGGGAAAGACAATACTGCCCACGAGAGATTTATTCTTTAGAAACAGTGGGCTGTCTGGGGATGATATCAGGGGATTATAAAGTATAATGGATAGCCAAGAGAGTGCAGAACAGGGCAGGCATCCTGTATCAACAGAGATAACCTGCAGGGTTTACCAGCTCAAGAATCCAAAGAAGGTCCTGGACGAAGGCTTTTATAAGCACATCTTGGATCTCAAAGGGCAAACATTCAACTGAATCTTGGTGTGTTGCTGCAAACACTCACTGATCATCGAAGGTGACAAACATTGCCAACTGTATAGTTTTCAGAATTATTCATCATCTGTCTGAAATAAGGCATTTCAACTCCCAGGCCTCAGCACAAGAGCATTATCTCAGGATCGTGCTATTCTCTCTCTGGTTAGACCACAACTACTACTCAAGCAATGGAAAACCTTTCCCCTTTACTGGGACAGAACTCCCAGCATCTTGGACTGAATGTCTAGGAATTTTAGTTCTCCTCACAGGCCAAAAGAGCTCTCCAATTATGTCCTGGGTCAGTTCATGCTCACTGCATTTTTGACTCAAAAGCTGCAGAATGAAACGATCTCTTGTCACACAACAACATAAACATAAATGATCTCTTGTCACACAACAACATACAAAGGTGCCAGTGCTTTCCTAAATGAGAAACTAAAAACCTGGCCAGTCCATGCAGAACTGACTCACGAGGAAATTTTGTCCCTGTCACAAGATTTTCATTTTGGAGACAGACAGAAAGCCAAACAATGTTTTGGTGTGACCCTGAGTGTTTCACAGGAATTCACTGGGCATTGTTCTGGCTGTGCATGGAAAGGTGCAGCTCTGTGCTCACCATCACTGTTTGGCCTTCTGACATTTGGGGAAGTGCCCCGTTTTGTGCAGCTCTCACACTTCATTTGACAGCTATTTGATTCCCACAGTTTACAGGTTTTTCAGGAAACTTTGGGAGCCCAAGGCAAGATTTGACTGCCATTTATGAGCCCCAGAATTCCCACTGGCTATAATTAAAGGCAGGCAAGCCCCCATAATGTCCTGCCCTATGACATGCTGACAATTTTTCAAATGCCAACAAGGTATCTGAAAAGAAACAGTAGTAAATAGTCCTAAAACTTCAGAACCCTGCAGAATTCTTTCGTTTCCCAAAGTTGATAAACTTATATAACCAGATGAATTTGGGGGATTGGCTGTATTTACTGGAGACATTCAATTTCTCATATTGTATATCTGAACAAAACCTCTTTATTAAATGCAAACGGCAGGCAAGAAGGGATAAGGACAGGACTGCAAAAGTTGCTCCATTCTTCTTCCTGGTGTGTTTATTAGTAGCTCAGACTACTGTTTTCTGCATTTTTTGACTTTCTAAGACATTTATTTCTGACCTTTTCAATATTTAACATGCTCTTCAGCTTTAGCTGCATTTTTTACTCTTCAGTACAGGGATGCCTTTGTGGTAAATTCAGAGTAAATCCAGTAGAATGGATCATGTTTCTTGTGGCTATGCAACAACATCCCTATTTCGTCCCTTCTGCTGAGAACATGAATGCCAATATTCCCTCTTTGAGCTTCCTGGGAAGTCTGAGAGATGAGTTTCACTTGCCACATCTACCCCTGATGCAACACAAACTATGTATTTAATACACAGAGCTCCAAGGTGAAGAAGAACAAGTGAACTGAACAGTTCCTAACCAAATTAATTGTGCATGCCAATATTTTCTGGCTCTGAGGTTGTATTTTTTTCACTACACAAATGTCATTTGCATTTGCCCCCCATACTTACCCAGTGTTACCGTTCCAATGTGTGCTTCTTCAGCATGGTTTGGATATTGTTAAAGTGGTATAAACCAGAATTCTCTAGTTTAGTACCTTAACTCAGCTGACTGACTTCTGGATTATTCATGTCCCTTCTCTAGGACCTGGTCTCCTGCAAATCCATCCCACCCCTGTTCATCTGCTCAGGTAAGTGACCTTCTGACTGCTATTGCTGCCTTCTTTGTCTTTCATTGTGCCTGTTCCAAAGCACTTCCTGTTCTAAGGTAATGGCAAGAAGTGTATTCAAGAGCCAAGAGTTCAGCTCACTTACTGACTTTGGAGGGAAATATCACCTCTGCTACACTACTGGAAGATGCCAGTAGTGCATTCATCTCCCCACACCTAAGAGGGCAGAGAAATGTATAGCTAGAAGGCACTCCTTGTATAATTTAAGTAGTGAAAGCAGAAAATGTTTTGTAAAAACAGATGGGAGTGGTTTAAACTGTGTGTAGCAAAGGGCCACAGAGCCTGTGTATGTAGTCTTGCTGCACAAGGGTCAAGGCTGAGTGATATGTAGAGCTCTAAGGAAAGCTGTTTGCCATGTCACTCAGCACTGGCAGGTATTGGCAGATAATCTATGGATGAAGGATTTTAATAGAAATATATAGAAGCTTTATAATTTAACATCCATATGAATGGTTACAGATCTCTGGAAGTGTTCCTATTCAGCTGAATAAAATCTCACAATTTCTCGTGTTTAATTCACCTCTTCAGTATGAACAAACAAAACAAAGGGGGTTCAAATGACAGTGTGGCTTCCCATGGTAATGGATCAAAACCTGAGTGGGAAAGAAGGGTTTCCTGGTTTTGGCTACCAGATATTCCAAGCAATCTGTCTTTCCCTGCAGCAGTGCTATTTAAATGGTTTGGATTTCCCCCCACACCCCAGTTTACCCTTTGTTTCTGCATCATTACAGCTGCACAATCTCAATAGAGAAGCACGGTCAAGGAAGAAAATTCTCAGATATTTACACAGAGCCTAAAATCCCTAAATCTTTCTTTCATGAAAGCCTGTGCTTCTGGTCTTTGTGATCTTCTTCCATATACATTAGTTCCACTGTGACTTCAGACGGGCACAGAGAAACAGCAAGAACTGAGTTACAGGCAGCTGTTTAAGGTGTAGACACCCAATTCGTTACTGGTTCAGGGCCCTGTAGCCACTGGAAATGCCCCAATGCCCCCTGTGCTTCTGGAGAAGCAGCAGGGCGCTAAGGATGCTGTCCCAGGACACGCTGTGTGTGCACCTTGCACCCTGACCTGCCGTGCATGGTGCTGCTCTCTGCTGTGGGAGACCCCCTGAGCTGCACAGAGCACCAGGGATCTGGCACGAAAGCCATGCAGCTTCTCTCTCTTGCAGCCTTGGGATCCCCTAAACAGGGCTGCTACACTCTATCCTTTAAGCACAGATGATTGCTTCGTTTAGCAACAAGAAATACTAAAATAAATAAACGAATCAATTTTGCTGCTAAATGAAATCACATTCCTGTTCACCTTAATTCTGCTGCTTCAGTGTCACTCTGATGGGATGTTTTGAGAGCCCATAAATCAAAATATGTTCAAGCATATGACCCATTTCTCCACGTTTGTAAATGTAGCTGCTATGGGACAAGTGTATGTGTGGTCTGCTCGCTGCTCTGTTTGGTTGGGATGTGAAACAAGACAGTCATTCACAAGGCAGAAGTAAAACGACAAAAAATCAGCACAAACCGAAACGTCTGCTTTAGCATACATAGCATTGTATGTGGGATCACGTGAAAAGCTTAAAGGATGTTTATAAAATACTATTCAAAATACGAAACACATTGCTCTTTAGGGGCTGGGTTTGGGTGATGCTGTAAGCGAGACCTACTTTCTCATAGTACTTGATCTCGTAGTCCAGAATTGCTCCATGGGGAAAGTCCGGCTCTTGCCAGGAGAGGGCAATGCTGTTTTGGGAAGCCCAGTCCTTCCTTACCATACCTATCAAGGTGGGTGCTGAAAGGGAAAAGGATAACTAAGGGTTAAAGACGAAGCACACGGTTTATCCTTCCAACCTACTGTGTGAGGACACCACCCCGAGGTACCTTTGGGTGACCTCCACACAGCCAAGCACGACAGATGGCAACTCTCAGGGAAAGCAGAGAACCTGCACTGATGTCTCCACTCCATGCCTGGAGTGCAGAGCAGCTTCTGAAGGGCAAGCACAGGGCTGGTCCCTGCCACACCTGCACCACTGCCAGGGCAGCGGGGCCAGAGCAGAACCACATTTAGGGACAGCAGATCCTGCATTCGAGTGAATCTGTGTTAAAGGTTGTCATCCAGCTGTGTGAAAATGTACACTGGGTTTACTCCTCGGGGTTAAAAATGAAGTGACACAGCGCAAACCAGGCACAAGGAACCCTATTTGTGCCAGCAGGGGCATCCCAGCCCTTGGGGGAGGCATCCCTGTGCCTGGCAGAGCCAGCTTGTGGCAGGAGGGCAGGGATTGGGTTCTGGGGGGCAAACCCAAACCCAAACCCAAACCCAAACCCAGACCCACCTGCTGTCACTGCTGCTGCAGCACAGCCAGGGGGAAGGGACTGCTCCCAGCAGCTTTGGGAATGCAGCACGCACAGGGGCCCCCAAGGGCCAAATTATCTCACTGGGGGCTTAGCCAATTTGGAGAAACTGTTTTGCTGCCCCTTTGGAAAAAAAGATACGGGGTTATCTATGCAGTGATTTCAAAAGGTGCAAAAATTGCATTCTTGGAAACGATCTTTGCTTATTTTATTAATCTGGTCAAGCATGTCAGAGAAGGTCCAATAATCTCCAGACACTAATGTTGTTTTAATGGTATCGATGTGCAGCTTTCCCAAATACTACAGGAAAGCCAGCCATGCTGTTCAACGGGTGAGCAAACTGAACAAACCTGCTCCCATAAGCAGCTCCCAGCTTGCACCGTTTGTCTTTCTTCTAAAAAATATCAGTTTATTACACACCCTCCCCCATTCCTCTCTGTTATGAATCTCACTCTGCATCTTCTAAGTTTCCATGGAGCTTTCTCCTAAAATAACACATTTTCATGACTTCTGGGTTTATCTTTTGAATGAAAGTCTCCCTAGAAATAAGAATCTGCTGCTAGTCACAAAATTTTACACCTCAGTTTTCTTTCCTGTAAATATTTCAGGAAGTTTAAGAAATGAAAACAATAAATAAAGTCTAGAATGGAAACAAACACTGAAGAAAACAAACCTGGTTGTTTGCCTTTGAAAAAAAGGGAAACTGTACACACAGACATGCACATCTTTCTCTGAGAGAGAAAATAAAGTTCCATCCACTGTCTATCCTCCCTTTGCATAACTACTCTGTGGGATTAATAGTCCAGACCCCTCTGATGTGGAAAAAACCCCAAATCAACATGCAATGCCAGATGCCAAACCCCTGTCGAAGTACTAAGTGGACAACACAGAGCTTACCCAGGAAACTGTTCTCCCCTTAATGCCATTTTAACAGCAGGTTTGATGCAAAGGTATCAGAGGGGAAAAAAGATTCCCTGCCATGCTGAAAAAAGGATTAACCTAGTTTTCAGGAAGTCCTTAAAAAGCATAACGTAAGCGACTGAACAGAATAAAATGCAAATAAATGAATGAAACCCATTCATAGGATTTGGAGCAAAACATTATCCCTGGGTACATGTAACTACTCCCTCAGTTAACAGGAAATTTTTACTCTTGAAACTGAGGGTGAAGCTGAGCTCTCCTAATATTCCTGTGGGATAAAATCAGCTACTCCAAGCAAGATACAGAGAAAAGTCTGTTTAAAGGAAAACAGGAGGCAGCAAACACGGATTTGTATTTGCCAAACACTGCCAAGGGCCCAGGAGGGCACTGCTCACTTACATGTCTTTATTCTTTGGTATTTTGAGCCATGCACTGGTCCTGAGCTGGGATTTACAGGTGGCTCTCAGGGAGCTCCAGCAGCCTCGGAGATGCCCCTGGTGCACCCTGTGTGGCTGCTCAAGGCAGGGCGAGACCTCAGCAGGAGCTCCTTCCCACCACGCTGGGGCTGCATCTCCCTGCCTGTGGGTCCCCTGGCCAGGCAACCCAGCCCTTGGGAAGTGATCGGGATGGATTCCAGCAAACACCGGGTTAAGCTGTAGATAAAGTGATACTCTCGGCCCCCTTAAGCTGTTATAGCACAGATTGCTGATACAACACATCTTCAGTCTAGGACCTGACCTTTATAAGCTTTTCCTGTGTCCTCCTGAGGGGGATTTCTCTTTGTGCCCTGATTCCCAAATGCATCCAGCACTTCATGCATGTTTGCTGCCAGAGCTCACTGCAGTGAGCCCTCCATTTGAGGCAGTGCCTGGCAAAGCACAGTCCTGGCACATGGGGAGAGCCTCTCCCAAGTTCAGGAGAAGAAATAACCCAAGTCCTCATCGTGGGAAACAACTCAGCAGCAGAATAACTGAGCACTGAATCCTCTCAGTCGAAATGCAGAGGTGTGTGGGTAAGGCTGTGAATATCAGAAGGGTTTGTGTTTATATTAAAAAAAAAGAAGCCAAACCAAAACCCAGTGTACTTTATAGCAAAAAGACACCAAAGAGCCACCAGTGACCATTCCTCACATGTGCAGAAGGATGCTCCTGCATTTCTCTTGCGAGATTCCAGTCAGAAGTCCATGGTAGGAAGACACAGAAAAACCCAAGGGATTAAAAGCTGCAGCCAGCTCAGTTTCTGTGTCTTTAGTTTTGTTCTTTTTCTATGGAGAAAGTTCAGCTTCCTATAACTGTTGCTCACTAGAGCAGAAGTCAATTAGACCTTAAAGATCCCATGCATTTGTTGGTAAAGCTGTTTTTAACCAGAAAATTGTAAGATAGGTAAATCCTGTTTTCCCATTTCTAAAGGCTGCTCTAATGTCCCTATGACGAATCAATGGGAAGCTCTTTTAATTACTTGTTTCAAACCCAGTAGCTGCAGGAGAACCCTAATTTGGTTACCCAATGAAACCATTTGAAAAAAATAAAAAGCTTAGAAGCTCAGCATGGCTTTTAATCCCTTTAATGGCAGCATTTCCTTGCTGCTGGTCCCAGGCTGAGGGCTGTGCCTGGCTCTGGGGCTCAGCACTGAGCTCTGGTTTGGGCTGAGCATTCTTTGCACCAGCTGCTCTCTGTTGTCTTCTACACTGCTATCAATTTCTTGGATTACAATCAGTCATCTACAATGAGGTGAGCTCCTCATTTAATGTACTTTGATAAGTTTCTTAGTCTTTGCAAATTTCTGGTGAATAATGAAAGTTCATTCCCTAAGTTGGAGCGAGCTGATTTTATTCTAAACTTCTTTGGTTTCTCTTTTTCAGAATCCTTTTTCTCTCTTATGCTACAGGCAGGACAAAAAAAATGTGTATTTTAAATGATGACTGCATTTCAGTGTCTTTTCTCTGGAAACTTACTTGTTCATGAGGAGGAAAGGACTTTTTGCAGCTTATATCCCAAATTAATGGCACAAATTAAACCACACAGTAAACTATGTTTAACACAGCAGAAGTTATGGTTATCTAATAATCCCAAACCCATTAAACAAAAATGTTAGGAAATTAATGAAACAGAACAGGGATGTACCAAGGTCCAATTTTCAAGTGCTTTTCCGGACAGTAAAAACACTCTTTGCATTTTTTTCTATACCAGAAAATGCTATTCTATTCTATTCTATTCTATTCTATTCTATTCTATTCTATTCTATTCTATTCTATTCTATTCTATTCTATTC
>JAWWMP010000001.1:4210908-4226084 GCA_035047865.1 Dendrocincla tyrannina | reverse complement strand
ATTCTATTCTATTCTATTCTATTCTATTCTATTCTATTCTATTCTATTCTATTCATCTAGTGTTTCACCAGCCTAGGTTCTGTAACTCTATTAGAATGCTTATGCTATTGGACCCTGAGTATAATCTTATATTATACATAGCAATAAAAAGAAGACTGAGATGTGAAAAAAAAAAAGTTATTTCAGGGCAGAGTAAGAAAAATATTGATTTCCCTTCTGATTCTAGAAAGTCTATTAGGAAGGTAATAAGCAGTAAAAAGATGCTTCCTTAGAGGAGACATTTTGCTCCAGTATGAGAACTGGAAATAATGAAACATTTCCTGCTCAATGGGAGAGCCTGCACAATTATTGCCAAGGAAGGATCTGGCAGAGGGAAGATGCAGCATGATTATGAGTCCTCCTCTCTTTCTTTTGTGCCTGTTTGCTCATCTTTCTCTTTCTATCTTTGTAGGATAAGGGAAGACAGGCTATTTTATGATCAAGGAATGTGATAGGGATCCAGGAGACCTGTGTTTATATTCTCTTCTGGTTGTGCTCCAGAGATTGTCTTTAATCTTTGCACTGAGCTATCCTAACAGACAATGTGAATGTCAATAACTTCCATTATTTGCAGTACACGAGCACCTCCTTGTTACAAGTGTGTGTTTGTGAATATAAAAGGCTGAAAACTAAGCACGAGTTTACATGGGAAAATCATGGAAATGCGCACAGAGATTAAACTTTTATAACCCCCCCTTGGTTCATAACCCATCTTTCTGTGTATTAAAGAAGTCCACATGGATAAAACACCTTTGGGTTTTTGCTGAATTCAATAAGAAGTTGTTTTCTTACCATCCAAGGCTGCTTTCAATTAGTACAGTGACCAGATAAGATGTTTGAGTGTTCCCATAACAGACTCTCTTACCTGGCTGATCATTTCAGGGGCAATTCACAGTTACAGTGCTTGGGGGGGATCCTGTGAGTGGCACTAACCTTGGAGTTCAAAGTTGACCATGGTGCTTTCCTGACGAGGCACTAGAGCCAGCAAATTAACAAGTTTGGAGTGGAAAAAAGAGAAGGGTTTGACTTCATTTTCTTACACTAGTTCCCTAAAGGTTTGCATTCGAAAGGCAGCACAGTCCTGTGGTTCTTTTGAAGCCCTCACTCACTGAAAACAGGCCTGCAGCAAGTTCCAATTATCATCTCTGCCTTAAATCCTCTGCCCTCGCAGATTTCCCTGGCTTGGTCAGAGGAGGTGCATGGAAGGCAACTGAACCCAAAATCCTTGTCAGAAAGGGGCTTGTGCTGCAGGGCTGGGAGCTAAAGGTCATGAGAGAGGCACCCCCCAAATCTCCTCCAGGGTAAACGTAGATCCAGCATAACCTTTCTCTTCCTACGATCCAGAATGCAATTCTTTCTTCCTTGCTGCTTAATTTCCCTTTCATCCCTTGCTGATCTTATGCAGGAAGACAGTAATTATTCATGCACACTCTTTTGCAACACTACAGCTTTTCTTTTACTTCCAGAATGTGCTGCCATTCTTCATTTTGAAAGCTTGAGATGGAAGCACCCCTAGATCTTTACCTCTTTACAGGACCTGCTCAGCTTCCCCTCCTTCAAAGTGGATTTTAGTGGAAGATATTTAAAACATTGGTATAAAATAAAGCCTTATCAGCTGTCAGTCAGACTGTGTGGATATTCTGCTCCCTCTGGTGAGGTGTATGTGCACAACTCCAAAGATAAAAAGTATTGTGAGATATTTGGGATAATTTATAGCATAGTGAACAATTTAAAATATTTTGATTACAAGGGTTTATTTCTTAAAACAATCAAATAAATGCTTTACATAAGCATATGTTTTACAGAGTTACTTTCTATGCTCTTCATTTCTGAAGCCAGTGGAATAAATTCGGTTCAAGAAAGCACAGTGGGCAAAACTAAAATGCCACATAAATGGAAATATTGTCAAATCCATGGCCTCTGAGAACCAAAGGGACTTGGATCAGAATACACAGACTTTTGGCTCCCTTCTATTACCTTTTGTGGCTGGAGCAGCAGGAGGCAGTAAGTGGGTTAAAGATCCAGCAGGTCCCTGGGATTCCTGAGGAACAGCTCTCCCAAAAGCAGAGCTGCCCTGTCCTTGTTTGGCAGCGGGCAGTGCTAGGCTTGGTGTTGCTGTCACCATCCCACAGCAGGCAGCAACGACCTGTGGGGCTGAACGGGAAAAGAAAGCCTGGCCCTTCATTGGCTTCTGCCAGGCATTTTTTCTGGATCAGGCACAGCGAAGGGGGCAAGAGGCCACCCCAGACAAGTCAGTCCCCTTCCCATCCCCTCCTGTAAACCCTGCTGTGGCACCTCCAGCAGCAGTGACAGCACGCCGTGCCCTTCAGGCTCAGCTTTGCTGCTTCCCAAGCTCAGATGTTGTTGTGTGCTGGACCGTTCCCTGCCAGCTCCGGCACTGTGGGACATCTCTGCCTGTCAGCTGGTGGCACATCCCACTGGGAATGGCTGGGGTCCTGCTCCTCACAGGCAGCATCCCTCTAATGATGCAGGCAGAGTGGCTTACAGGGCTTGCTTTTATAGGAGACCTGGGCTAAAAGAGAGAAGGAGGAGGGAGAAACTGGTTTATCAGCAGGTTCAGATTGCAGCTCTAGTGATGCCATCGGCGTGAAGAAGGATGGGTTCCAGCCAGTGCCTTATACAGGTTAAAAATACCCCAGCATTGCCAGGTGCCCTGTGAGGGGGCACAACCTGTGGTGGCACATTTCTCCAGAGACCCTTGTTTTCAGGCTCCTGAGGTACCTGGGGAATCGCTAGGAGTTTACTGGAAGTACAACTCGAGGTTAAGAAGGTGTCATTTATTGCAGCCAGGTGTCATTAAGGAAGCAGAGCTGTAACTAAGCCTCATTCAGCAACAACCCCTCCAGGGTCAACTGGAACCAAATTGCTCGGCACAACTTCCTGCTGCTAAATTGATCTCAGAAGCTGGAAAATGAAATAAGCAGGTTAAAAAGCGCCGGGAAATCTGCAATCTTTTCACTCCATTAATTGCCACTCATCCCGTGATGTAACAAAGGCAAACACAAAAGGTACACTCACTTCAGCACCTCTTTGCTGCTCTTGTTTGTATCCAAAATAGGAGACTAGATCAGGTTGTAAGTCACTTTCTGTCAAACAGTACTTTATAGGTCTGAAAGTGGTTTTCCTTTTAGCAGAAGACAATGAATATTTTATTTGGACATCTCCTGTGAACCTTCTGTAAAAGCTGTGTTTGTTGGCATGTGCAGAGACTGTCAGGGCTGCTGTACTTCAGCACTCTCAGTGAATATGTGTGAGTGCACAGAAACACAAAATGCACAGCTTTCGTTTCCACACTAGTGTTGATTCTGACAAAGCATTTGCTAATACGGTGACACTAAATAAATGTGCCTCCATAAGTTAATTCCTCCAGTGATGTTAAAACCAAAATGGTGTCACGTATTATATTCTACCTAAATGCTAAAAAGATCCCAAAGGTTTAGTGTAACTCTGGTTTACATAGGGTCAAGTAGCTCTTAAATCTTTAATGTGCAGACCTATGCACAGAAAAGCACACTCTTTTAAACTCTGCAATACAGACAAGAAACACTCCTGGCAGGCCAGGAAGTCAATGGTTTGTATTTGATGTGCACTAATCGTTGAAAAGCACTGCTGTGCTGCTGTGAAATGTGTATCAGGTGCTCAATTTCTAGTCAGGTAGGGTTGAATCTGACTTGATTCAAATTACCAAAAAACTGGGGATGAGTTTTGGCAAGTGGTCTTTAATCTGTAGCTGGAGGCTTTGATGCTGAACTTGTGCGGGGTGCCAGTAGAGCAAATGTATGCCCTGGTTTGAGCCACAGCACTCAATACCTGCATCACTGCCATTAGCACAGAACTCATTACTACCTCAGAGGTGGATCTTCCTGAAAGGGGACCTCTAGAGCAATGCAAGGGTAATGTTAGATATGTCAGCATCCTAAATGTAGTGGTTTGTTGGGTTTAGTTGCAGCTGGGTGTATCTATATGATGCAGCAGTGTCACACAGACATACCTGAGGCAGCCAGTTAGCTTGGACACTGAAAGTGGTAGAGAGAGAATTCCCGAATAGAAATAGGTCAGGTTATCAGGAAACCACAGACAAAACATAGAGGAACAAGCTCTGGAGTGAAGGATCATTTATGTCTTCATTTAGTTAGACCATGGGGATGTTTGGCCCCCTCTGAGGCTGGGGACAGGCTCTCAAGGTGATGGAGAGAAGCATCAGGGCAAATCAACCCGAAAAGCAACCAGCCACCAGCCTCTAACTTCTGTTGTCTAGGACCTGAGAGTCACAGAAGGTCAGTGGCTCGCTCTGGATGCTGGACTGATATTCTGAAAACACTAATGTTAAATGCATTTGAAAAATAAACGTCTTTTTTGTGCTTTCCTCTTTCAGGGAGATTGAGTCAGTTTCATTCACGAAGACAAAACTCCACAGAGTTTAAAAACCACCACGATCTAAAGAGTTTTCATCTTTCTGACTTGTATAAAAACGAAAGCATCGAGAAAGAAGAGCTGCCTAGAAATCAGATCAGATTATAGGCAGTAGAATATGCTTCAAAGGAAGGTTTGTTGGAAGCCTGGGCAATTATGGATTAACCTTTCAGAAGGGAAGCTTCTTCAACTATTTGCTACTAGTTAGCTCATGCCCTGGGGCTGGGGCTTTAATCCTTATTACACACCCATGCTCATGGGTGGGCAATCTCCTGACAGATTTGTCTGAGAAACAAACCTGAGCATTCCCTCGTCCAGGTTCAATGCAGCTCTTAGCTTAAGGAGCCTGTTTTTTATTTCCAATAAATTCCTTATTTGATGACTGCCCTCCTGGCAAGAGCCTCTGAATTCTCAGGACTCTTCCATTCTGCCCCTTTGGTATTTCAGTTCTCTTTCTTGGCACTGTAGTAACCAGTTTTGTGCTCTTCAGCATTCTGCGTGCTAAACTTTGCCCTTGTAGTTTTTTCCCAAGCCTGTTCTCCATCTCTTACCCCTACACAGCAAAGGTGTTTCCTACAGGATAGAAAAGCAGCAGGAAGGTTTGAGGAGGACAGCTGAGCACTGCTGTCCTTCACAACCTCCTCTTGTCCAAGGAACACAGTCTGGGTGACCTACTGACACAGGCAGACTTGGCACTCGTTGTTTTCTAAAGAGGACCATAAAAACCCTCCAGAAAGTTAGGAGGTTGACAGACATCAAGGCAAGAAACAGAGAAAACACTCCTTATTAACTAACCTGCTGGGAGCTGGAAGACCTCATGTGGAGAAATATTATTTGATAACTTTCCTGATGTTCTTCCATCGCAGCTTATTGTCAGAGGAAGAAAAGCAGGACTTGAGAATGCAGGCACCTTTCAGTTTGACAGCCCATGTTAAGCTCCAGGGTCACACACTGGCATTGCACTGTTAATTCCAAGCAATATTGTTCCATTGGAGTATCTCGTGAAATAATGATCTCATGAGGAAATTATTGTTCAGCCTCTGTTACTTCTATCATTAAGGAAATCTTCCTTTTTTGAATCCTTCTTTAGTATTTAAAAGGATTGCCTTTGCCCACTTTGCTTCGTGATTCAGTTGTGAGTCTGGAGAGAAAATCAGGCTGTGCACAGAGGATGTTTAAAATAAACAAACCCAAAGAGTCAGACCCTCTAATTCCTCCCCATGTCTCAGGAACTGGCCATGATCTCTGTTCCTGTCACCTCCCTCTCACAGTTCCTACCACAGGCAATCAGCTCAAGTCCCTCTGTACTCAAACACTACAAAAGATGGTGAAACCTGGGCAAAACCCCACCAAAATACAGCAACTAGTCAGGAAATCTTTGATATAGGGAAAAAATATATAGAGATATGTTATTCATATATATATATATAGTTCAGAAAATGAGTTAGCAAAATGTGATCAAACCCAAAGCTTAAAAATACCAACAAAATAAATAGTACAGAATAACTTCATTTTTCTAAAAAATATTATTCTGCTTGCACAGAATAATTCTGTGCTAATAAACTTAGGGAAAATAATTAATGGAAACAAATGGACTACTTGTTTATTGCAATTTTTCACCCTAAAACACACTTGTTACCATTTTGAGGATCCCAAATCCACGGCATTAATTTGCTGGGCCATCATGCTAACTCTGCAATAAATCAGCATTTTCTGGGTTTCATTAATGACCACGATCACAAATTACTTGTAGCATTGACTTAACTACTCATGAAGTGGCTGGGAAGGTACATTGTGATCAAGTTTGCAGCTGCTTATGCTATTTGAGCTGATCCTCCCTTGAAATGTCCTTCCAAAAATTCCTCTTTGACTGCATAAAATCATGAGGAAGAAAGGCAATGTTGCTAATGAATTCCTAGCTCTGGCTGACAAGAGAGGGTTCAGCTGCCCTGAGAATGAGCCCCTCTAACTGTTACAGCTTGAGTTCGTCAGTGTTTATTATCAGCCCCCACTCACTGGTCAGGTCCCATTATGATTGCACCAGGGTGTCCATCCACCCTTGGTTACTCCACTCATCTGATGCCATGGGAACAGCCCAGGCTGGGGGCAGCAGGACTGGGTACAAACGGGGGCTGGTCCATGCTCTGTCTCCTCTCAGCGAGCTGAGACACAAGGTTCTGTGTCCCATTCTTTTTGGTTCTGTGTCCCAAGAAATCCCATTTCTTTTCTTTTTTTTAAGAAAACAATGACTCTAAGCCTACTCTATTCTATAACTTTGATATCATAACATACTATATTGAAAACCATTCCCTGAACACTTCCTAATGCCATGTGCATCAGGTATTCAGGTATAATCCTGCCCCCACATCTGTGGTTCAGAGATGTTGCTTACTTCCTTTTAAAATAAGTACAAATGCAAGTGTGGTGCTTCAGATTCCAGGATAACAATAATCACTATTACAGGGTGTTTCCTAACCCACAGTCCTGAATACAACAGGAATGCAAAGCAGCTGACAGGAGACATTTATTACACTCCCAGGTCACTGGAACTAGCAAGGAAGACAATAGCTGACATATTTCAGTGTTTAAACATGAGGAAATAATTGAGAAAATTTCACCTCTTTAAGAATGATTTCTAGTTTTATAATTCAGAAGAATAAACTGTAAAACACAATCGTTGTTATGACAAATACATAATTGAAATACTCAGCTCTTATAATTCTGTTCTGTCTCAAACATGTCCATACTGCAAATAATCAATTCACAAGTTTAAAACACCTTTTTTACCAAGCTATACAAACTTGTTCTCTCATTCATTCAGAAGTGAATGCAATATTTTTTCTCTCAGAATAACACATATTTACACATTTCCTATAGAGACCTGCATGGGCAGCCTGGCAAGCCTGCAGTGCTTTAACATGAAAAGTCTTCTGAACTTACCAGGGTAGTAAAAAGGGAGAATTAACTGTGAGGAACTGTGGAAGGACTTTGTAGGATCGACTGACTGGATAACAGAATGGCAGATGAGAGCCAGAGGAGAGGGATGCACGTGGAAAAAGAAACCTTAATTTCATAAGCAAAATGAAGTGTGAGCTGCCCTTTCCCACCCAGGAGCAAGACTTTTGAGTTCTAATAAATAGATCTGTGCAAATGCCAGCTCTGGGCTCAACTGTAACAAAAAGAGATTAGATGGAATGTTAGGGATTACAAAGGAAAGGAGAACCAAACAGATGTCCATAATGCCATGGAATTATGTGCACATTTTAAGCACATTTTGAATCCTGAGTGCAGTCGAAAGGATGTGATTCTTAAGAAAATGGGAAATCAAACTGCTGCGTTCCTTGCCAAGGGATGCCATAGATTCCTTTTTTAACACAGATCTAACAACAAATTGCTAAACTGCCACCAACCAAGGATGTCCCCAAAGTACAACCTGCCAAAAACCAGGTGAGAATTCAGGAAATGCATCTTGTAAACATCTCCTGCTCCCTTACTGAGCCCTAACCTTCAGCTCTTGGCACTGATAGAGGGAGGATGAAGCCCGATGAATGAGCAGTGTGAACCCCCACAGCTGCTCTTCTGTATAATCAGCAGCAACAGAAGAGGAGTGGAAGAGGAGAGCAGTGCCTGCATGGTTTGGGACTTGGCAGCTCCATGAAGAGTCTTAGTCCTTTATTTTTATTTTTTTTCTTGCATTTTCATCTCGCTGTGTGCGTGCACGGTGGGGGTAAGTGGTGTCTTCTCACTGAAGCTGCTGCACATGCAGGCCAACACAAGGCAATTATTCAGCTCCTTTGCAGCCTGGGGCACTGGGTGCTACCCCATTACCAAAGGGCACATCTGGCCAGCTGCTGTGCCAGAAGGTGACCTGCTGGGCACACAGAGCAGCCAAATGTGGGAACTTCTTAGCAAGGGGCATGTGCATTTGCATGGCTCCCTGGGGGAAATATGTTCTGCTTCTCTGGCCAGTGGGCAAACTGCTCTGGGATGGCCAGAAATGGAAGGAGTCCTCTCTGAACCATTGGGGTTTGGGGCTGAGGATGAGGGAAGGCTGCAGGATGTGCATTAGTGGAAATGCAGCAACAAGGAGACTTCAAGACACCAAGACTCCTGCAGCAGCAAAGAAGGAAAAGCTGCTGTGGAGGGAAGCACTGCAAGGACACTGAATGGAATGTCTGCAGGGAGTTAGTTGTAGCCAGAAAAGGGGTGAGCTGAAATACTAGCCCGCCTGGGAGTGGATTTTCCAAGAGACATCTGCATTGCCTGTGGATTTTTCTAATCATGCAAAGTAGGTGCTAAATTCATACACTACTGGATTGGTCTTTTTTTCATAAGCCTTAGAGTGGCTGAGACATTAATTTCTGTAAAGCATGAGCTATACTCCTTAACGTGAATCTCTTGGTTTAAGAATTCAGCGCTGCCTTAAGTATCATCACTATCAAAACAGCAACCATTTAACTCAGTAAAGGTGGGACTGGATGGAAAAACTCACGTGAAAAGATTTGTTACTTAATAAAGTTGGCACAGCACATCTATTCTGGATGTAATTCATAAAACCCTGGATGTTCACTGTCTATATCCTGCAGTACATAAACCAAGGAATATCTACTGCCCTTCCACTCCTACTGATCAACCCAAAAATACGTAGAGACTGAAGGTGCCTGCCCTGTGCCCTGGCAGCAGGGTGACTGAGGCTCGTCATTTGGCTGCAGGTGGGCAAACATCTGCGGGCTGAGGGACAGGGGTGGCACCTCAGGCTGCCTGCTGGGTGTCCTTGCTGTGCCCACCCCAGCCCAGGGGCTCACCCTCGCAGGAACTGGCTCTTGGTCTGAGCTGTCCAGAAAACAGGGATTGTTCCCAAGTCTGCCTGCCACGTGAACTTAAAAATGCATAAAAGCAGGCAGCTCCTGGGTGGCTTTCCAATGCATTGCCTTCTGAGTCATCGTGTCTCTGCATGTGCATTTACTGCAGATTGGCTTTACAAAGGAGAAAACCCCCAACCAAGCATCCCTTCTGCTCCCCCGTTTCCTACTCGTGGTTACAATGCTACCATGCAAGGGAAAATAAAGGCAGGCACAAACTTCTCTGGGAGTTTAAACTGCATTTTTTTAGCCAGTGTGAATACAGAGATATGCCAGATGCCTTCAGTCACGTTCGATGATTTACTGGGAAGTTTCGAGACAGAGAACATGAATATTTTGAACTGGAAGCAAACTGCATCCCAGTGAAAGTCTGAGTGCATCACTTAGGAGGGATGAGGCAACCACAGTGATGTGAGGAGGCAGCATAGGATGAAAACCAGAAAAATAATACACCTGGAAAGGTTTCTAGAGAGAATTTTTATGGTTCATGTTAAGAATCTATTTTTACTTCTGTTTGCAGGACTGCAGTATTTTCTTTTTCAGCTTTTGCTTTCATTTTCCTAAGTAATTCTTTATAACAAGTATATTTATCCCTAACACTTTGGAAATTCTTATGAGTTACCCCATGAAACATTTCTTTCTGAGTAAATGACGACTTTTTAGAAAAACCCCAAGATCCCAAAAAACCCAAACTTTTGTTTCTGAAAGCAGTAACTTTCCAATAAAAACACACTTTGTATAGTTAAAATAATCATTTTAAAGGGAAAACTTTAACCAGTTGAACCATATTTACATCTGTAAGTTTTCTGCTTTCTCCCTTGCATATTTAAGTGTCAATATGACAAAAGATTTGGATGCTGGTGGGCACACAGGTTCATCCTGGAGCACACAGGCTTTTTTGGAGTGTATATTTGAGACACAGGCAGAGCACATCTCCTAAAGAATTAAACTCACTCTGATCCAAACGATGTACTAAAATGGTCCAGAATTTATAGCCCTGCTGAATGCAAATGAATCCCAGAACTCCATGGGCTGGCTTCACCACGAGCATGGAAAATGAGACCTTTGAGGGGTGAGGGGGATTGGCAAACTGAGACTGAAATAAGGATGTTATTCCTGAGACAGAGCAAATCTAGTCTTGCACAATTTAGGACATGGTAAAAGCTCTTAAGATACGAGGGAAGGAAAAAGTGGGATTGTGCATCTGAATTCTTAGTCAATGAAATCATAAAGATTAAAGTGTTATCAGGCCCAAGCCTTGGATTTAGTGCTTTTGGAAACACAGAAGCAGAGCATAGACAGGAGAAATACTGAAGATGACACCAGCAGCCAATAAAGTCCGTCAAAGTGCTCCGTTATGATGCATTATTTATGACCCAGCATGAAACGCAGGGGCAGGAGGAAAAGGTCCCTTTCTCAAAGGCTTGAAAAATCTGAGAGACGAAGGATTCCAAACGGAAGGGAAAACAAAAGGTGATTTCCTACGTGAGGGCATCAGCTGGGTTTCCCTGTCGCTTCTAGCAGGCTGTCCCACATTCAGCATATGGAGAGCCTCACAACTGAAGGCTGTCACAAGTCAAGATTATATGGAACTTGCTACCAATTCTGCCCAGCTTCTTTGCACAGCAAGTCACAGGTAAGTCTGTGAATGTGGAGCAGTGACAGTAAACTCCACGTGTTCAGAGAGAGACTACACAGAGGCAGCTTTCCTTAAAGCTACCTAGAGAAAGAAATGCACCCCATCTCTGAATTAATGAGCAGCTCACACACTTATATGAAGATCCTAATAGTCCTTTTTCAAAAGCAGACAACTTCTCTGAAAGATGGTTTGAAACAGACCCTTCTATTAGTACTTAGAACTTCATGTTCTACCTCAATGAAGAAAATTATATGGACACAAAAACTCTGGTTTCACGATTTGACCAAATATCAAGAACAACAAAAAAATCCATTCTAGAAATTTACAGTTCCAAGTTTATCCAACCATATTAAAACACAGCAAAGGGCAAGATAATTTAAAGGAAATTTTTTAATACAGTTCTTCACTGTATGTTGCAATAGGCTGAAACATTTCACATGTTGGCAATATTCTCACTTTGCTATCATTATTCTGACAAAACGGAATTTTGCTGTCAATTTTGTTGTCAGATTGGCAGTGCATTCTCGGTCATGTTCTGTGAAGGGCTTTAAATGGCCTGGGCTGGGTGGTGGGGAGGGAAAGCACAGCTTGTTCTCCATGCCCCCATCCGGGTGGCCTCAGCAGCGTGTTGGCTCCAGCAGGCACTGCACCCTCAGCTGGTGCCATGGGGGGCTCCGTGCCTGCCAAACACCTCCTGCCATCCCCCCCAGCTCTGTCACCGGGGCACCTTCCAGTGCCAAAGGTTTGAGATGGACTTCTGCCACCCCCAGGCCCAAGCTAAAGAGCTGGGAACATATGCAGAGCGTGTGCTGTTCAGGTTTAGGGCTTTCTGATGGCACATTTAATTTTACTAACAGTGCAATTGATGGGAAGTGAGTTCCAGATTGAATAGGCTGTACGGCAGATGCACAAGGTCACTCAACAAGGGCTCCTCATTACTTCCAATTACCACCCTTGAGGAGAACCTGCAGTATATGCCAGGCTGCAGCTCTTTCCCTGACACCTCATCTTTCAGTTGCATCCCAAAGGCCACCTTTGTTTTCTTTGCTGATAACATTTCCCAAGCAGGACCTGCTGCCTTAAGTGCCGATGGCTCAATGGCCCCGTCTGATGGGGAAGGGTGTGCTGCCTCCAGTCACTGCCAGCAAGGGCACTGCTGCAAATGCAACACAACGTGTTTCTGCCCCATTTGACAGCGTGAGGAAAGACAGATGCCTTGGTTAGTTTTAAATCGCATTTGCATTCAATTTTCATTTATCTTTTACTTTCATTACTCCTCGTTGAGTTACAGACTGACAACATTTGTCAAGAAACCCCGTAACGTGCTCAGCACTTTATAGGGTTTGGCAGCGTTGGAATTTTCTTATTATTTGTCTCTGCTGGCATTCACAAACAGGCCAGAATGAGATGGAGCACAACTGTGTTAATTCTTCTGGGAATCAGCAGTATTTTATTGGAGATAGTCCATGATCTGGTTTGGCTGACTGCTGCCTCCCAGGGAGCCCCCAGCAGAACCTTATATTTTTGAGTGATTTCCCAGTGAGCTAGAAGGGGAAAATGAGCTAAAAGGGATGAATGTGAAATCCCAGGAAGTGTGAAAGGGAAATAAAAGACAAATGTGAAGTCCCAGGACTTGAGTCAAGATTTATATTTAATATCATTGATAAATATATTTCCACTAAATATTAATTGCAAAAATTTAAAAATATTATTAATATTTAATGGACTGTAACCACAAATTTATTTAATAAAAGGATGAGCTATATTTAACCATACTGGTTGAGAAATAACTCAGAAAATAGGCATAGCATGGCCTTGTATTTTGGGCTGGAATTTGATGTAGAGATGCTGATAAAGGACTAGAATAAATACCATATTTACATGTAGAAAAGCCATGACTCCATATCGCCCTCCATCAGTCTCAAGACTGCTGCTCCAATAAGTGCCATGCAGTGAAGAGATAAAGCTGAGCTGGAGATCAGCAGCAATGCTGTTATTCCCAAACTATCAGCACAAAATGACAACCACTTTGTCAGGGATAATTCAAGATCATTGATTCAAGGAGCTCTACTTTGAAATACGATCCATCAGCTTACAAACATGCTCATTAATTGTCCTGCTAAAATTGAAAAAATACAAGTTTTTTACTTACAAATGCAAAAGAGAACGTGCAAGGAAATGATTTACTGTGTGCATTTAATAATGTAACTGATAACACTTACACTGAGGGGCTGCAGAACACCCAGGAATCGCAAAGAGCAGAGGAAAGATCTCTGGCTCATTTTCTTGTCCTCCTGTTTCTCCAAGACCCATCATAAAATATAGTTATTTATGAGTGGCCACCTATAAATCTGGTGATAAGGACACTTTCCTACAATCTAAAGTGCTGAGATAACACGTTCATTTAAGAGACCATCTCTGTCGGTGTGCTGTGCCCACACTGTGCTCACCCACCTTCCCTGTCAGTGTAAGGAGCATTCTACTCGAGCAATGGTTAAACCAGGAAATAACTGCAAGGAGAAACCACTGAAATGAGAAATATTTGGAATACATGAGCATTGGCAGGGTCCCTGTACAAGCAAGATTTAAAATCATTTAGGAAGACACAAAAACTTCAGCTTTGTTTTTCAGAGAGTGCTCGCCATGGACTTCACAAAAAGGCACTGAACATTTCTCAGATTGAAAGAAAGCAATGAAATTATTGCAAATATAAAACTAAAAATAAAAATGTTAGAGGCCGTGTAATTTAATTTAATTTAATTTTAGCAGACAGACATTGAATGGACTTGCTATGCAGCCTGTCATCTAGTTAGAGGAGCAGGAGTGGGAAAGGTTTTCCTGGGTTTTCACAAAGAAACCTTTACCATTGCACTGGTACTCCCAGCTGCTGAATTGTTCTTTAAGAAATGTATTTTTTGCTTTGAAAGTGCATGCAGGTTATTCACAACCTGGTTTCTACCTTAACCCACAGAGTACTCAGAGGGTACCACCAATATTGATGGAACATTGACATGGGTATTTGTATATGGATAATCATTAAATAAACATCTACACAGCTTAACTAAAATTGATGCAAATCTGAGTACAAAGTTTTTAAACAAATAATAGAGAAACGGATCACTCTCTCCACCTGTGAAACCTCAAGGAAAGAAAGTGAATAATCTCAGCAAAGGGCTGAATGTTGGGTGTTCTGGAGCCAGCAGTTCATAAAATCTTGTATTTCACATTCAGATTAACTTCTTTTACAGAATATTGAATTCTTATGTGCTTAGGGGCATCTCTGTAATGTCATAAGAATGGTAGTAGGAGTTAATAGAAGAATTTTGAATCACCAGCACTGAAGAAAATTGGATCCTAGCAAGTGTATTGAATAATAAGCTGGTGAGGACACAGGACCAGGACCGAGCCTTATGCAGCTGCTGCCATGCCTAGGTGATGCTAAACACAGAGCAAAGAACAGGGAAGCTTTTCAAAAATTAATTAATCAACCCTCGGAGCACTGAGATACTCCCTTCTGGCAAATGTTTTCTCTTGGTTCCTCTGACAGCACCTGCTTGCACAAATCACCACCTTCATCTCAACCACCCCACAGCACAAGGAAACCACGGGCACGTCACCATTCCAAAAATCCATTCCCCACGCCCTGTTTGTCATATTGTCTCTAAATATTCCACCAAGACAAGGCAAGAAGCAGTGGCCAGGGGGAGATGCTGTGTCGTGGGGCAGGACAAACACGTGGGGTGAACCACAGGGAACTGTGACAGAAAGAGCAGGTTCACCACACCCATTCTGTCACATGGAGAGAAGGCAGTGAGAAGAGACCAGAAGGCGAGTGGGGTGGTCTGGAAATGGAAAGTACAGAGAGAAAAGCTCCATGGGCTCGAGATGGACCACAGCCTGCTGCAAGTGGGTTCCCAGAGAAGGGGTCACCTCTGAGCTCTTGGGTCTCTCCAGAAAGCAGGAAAGCAGCTCTCACACATTCATCAGCAGCTCCCACACGTTCATGGGCAGCTCTCACACGTTCATGGGCAGCTCTCACACGTTCATGGGCAGCTCCCACACGTTCATGGGCAGCTCCCACACGTTCATGGGCAGCTCCCACACGTTCATGGGCAGCTCCCACACGTTCATGGGCAGCTCTCACACGTTCATGGGCATCTCTGTGTCCCACCTGGCAGCAGGGCAGGGCAGCACAAGGGTTA
>JAWWMP010000001.1:4177434-4210808 GCA_035047865.1 Dendrocincla tyrannina | reverse complement strand
TCTCACACATTCATCAGCAGCCCCCACACCTTCATGGGCAGCTCCCACACGTTCATGGGCAGCTCCCACATGTTCATGGGCAGCTCCCACATGTTCATGGGCATCTCCCACACGTTCATGGGCATCTCCCACACGTTCATGGGCAGCTCCCACACGTTCATGGGCAGCTCTCACATGTTCAGGGGCAGCTCCCACACGTTCATGGGCAGCTCTCACATGTTCAGGGGCAGCTCTCACACGTTCATGGGCAGCTCTCGCATGTTCATGGGCAGCTCTCACACCTTCATGGGCAGCTCCCACACGTTCATGGGCAGCTCCCACACGTTCATGGGCAGCTCTCGCATGTTCATGGGCAGCTCTCACACCTTCATGGGCAGCTCCCACACGTTCATGAGCAGCTCCCACACGTTCATGAGCAGCTCCCACACGTTCATGGGCAGCTCTCACACGTTCATGGGCAGCTCCCACACGTTCATGGGCAGCTCCCACATGTTCATGAGCAGCTCCCACACGTTCATGGGCAGCTCCCACATGTTCATGGGCAGCTCTCACACGTTCATGGGCAGCTCTCACACGTTCATGAGCAGCTCCCACACGTTCATGGGCAGCTCTCACACGTTCATGGGCAGCTCTCACACGTTCATGGGCAGCTCCCACATGTTCATGGGCAGCTCCCACACGTTCATGAGCAGCTCTCACACATTCATGGGCAGCTCTCACATGTTCATGGGCAGCTCCCACATGTTCATGGGCAGCTCTCACACATTCATCAGCAGCTCCCACACGTTCATGGGCAGCTCTCACACGTTCATGGGCAGCTCCCACACGTTTCATGGGCAGCTCTCACATGTTCATGGGCAGCTCTCACACGTTCATGGGCATCTCTGTGTCCCACCTGGCAGCAGGGCAGGGCAGCACAAGGGTTACTGGACAACACAAAGAGACACAGCAACAGGCAATTTCCTTGGGCTGTCCTGTCAGATGTCTCCTGACTGCAGTGCTGTGCCAAAGTGCAACCCCAAGCCTGGGGAGACGCTCTGGGATCTCCTGGTGGCCAGCTCTGTGCCCACCTGGTCACTCAGGGAGTTTGGTGTGTGGCTTCGAGGGTTTGGGGGGCTCTGGCACAGGGAACAAACATCCTAGGCTTTATTTGCAGCAGCCACTGAGCACTTCAAATGGGTGTTGCAGCACTCAGGGCTGCACTGCGTTTGGGAAGCTCTCTGGCTTTCAGTCAGGTGTTGTATGGGGGTGCAAACAGGAACAAAGTGGAACCAGGCGTTCACACCAGGTTCACGTCATCAGGTTCAAGCTCGTGGTGCTGCTTACCTTTTTCTGTTCAGCTCAGGTGCTTTCCATTCAGGCTCTTGTGCCCCATGCGACTGCTGACCACAGCTCTAATTATGAGGTGCTGAATAAATGCCAAGAAATGCTGTCTGTTATTTCTGTAACACAGACTGCATTACTGTGTTCTATGATTGCTTTCAGTGTGATGTTGCACACAGGCTTTTATCCCCAGAGAGCTTTTTCTCATGGAATGTGCTGAGACGCTGGAAATCTACCCAAAACACTGCTGCTATCTGTGACTTTGGTACAATTAGCCACTCAGTAAAAAGGCACGTTGGAATACACTGTGAAGGGGAAAAAATCCACTCGGCCCTGGGTTGATTCAGTGCTGATGTGCTTAGCTGACTGTCTGAAAAAGGGTAAGCAGCAAACAATTTCAAAGATTACTCTTTTCAAACTATAATAAAAACAAAACAAAACAAAACCAAAACTACCTTAAACTTGACATTTCCAAAATGATGAATCTGGGATTGGATCCTGTGAAATGTCAAAATGAAGAGAAAAGGAAAAATCAATAGCCGTGCAGATGAAGCAATGTGAGGTCAATCATGCTGTGCTGCCACTGCCAGGCCCCCCGTGTCTTTTTAATAGCAGTGCTTTCAAAGTGTGCAATACCTGAAAGACACTGCAGATTAATTTGCAAGACTGAATTGCCCCCTCACACTACAATTATTACACACCTTGTTTTTAGAGACGGGGCAGAGGCGACATAAAATGGCACATTTCCAGAAACATTTCCACTGCATTCTTGAGATTGGTTGCCCAGCATTATCCTCAGTGTGGGTTTATAGGATAAAACACAAGCAGGGTGAGGATGTGATTGCTGGCACACCAAGGTTGGCACTGCCCAGGGAGCAGCCAGGGGAACCCACGGAACACTCACAGGTACCCCTAGGTAAGGAAGGGTGATCACCAAGTGGGAAACCCCTTGTTGTTCTAGGGAATAGGGTGACTTTCCTATTAGCTGTAATCACTGGGTTTATTTAGGTTTAAAAGGCTTCTCCATTAAAATATAGCCTGGACAGGGAATATTAGCAGAATTGGTTTTAATACAGTCTTACATATCAAGGCAAAACCAAAGAGTGGTGAAACTGGAGGACTCCTGGATAATTCTTTAAGAGGAGACAGAAGAGACAAGCTTTTGCTTCTTTGGTTTTTTTAATCTCATCAGTGGGGGAGAATGTTTATTTGCAGAGAGAGAGAGAGAGAGAGAGAAAAAAAAGACATTTCAGAGCAAAGAGTGGGCTTGAACTGATGTAAGAAACCAGACTTATAATGACTGATGCTGGAGACTAGCCTGTAAAGATTAATGGCATTAATTCATAATACCATGCCTAAACCTCTCTAGTCCTTCTAGGACCATATCAAATCATATATTTTTACAGCCTGAGCTGTTTCAGAGCTTTAAGATGGAGAAAAAAATGGAGCCAATCTATAAAACACAGTTAGTGCTAGTAAAAGAAAGCTGTCTGTGAAGCTTTGCTTTTAAGTTTTCCTATAATATTTATTACCTTCTACTGCTGTTTAAAGAGAAAGTGGGGGGAAAGCCTTGCTTTGAAGGATATGAGTGCATTATATAAAAAACAGTTTTTCATTTTAAGACTTTTTTACAGCTAGGAAAGAAAAATCAGCTAGCCTTTGAAATGAGGTTTGTCACTCAACCACCCAGTGTAGAACTAATGTCCCGGTGGTGTTGAACGACACCAGCCCGTGCCAGCTCTCTCTGCAATTACTGAACAGACCAGGGCATTTCAGAGCAGGGCTGAGGATTTGTTATTTCTCCAAATCTGGCAGCAATCTTACTCAGCTGGATGCAGCCAGTAAAGGCAAATGGGATAATATTTATCGTTTTCCTGTCAAAGGCAGGAAATCCTCTTTATCTACCAAATTCTGGTAAGAATGCTATAAAGAGCATAGTACATGTTCTCCCAGCTGGTGTTAAAAGCAGTCAGGGAAAGGGGTCTGAGCCTTGTCCTTGACACTCCTGCTCCACGTAGCAGAGCTCCCTCTTTGGAAAAAAAGACACGAGTTTGAAAGCAGAAAAACTTTTGCCTCCCTGTTACAAAACCCATTTGTCCCTTTTTTGGCTATAGATTAGTATGTCTAAGTGGCAGTATAAGCATGTGCCAGATGTTTGGGACTGTTAATCATATTTTAGCATCTCATCACTGGTCTGTAAAATCAAACTGCAAACGCCATTGACATGAAACAAAATCCAAATCCAAGCAAAAAAACCTCATCCAAATAGGGAGGGGGTTTTTGTTTTATTATAAAAGTACATATTGCAGAGGCTTCCTACTTCTATCTAAATTTAGACTACTTGTATAACCCTGCTCGCTGTTAGCTTAGGATTTTAGGAAAAAAGACCTCCATATTCTGCCATTTATATGCTTGTCAGCATCTCCTCAGAAACTTCTCACCTCATGGTCAATGCCAGCCGAGCTGGACACGGAAACTGGGAATAATTTAGGATGGAAAGGATTTTGGAGGGCACCTGGCCCAACCTTTTGCTCAAAACTGGGCCCAAATAGGTCAGTTTTTCAGGGCTTTGCCCTCTCAAATTTTGAATATTTCCAAAGATAGGACAGAAGTCTTCAATGTGACAAGTTTCCACAAGTATGAAGTATCTGAGCAGAGCAGCAAGCTTTTCTTAATGTTCTTCAGTGAATAAAAGGCTGCTCTCAACCCTCTTGGGACACCAGGCAGACCCCACAGCACCTGGGGCTTCCCTGGCTTTGTTGTTTTCAGAACTAGGGGTTCTGCTGCACGACCAAACCACACAAAAACATCGTAAAATCTGCCTCATAGCCAGCTATAACAATACCTCAGCACTAAAGCATCCCTTTAAGTGTGTATGCTAAATTATGGTGATGCAATACACAGGTAAATGATTAATTGTGAATGAAATTAAACTACAGACTCATGTTTAACAAGCCTGAATTTTCCATCCCTATATACGGAGAAAACAAGTTTCACACCAGCTAAGCAATTCAAACTATGACATTTAGTTCTTCCTCATGATCTGGAGCTGGACTCTTTAACCAGGATTCATTTCTTCCATTTGTCAGTAGAAAGAAAAAGTATTTAAACAATTTGGATTATCAGAAATCTTAGTAAGAAAATCAACCAATCTCAAGGTCCATTTCTCTCCAGATCTTCCATCCAACCATGTTTAATTCAGTCTTAAAATTCTCCAGGTGCACAACAGCCCAGCTGAGTAAGTGAATGAAGCACTGCTAAACTTATTATTCAAGAAACCCCAAATCAACTCCCTGGAAAAAGACACTGACTGAGAATCCTACAGTTTTGTTAAAAACAAATGCAAATCTGCCATGTGACACTGCTAGGAACTGATGTAAATATGATGCTGCTGTTG
Source organism: Dendrocincla tyrannina (assembly GCA_035047865.1). NCBI lineage: Eukaryota > Metazoa > Chordata > Aves > Passeriformes > Dendrocolaptidae > Dendrocincla > Dendrocincla tyrannina. Next base: position 4,206,088 of record JAWWMP010000001.1, on the reverse strand, counting down.
TGATGGAGCAGACCTTGGGTTCAGCTAACAGAGCAGGTCTCTGGACATAGCCTGGCCTGCCTCAGCTTGGTTAGCTGTCATGCAGCTGATCAAAGCATCTCTAATGTGTTTGAGCTTGTGCTTAGCTCGGTGGGATTATGTTTTATACATACAGTCTGTTACTAACAGGGAACTATTGCATGTTGAATGAACTCTGACCACAGAATTAACTGCAGAATTAACAGGCACAGGATCAGAGCACGCAGGAGCAGCCACAGGATGGTACCAGAAACCTCAGGGCTAGAAGCAACTCAGCAATCATCAGTTGCCATCTTCAGTGGAAGGCAGATTTTGGAGCTGTACAACCAGTTCTAGAGGCTTTAATGAAAAAACAAAAGAAAAGAAGTAGCTAGCACACCTAAGATGCCCAACCTGAGTGGGGCCAGTTTGGCTTACTGTCTACATTAAGAGTTCAGACAGTGGGATGGAATAAACAATCAGCACATTTGTGGTCAGTACCAAATCTGCACTGGAGGGAAAGACCTCCTAAACCCTGGGATGGCTCAGGAGAGATGTTTTCACTGTCTGCAAGCCCCAAATAGCATGGGCTAGAGACGAAGCCAGATTCTTCTCAGGGTGAAAGGATGAGAAGTGATGGTTGCAGCACGTCCCATTTTGATTAGATATAAAGAAACATTTTTTCATAATTTAATTGGTCAAATACTGCATTAGGTTGTCCAGAGTGAATGCAGAGAATTCTTGAAGATATTCAAAACTCAAATGTAGAAGACCCTGAACAACCTGGTCTTATTAGACATGTTTTGGGCTTGACTCAGATGATCCACAGATATCGAGTCTGACCTAAATTACACTATGATCATATTATTTTAGGAATTATTATACAACCACATTAAGTTGGTAATGTTACATATGTATTGCTATCGTGGATATATGTATATATTGTGTTTAGAAGGTGAGATTGCAGAGTAAAGCATTCAAACTTCAGAGCAGTTTAAAATTATGGCTGGCCATCAATCAATTAAATGCTATGCATTTAAACCATGATGCTATTCTTAATTACATACATGAATTACATACATTCCACCATACATTGCATACATTCCACCACCTCAGTTACCAAACCATACTCAGGGAAGTTCAGTATCTCTGATCTGGCCCCAGATCATATTTGCCATGGCTCTAGAAAGCCACGTTCCCATTCTAGGAGTCTCTAAATGCAATACCAAAATAAGGTGTCAATATTCTCTTTGTGAGGTGAGTTAGCATTACTTCCTACAGTTAAGTCACGTTTCTTGCAGCATGTGCCTTTGGCAGAGTGAAATCTGGGTTGTGGTGGGGTGCATTGTGAGTTTCCATTACACAATATAGCAGAAAAAAATCATAACCCGTGAGTTTCTGGCATCCTAAACCAGCAGCACATATCACTCACTCTCCCTAGGTGCTGAAAACACCACTTCAACACCAGAGCCTCATTTCATGCCTTCATTAGTTCCTGATGAAGCTGCTGCACTTGATCTAGGACCATCTGAGAATGGGAATTACAGCAGAATAGCCTGCTTTTACACACTCCCTTGCACGCCTTAATAACCCCCTTCCTTTGTTAAAGCAGACACACAGCCTTGAGAAGCACTGATCTAATAAAAGACACCCAAACAACAATCCAGCCCGCCACAGACACTCTGTGGTGGTTGAGCTGCTGTGTGTGAAGGCAGCTTTGGGGCTAAAAAGCATGAAATGCTGCCACGCCACACGCTGAGATGAAAGGGGAAGAGCAGGGGAACTCCAGACAAAGAGCAAAGGAGCAGAAGACAACTAGCAGGGAGAGCACCCAGCAGTGGGGCCAGCTGAGGGGAGCCCGTGGGGTAGGGGCACTGGCACAGAGAGCCCCCAGGGCATCTGAAAATGGGAATTTATCTACCAGTTGAAAACTACAGGATGAAAGGGATAAACCCTACTATTTTGATGACATGCCAGAATAGGACCTTAAATATTCCCTTTGCTTTGAGTGTTAAACAGAGATTAAGACGGTGTAATTCAAGATAGCAAAACATGTTCTTCAGATAATGCAGGTCGCAGAGATAAAAGGAAGTGGTTTGCAAGTCAAGGAGGGTATGGCCCTACATCTCACCTTTGCATGGCATTTGCTGGGCATTTGATTAAGAGCACCTTTGGAACGAGAAGATTGCATCAAGAAAATAGTGTGCAGAAATCAGAGGTATCTCCAATCATGCACCATGGGAGTAAAAACACGGGTATTTTCCTTTTTTTTTTTAATTTAAAATTGGCTTCAGTTAGTGACATTCACACAGTAACAGCTCAATGAAAACCTTACACAAAATGTTAGCAAATGCCACTGCACTGCCTGGAGAGAATAAGGGGCTTATTGACATCCCAGCTTCCTGCATAAAATGTCATGATTGCAGTATTGACTAACAGCATATCAAAATAAACATCTGAAAGTCGAGGTAATGCTTGCAGACAATCCTCCTGAACCACCAGCTCTGCACTTGAATAACCAAGAAACAGTCCCCAAATCTACCTCCTGAAGAAGGAAACTAGAATTTCTGTTCAAGTGGTTGAGGCATAACATAAAAACTCCATCAGTTTAGACTTCTGTCTTAGGCAATTTAGCTGGTGCCATTTTTCTCATTATTTTTGCTCTCTTATCTCCAGTCAGTGTCAGTCTGTGGGCAGGGCAGCAAAGACTATTTCGACTTTTCCTTAATCAGAACTACTTGAGAAACTGTCTTGGGAGCAGCTTGAACACTGAAGCAATATATAAAACCATACCTTGCCTCTGCTACTGTTTACTGAAACAGCACGGAAATGTTTCTATAAGTAAAGGCCATTCATCAGCAGCGAAATCCACCTCTTTCCCTTCTTTGTTTTGTACGTGGCACAGGAAAGAACTAAACACGCCACGTTATAATGACTGCCATACGTCTCCTCACAGGAGGGTTTCCAAGCACACCCATGTGCCCTGTCAGGCTTCCCACTGACATTTGGAGTGGAGTTTGGCAGGAATTCTTTTGATCAGCAGAATAAAAGCCCTCAACAGGAGCAGTGGCTTTGGCCAGAGGGTTTCACACTAATATTTGACACGTGACGGGGTCTGAAATTCCTTCCTGCAGGTAACACGGTATCTGCACCCACTGCATGACTGAAGGAAAAGGAAATATGGGTGTCACTGCAGCATTATTTATCAGGTTTTATTTCTTTCAGGCAATACCAAAGAAGCACACATATATGTGACTATTTTCTCTTCTCTGTTTCTTGTTAGTGCATAGTGGGGTGGCTTTTTATTATTACCAAATGCATCTATACAATAGAAAGTATTCAGACTCCTCAGTTGTTAACTATTTTAAATACTTCTTAATGTGTACTTTCCCAGAGCCTTAATGTTCCTTGCTACACTAAAAGGTCTACAGTAGAGCCTGAGTGGCTGGCAGGGGAAGGGAGGAGTGGCAGGGTCAGATTTTAAACAGGTTCCTTGAGGTTTGTGGTGTCACTGCCAGTGAAATCTCACTCTCTTCACGCCTCTGTGCCTTGGCTTTTCCATCGATCCACGAGCCTGAGACAAGCACAGTTTGCAACACAAAATTCACAAGGGAATGGAGACTAATCAGGGGCTGTACCAACCACAGCAACCACGGGAGCTGGGCAGAAAGAGTGGGCAGTGCAGCACCTTCCTTGGCAGCCACGGGCTTGGAAACTGCCTCTGGCGATTTAAAACCTGAATAATTGAAGTCTGTGTCTCCAAGTGTCATTTATGGCTTTTTTTTTTCTTTTTTTTTTTTCCTTAAGAGCTCCTGCTGTCCTCTAAACAAACAGCTTTTTTATAAGTGCTGGGGTACCTGTATGTTTAGGCAGGTTAAACATGGGCAAAACCAAGAGCTCGTGCCAGCCCCAGGTCTGTCTCCTGCCTATAAAAACATATTATTTGAGGTCAAGTATCACAGAATTGCTCAGCTGCTCGTGACAGGCTGAAGCTGCAGTCCAGTTGTCGTCACCTTTTCCAGAGCAGAGGACTTTTGCCTTTGCACAGGCTGGTCCATAACCCAGAGCACCTTAGAAAATGGATAGCCTGAATAACTTCCCACAAATACCTTTCCTTTGGATCAGCCACGTACACAAACCCTTCTCTGTGGAATGTGTCTCTGTTCAGATCTGAGACACCGTGACCAGTTCCAAATATGTCCACATTTCCAAAGCTCATTAGCTTTCTTTCATGGCAGATATCTTTCATGGCAGATATAGGCACACTGAGTTGGGTCAAACAGTCAAGCATGAATTAAATTACTTCTTCTTTTATTGCCTGACATCAGTAGCTAGCCCAGTTTTAATCTGAATAGAGATATCAGCAATTATTCAGTTACTATGCTGAAGAAACCTGAAATGCTAATTCATCTTTTTCTTTTTTTAAAAAAAGTTATTTTAATGAGAGAGGTATCACTTTTTCATTGCCTAAAAGAAGATTCTCCATCAAAGTTGCTGTCTCTTCCTGCAAGGACAAGGCTCTTTTAGCTGGAATTTAATCTTAATTCAACTTGGATACTTCCTTGGAAAGGATTACAGGAAACCAACCCGATTACATATGAAGTAAAAATGAAATAGGAAAGATAGAATCTCAAACCAGACTAAATCCTACCAAAATTTATGCTCCTTTATGCCCTTGAAGCAGACAGATATGGCAAGGAGGAAAACTCAAAAAAAATCTATTTTTTTTCCCTATTGTAAATATATTTTTGTGTCTATACGGTACAGTTTTACCTGTTCAAAAAGCTGAGCCTCTGAAAACACGAGATGCATTCTGGAGGAGATTCTCCAAGCACTTTCAAACTGTGGACCTCACATTCTTTCTCTGGGCTCCTGGGAAAGAACCTCCACTGAACAATTTCCTCACCTTGCCTGGCTCTGATGACAGGGCTGCCTTTTAATGCCCAAAGGGACAGTGCAAATCAGCTCCTGCTACAGAGGGTGAAAATTAACCAGCAACGGTGAGAAAAGCAAAGTCTGGCTCGCTGGGGATCTGATGGAAAACTAATAAATAACCCTCACACCTGCCAAGTCATCTTAGGAGTTATTCCTGCAAGCTAAACCTTTGGCCAGCAGGGAATTTGGGTGCCCAGAGACACCCTGGGCATCCTCAGGTGAGTCCATCCTTGGAACTCCAAGGGTGGAGATCCCACTTGTCTGGGCAACCCACGCCAGTGCCTGGCCAGCCCCACAGAGAGGAAAGGATGTTCTTTAATGTTCAGAGAGCATCTCCTGCCTCCCAGTGTGTGCCCACCGACCCTCGTTCAGTCCCTGGGCACCACTGCAAAGAGCCTGCAGGTATTGCAAATCTGCATTTATTCTGCATCCCACCGAGCAGCCTGGCTTCACTTAGCAAATGCAGATAATAATTTAAGCATCATTATCCTGCATCCTGAGGAGAACAGGCTGCGAAATGAGAGCCAGAACGAGTGCTGATGACTCATTTGGCCCCCACTCATTTCCCAAATGTGTTTTTAAGGCCTCACATCTTCACTCACAAAAGAGAAATAAGTTCAAACGGCAACACTATTAAACTTGAAAGAATTCTGCTTGCAAGAAATCTATTTAATTAATATGAGCAGAAAAGAAGCAGGGACATGGATTTTGAGCTAAATTACTAATAAATGAGAAGTGCAGGTTAACTGGAAAGTAAACACAGGGAGGGGAAGATTCTTTCTCCATTACAAGTTGCAGCTTAATTAACTCCATCAGTATTGCCATGTAAAACACAACAAAACTGGCTGCTGTGCAATTCTGCAGCAAGATACCACTGCCTTTCTTTCCTCCCATCCACAAACTTGTGCTGGAAGGGAGAGGACAGAACCAATTGCGTAATCAAAGAGGATGCCTGTGATCAATTCATTGAACAGCTACGAGTAGTTCACACACGTGGGTTTCATGCATATTTTATTCTGAGTAACTCAGTGATGCTGATCACAAAATATGTTTGTTTCCCTGAATTGTTACAGAAATCAAATCTCATAAAGTGTTGGATCACTAAATGAATATGGACACTGATCCTGCCCTTTTCTGGGTCAGCCTAACTTAGTAGTAGTAGTAGTAAAATATTTTTCTTCACTGGTAACATTGATAAGAAGCTGTCTACCTAAATCTCCTCCCAAGAACAATTATTAAAGAATCAGGTATTTAACTCCCTGTGGGAGTGAAATATCTCAGAATATCTCAGAAAAATTAGATCAGAAAAATTAGATTTTCTTCAAAAATTATTCAGCAAATGCAACAAACATTTCCCAATAATTTGTGTGTAAAGATAGCTACTGTGGAATAATTTATTGTGCAGTAGCTGTTCAGCTAATTTCATGTAGACAAGCTATCACATGTTCTCCCTTTAGCAGGCTGAGGACGTATCTCATATCCCAAACTTTCCCGAGTCACTGCCAAGGAAACCTGAAGAGCCTCCGAACTGAGTAACCCTCGTGGTAAGTGATGGCATCCCTGCCAGGGATGGCCCTGGGCCATTTGCTCTCTGTAACCTGCTGCCCTCACAGCGATGGCAAGGATGCTTCGAGAAGGCAAATGTTCCCCCAGTGTTAAGGAAAAGGTGCCTGCTGTGCTGTGTTGGCCCTTTACTCCCTACCAGTTCTGTTCTGCTTTTTTAAATTATTTTTAATCTGTACTCGGTGTTGGGTACAACCTTCAAGGCAGATGTTTATTCTGAATATTTATGGAACTTGCATGTTGGGAGGGAGGAGAGGAAGGAAGTTTCTTTAGTCCTGTCACCCTCTTTCCTTCCTGTGAAGTCACCCTCATTCCTTCCTCATTCGCTGCTTTACCTGAGCAGGATTTGCCAGCCCAAAGGGTTTCCTGTAATGCCAGCTCTCTCAGCTCTCTGAAGGAGGTCATTGTCAGTGGTGGAGCTTCACAAGAGCTTGTTTGCTGCACATTGACTGGCTTTCAACACTCGCAAAGGTACAGGTGATTACTGTTATTTTTCTCTTCCAGGAGCAGATCCTCTTCACTGACTTGGAAAAGTGGACTGTGGAAATTTGTAACATAGAGACACAGGGCTAGAGTGAGCATTTAAACAATTGTTTTGAATCACAGCCTTCGTGGTGTGTATGAAATTTGATGGAAATGTAATGTTTAATATTCAAAAAGTTATGATTTCTGGACTAATGATTATATAATATTATTAGCATCCCCTTGTGTGAAGCTTTTAATTCATATAATTAAAAGATTACTCTAGCAAAAACTTAGAGTACAAATGCACTCAATATAGAAGCAACTAAAATAAAATTGTAAATATGGGTAAGTTTATACATCTGCCCTCAGCAGTTTTGTAACATTTACGTGTTTCAGACACATTCTCATAACTCTGGGAAATCAAACTCGGGAAGAGCCACGTGGTCCCCCGAATACAGGCAGGCCTACTGCAATATCCTGCATTTTGAGTCACCAGACTCTACTTTGGCAACGCTGTTCTGCCGCTGGTGTATTTTCAGTGCTACTCAGCTGTGTTTTCCCCCGTTTCCTGGGATGTCCATAAAGACATTTAACAAACTGGTGCTTCCAGAGGTCAGGCTTCTCCCCCGATGGTGAACACCAGCCCTTCTAGTCAGCCAGCAAGGTTTTCAGCCACCAGATGGACTCAGAGTGTTCCCCTTTGTACCTCCTTCCAGCTCTTTGGACACGCAGCTGAAATGCAAATTCAACTTCTGGGGCTGGACTACCAACCCCATCCCCTGGGAAATGTCCTGTTGAGCAGGAACAGCGGGATGGGGGGCGAGGGAATTTTGCCTCCACTGAAGGATTCAGCATGTTTTTCCATGGGAGGAGTTAAATTCCCTGCAATTTGAGTAGAATAGGCAAAATTATTCATGTCAGATCTGATTGGGGCACCGAGCACTTTGTGACAGATCTGCAGCTCTGTGACAGCCTTTGTCTTTTGTGTCAAGGTCCTGCTGCTCCAGCTCCCTGGAGCTCTGCAGCAAGACGTCCTGCTGATGGAGCTCTTCCTCCTCCCTCGAAACAGGGGGTGCTTGGCTCTTCAACCCTTTCTTTCCTTGAAATGGCTCTTCGAAACGCCTTTTCCAGGCCAGACTAGGTTCTCACTCCTGGAAAAGTTCTCAGGGATTAGGTTGTCATTTGCCACTTTCTAGCCTCAAACAATTTGGGTACTTGTTCATAGCAGACCTCTCTGTTGCGAAGACACAACCATTACATTTTTTTCTGTTCACAAGGAAAAAGTTATGGAAATTTGGAAATTTGACAGCTTAAAAGTCCATCCAGCTTAAAGGATAGGAGTTGCTTAGAAGGCCTTAGAAAGCCTTCTACTTAGAGCTGCATTTTAAAAGCCATCAAATGCACTTTTCTCGTAAGCCAAGTCCAAATCATTCCATTTCTAGCCAATGCTCACACATATAAAGGTCAGATATCATTTTTTCAAAACCCCCTGAGTTTGTCCAGACTTTATATGACCTGTGTATTGCTTAATGGTGACAACTGTAGCACATTTTATAATGAACAGCGAGATAGAACCTAGTTCTTTTCAGAATCTGAAATACAAATTCTTTGTTCTGACAGGAACGTGATTTTTCTGAGCTAGGCTTTTCTCCGCTGATCTTTGTGAAAGTTCAACACAGGGAACAGTGCAGTATTACTGCTTTAAAAATTAATTCCCTTTAATTTTCAATCCTGTAGGAATTATGAGCTGTTTTCATAAAAATAACTCAGCGGTGATCTTTTAATCTCTTGATCTGTTTTTAGTACTTATGACTGTGTTAAAACGAACAATCATTTGCAAGACTGGTGCCACTTTAATAATGGCTTAGAATGATGGAATAGAATAGCATAAAAATTGCAAAGAACATAAAAATATACGCATTGACTTCGGAGCAGTGAATTTCTTCTCCTCCCTGAGTCAAACATCAGCCAGCAGAGGCAGTGGAAGGAAAGTGGGCTCAGTGACCCCGAGGCAGTGTGGGCTCAGGAAATTTGGGCCCGTGAGCAAGCAGAGAAGCTGCTCAGGCTGGGCACAGGCTCACACCCCCCGTGCCAGCTCACGGTGCCCCGCTGGCCCAGGAGGAAGCACCGGGATGAAAAGGAGATTCCCAGAGGAGTTGCTGTGTTTGCACCACACTGCAACGAAGGGGAGAAAAGGAACAGAGAAATCAGCCCGGCCAGATTGATATTTGGCAGAGAGATGCCATCTGTGTTGGTCATTTGCGTTATAAACCCAACAAACTCATCCAATTCTGAGGGCACTAATAGGAGTTTGTTACCAGCACACATTCTGCTTTGGTTATTGTGCTGGGTTAAAAGCAAAGCAGCAGGAGAAATGAATCCAACTCAGGACAGATTGCAAGTCAGAGCTCCAATTTACTAAAAGGATTACAATAAATACAATGATAGAGAGGAAAACTGGTTTTAACCCATAAAACCCCCGATGTATAACCCAGCACCCTGGGGCATGAACAGAATGGAGCTCATCAGCCCCTGTGCTGAGCACCACGTGGGCCCCTTGAGGGCAGAGAAAAAGGAAAGGAAAACCTGATGCTGAGGATGATGGTCACAGTGTGGTCAAGAGTGGCAGTCGTGGTCCTGTTGGGGGTCTGCTCCTCCTCTGGATCCCACCAGTGGTACCAGAAGTCCCAAACCCCAAAGATTATCTGTACTCAGGTTTGAATGCTCAGAACCTCCCCCAGGGTGAGGAGTTTCACCATGAACGCATAGATGGCTTGGAGAAATGGGTAGCACTTCACAGAGCCTTCATCAGGCAGCTGTAGCACTTTTTCCTTTAAGAATGGCATATTAGTGAGGCTGTTCCTTGAGGAGATACTGAATCTTACCCATTATTGCAATGTGTCTTCTGTAAGTGCTTGCATTCGTGCAGCATGAGAGCTAAAAGACATCAGCTCAGAGTCACAGTGTTTTCCTTTCTCTGTTCAAGATGTACACATCTACAGAAGATGAAAAGCAGCAAAGGATTGCCCCCTAATTTCCATGTGTTTTATTGCTACTTTTCCTTCTGGCTGAAACCAAGTGCAGCTGTAAGTACAGAGCCTGAATCATTCTCTATCAAGTGAGAATATCCAGCAATAACTTTAGAGATGGATTAAACGAGCCAAAATGACATTTTTAGCAGTACAGCTCCATCTTCTACACAGAAATAAGTGGTAGCAGTAAAGCTGTTTCAAGGATAAATATTCCTGTCTTAAAACTGTGTTTTTTCCTCAGCATTAAGTAACATACAATTAAAAACTTCTTTATTGTGGCTACCACTTGGAGGGCTGATAGATCAGGAAAACTTTTGCTGTCTCATCTAAGACTAAACAATCAGCTGTGCTCATTCTGATAATTGTGGTATACCACATTAATCACCATGTGGGTTTTTTCTGACAATCCTTTTGATGAGATGCTGAAAAGGGGTTTTCACTGTCAGCTTTTCTCCTCTCTTTACCTTCATGCCTACAGCAATACCCCTGCAGCTATCATCTTATCTTATGAGGCCAGTAAGAATCTGAAAAAGTTACCTCAATGATAAATTCAGACACTCTTTAATCAGCACTGAGTCAATGCTTACGTTACTATGTGCACTTAATTTCATTTAATTTGAGAATGTGTGTTATTCCCACTTCTGTTTTCCCTCTCCTTTATTTTCTGCAACCAGCTATGTGATAGTTCCCACCCGGACCCTGCTGCGTTAACTTTGACTTGCTTTAGGATCTTTCTCCACGAGATTCCCACTGTTCAGCTGAGTGTTACTCCTCAGGCTTGGGAGCCAGGCTCTGTTTTGTGGTTGTGTCATTTGTGCATGGGCAGCAGCTGGTGGTGCAGACTGAATGAGCACACAGAAGGGATCACATCCTTTTCTCTCCATGGATATTCCTACACCCACTATTGCTCTGGCCATCTGCCCAATGTACTTCCCCATCAGACTGCCTTCTTAGCTTCTGGGTTTGGAACTGCTTTATAACTGTGCCTGTGACATTGATACACTCGGAGGAGCCAGGTTATGAAAAATTAAGCTCTGAATTGCTGAAATATGAATATGGAAAATGGTGCCTTGTCTCTCATGAAAGGCAGTAAACAAATCAGCCTCCAATTCCTCATCATTTTGGGATATTCCCTCATGTCAGCTGCACTAACAATCTTTGTCTGCATTATTAAGTTTTCTTTCTTAGCTTCCATTTTAATTGAGGAAAAAGTTTTCGTCAGCCCCCCCTATTTTTCCTCAATGAGGATGGAAGCAGCAATTGCAGCCTCTGGAACATTGCCCCTTTTCCTCTGTGGAGGGGAGCATGTACTAGTGTTCATTTCAGTTTTCTATTAGCATAACTTTTCCCATGCAAAACATCCTCAAAGGCCTGAAGCTCCAAATACTTCCCCAACCTGATAGCATCTTAATGTGCTCTTGTAATGGCTTCTGGAACAGGTGGCTAATAAATTAACCAGAGGTATGCAATCTATTATTGACTGGCATCATTCCAACCACACAGCTCTCCAATGGCAGCTTCTTTCATGGAAATTTTATTGCATTGAACGTTCCATTTGTTACCCAGAGACTTCCTTGTAAATGGAAAGAAAATGCAAATAATATTTTCTGCTTTACACAGAATAATGCTTAAAAAAGAAACCTAAGCAAGCAATATTTTCCTCTAGGCCTGTTATACTGTAGGATGTTAACTAGCAAAGGAGGTATGTTAAGAACATAGGTAGCTTGGTAACTGAACAGAGAAAAGTATAAAAAGTTATTGGTGCTTTTTCACAGGACTAAACAGAGCAACTCTGCAGCAGGTTATGAATTTCTGCTCCAGCAGAGCTCCCAATTACTACAAATTTGTCTTAATTTTGCCAGATTACCGAGTACATTTTAATTTCCCTCTTCCACTGAGCCAAATGGCCCCTTTCTTACAGATCTCTGCCCTCTTACCCCATCCACTCCTAACCAAGCAGGGCAAAGGCATCTCTGCTAAGCCCTCTGCTTGTCCGCTCGCGGTGTGAAGGCAGGAGAAGAATGCTGCTAGGGATGTTGTTCTGCAAAAAGGGATTCTTATTCCTCAAAGACAGCCAAAGTCTGTCCCTGCAATGCTGCCTCACCTGGCAGGGCAATCCCTGCAGCCCCGGAGGCAGGGCAGGACACAGGGGCAGCAGTCCTGTCCAAAGCAGCCACAAGGACAGACCACACAGCTGGAGGCTCATCGATAAACTTTCAAAGGACTAGAGGACTAAGAAAAGCTGCGTGTTTTCAGAAGGAACAGAAAACTGAGTCTTCCCTTGAAAGTGAGGGGAAAAGTCATTTGTCAGGAGAGAAAACAAATTAGGAATCAGTATTCCAAGCATGTGTTGTGTAACTCCTGTGATTTTGGTTTGGGGGGTTTTACATACTCTGATTGACTTATACATATGTCAATTTTCTAACTTTAATGCCAAAGGAGACAAGGGGATTGACACTTTTTTCCTGTAATACAGCTGAGCAAATACATTCTTCTGAATTTATGATTTCCTTTGTTAGTTCTTTCTACCTCACAGTCCTGTTCCAATAAATCTGATGGACAGTGCACTAAGACCAATTCAAATATTTCCACAGATAGACCTATCTTGTCTTTTACCCATTATCTTGTTATTTACTATTTATTATCTAATTCTGGATTTGGGAAAAAAATCCTTCCGCTATGAATGGTAGTTATTGATTCTGTACTTCTCTCACTGATGTTTATATGCTGATCCCCTTTTAAGAACTATTTTATTTTCACAATAAATACAGCAGTTGAAGCATAATATTTAGTCATTTATAGAAGAGGTAGTTGTTTATGAAGACAACAAAACATTCCGCTCCTTTCTTTTTTGTAATCACTGATAAGCATACACGGAGAAGGGATATATTGAGAGACACATTTGAATTCGTATTTTAAAATTAAACAAGGAACAAAAATCAAGCGCTGCATTTGGGTTTTTTTAACATGCATCCTGCAAGTGAATATCAGACATTTCTGTGAGAGACCTGTGGCAGCGTTTTGCAGCCTCTGCCAGTTGTCCTCTGTCCTGTTGCCACCTGTCCCCTCCCTCGCAGAGGAATGAGGGTGAGGGGACGGCTGCAGGAGCAGTGTGGTCACATCCCAGAGGGAACCCATCTAGTGGCAACACCACAGAGGGACCTGAACCTGGCAAATAGAGGTTCGGGAGTCCCACTAAGCAAGCCTCTTCACAGCACACTATGTTAAACAAAAAGAAAAAAAAAACAGAAATGAAATTTGCCAAAATGAAGCCATGAGGAATGCTGTAAGGTGGCACAAATAAAATAAGGGGTGCTGAAATGTAGCACAACTATTCTTCCAGATGTTTTATAGTTCACAAGTCCTGTTCCATGGGAACAGGAAACTTTGTTTTCCAAAGATGAGTTCTCTTTTGAGTTCTTTTTATCTGCCTCCCTCCTGCCACTGCTTTTCTTCTTCTGTTCAATGTGCATACAAATTGGATAACCACGCTGACTCCTCCCTTTGTTTTGTCTTTATCGACAAAAACAAAGGCTGGCAAAATGGGCTTTGTTGAGGAATATCTTCTCGACACTCAAACAAAGTGCAAGAATAAAAGCCAGCTCATGGTTTGGACACGTGGAACCTGTAAGGAAATACCAAGAAAGCACAACAATCCCTGGGAAATTAAACTCCAGGACATCCTGCCCCTCTGAGAATCACCTTCTGTCTAACATAAAGTGTCATAAAGTTGAGGTGTGAATTTAGGTTTATTCTACACAATTACTCATCAACACCTTTTGTTTTACATGGATTAAATTAGTTTTTAAAGCTTAAATTTCATTTAGGCATTTCACTTGAATTTTTTTGGATTTAATGTCAGTTTAGAGGCCACAGCTTGTTTTGTGACTTCTGGCTCTTTCCGTATTTATAAAGTCCACTCTAACAAGTCTTTCTGCCAGGAAGGCACCACACCAAACACTTTTGTATGATTTACTAACCAATGTGTAATTACTGTGGAAGTTCTTTATCCCAAGGAAGGAGTCGCTATTTCATTCTTGTTTAAGGAAAGCTTAACTAGGCAGCTGGTCAGTAAGATTTAATTATTCTGCTGCTCTTTTCCATCATTTGTCCTTCTCTACTGTCTCAGCACAATGAAATGGCCCAAAAATGAAGCCAGGGTATAAATGGTCGGTTGGCTCATGCAATCTCACTTGTCTGCCTCCCCTCTCCCCTTTTTATAATTCTTTAATTACTTGCTCATCTCATCTTTCAAACCCTAAATATTGGCTTCATGAACCCACTTTTTATTCTCTTCATTTGCTTGTTGTGCCTTCTGGGAGGAACTTTTCCTCTCATTCTGAGCCACCGGGTGCTACCAGGAGGAAGAACTATCACAACTATTGTGTAAAACACTTGGCAAATCTATCAGATGGCATTTTTGCTACACTTACCAGGTTGACATTTAAATTGTCCTAGCCTGTTTCGGTACAGCAGCATCAGAAAATTTCTGACTGCAAACAGTACAGATGAAAATGCAGAAAACAGTGCAGGATGTATTTGGAAACAGTTAAGATAATAGGATGGAGTAAAAATTGTTTGCATTGTTTTTAGGCGAGGGAAGCATTTCTTCTGAAAACTACACAAAAATCAAAGACTGGTGGGCTGTGTGTCTTGGAACTTGATAAATCACTTTTAAAATAAAGCAATCTTGAGGTTTTCCATTATTTTTCTTGTCACTGCAAAGTACCCTCCCACCGTGGGCTATTTCTCCCCCACTGTGAGGAAGTGGCATCTCAGGCAACTCTGCTCCCTTTATTCTGTAATACCAGCAGGAAAAACTGGAGAAGAGCCATCAAAATAAATAATAATAGTTAAAAAAAACAACAACAACAAAAAATACAAGCCTCCATCAAGTTAATGACATGAGTTGGATTTTTTATAGACATACTTTGATAACTTTATGTGGCCACGTGAAATAATAGCAACTGAATTCCCTCTCTCCTAAGCTGTCACTAGCCAAGGGTAAATGCTTAACCAGCTACATCTAGAACAGGCTGGATGTATGAACAGGAGGTTGTTTCAAAGCAAATAAATAAATTGAAAGGGATGAAATCTAAGAAATACTGTGAAATACAGCACATTTCACTTCAGGTGATGATCTTGTAACTAGCAAATAGTTCTTGACTCTTACTCTGCATTCTATGATAGTGATAATTGCCAGAAAAAAAATAATTACTGGATTAAGGGGACAATTGACCTGATCTGGTATAGCACATTTTCCACACTAAAGTGAAAACAAGGTAAAAATTATAATCATTATTGTTACAATGATTATTATTACAGTTATCTCCATTGTCACTCAGGAAGGTCCTTGAAATCATGAAGTTTGGAACTTTCAGGAGAGGAATGATTGCTTTATAGCTACAATTATCTTTGTCCAGCATATTTGCTGTCATGAGACATTTGCTTCTTTTAATCATATATACCCAGTTCATTTAGCAGGAGAAATTGCCAGAAGGAAATAGAGGTTTCTTCATTTCTCAGTACAGACATGACCTATGGCCATAACAAATTACAAAATAAAAGGAATTCTGGGGCCCAACCCCAAGGTAAGCAAAAGGCAAACCCCTCCCTGACTTCAGCAGTGGCTGAAACCATATTTTCATTGTATGTTGTCAGTTATCTTCTTTTTCCTGTATTTCTAAAACCATTCCAGACTTACTCTTTGAGAATCAATGCACAAGATTAAAAAGAAAAATCCCAGCCCCTCCAAACCAGCATGAATCAATCACCTTGTGTATTTTGCCTAGTTAATGATTGACACTAAAAGGGTTCATAATTGCTAAAAAATGAGAACCCCTTATTAGGGCATGATGCAAAATCCCTGTAAACAAAGAAGCATGACAGGGTAGAGCTAGGGGTAATATTGCTTTAGTTTCTTTTAACAGCAAACACATCCAGCAACTTAATTTATTTATCAGCCGGCACTGGGAGTCCCCGTTAGTGCCACTGGACAGAGTAGAGTATTCTACTGGCTGTAGAATACACAGGCCTGGCATTTCAAACCCTGCAATTTTCAATGGCCCCTCCATCATGTCGAACACCTCATTATCTTGTCTAAGTGGTTTCGCCAGGCTAGAAAGAGAAACAATTAGCAGGAAGCATGGTGAAGTTAAAAAGTTCAAAAAGTGATTCCATTTGAATTAAAAAATAGAGCTTTGGCCCCTACAGGAATGCTTAAGTTAAACCTATGGTTTAGAATTCTTTTTTTTAATCTATTTCACTACTCAATTAGTATAATTTTTTTGAAATATTCATTATAGCCAGTGAGATGAAAAATCAATTAGTCACAGACCTTTGCTCAGGAGGCTTAAGTGGTGATAAGCTGGGAAATCATGAAAACCCATGAAAACGTCGTAGTCTACACAGGCAGAAACAGTGAAGGCTTCCCATATTTACTTGGGCGGGGAGGCGTGTTCTGAACGCACACATCCTCTCAAAATGATGCCCTTTATTTTGCATTATTTGAAGCTTGTCTGTCTGCTTTCTGAGTTCTATACTCCATTTCCTAAAATCTTGTGTGGTTTCAGCTGTTGCCTGCCCCAGCTCGGTGCCTTTCTCAGCCCACAACTCCCTGCCATGGCAGGGGGGCTGCAGCTGGAGGATCTTCAAGGTCCCTTCCAACCCAAGCCATGCTCTGATTCTCTGATGAATTTCCAAAGCGTGCATTTTGGCACATGGATTTGCTACAGCCCTTTAGAAAATAATATGTAAGCATAAAAAGCCACGAGGAAATCAATTGTGCCCTTCATTGCTTTATGGAAAACCTGAAGCACTATATAGGAGAGAGAATGCTCGCACCTAAAATTTCCTCTGCCAGCACATTTGGCTGAATCAATCATGTTCCTGAGCTCATTTCTGACCAGCAATGTTGCAAATGCCAATAGAAGTCCAAGTCTCCAGTCACTCCATTCCATCCCTCCAACTCCAAGGCTTTTGCCTTTAGGCACACAGGAGCTTCATGAAATACACCCCACTCCGAGTGCTGAAGCCCAAACACACCCAGAGAGCTGGCCACTTCAAGTTTACTGTACAGATGTGTTCTCTTCATGGGCTTTTATATGTTCTCCAATTACAGCCAACACTCAGCAGAAAATTGGGTAGCTGAACTCCACACTTGAATATTGTATTTTACTGAAAACAGAAAAGCCATTTCTTAGGGCAGGAAATGGCGGGGCTTTTTTTCAAATATCTCTAGAACTATTTAAGCTTGGGAGCGTATGAAAGCCATCACTGGGGCTTCAGAAGGGAACTACTGCAAGCAAATTGACTTGGGAAAAAATACAGCAGGTTTTCAGGAAATAATCCCTTTTTGGTTTGCACAGCAGAAGGGAGGAACCTGCTGTGTAAATTCATGTACAGTTGCAGCAGCTGGAACAGCAGAACCACCAGGAAAAGCTGCTTCTTCCAAGAACCTTGCAGCAAGAAATATGTCTTACATTTAGGAGCTATTGGGCACGTTGTGCAAACAAAACAAAGAACTTCCGAAGAGCTCTAAAGAGAGCACTTTGTACAGGATTATTCTTCCTATCCCAAATTGCCTTTCTCTTTGCCCTTTCATTGGTGAGGCAATTACAATTTTAAATAAAAATTGAATGAGTGCTAGTGAGCATTAATGCAGAACATATGAAGATGGAAACCAGTAACAAGCTGTTCCAGCAAGCAAAATTGTGTCTTCCAGCAAAGGTCCCTTTCTGAAGGGAGCTAGCCTGTAATCCTTCTAAAGCATATAGGCTCATACAAGTAATTAACTCAGCAAATAATGGAATAAATGCCTGCACGACACATTCCCAAACTAGAATTTAGCATCTGCAATAAAAATGTTCTTTTAAAACCTCGATTGGAAATGAAAATTGGGCTGCCGACCTGAAGGATTCCATCCAAAATAAGACTGATGGGAAAAGTTAAAACCCCATGAAGAATCCCACTCTATCCTTTCCCACACGAGCACCTGAGCATGGTGAGGCCCCCGGGAGGGCTGGCAGTCTTGAACAATGGTAGCAGCAGTCCTTGGACAGGAGGAGAGAGAACAAAATGAACAAAATAGGAAGGGATGTGGTGCATCCTGAGGCTTTTGCTCTGGGGCCATACACTGGAGACCCCACTCACAACTCATGTGAGCATTCTGGGTCCAGGAGTCACCGTGCACGTGGCAGGTCCATCAGAGCTGCCACAGTCTCCACTCTGCAGCCGATGGGAGAACCCAAATGTGCCAGGCTCTTGGCTCTTTGGGGTAGTTCTGTTTCTGTGCTTAGGAACAGGAGGATGGCACACAGTGCCTGCCCTGGCTGCTTCCTCTCTCCCAGCTTTGTTTCCAGAGCTCCAAGGGGCCCAACCCAGTGACTCCCAGGTAATTCAAGAGCACAGCAAATGGGCTCTGATCACTTTGAAGCCGAGAGCTTTTGGCTCTGCTACTTTAACTTGCACAGTCGCACAAAATTTGCTTATGCAGAAAGCTTCGGAACTTGACAAAGGGCTGGATTTCGTGGTGGGGAAAGGGACTGCCTTGGCAGCTCTGCCAAGTGGAGCTCTCTGTGTACCCGCAGGAGAACAGGAGGTGAGGTTTCCCTGTTTGAAATGCTGTGCTCTCAAGCATCAGCCCAGGCCTGGGGGCGTGTTTCACCTTGGCTTTCAGCAGCTGACAAGCACAAGGAAGTATTTGTGTATGAGAACAGAAACTGAGATCCTTGCTGAAAGAGAAATGTACCCTTGGTTTAACATAAATCACCTTTAAATAGAGTTTTCTGAAAGGAGAGCAAATATAATACAGAAGTTGTTTTCTTCGTATTTCAAATGACTTATTTCAACTGGATTCAAACCAATTCCTAATTAATGAAGTCCTAACTTAAGTTAGTGCAAACCAAGTTCATTTATACATATATATATATGTAGGAAAGAAATAGATAAAACTTGTGTAAAGGCTTTACCCAAAGCCATACCTGGCTAATTGCAGCCTTTCACTTCTTAATAGATGATATCTCTGTGTTTTTGTAGAAATACTCTATTTTAAGACAAAATGATTTGCAGCATAAGTAGCAAGACTGGTATAACTTCAATTCCTTCAAATCTGTGCATTCCCTCTGACCTCTGTCAGTCAAAGACTCATTTGCAGTGGTGCAGCATTTGTAGTTTTTCTTTAAAATACTTTTGCACCTGAGGCAACCAGATGAATATCTCACCAGTTTATGTACTATCAAGGGCCTTTTCATGATACTAACAAGGAAGCAAGACACTGCTAGAAAGAACAAAATACTGATTAGTTGGGAAATAGTCCCTTGATACCCAAACCAGCATTAACTCAGGAACTTTAGATTGTTGCCCAGTGAATTCCTGACTATTGTTGTGTCTGTGCATAGTGGGCCCAGAGTGAAATGAATGAGAGACCCCTCGAGATGTAGAGCTTGGCTCTGGTTTAAGGTCACACCCTCCTAATGAGCCATTGTCCCTGCTGGCTCTTGCTGCCACTGACCCAGCTGAGAGCAACCCTAATCTCTAGCCAGCAGTGAGAGAGATGCATGGACTGACCCCTCCAACCTGCAGCACAGGTAGAGGAATGGCTCGTGCATCTTTCAATTTGCTCTTCCATTTTTAAGCTGGCAAAAGTGTCCTCCAAGCAAAGTCACCTTCAAACACACAGTCATTGCCACAGCTCTACCAAAAGCAAAGGCCCATTTTCAAAATCAGGCTAATTTTTATTAGTAGTTTCTTATTTTTGGTATGTCAGATAAGATCACTGCAAAGTAAAAAAAAAAAAAATAAATATGTTTTATGATGACTTTTCCAAGCTAGCAATGAACTTGCTGCCTGCTCTGTCCCCCTGCATTTCCAATGAAGCATGCAGCAAAGTTCAGAGCTGCAGTCGTGGCATTTGGGTTTGGCTGAGGCAGTGGGCACTCACAGTCTCCATTTACCACTTCTAATTTAAACTCCCATGCCAATGACTTTCCTTCTTAAAGCTCTGACTGGCATTTATAGATTTCAAAATCAAAGGGAAAATAAACTACAGTTAAGAATTCAAGCCGTGAGATCAATGAAAAGCTGTTTCATAACTGAGTGTGCTCCAGCTAAATCCCAGCTGCCTGACAGAAGGAATTGAATATTTCAAAGAGTTCTTTTGCCACTGAAACACTCCAAATAACTTTTATTGCAGCAGTAAGCCTCTGCTTGCTGGACAGGAGTGGCCTATTGATGTTATGATGTCAGGAAATATTGCAGAGCAAGGGAAGGTGAGTGCATCAGCCCAAAGGAATATGCACAAAGCTCTGGCCCTGCACTCCTTGATTGTTGCTAGTGGGGGTTTTCTCTGCTGAGACAACTCATACTGTGATATTTCACTGCTAGATAAAACTGATGATATTTGACTGCTAGAAGTCAACAGCACAAGCTGAAGACAAATTTGTAAGCAGAAGAACATACTTCATATAAATTTTCTGTGAAAATAAATGCCATGTTATGTTTCAAAACCTCTCTGAAGGTGAATCATCTGGATTATTTGGTCCAATATATCACAGTTAGCAGTTCATTTGAATTGTAAGCCTTTTACATCCCTTTAAAAGGTTAAATAGATAGGTAGGTATTTTTTATACTATTATTACATGCCAACATATGCACTAAAAGAAATAATTGTTTTAAGGAATAGGAGACATCCACGTATGTCTGTGTAGGGGGGTGTCACAGAAACACCCCCCCACCCATGCCAGGAAAAGAGAGTGGAGGAGAGAAAAAGTCCACCTGTTATTCCATACTGCTCTATATGACACAGTAAGGCACAGAATACCAATCTTGTTCTATGGAAACAAGGGAACAAAATGTTCCAAAAGGCTTCCTTTGGATATTTGGGGGGACACCTTTGTTTTGTTTTCCAACCAGCCTTTCCCTGACCACAGTTTTCCATCTAGAAAGATGCTTACACTTTTTTAAATCATTAATAGTCTTTCGGTGAATCAATTTTTTGGGTTTGAGATCATTAGTGCAACCCAAATACTGAAGTTTTTGTCACATTTTAGCTGTGAAACAGCCAAAGATAAAACATAAAACATGAGACTGAATTGAGGCTTCTTGAAAACCTTCCCAGAGCCTTATTTTTATCAAAGAAGATTTTGGTAGCAATTTCAGTGTGTGAATTTAATATTTGATGCTTTGTAGCTACAGAAAAACAGTTTCTCAAAGAAATGAACAGAAATTCAGCAGAAATAAAAGAATCTCTTTTATCAAAAACTGGAGTATTTGTGTTACTGCAAAGGAATCTGGGCTGTTCTTGCTTCCTGTTGCAATTATTGCCATTTTGACAAGGATTATCATACATTGCTGTAATTTGGAATAATGGGACTTTGTCATGCTTTAAGTGCAAACAGAACACTGCAGTAACATTTACCATTATTTAACCTTTAATTATTGTAAAGGTATCGAAACACACTCAATAGAGAAGCAGGAATTTCTAAGCAGAAACAAGAGCCAAACACCCCTCCCCAAACCAGTATCTACCAAATAGTTCAGTAAAGGAAAATGATATTTTCTTATAGCACACAGAAAGATGTTAGCATGTTAACCTGCATGTAGTTAGACTAGCAAATTCTTATTTTCATCATAATTATATAGACACATATTGAAATATTTTATAATATATGCATGTAGAAACAAAACTATATGGTAAATGTGATGCTTTTTTATCCTTCAAATATCTTTAATTATACAAGGAATTCCAGATTGATATTTTAATTATTTTTAATCCTCCATCAACTGAGACTGAATAGTTTTTGCTCATAAAAACTGGTACACATTCCACCCACTCAAATTATTTTTGAAGATGTCAGTGTTATTCTCCCCAAAACTGCAGGGAAAGGAACATTTTGAATGTCTGCCAACATAACCACCGTCTTAGAATAAAATAAAAAGTTATCCACAGTGAGAATGAGAATATAAAGGCTATCTAGCAAGTTTATCCAGAATGCTACTATATAGCTGAATAAGGAAAATAATATCGGAATAAATAATATCAGAACTGATTTGTCCTGCCTTCACTTGCAGCAACTTGACCTGACAAAATTCACCTCCAACTACAGCAAGGGTTTTAAAAGATGAAGAGTATTTAACACCACATTAGAAAAATGTGATTTTCTCTGTTTCCTCTCTCTGAAGGTTTCGTCTTCTAGTCAGAGTTGCATTATTTGTAAGCTGAAATCAATCCTTTCTGTAAATTGGCATAAAGGGATGCTAAATACCAGTTAAAGTATTTTCCCCTTTAGAATAAATCCTATCTATGACTATACAACAGGGAGATCCCCACAATTCACCTCCTGCCTAATTAGTAGGTGGCATTTGTAGCTTGCCAGAAGAATGTCTGAGTTGAGGGCAAAGACCAACTCATCATTCCCCTGTTGTTCATTTGGCCTTGAACTACACCCTGGGACTCCTGGATCCCATTACTCCACCTACCCTGCCCCGCACAACTATGTTTCAATCCTCCTTGATCTAAGGAAGAATTGTTGGATAATTTTAGGAGAACAATCTAATTTAGGAGGACAGTGGAACCTGGAGTTAATATTATGTACATGTGAAGCAGTCACTGCAATGAGACAATTTGTTTTGCAGACAAATTTGAGTTAATATACTGTAATGCTAATTTATTTCTAACCTGTACAATGCACTATTGGAGACTGGATGAGCAACTTGCCAGGAGTTTACAGGAACACACATCAGCTGCTTGCTGTGTGGAACCACCTAGAGCTGATAAGTCACTTGGAGAATGCTCATTAATCTCTACCCACTTCAATACAATCATAGATCCAGCACGTGGCTTAGAAGCTGTTGCATGCATGATTTAAAATAATCTGGAAAATAAAATTAAAAATAGAACTTTAGATTCAGACAGGCTAAGCACGACTAAAATTCTTGCAAGTGTAGATTAGTTCAAAGAAGGATGAGATTTAATGAACACTGCAGCAATTTGTAGGGTTTGCCATGAACTTCAGCAGAGAAGTTGTGAGTGCTTATCCCACTCCTGTGGCTGTGAATGTTCAGGAAACAGGAGCTGGATTTTTATCCACTAAATATCCTTGTAAATATTTGCTTTCAGATCTCTGTTTTAAAAATACTGGGTGATTTAATGTGCAACTTGTTACTGTTATTTCAAGAAGGAAATATGGTGATGAAACACTTTAAATTTGCTCACTATATGCGATTTAAAAATTTATTAATTTTATTTTGCTAGTTTATTTTTTATAATAGAAGTCACTTTATTCACATGATTTTCATCACTCAGATTTGCCTTGGGTAAGGCTGAATATCTGATAATATTCCTGCTTAACTGAAGGGTTTAAGGAAAGCCTTAAAAGAGGATAAAGAAAAATATGCATATTTAATACGCACAAATCACTTCTCAGTGTAAACCAGGAATTGCATACTAGATGAAAATCAGATTTAGCATATTAAGAATGTATTTTTTTTTCTTCTTTTGCTCCTGCCCAGTCTTGACACTGGTTGTCACCCCCTGTCTCCTCCCTGTCACACTTGGATCCAGGCTCAGATATTAAGTGTGCAAATCCTGGCTACCATAACCTTTTCAGAGTAGGAAACCATTTAAATATGTAACACAGAGACAAAGACAGTAAACAGATGCCTCTCAGTGCTCATTTGGGAAGGAAAGGGTAAAAGCACGTTATTAGAAATATTATCTTGAAGCTGACAGAGCTGCAAAATAAATAAACTTCTAAAGCTGAGGAAAGTAGGTAGGTTTGAGTCTGCTCTCAATGCCATTGATGTATATAAATGAAAACTCTTTCCAACCTGTGAGCCTGAGGCAAATGCATGTGGAAGAGTCACACAAGTGGAAGAGGTTGTTGAATGTAATGCAGAAACTGCTTTTAAGAAGCAAATGAATCAGAGCAACCTACTACCAACTAATTCTATAAAGACCCCCCAGCAAACATCATCAGAGCTGGGTGGTAATTCCTCATGTCCTGCATTTTGAACACGCTCTCTCAAAGATTTCCTTGAAGGTCATGACGTCTGAACCCACAATTTGTTTCAGATGGACTAGTTGTGATGAATGTCTTCCTTTCCTGCCCCTGACCAAAATCACTCCTTTTGCCACGAGTGCAACACGAGGCTTCATTCCCCTTGTCATCTAATGGGAATGCCAGAGTTGCATCTGGTTTGTTGGTGCTGATGGTTTTGCTTCATTTGGTTTGGGTTTATTTTCTAATGAAGTATCTTTCAGAATTGTTTAGGTAAACTTTGAAAACAGAGGGTTCTTAATGTAGCTCTGAAGATTTTGCCACGCTTTTCAATTAACATTTGTGGCAGGAGTTTGTAATTCACCAGGTTATATCTGAAGTATCTTGTGCTCTACCCTGACTAGAATATTGAATAGTGATTCTTCTCACTATATATCCTTCATTAGAAGAGCTCCCAGATAAGTGAGATGTGCTTAATTATCCTAACACGGTTCTTAGCAGAGGGGTATGGAGATAGCACCAAAAAGGTTATTTGACATTCTAGTTTAAAAGCCCCAAAGTCAAAGAATACACATCTCATTCTTAGGGGGCTTAATCATGTGCTGAATGCCCTTCACGGCTGCTGACTACAATAGGAACAAACAAAATAAAGGCATATTTCTTATCTCAGTGCTGGATGCCTACCGAATTCCCTGCAATGATTGGTTCCCAAGTTTCTCCATACATTGAAATAAACCATTAAATATAAAATTGTCGCAGCACTCGGGCATTGTATTTTAGTGGCTACAACTTAAATCAGAGACTCGCCGAAAACACCTGCTGTGTTTGCTGAATTCCTTTCAAAATGCATTGTTTAAATGTACTGTTCAGAAGGCACTTAAAACAGAGTATACAGCTTACATTTTTTAAGAACAGTAATTCCCCTTTACAGTCTTCTCACTGACATTTACAGACTGTCCTTGGCCACTTGGCAACAAGTTGATATTTCTCTTCCACTTTTCCCCACCAATAGACCAGGAGTGCTGATAACAGCACAGTGTCTGCTAGAGTATCAATACAGCTGCAGCTGCCAAGGAAACAAATGCCATAAATTTCTTATTGATTGCCATCTATGACAATTTCATGCTCCTTCTTTCATGTGGCCTGAGCTCTGGCAATGTTTGGTGGAGGTTGTTTTGTGACTGTTTCCTAACAGGCTTTTATGCAACCTGCTATTCTGATAATCAGTGATTGGAAATAGCTGTTCCTTTGGATTTATAAGCCATTAACATACACAATTTAAAAGATGGTTCAAAGGGCTTCATCATGTCATGAAAAGAGAAGCCTTCTTGACTTTAAAGTTACAAAGGACAATCCTGTCTGTAGAGATTTGAGACACAGGGAAAATAAAAGGAAAGTTGCCTTTTGATGAAGGTGAGTCAGATGCTGCTATGGGAAACAATTCAGGATGAGGGAACAGGCAACTCCCCTGCCATCCCAGTGAGGATCCTGAAACTGTAGTGTCACCAGGCAGAAGGATTAATGCTGATAAACTGTCCTGGCAGTGCTGCTGTGGCACACAGTGACACTCAGATGAAGCTCTTAACCATTCACACCATCTGTATTGTGATTACGATGTTATATGCCACTAATTCATGGTCATATGGCCGTGTTTATTCCTGGAAGAAACATGGGAATCCTTCCATGCATTCCTCACTTCCCACAGCTCTAAGAGTGATAAAAGGTTGCTCTTTCTAGAGACCATCTGCACTGGACTGCAAGGAATGAGCCATAACTTATTTGGGAAAAGGAATTAGATGAAAGGCAATCCCTTTCAAACACTGGCAAGATTTTACCATCATTAGGATTGGGAAATATCACCTGGGATGTATCTGCCAGTGGCTCATGTAAAATAAGATGTATTAGACAAAGGAACCCTGACAGATGGGCAGTTTCAGAGTCTGCCTGAAATTCTCGGCTGCCAACACTGGACAGACACAGTAAAACGGGACAGGGCTGTCCTAAGTGACAGGGCTGTGCCCACAGATCTCCTGTGCCTCAGGCTTTGTCAGCTGGTCTTTGATGCCACAGAGCCCAGAGGCACTGCTGTGGGACCTGCAGGAGGCAGGGATGCTGGGGCTGCGGGGCAGATCCCACAGGATGCAGTGGAGGTGCAGATGGACAAGGAGGAAACTCTTCAGGCAGAGAAACCCTTCAGCTCGGGGGTCCTGCTCCTCGGGGACACGCTGAGCTGGTGGCAGCCCTGCCATGGAGCAGGACACTGTCTGTGGGTATGAACATGCACCTGGGGGATGTCTCATGGCCCCACTGTCATGGTACACCCCTCTGCTCTCAAGGAACAGAACATCTGAGTGCTCCCCGAGTGACTGCCTGGATGCACTGTTATTTGGGAATAGGAACTACTGTTTGAAGTTCTGTTTTGCTTAATTATTCATTATTTACTCCTTTAATTATGCATGAAAAAAACTCAAGTACCTCTGAGTTTTCTTTAGGCAGTGCAGACTGTGCCATGCTCAGAAAGTTGTAGAGTGAGGTGTCTCTTCCTTCCATTAGTCATAAGAGAAACATCAATTACAATTCAGCATATAATTCTCTGCTTCTTCACACAATGATTTAAAGTCGATTGAGTACAATTACTTTGTGCTCAGCATATTTACTGCTGCATAACACTTCCTCTCTCCCATAAAGAAGAGGCATCCAGGCGCTTTTCTGAACAATAGTACTGTGAAACCTTTTTTGACGAGGCTTTTTGTGAAAACCTGTTTCATCTTTCAGTTGTTTACAAATTACTTTAGCTGTGATTTGGGAAAGCGCTTAAGATGTGCTAGTGTTCTTCCTGAACAGGAATTTTGCTTAAGTGCTTTTCTGAGCAGAATCTCTTGTACTTATCTATCCATTTATCTGAATTTAAAGTAGGGATTATTTTGGTGTCTCAAAGAGCCAAGGTGAAGAAAACAAAAAACATGGGTATCCTGTTTATGAATACTTGTATAAGATGAAAGAAAAAGATCACGAATATTGCCAAGTTCATTTTACACGACTTAGATTAATGTTAGTAATTTTTTTTCAGTATTTGTTCGGGTCTGGCAATGCAGGGGGGTTTGAGGTGCAGCCTGCACTTTATTTAAAGTGCTGCTTTCCTTCAGGCTGCTTCTCATCCCTGTTAAAGCTGAGTAGTGTATTTAATCTTCTTGATACTTGTGACTGCATGAGGAGGCCGCTAAGTTTTTAATATTAGTTGTGGTAGAACTTTGTGCATAAAGCTGAGCTTTAATCACTCTGAATTAGCTCACTTCTCCTGCCAGCATTTATTCTGCCCCTCTGATGCTCTCAGACTGCTCTGTTCTCTAACGTGGCAGAATAAAATTCTTCCCTTCCTATGGATGTCCACAGAACTTTCCACTGAGTCACTTCATTCAGCAAAGTGCTAACAACGATATTGTTCTCCAGAAAGAGAGAAAACCCCCTGAAGAACAAGCTAATACTTTTGCATGCTTAAAGAAGAACCTGCTCATTTCACATAAACCATCGAAAAGAAAAGGCCACTAGAGGGAAGTAAATCCAATATGGTCAAAGAAAGTAAAATGCCAGACCTTCAGCCACTGTAAATTATTGTTGCTAACAGAATGCTCTGCATTTACAACAGCTGAAGAGATTGTTCTAGATTCTTAACAAAGAAAAGGAACAAGGAAAAAATTTATATATTTATAAAGAGGGCTAGCACTGCATGCAATGTGTACACCTGAAGCATTACAAGTGTTTGTATGAAAAGATTACACATGTATGAACATGGCATAAACATGTTGTGTGGTATAATTAATTACAGATCTAGATCTTCCATATTAGACACACATCAAAAGCAAACAACCTGTTTCAAACCAATTACTTTGTGATACAGTCCTTGTATAAATTCATACACTTTTGATTTGTCATGCCATGTCTTTGTTTTGTATGACTGTGCCCAGACCTGCAGCACCGTGCAATGAGTACTGCCCATGTCAGCAGCATTAAGATTATCAGGCCAGATTGCAGCAGTGCAGTGTTCTGAAGCCTTTGGTCCTGCAGCTTACTTTGCTGAGATGAGATGCCAGGGCTTTCTGCACATCACTTATTCATGACCAAAAGTAACCCACAAAAAATGGTCATTGTTCTCTCATTAATTTCCATCAACAAAAACCCCATTAACTTTCTCCCACATTTCATACAACATTGTAATTTGTTCTCTTGCTTCTAAATATACAGTTATCATGCTTATGGTTTTATACAGCTGAACAGTCTGTAATCTACGGAAAGGCTTTTATCTTTATAACTACATTTTATAGATGACTCCATTTCATTTATCACAATGCTAAGCTCTCTTTTTATATCCAAATAAACTGACAAATAATTCTGAAAATCCGGTCTTAAACTCTCTGAAGCCCTTACAATAACATTTTTAGTAAATATTTAGTAAAGGCAGCTTAAAACCAAACCATATCTCTGGTGACCTCCACCTGTGCATTCTTGGTGACTTTCATCTAATGCCATTTAACAAAACATCTCAAAGTAAATATACACAGGGGTCCTTCCTATAAATATACACTGGGGTCCTTCCTATAAATATACACAGGGGTCCTTCCTATAAATATACACTGGGGTTCTTCCTATAAATATACACTGGGGTTC
>JAWWMP010000001.1:4127362-4171816 GCA_035047865.1 Dendrocincla tyrannina | reverse complement strand
ATCACTCTCTGCAACTCCCTGAAAGGAGGTTCTGGCCAGGTGGGGGTCGGGCTCTGCTCCCAGGGAACAGGTGACAGGACCAAAGGAAATGTGCCAGGGCAGGTTCAGGTTGGACATCGGGAAGAATTTCTTCACGGGAGGGGTGATGAGGCATCGGAACAGACTGCCTGGGGAGGCGGTGGAATTGAATTCCCTGGGAACGCCCAAGAAATGACTGGAGGGGGCACTTAGTGCTGGGGATTCGTTGACAAGGTGGTGTTTGATCCAAGGTTGGACTCGATGCTCTTGGAGGTCTTTCCAACCGTAAAGATTCTATAATGCTGTCATTCTATATGAGCTTCCACAGCCTGGTGGAAGAACTTTACCACCGAGAGGTTAAGGAAGGGGTGAAGGAAAGGCAGACGTTGTTAAGGGGTGCCTGAAGGATCTTATCTCCATTTCTTACGGTATTTTTCTTCTTCCACTTAGCTTGTTCCAACCAAGCCCTTACAGATGCACAGTTTTCAGAAACAAGTTGCAGACAACCCCAAAATGTGCCCCCCAAAATTACGCAGCAAACACAGATTTGGAAAAAGGCAAGGCCTTACACTGTAGATTTTGATCCCTGTGAAAGGACTGTGGGAAACTCAACTGCCAGCCCTGGGGTTTTGAGCTCATTGAGTTGAATAAGCATTAAAATATAATATGCTTTATAAAACTTTAAGGCAAAGAGAGAAAAACTAAACAAACAAAGCAAAAATATTGGTCAACACACTTGTAAATTCCAGTCCTACAACTTGTAGCATGAAGACATGACCTTGTGCCCTAAAAGATGGTCAGATGAAATGGTCAGACCTTTGCCTTAGGAAGGAAAACAAAAATATCAAAGCTCCTCCTAGCATTTCACACACAACTCAGGATCTCAGCTCTCTGAACGAAAATAATTTAAAATATACTACATTGTTTTGGTAATCATTCCTTTGTTTTTTCCTTTCCCTTAAGATCTGAAAGTACTACAGCATCGATACACTGATTTGATTATCACACTTTTAGCTATTTTTTTGACAAAGTGTAGTGATTGAGACAATCAAGCCCATGAGTGGTTCTGAAATATGCACCTACAACGGGATGAAATCCAGATATTCAAGTTTTGAATTATCAAAGATGACCCTGAACTCTAAAGTGGACTGTAACTGAAACTACTGCTATATGTTACCCCAAAGGTCTCTACAGTCCTACCTACACATAGCAGCAAGAATGAATACTAACTTCAATGCAGCAGAGAGACAATAATAGTTGCAGAGAAAAGGTCATTATTCACCAACAGGTTTAAGTGATGCTGTTTATTTAATTATGTGGCATAAATGTGGGTATAAAAGCTGGAATGCTTGTAAAGAAAAGATCTGTATGGTGTGGGAAAGATAATGTGAACTGAAAAAAATATTAACCTTTTCTGTGAATGGCAGTTCAGTTGCTTTTTTCTTTCTGCTGTTTATTTGTAACTTTTAGTAACTGAGACTATGTTTTCATTATAATTATTTTTGCCCTAAATTAACTGAGGAGTTGGCTGCTGGATTTCAAGCACTTGGTAATTAAGATATTTGGAGGTGTTACACTTCTTTGCATTTTTTTTAGCGGACAAGGAAGTTTAAAATCTTGGGAATGTGTGAGTATTTATTAATTTATGTACCTGCCCAGAGTTCAAGAGCCAAAGAAGTCCCCACCAGTAAAAACCTGTAGTTTTTCAGCATCTCAAGGAGTATTTAGCTGATCAGTACGTGGCTCACTTGATTTGAAGAGTGATATTTCTGGGACTGTCAGATGAAAGTTGTACCTGTAATTTGCAATTTTGATGAGGCTGATGGTTGTGGCTACTTGGGAAAACAGCCCTGAGACCAGGACAAGCTGAAACCAGCACGGAGAACTTCACTTTCAGGCATTATTTATGTTCAGAGGACAGCAATAATGATGTCTCCTCTAAAGCCATGCTGTGAGAATTAAGTAATGACTGGTCTTAAGCAATTCCCACGGTTCAAGCCAAGGAGGAGTTGCAGGAATGTGGAGGCTGAGCCTTAATCACACGTACATATGTGCATAACTTAGAGGGGTCAGTAATCCCCCTGAAATAATTGGTAATACTCAAGGACTTAAACTAAGCATGTGTGTAATTGCTCAAAGGACTGGAGTCAATGGTTTAAAAGTGGCTCAGATGTAATCTTACATACTAGAGATACATAACATATATTACATAACCATAGATATTATGGCAATGGGTCATCACAGCTCAGTGTGGGGTTTTTAATGGTATTTCACCAATTTTGGAATACCAAAACAGGAGCTGATGTGAATGTGGGCAACAGGTGAGTCTTGTCTGGCTTTTTGAATTCATTTTCTCTGTACTGTATGCAGATGACATCTGTAGAAGAACCCACACAATAAACAAAATACACTCCCAAATATATTGTTCATTTGTACTAGAGAGTGATGGCTGTTACAGTCAGGACTTGGGACTCAATGCTCAATTGTAAGAGCAAACAGACATTATTGTACAATCACCTTTCAGCGAATAGGAAAACCACTATCAATTATGTTAGAGGTGTCTGAAAGTATATGGCTGTCCCCTTGCAAATGCAGAAAACCCCCTCAAACACACTTCATACTCAAGGCCCCTCATGCCAATTTGCATGACGATTAAATAGCTTTTTAATTGCTGTTAAATTATGCCAGTTAAACTGCGATTTCATGCAAATATTAAGCTGTAATGACATGCAGTGAATCATTTACTAAGATTTAGAAGTTGGAACAAAGAGAGACAATTAATTCTAATCCTCAGATTCAGCTAAATTATGTGTCAGTGGGCTTTTATGAATGTGGCCTGATTGCTTTGTTATCATTTATAAATTATACAAAGATTATTTGGCACATTGGAAAAACCTGGCAGCAATAACCCTTCTGCAGACATCTGTGTGCAGAGCTCCCAGGGATTTCCTTGTATTGATTGCTAAGGAAAACAAGTATATTGGTGACAATAAGGCAGCCTTTTCTCCCAGCAAAATTCATGGCTTTGGGTTTTATGCAAAAGAAGGAAGCACGGTTCAGATGGATGAGCAGTGCAGTATTTTACACATGAGAGGGTGATGGCTGTCTGGAAAAAACTGTTGCTTTTTAAGTGAAAACTGTCCATTATACACTATTGGCCTCTTGGAATTTTGTGTTATTTAACTCTTAGAATTTTGTGTTGACTACTGAATTTACAGCAGAAGGGCAAAAATGAACCATTGCCTTAGAATACTCAGAATCAGCCTCTGGCTGTGACCCTTGAGTTCATACCTGCTTTTGGATACACATATGCACATGTGGTAGAGATAAGTAGTGTCACTTGCTGCAGAACTACATTTTTCCCTTTCCAGCATCACTTATTCCTTTCCTGTGAGGCTGGCAAGAAGAATGGAGGTCAGTGACTGCAAACCAATACTCCAAGTCTGAGCATAATGACAGATTGCAAACAAGTGTGAATATATATATATATATAAAAGTAAAAGCAGTAGAGTCAAAGACTTCAAGCATGCCACTTATTTTACTGCTGAAATACCGTGCTGACTCTTCCAAAGAGATGATACAGCCTGTGGCAGAGGTTAGGGAACAGAGCAGAAGTTTGTTGGCTTCAAGGTGTTTAAGCATAACCTGAAAAGAGATGCTTTCAGAGCCAGACAACCAGAATAAGGCTGCCTGACCTTGAAAAGGTGGATCAATTTGTCCAATTACTGTAGAGTGGGAAATGTTAGACTTTATGTACAGAGCAGTCAGACAGGGGATTAGATATGATGCTATTTGTTGCTCACTGTGTGTGCAGAGAGATCACTGATAGACTACTTGCATATGGCAAAGAAATACAATAAGAAGAAAGAGATTGGAAAGAAGTGCCAATCAAATGAAAAGAGCCCAGGAGAAAGAGATTAACAATATATTCTAATGTAATTTTCATTCCTCCTATTGGAAATAGATTTGTATTATGGTTTTCTGCAAAGTGCACACTCTTCTTTCACAGAATGCAGCTCCAGGAAGTGAAAATGGGAACTGCACAATTTTGGAAAAGCATCCACTATGCACTTTCACAGAATTAATCAAAGTGGGTTTGAAGCTCTTCTTGAAAAGCGGATGCTGGAAGCTAAACCCTTAATTTCATAGTCTCTCGAATCAAGGTGGGGTTTTTTTTCCACAATGCTGCATCTGCAAGCTTCCCAGTACTGAGGAAAAGTTCTGGAGTAAGGAATGCTGCCTAACCCTCCCCAGGAATGGAAAGAAAGGGAGAGAGAACAAAATCTCTACCTACCCTAGGCATATTGCTTTGTAGGACATGGGGAAGCAAATAAAATAAGCAGCAATAAAGTCAGTCCAAATGATTGAATATGAGGAAACTTGTAAGTGGAATCCACTACTCATTCTGGGTTTAATTTGTGAATAATTCTCACTTTAAAAGAAGAGTTTGTATTTCTTATGTCACATCTCGAATGTCAAGATACAAATTTGAAAACGAACATCAAAAATGCAGATCTGCCCCCAAAGTGGTTACGTAGAAAGGGCATTTTCTTACTGTACAACCTTTTCTCTCAATTTAGTCAATTTTCCTAATCTTTTTCTAACTTTTCAACTCTTTTGTTTACAGGAAAGCATGACAGTTTGGACGGAGCACTCCAAATTCCACTCCTACCTGTGTCTCTGTTGATTGAGTCGAAAGCAGCCCCATCTGCAGAGCCCCACCAAAGGCAGGGAGTGAGTTTGTATTTCTGGCAGAAACACAGTCCGAATAACCGAGAGCACAATGGGAAAGCAGCGGGGCTAAAGTCACCACTGAGGACTCATTTGGCCTGCAGAGCCTTCAGCGCTGCTGCTGTCAGAGAACCCCAGAGGGTGAGGACACCTCTGCCTGTGGAGGAGTCTCAGGGCCATTTGCAGAGCTGACAATGAGTGGAACAACCACCATTGCGGGTGTCAGACAGCGAGGGAAGGACTGACCCCTTGGAGTCCGGGGGTGCTCATTTGAGTGGATTTACTTGTAATCACCATTTCCCTTCAGGAAGTCCCAAAAACACCGTTTATTTCCCCACATATTTACCCTGGACCCGAGGTCCCTGAGGCAGCTGGAGGCTGGGAATGACCTTTCCCCTCTGCAAACCCCATGGCTGGATTAGCTCATTTTCGGCTCAGTGCCAGGGGTAGTGACCATCACCCATTCAGTGGCTGGATAATGCAATAAGCTCAGGCTTACACAGTGCCAGGGGCTTTGTAAATCAGCTCCAAATGACCTGCTCTATTCCCAGTTTGCCCATTGGGAAAGAGCAGCCTGAGCACAGGTAGAAATCTGTGAGGTCTGTCAGCTCAGTTCTTCTTTCACCACGCCACCTTATTCCATGTAAATATACCAAAATTGTGGCTTAGACACTGATGGTTATTGCAACAGCACTTTGCTTTCAGCTCTTCAACGTTTTGGGTACTTAGCCTGCTCAAATACTTCGTGCATTTAACATGTTCATTCCTTTAGAATATTCTTAACCACGGCACAAAATGCACTAAGATCAAATCCTCCACCAAAAGGGCTGCACAGAAAACTGGCTATTTTTTGTCCATTAGAGGGTAGATTTTGTATCTCTTTAAACACCTTTGCTAAATAAGCAATTATAATTTTAATTGCCTATTATGTGTAAATATAGTATGTCACCCACAGATTTTAAATGCTGCTGTTTGATCCCAGTTTTGAGATTAAACAGATATAGGTGTTTTACCATCAATAAGTGAATGCCAGTGAGAAATGAACCCTGAATGGCAATCTATGAGAAATATTTTATTAAGTAAAAAGAAAACTTATGTTTTATGTTTCTAGACACAAGCACATTGATCAAAGTAACAAAAATCTCTTGTCAGAATTTCTGCCCCCAGATTGCTCGGCATGTTTTATCTTAATGACAAATCCAGTCAAAAATCACCAAATCATGTATTTTAGAATTTATCAAAATATCTAAGGAATTTTCATTATCACAGTTGCACAAGAGTGATATGCAAGAGTTTTTAATTATTTTTCCTTCTGATTAGATGGATCTTTTTTTCTTTTTTTTTTTTTTAACTTATTTTCTTGTCTTTTTTAGAGCTTTTAAATTTAACTGGATTGTGTTGGGATTATATTTGCTATGCACTTTCCATTTACATCTGAGGAGACAGCAGAGCATGTCATAGCAGTTTTTTCCTTTACATGACTCCAGTTTTTTGGAAGTTTTTGTACTACCACATTTTCAAGAATTCAAGATACATTTTGGTAGTTAAACCACCACATTGTTATCCCTATGACAATGACCACCCTCCTCAGAATCCCAAGTTAAAAAGCCCTCAAACTGACACACGGGTATTTTTAAGGTTATCTAGACTAAACAAAAATACACTGTTTGAATTTTGATTTAAAAACCCTCCCTTTTGGGTAACCTTGAGTGGAATTCTTCACAGAACGTACAGAGCTGTCATTTTTTAGACCACAAAATGAAAGAAGTGAGGCAGCAGAACTCCGACACTGGTAGTGATGAGACTTACGGGTACACGCCATGGTCGGTGGGTCCTTCTCAGCTCTGAAATAGCCCTTCTCACACTGACACACAGAAGTTGCTTCCACGTGGGTCAGGCTGTGGGGGGGACATTTGGAGCACTTCACATTCCCAGCAAAGGCTTTATAGAAGCCAGGCCTGCAAGCTGCAAGGGAAGGAAGAAAGTTTCATTAGCAGAAGCAAGGCAAATCTGGGCCATGCAGTCAGAGTGCTCCTTCCCTGCAGGTAGAGTGCTCCTTCCTGCCTTGCCAATCGAGATGCTATTTTGTCCTTAGTTTTTCTTTTGATGTATGGACTTAAAAAAATTAAATCATTCTGTTCTTGGTGTATGATGGGGAGGCATTGCAAGAGACTGTCTCCCAATTTACACGCAGTCCCCACTGAAATTGTATCCAGACATCTTCACTGCTATCACTAAACAAAAGCTCATCATCTGGTTTATGTAGGGCCCATGTGTGAGATAACTCCTTATCTCACACCCCTATTTATATGGCTTCTTTATTAAAGTAATAGACACTACTATATATATATATGTATTCTGGCATCCCCAAATGAGAACAGAACAAATGAAAGAGCAGCTCCAACAAGTAGAGGTTGCACAGCCTCCCATCCCTTCTGATTCCCTCAGCAGCACAATGGAAACCACTGCTATAAATACAGTTTCTAAGATCCATACGGCTTCTTCTCATTTTAACACATTCAAGACTATTCACTTTACATTGCTAGAGGAATGAGGCAGTTTTGCCTTCTAATAGGACATAAAAAATTTTAAAATTGTTTTTTTTTAAAAAAGTACCCCAAAATATGCATTTGATGGATGCAGTGGCATTTCATATTCATGGAGTTATCAAGAAGTATTAACTCATAGATAACATAGACACTGATCAGTTTTGCTTTTGATTCCAAAGGCCTCTCTTGATACAAAAGCAGTTTCAGTAGTAGCTGACTGAAGTGAGATGACACTGAAGAAGATAGCACTTGATTGCCCCTCAGAATCCCAAGAGCCAATTTTTGAAATGCAATTTTCAGAGCTTAATTTTGACCCAACAATTTCAGCAGTTCTTCCAGTGTGTGGTTCCGACTTTGCTGAACAGACATTAGGGAGGGATCTTGCCCTGCTGTCAGTGACTTAGGAAAAAATAAAAGCTAAAAAATAAGAAGTGTTTCTGGTGTTACAGATGAGAGGGGTGGGAACAGCAGGGACTTTCCCCTTGAAAGCTGCAGGTCTGATACAACTGTCATTATAGTGGGGGGTAATTTTCCACTGATTGGAAAGACAGCAGGTTTGGGGTCTGGAAAAAGGGAGCACTGTGGATACAGGCAGTGGGCACTGAGTCCTCCTAGGGCTGAAGGAAAGGGAAAGGGAAGGGGAAAGGGAGAGGGAAAGGGAAAGGGGAAAGGGAAAAGGGAAAGGGAAATGGGAAAGGGAAAGGGAAAGGGAAAGGGAAAGGGAAAGGGGAAGGGGAAGGGGAAGGGGAAAAGGGAAGAGGAAGGGGAAGGGGAAAGGGAAGGGGAAAGGGAAAGAGAAAGGGAAAGGGAAAGGGAAAGGGAGAGGGAGAGGGAGAGGGAGAGGGAAGAAGGAAGGAAGGCAAAATCAGGGCAGTGGTGTAATGCTTGCTTGCTCCTGTCTGATTTATCCAAACCCTGCCCTGGTGACTATCAAAGTTTGGCCCCACTAAGTCCCTCTCACACATGTGGTGCCATACAGAGAAGTTTGTCACTAAGGAGTTGGCAGTTCCAAGCTACAGTTTCTGTCAAAGCAAAATGAGTGCTCTTTCAAATGCTTGTAGCTTCTAAAATTCATGTCTGTCCGTTCCAAAATCCTTCTTCCCTTCTGTCCCCCAAGTGCCATATCACTTTGGATCAAAAGAAACAGCATTCTTGTTCAAGAGCAACATGTTGCCTAAACTTCAAGCAGTTCACTGTTCCAGAATAAAATTCAAGGATAATTTTAAAAAAGTAAATGTTTTATTCTGAAATGGTGTTCTCTATTGTATTTAAAGCAATTATGCTTTTGACATGGTCTCTTAAAAGTAAGTGCATATATAGTGTGGGGAGAAATAATGGCACAATCAACCAAAATAAGTTCTAAATTTACCATCTTCCATGGGAAATTTGCAAGGACTGTAGTCACTACACAGGTTTGCAAAAGCTTGTTTAGCAGATGCCTCAACTGATGTCATTTCAGCCCCTCTGAAGAAAAGCAAGAGAGTTTCTCTGTTCCTTCAGCCTTTTGTGTCTTTGTGGAACTTAAAAAAGCACTGCTTTATAAGCAATTCCCATCAAAACAGGAAAATTACTTAATGCACAAACTGCCTGAGGGGCAAATCAGCAACTCAAAAGCTTTTAATTATAAATGGGCTGCGTTTTTGTATTAGGAGAAGGAAAAAACCCATCTGGGCCATGCAAAACTGGATCCTACACAAATGTCTTACAAGGAAGTGAAAAGTTTGCTCCACTTGTTTTTGGAAGCAGAAAGTTTCATTTTGGATGGGCTGGAAAATCAGTGTTTTCTAAGAGTTTCTCACAACATTTCCTTCACTCAGCTAATAGTTTTGCATCTGTCATTTTCACAAACTATTTGGGCATGTGTGAGTGGACACTCAGATTTAAACTATGAAAAGCTGTCATCTGAACAAGTGTCTAATGATGACTACTGAAAACCCCCTGAAGTTTGTTTTTATCTGTGTTACCACAGAGTATTTTTTTCCCTGCCTTCCAAATCACTCAGAGGCCTCTTCTTTCCCCTCATGTTATCTAAGAGAAGTGACTTTGTGAGTTACTAATTGTAGGAACTGTATGAAATTTGACTTTTGTAAAGCCTGGGGGAAGACAATATATTGTCTTAATGGCTAAGTAATTAGCAGGGTATGTGCATGAACAATTGGAAGACACTGAGGTTGTCTCCAATGACATGCAGGGGATCATGCAGAGACGCTCTGATAATTTAATTGGCTCATAAAAGGTAACACATCTAAAAACGTGCTTTGCTCCAGCTTTAGCAGGATGTGGCTATGAGGTTTGCAAACCACGGAACTTTGGTAATTAATATACTCGTGCTTATTTAAGGGTTCATATCTGCCATTTAGTGTTGTTTGTCCATTTCCAAGGGTCACTTGGTTCGGTTTCACACCTGAATTTGCTGCTCCAGAGGCAGCTGGAGCAAGGGGAGGCCAAAGGAAACCCAGGAGCAGCTTCAGGTGTGCCTGGCACTGCTGGGCTGTGTGTGGGAAGGCATCCCTCATGAAAATGGATTTCTTATAGCTTGTTGAGAACTCATCAATCAAATTAAGAGAGAGAAGACTCTGTTGTCATTTACAATGAATGGCAACCATCAGTAGCTGTGGAAGAGGTGTTTTAATCTCCCTGAATCACATAATTTGTTATGCTTTTCCACCTCATGTAGTTTTCAAAGTTGCTTATTGAGTCCCACTAATGCACTATGAGACTGATATATTTCATATTTGTCATATTGTGTTAATACACAATGATTTCAATTTCAAACTCCTCTTAGCCCTCTGATATCTGATCAGTACATGAAAAGGGCAATCTAATAAGGCCTGTTCTCTTCAAGATTAGGATATTACAGAACCAGGACAATAAAGTACTATCTGGATAAATAATCTCAAGTCTCTTCTTTCTCAGATGACTCTTGTTTTGTTCAGGTCATGAATGGAATGTGAGAGGGGATTCACTTTGGCTCATGTTCAGGCTGGACTTGGTGAGACTGTGCAGGCTGAACCTGAGGAACATGAAGAACCCACTGCAGGAAGGCCAGCCGTGGAGATTATGAAGAATGGCCCACCCTGCTCAGGTGAAACCACAGAAGTCAAAGACATCCTGCAGCAGGAAAGCAAGGCTCTAGCTTGAGTTAGTTCCTACAGATGGTAAGGAGGGGACAAGTGACACCCCAAGGAAACTTAGGGACAGAATGACCCCACCTTGGGGGGCAATAGACTGATCTTCCTTTTCTCTTTGAGATCAAAGGCTGCTTCTTCGAATATAGCTACATAATGAACGCAGGTAAATGAAATCAAATGTTCTTCCTCTTGGTGTTAAAGCCTTTTTTTTCTCCAGTGCCTTGTTTTCTGTCGTTCCCATATTTCAATATTCTCTTGAGGGGGTTTATGAGAATGATGCTAAAAAAATGACAAAGGAGATAATTGCCACATATCAAACAGTGTTTGCAGCTCACACCAATGCAGGTTTTCTCTGTAAAAAACACTAGTTGCAATGCAATTATTGAGGAATTATTCAGGCCACATAGCAAGTTTTTTAATAATATGAGGTTTATCCAAAAAATACAGACAAGGCAGAATTGTGTTTGTCACCTTATTCATGGATTTTTAGGCACATATTTGAGGTTGTTTTCTTCTTCTTAAAAATACCTTGACTAAGGACTCAGAAAGCCCACACACATAAACCCCCATCCTAAATACTTCCATGTATTGACTAGAATTTAAAAATATGATTCTAAATGCACAGGCAGCACTCAGAGAAAGAGATGGGAAATGTTTTCAATACTGATAAAATTGTTTTCACTTAATTCTTAGATCAAGCCGAATTATTTTGTTACAAAACCAACGCAGGAAATAAAATTTACTATTACGACAGGTAAGAATGTCCCAGCATGAATGAACACAAAATTAGCAAAACTGAAAGCAGGTTCATTTGACTGGAAATATCAAGCACTGACACTACAGATGACAAATTAGTGATGATCCTCTGACTGGTGAAGATGTGTCAGTGATTTCACACGTGATTTCATGTGGTTAAACCCAACAGAGGGAATGCATCAGACTTGGTCTTGGCATCTGTGTCCCTGAGAAGGCTGCCTGGGTGAACACCAGGAGCTTTTAGGATGGGAAGACTGCAGTTCCTACTGCCCAGAGACTGCTGCACTGCATTCCAGTCCTGCCATCACCTCGGGGGACCAGCTGGAAAACAAACACACCCGTGACATTTGCAAGCTTTGCCTCAACATTTGAAGCAGGACCACCAAACTGTGCTATTTTCTCCATGAAATAAAATTACATACCCCTAAATATGCTGTACATGGCCCTAAAGACCTCCTGTTAGTTGGTAGAGGTGCTGAGGGCAGGATGAAGTCCCCAGGTGCTGTAGGTGTTGCTGACACCTCTTAGGAGTTCCTGCCAGGGGCACTGATGCTGAAGGTCCCCACCTGGAATGGTCTGTGTGATGTGCAAAGCACCAACAATGCAAAGGCAGCTGCGGTGGAAACACACTACAGTTATATTGGTGGGATTGGGAAGAACCAAAAGTCAGACTGTCTCATGGAAGCGGATGGAAAACTTTGTCAGTGATGGAAGAAGAGAGACAAAACCAACAGGATGCATCTCCTGGAAGAGTTTGTCACTGATTTCACTGTGCTGCTGACTCTGAAGTCCGATAGATTGCTTGAGGTGGGAACTAGACATACTCCAATGCACCACTCCACACCCAAAATAGTCTTTATTTCAGTTGATATTTTATGGACAAGCCCCATAGAAACCCCCCAGTGACACAGATTTCATAAATCTTTAAAGGAAATGGTATAAACAGCATTTTCTACACTGCATAATTTTTAAAGGAACATCCCTGTGTTTTAGGAGTGAACAAAAGAAATCAGTCAGGCTAATTAAGGCACACAATAGAAATGGTAATCAAGGAACGTGACAGCGGTGGAAAAGCAGGGAAGTAATTTCCTGCAATATGCCACTGCATACTCCTGGGATCAGGAAGGTCTGCAGGAACTGAATGGAGGGAAAGGATCGTTGCAACTCCAAGCAGCCACCTCCAGCATCTCCAGTAATCTCCTTTAACTAGAAAAGGAGAAATGGAACCCTGTGCACCCTTTGGGGCAACACAGCTCTGCAATAAATGGCAGAAGTTACTCATTTAATCCCAAACTCCATCCACAGTAGCTGGACATTAACATTATCCTTTATTTTAAAGGATAACATTAATAATGCATTTTTCTTATTTTTTTTTAATCACTGTTTTGTTATTGCAAAGCTTTATTTTTAAGAAAATGCTTTCTCCATTCCTTCAGCACTGCCCAGTAAAAAGCTGGTATACGAGTGACCTGGAACAAGGAGCCTTCTGCTCCTGTGCAAATCCTGAAGGCTGGAACACCAGGTAATCACCTGCAATTACAGTCAACACCTCAGCACCTTCCCTGCAGGGTAGGAGGGGTATTCCTCTCCTCAGATTTCCTTTCTGATTTGGGAACTCACAACACAAAGGACCGAAAAAGGAGGAGTGCACTCATCAGAGTAGTGGAGAGAATGCTTGAACCTCCAGGGAAACTTTAATTAAAGCTCTATTTAGCATGTTTAGTTCACTGTAAAGCCACAAGCCAAGGCCAAATGGCAGAATGTGTCTCTGAAAAGCAGGTAGAACATGCCTCCTCTACGAGATGTATGTTGGGGTGGCAGAGCCCTGCTGTAGGACTCAGGCTAAAGGTGCCTGGGAGTCCAGGAAATCTCCTGGGCGGAGGGCACCACATCATAACACACCTAGGGAATATCCAGCCTTGCTGGGAGCTGTTCAGCATATCAAACTGCTTCCAGAAAGGGAAGCTGCAACAGGGATTAGGCCACAGGTGTAGCTGGAAGGAGGTTTTTGGGGAAGGGATAAGGCAGGAGTGTGATAAGTTTCTCAACACTGTAGTGTTGAAAGCAGCAATAAGAAATAGAATTTATTATCACCGCAGAAGGAACCTGTGTTTGCTGGAATTTCTCTGTATCATTACAAGAGGAATTAGTGTCCAGCTTGAAAGGCCATGAGGGTTTCTCTTTCCCCAGACTCGTTTATACCCCTCTGTACAGCTGAAGACTCACTCATGAGAAGACACTGCAAACAGCCACTAGACCAGACCAAATATTTCTTTCTGCAAGAGGAAAAAATTGTCTGCAGACCCCAAATCCCTTTTATGGCTAACTCCTTTTGCACATCATCTAACTCTAGATCACTAATGTGAAAGCAGCACTTCTGCATTTTCATAAGTGGTTGCCCATTTTTGTCACTGCTGGAGCAGGCACAGGAGCTGAATAAGTGGTCGAGGCTATTTAAGATACAACCTTCTCTTTTTCTTCCTTTTCCCCCCATCTTTTATCATAATAATTCAAAATTACTGATCTCCCATTTCAGAATTGCATGGGTAGCTTTGTTGCACAGTTCGAGTGTTTGTAAGGTTTTCCCTGCTATCATAAATACATTCAGGTAGTGGCCAATATGATGTGGGTTTCCAAAAGGGTTGGTTTTCTACTGGGATGTTAAAAAAAGAGCTCTCTCAAAGTGGTGATAGCAGTTATAAAATCATCATCTCTTGGTCTGAACATAATAGCTAAATGCCAGAAAAATACCTTCAACTATTAGAAAGATTCCAAGTGCTTCCCACCAGCCACAAGCACAACATCTAAAGTGCTTTCTGACCAGATATATGCACAGAAAGTGCTGATTTGCAGAGAGCAGTTTGTCCATCATGCTACATCCTTCATCAAATGCTATTACCTACGAGTGATTCCTCCTCTCTGTCCCTCCTAGTGATGGCATAAACTCATGTTTCTGTCTTACCCCTCTCCCAATTTTTTCTTCCATCTTGCTCCCCCTACTATGCCAAACCTTTCTGTTTCCAGCTCTGTGTATAATTAAGTAGATCATCAGAGATGATTCCTTTTTTATGTGGAAACCCAGACCATTTGCCCTTCTCTCTATCCACAACAAACTAACCTGCCAGCCTGGGTTAATTCATTCCTACAACAGCAATTCTTTCATTTGTTTCACGGGTGTGGGTGGGTTTTTCAAGCAGTTTTTCTGAAGCTGGAGGGTTTTGACTTTTGAAAACCAGCCAAGCTTGCAGCCTGCTGGTTGTTGCAAGGAGCTTTGGTGGCTGGCGTTGTGTCAGCCTCATTTTTGGTGTAAGAATAGTCAGTTAGCAGCACAATTCCCAAATAATGAATGGCACTTGGCTCCCTGGCCCCAAACACACTCGAGGGGTGCACTGAAAGCCTCCTAAAGCTCCCCCTGACACGACTTACTATTGCATTACAACCACAGAGCAGCTTTCTAGAGAAGGCACATCTGGAAGGAATGCAATAGTCTTACAGGCAGTTATTAGCAATAAAAAGGGGAAGAAAAATGCAGTCACTATTTACAAGGATATAGTTTCCTGTTATGGCCTCACTATAACATTGTAGTTTTTCATGATTTAAGATCTCAATCTAAGATTTTTTAGGTTCACTGCTTTCACAAGAGCAACTGCTTTTGTAATAGAGCAGCTAAAGCAATGCCATCCTGGGGTTTTTCCTTCTCTGGGTAACTGTCTCTCTTACACTATTATAATTAGCAAGAAATAATAGCAATGAAAATTAAGAAATACTTTAAATAATCCAATATTTAGAAGGAGAAGCTTAGAATTATGCTTACATTTTTAATTATGTTACACATTCAAATATAGGATTCATTTATGTATTTGCATGCACAAGTCAGGAGTTTGGGCACACAGACAAAACTACTGTAATTATGGGGAATACATAAATGCCCTAACCCACATAGGTAATTGTGCAATCCCTGATGCAAAAAATCCTGAAAAGTTCTTACGAAATCAGGCATTTGGCCTTTCAAACAGAGTCCTTTTAGGTGTGTTTGTAGAAAAACTCACAGGTTTGATTTTCAAACACACCAAACATGATTAGTGACTCCCAAGCTGAATCTAGTTCTGATTTGTATTTAGACTACAATTATATTATAGCATAAACTAAAAGCATATATTATTATAGTAATACTGTAATTTCTCCATCCATTTAAATATCCAGTTTGTGTCCATATCTAGTACAAGCAGATGATATTTTAGAAAAAAAGAACTGTAGGTTGTGTTTTGTTTCTGCTTTTAAAATTTATTTACTACACAAATGGTGTCTGCCTGTAAAACAGAGGTGGATTTAATGAGAGATTCTGCTCTCAGAGGCTTCACTGGTCAGAGTGCCAGTGATTTCAACACCAAAGGTCTGTGTTTTTGTGTTATCAGACATCACTGTCCATCTTGCAGAAAACTGTTCCTTAATTACAGCCAATGATCAGGCCAAGAGCAACTACACTGCTCTATTTCTCACCTCAACAACCATCCGTTTTCCTGTGTCTCAGTCCCAGCCACGGGAGCGACACATAAAATTCTGTAATTAGTCCCCCCAGGTTTCCCTTTCCCTTTCCTGAGTGTACATGCAGAACCACTGGCAGCACTCAGCCCAAATTCTAATAACTGTTGAGTTGTATTTCC
Source organism: Dendrocincla tyrannina (assembly GCA_035047865.1). Lineage (NCBI taxonomy): Eukaryota > Metazoa > Chordata > Aves > Passeriformes > Dendrocolaptidae > Dendrocincla > Dendrocincla tyrannina. Next base: position 4,155,967 of record JAWWMP010000001.1, on the reverse strand, counting down.
ATAGGTACAGACGGCTCTGAGGGTCCCCCCTGAACCTGTCTCTGCAGCAGGAACACTGCCTGCAGAACTGTGAGAAACAAAGTTTAAGTGAAGCCTTAGATATAGGGAAGGACTGCAAACCCCCCAAAACTGTTAGAAACAGTCATTAAAAACCCCCAAACTGCCGTGCTTTCATATTTTATGTTTGTATAAACTATAAAGCAAAACTTAGAAATTAATAAGCATATTGTATGCAATGGCAGAGTGGAGTGCAGGAAGTGTAAACAGGTGAATAGCAACAATAAAATGAATACAAACTCTTGGTCAATCAGTCTTTGAATGGTCTGTACATTTCTTCTTTGTTATTCTTGCTTTTATAGGGATATATATAAAACCATAAATGGAGGGAAGTCAGCAGAAAAACTGCCCAGTAGTATTGGGCACAACATTCTTGGATTTTTTAAAATTTCCCAGCCAAGCCTTGCCAACCTGTCCAAACCCATCCCCACGGCAGCATCTGGATTGCTGGGGATTTCAATATATGGGCAGTGCCCTGGTAACCCAAAGGGAGGCTCTGAATGCTGTCTCATCTAGTCCTTCTTGTCCTTGTAAGGCAGGACTAAACCCTTTGGTGATGCAAATCCAACCCCATTTTAATAAAACAGAGCTCATGAAGGTGCCCTTTAGCAGAGCAGGGTTTCTAATTTGTGTTCACCAAAGTAGTTCTGTGGGATAAACCTTCCAACCGTATTCCACGTGATTGATGACAAGTATTTCTACTGAACATACAGATATTCAAGAGGAATCTCACAGAGATGAACCATGAATTTAACATGAATTCTGGAATAATCAGGTTGATATGAAAAATGCTCCCTCCAATAAGACTTCTGGTATTGAGAGAGAAATTTGAGCTTAGGAACACAGGTAAGTATTCCCCTAATGCAAATGAATTCTGCATAAAATCAGAGTGCTTCCAGGTTTGCTGAAGAAGTACCAGACAGGCTTATTTCTGGATGCACACTACAGCATAAGCACTTTCCAGAGGAAGAAAATATCATTATCCTCAAAAAAGTCCAACCAAACCTTAAACTTAGAGAGGTCAATGGGACTTACTGAAGCTCTTCTGGCAGGGACAAGGGCACTCAGCTAATTGTGCTGGTGCAAGGCCCTCGCAGGTCAGAGGCCAGGTAGGGCTGTAGAGATTTAAATGAGGTGCCAAACACTTTCCTTCTGCAAGCAGAATGTTTAAATTTTTTAATATGCATATGTGTGGTTGGGGACATTTCAGGGCAACCAGACACTTTTTTTAAAAAAGGGCAACAAGTTATATTTATATATAATTCTAAATATTTGACAGGTGATGAGACCTCTGAAATAATACCCAAAAGAAAAATAAATCCAAAATCAGGATTGCATTGTCTACAAAAGCGACAGCCACTGATGCTGCATCCCCATTTCTCAACAGGGTGTGAATTTAATTCTAGTCAAGCTTAAGTCCATTTCATCTTTTAGATACTCATTAAGAAACACGTAGGGCAGTTAGTTTTTGAGTTCATAAATATCTGCTGACTCAGTCCTACAGCAGCTAACATCACATTTCTTTCACAACGGGGGGTGGCAGATTGCTTGTATGGGGTCAGTTTTCACCATTTTTCCCCACTTGCATTCACATTTATCATACTGGGAACAAAATGACTGGGAGACAAAGGTCAGGGTCCACAGTCCTGACAGCAAATGAGACACCGTTGCCACCCAGCGACCTGTATTTAGCAAAGAATAACAATGGACTGGGCCATTTGGCATATTATTGATATTATACACATCTTCCTTTATAGGCTCATTTTTGATAGAAAGCTGGGGAGAGCCAAACAGCCAGTTCTGTTCAACTCAGCCACAATAAACACAAAATCTTGTATCTGCATGTTTAGTTTCACAAGGATAGACAAGTACTTGTCACCCTTTTGGCAGAGCATTTTGAGAGTATTTCAGTTGTAAGTTAGTTATTTAAATTTCACTGTACAGTCGTTGCTATCATTATGATCATCTATTTTGTTTTCCTGCATAATAGGTTATTGTTTTTTGCTTAATTTGCTTTTCTGACATTAATAATCCTATTACTCTCTGTTTTGTTTCAAAGTACCATCTTGTCCACGTTCTGCCTTTCTTCTCAGCTCCTTGTAGCAGTATTCTATGTAGTATGAATTATTATCAGTGCTGCTTAAGTCTGGGACCCTGAGTCTCCCAATTCAAAAAGGTCCCATAAGAGAGCAGCTGTTCTCTCTATTTTCATTAAAATATGTGATTACTCAGTGAAAAAGTGTGTGCATCTCCGTATGGTGGTGTGGGAGTCAAAAGAGGATACCAGCTCAGGCTACAAATCTATAATGAATTACAAGTTCTGTCCAGCCTTGTCCCACTTTTTCCATCCTATATTATAAATACTGTTCTTGCAGAACAGATTCTCTTTCAAATAGAACAGCTAAGCATTCAAGGCATACAAACATCACACAAAGAGGCCTGTCAGTTATATTCCCAGTCACTTTTGATGCTATTTGGAAGAAAAAGGAATTAAGACTGCAACCAAAAAGCATAAGAAAAGAAAAAAGTCAACAGAAAGATGATGTCCATGAGTTAGATGTCATAATATTGCTGAAATCTAAAACTGGAAGCCACCTCTGTCCAGTGGTACATAAAGTGTTAGCCTTCATAACACTTCCAGTACCTCCTTCATTATCACAATGAAGCCCTTAAAATTTCATGCATTATATTACAGCTGCTTCTTTAGAAACTCCTTTCCACTGTAAAACTGAAGTACACACAATCTTAACACTGTTTGTGGAATAATGAGATCTGGATCAACGCTGAGACTCCTCATCTCAATTGGCAAGGGGTGTGGGATCTGAAAAATCTCCTTTCCCTGTAACCCAGTCAAGCCCAGCAATATCAGCGTCCAGATTGCAATGTCAGCATTTCCACCGAAGGGCTGGGCAGGAGGTTAAGGAAATATTAATGGTAAACCTGGATGTAAATACCCCAAGTTCACACTGGTCACACCAGCTAAGCCACCCCAGCAACATTCGTGTCTCCCCCGTGTTGCTGGCACTGCTTTCAGCATCCTGCCCCAGCTCTGTGTTCCCAAGGGCTCAGCTGGAAATGGAAATTCCATGTTTTCATGAGAAGATCACAAGAACTCAGGAATCAAAACCACTGCAAACCCATCTGGTCAAAGTCAAAGCCAGGAGGGACTTTAAACTCAGTTCTTAATTCACAAAGGAAGTATTTCTGCAAGGGCTCTTCGAAGAGATTCTCTGATTATCCCTTCTCCTAGCCAGTGATCAAATGCTGGAATTAAAGGGGCAACTCGAGTTTTCAAACCAGGTAAAAAGAAGGAACTCCCTTCACACACTACACAACAGTAATCCCCTTCTGGCTCATTTAGTCTACATATGCAAGCTTGCCCAGAGTTCTAAAAACACCCCCAAACCATAAAAAGATGAAGAGATACCTTTTTGTTGTTGTTGTTGTCTGTGTTAATTTCTGCACAGATAAGGCAGCATTCTAAAATCCCCAAGACAGTCCCCAAGGCAGGGCTGTCTGTTTGTCATCCTTCAGTGCCTGCTAACAGTACCTATCATCTGTCTCTCGTCTTCTGGATAAACATACAGAAACAAAGGTGAGGTGTTTGATACACAGTGGAGTAAGAAAGCAGCTGGAATTACTGGGATTTGTGCATACCCTGCCAGACAAGCTGTTGCAACTGATGGTGATGCATTTTAGCACAGCCTGCTATTGGCACATGGTTTAAATAAAAAAGATGATACCCGCACATTCAGAGCAATGATGGAGAGCTAATGATCAAAGGAGTGGGCTGTTGCTTTCTAATTATTATTTGGAGTGATTCTTTGATAAGCTAGGGCTGGGTTTTGTTTTATTACCTATTATATTTTAGGCAATATATCCTTTATTCCTTAATGCCAAACAACTCAGTGCCAAAGCAAGTGATTTTAGCTAAAGTGCCAAGTTGCCACTCCAGTGGTCAGGTCTCTTGAGCCCTAACCAGCAGGCTGGACTGACACCAATGCCTGTAGCAGATAATAGCCTGCTCCTGGGGGCAGGGCAAATCTGCCATGGGTGCCAGCAGAGTCAATGTTAGCAGTGCAGTGGCCAGGATGGAACATGCTATCAAAAATGGAACATTATTGCATCAGCTGCAGTGTGCCATGGCTTACCTTCACTCATCTCACTGCACTGAAATAATTCAAAGGACACGGAGTCGCTTTTTTCTCTCCTACTTTACCACATTAAGTTCAAGCAAAGCACACAAAAATAGAACTGACCTGAACAAATGACTGGCCCTTTCTCTTGGGCATCAAAGGCAAGAAGGTGTTACAGGAAAAATGCAGCCTTTTACTGACTGCACACTGACTTTACCCGGAATAGAAAGCAATGGAATTTGTTAGTATTTCTAACTGGAGAGAAACACCTGGCAACTGGCAGCATTTCCTTTGTATGAAACAATCTATAGGAACACTTATATGTACATTAAAATGCCCAGCTGTCAAATTGCAGAGGAGGTCTGTTCACATGGTGATGCACTATATGTCAAATACTAAGCATAAATAATAAACCCTTAGCAAACCCTAAACCTCAGTTTTGCAACCAGTTTGAACCTGCCCACAATGACTGGAATCTGTTTTCACTAACCCAGTTAATGATTGTTAATGTATTCTGAACCTGCAGCAGATGCACCCTGTGGCTAAGGCACTCTGGGGCAGAAAGGAGGGTCCAGGTGATGGAGCCTCCTGTACCAAAGGAGAGTGGAAGCAGCAGAAAGAGAGACATGATTTGGTATTGTCAGTACAGTCAGACAGACCAGAATATCAACTGGGCACTGCTAAGAAAACAGCCAACTTAAAATTGCTCTGATAAATGAGCAACTAGCTTCATTTATTTCTCTTTGCTGTATGCCAGATACCAGTATCTTTATTTTATTTATTATTACATAACCTAGCAGGTTCTTTGGGTTTTTTTACTCATTTTTAAAGCACTACAGTCCAGTTCTGTCCAATTCTGTTTGATAATCAGGCAGCCAGTGGTATCACAGAATTCCCTCTGACTGAATTCAGTGCCTGAGCATTGGGGGTAGCTGAGTGCTCTGTGTTGTTAAGAGAAGTATCTTCTGAGACCTGCTCACAAACGAAGCAGAACTAATCAATCCCTCTTGGACAAGCTGATTACCTGGAAATCAATCAGGCAGGGAGCTTGTTCTGTCAGCCTTCAGGACATGAGCAAATAGTAAATGTAACTTCCAGCAAAAGCAGCACAGAGAGCTCATCTATGAGCCAAATACCTGTAATGCAGAGACAGAGAGCCCTGGAGCACAGGAGTTGTGGTTGCTGTCCCCAAATAGCCTGCTGTGACATGGAGAGCACACACAGCCCATCGCTCAGTGTCTCACACCAACTAATTTCCCACCAGTGATCAGGAAGCTCCGAGCACTCTTTCATCAGCATCCAGGGAACTGAACTACATCCTGGCGTGGAACACTTTGCCCGTGTGGTAATGCAGTTTGTGTTAAGATTTTGTTTGTGACAAGCTTTGCATTTTGCTTGGGTTTAACAGGGCATTACAGCTGCTCAGTGTTTCCCTTTGTTCCTGCCAGGTCCAGAGATAGCACAGCCTGGAAAAGGAGAACAAGTGTCTGCACCTACTGACTGACAGGTCTAAAACACCTGGGACAAGACCAGAGCACAAGAAATAATGGCTTAGAGAAAAACAAATTAGGGGCCCATTTATATTCCAGGAGACATTTTATTGCCTGCCACTCTCCATCCCTCTGAAATATTGTGATGGATTGGGGTGACAGCACAGGATTGCTAGGTGCTAGCAATGACAATTCCAGCAGGCAGGTGAAGGAAACACACCGTGCCCTGCCTCTCCCAGGACACAGCCAGCTGATTGGGGTGGGAATACAACCCCGGAGCCACTGCAGGCACCTCCAGGAGGGTGGTTCACAGGTATGGCCACACTGTGGGCATCCCTAACCCAAATTCTGCTGAATATTCAGGCATGTATTCTAAGGTCCAAATCCTAAGATGGAATTGGAGAGTGCGAGCAGATTACAGAGAGCCCTAGGTGCTTTCCAGGGAGCTGTGTGCCCGCGAGTCACCAGGCAAAGTGTGGGAGAGATCTAGCCCATTTCAGCTACAAAAGTCTTGGTGAAAGGCATGGGAAACCTTCCGAAAATGTTACCAGACTAAGGCATATTTGGACTCTTTCTATGAAAACAGTCCTAGTAAGATCTCCTTCATTTGATACCAACCCCCCCCAAAATGTAGTGAAAGCACCCAGAGCCCCAAGAGCTGAGCTTTTCTGGAAAGCACTGCTGAAAAGGGATGGGAAGATGTAGTGTAGGTATAAATTGAGTCTTGGCTTTCCTGGAGTCTCAGTGACCATGATCCAGCCTGGCCTCAGGTACTATGTTACTATGACAACTTGTCCAAAAAAAATTAAAAAAAAAATACAAAAATAAAAAAGGTGTAGAGGTGAAAGAGAAAAAAGCAAAGAGAACCTTTGTTTTACAGCACACTGTCACGAAGGGAGATGATTAGAAGTGAGTCAGAGGGCCCAAAGCAATGGAGCTGTTAGTGACACTTCTGAGAACTCGGAGATCTATCACGGAAGGTAAGCTAGGACTGTCATGGAAAGGTGGTCTCTCACCAGCCTGGGACATTTGCGGGCCTCTCAGGATGCCTCCATGGAAAGCCTGCACACCCTCCAGCAGCCTGGGCTGCTCCACAGTAAGTCCCTGCCATCTCCTCGCCCGTCCCCAGGTGGAACAGAGGTTTGCTGTGCCCATGCTGCTCCGGGGGAGCCAAGAGATGGATCTTCAAGCAAAAGGGGTTCTGAAGGGAGGTTCAAAATGTCACCCTTCAGATCAAAATGAAGCCCTCTGAATGCCTCTCGATTCTTCAAAGGAGGAGGATTTGAGAAGGTGGATGTGCTTGGCAGGGAAAACTGTGGTGACTGCTGATACAGAGCAGCAGGAAAAATAAAGGGAAAAAATAAAGGAAATAAAGGGGGAAAGAAACCAGAGGGAATTTCTCATGTTTCCTACCCATTTAAATCACGGTCTGACATATGGGACTTTACATGTTCCCCATTTACCATTAACAGAACTTTCATTATGTCATCCTGCTAAGGATATTTCATTTCTATAAAAGAAAAAGGTCTAGAAATGTATGAACTGAGTCGCAGGTGTGCTGTGGGGGGAGAGAGCAATTATCAAGATCATTATTATTGCACATTAGTGTCTAGTGGGGTGTGATAAGGATTGTGAAGGGCCTGATATGTACTTAGCTATCTTTCAGTTGGCATTCAGTGACAGAAAAGAAAATTATCTGTATTGGATGTATACACTGAATGACTGAGAAAATAGAAAGCTGTGTCAGATGCTTAGAGATGTAGAGCAGACAACCAACAACACAGAAACAGGAAAGAAAATTTTAAAAAGTGCTTTTTTATCAGTGCCAACTCTGAAAAAAAAGACTCATAAGAAGGTGCTGAGGTGTTTTCAGTAAAGCAATTTCTGTTTCCTAGGCTCTCTTACAAAAGGGGCTGTGTGTGTGTGTGTGCACACAGGCACAAAGAACTACCAATTTTATACCCAATATTTAAGCAAAACGTGTTTCTATCACCACAATTGACTTCTTGAGCAAAAGATGTTTGGCTGCATCAATCTGAACAGCAACATGGAGTTTGGCAGCAATCCATTTGTGCTGAGATTAAGCCAGCTGCTACCGAATCCATTGATCCTTTCAGATATTGATTTGTTAATTTAATAAAAAGTGAAGTTTTAGAATGTGAACAAATTCACAGTGCTGAGGAGACAGGATTTTGATAAGCTCTGCTGCCAGACTAAGCTGGTAACACTGTCAAATGAGAAAATCACACATGATTTAAACTATTAAAGATTTCCAGTGTGGCAGATTTGTTAAAATACAACTTTAAATAGAAACGTGACCTGTTAGAAAAATTAAAAATGCTCCCCTTGTCTTCTATCTCCTAGTAGTAGTGCTTAAAGCCATTCTGTATTTCATGCTCCCCTTTACTCTGAAGAGTCAAATTGTCTTTAGGATAAGATTCAATTCTCATTACACAGAGAATCGGGATGAGTTCTAGCTAAGGATCAGATTCTCCATGGCACCACAGCCCTTCCCTGTGCAGCTCCAGGCTTTTGTTCCCAGCCAAAACATCTCCAAACAGGCTGAGAATGCCCAGCCTAAACATGCCATGGTACATCCAAAACCTGTGTTACTGGCACTCACAATCTATGCCCTTATTGCCGTGAGGATGAGCTCGTTTTCCTCATTCATTCAAACCCCATCAATGAATGCCCGTGGCTCCGAGGGCTTAGCTGTGTAATTAGACTGCCAAGCTGACAGAGTGACCTCTCCTGCTGCTGGGTATTTAGAGCAGAGCAGCATTTTACCACCAAAAACCAGTTTTTCCCTGGAAAATGCCAGCTGCAGAAAATGTATGTTTGGGGGAAAAAAGAGAGAAAGAAAGAAGTTGTAAGAAATCTGTACCAACATGCCAGTTTTCCTACAAGCTGTCCTGGAGAACTTGTCAACAACTTCATCTCCAAGAGGCTGCTGAGGAGAGATGTGCCCCATCCCAACGTGGAGCAGCTGGGATTTGCTCTGGGGACTGCACTGACCCAACAGAATGAGAGGGGAAGGAGGAGGAGGAGAATCCAGCAATGCCCCAGGGACTCAAGCTTATCATGGGCTTCCTGAGGAAAAGGTGGACAGAAGCCTTGGCACTGCCAGGCTTTGGCTGCTCCAAGTATTCTCCTCCATTCTAGCCAGGGGAGCAGAGAAATTAACACATACTGACAGTTTCTATGGGTTTTAATTACTGGTGAGGAGTCCCATGCACTAGATTGGAAATGCAAGTTTCTGTTTAAATGGGTTTCATGAATTCATTGCAGTTTTTATTGACCTTTGGTCCACTGGAACAAAGAGGATGCATGGAAATGCAGAAAGAATTGTAGGAGAAAATCAACGAAGATATTCATTATCTCCTCCAAAAATGAAACTAGAAAATGTGAAACTAGGGGGATCAGACCACAGATAACTTCCACCCACTAAAAGTTTGCTTTACTCATGGTCAAACTGCAGCTTCGGGACTTGGTAGATTCTTATTATATCTAATGTTTATACTCTCCATATAATAGTGTTGTTATATATGCAGTATTTTTATATTAGGTGTTTAAGATATGTAGAAAAGATTAATATCTCCTCATTTCACAGCATGTTAATAGTGCCAAACTTCAAAGAGCAGTCTCTTGGGTGGCCAAGTGAACACTTTGAAGTGAAACATTCTCAGGCCACGCCAGCAGCTGAGAACACTGTTTAATGAAAAGACAGAGCAACAAGGAATTAATACATCACTGTGGAGACAAGAGCACCTTGCTAAGTGAACTTTCCATGTTTTCCATTCCATACAGGTTTACTCTATTACTGAGAACATGAACATGGGTAAAGAGTGCACTAGACAAGTCAAATTCAAGGAAAACTGAATATGTTTGTAGAGGTACATGACATGTGAAATTATGGAAAATGACAAAGCCCAGAGAATCTCAATAAGTATTAATATGAATCTTGAGGAAATCCATTTACTTACAACTATTCCCTGGCCATGAAGTGTAAACAGAAACAAGCCAAGGTCAAAGCTATGAGTGGTATACAGGCAGTGCAATCAAAAGGTGAATATCCTTCACTCTGTAAGGTATGAATGTGTCTAGTTGCACTGTGGAACTGGTCAGGAGCACATGGAGGAGGAGCTGGTGAGTCTGTTCTTCACACACAGCCAGCTCAGGCACTGATTACCAGAGCTGCAGAAAGAGCAAGTCCTGCCGGTACAGCATTTCTTCACACACCACATGCACATGCAAATAAATCTGCATGAATCAAATAGAATAATGAGAAATAAAACTAAAAGTAGAGAGCTTATTCATAGGCATCAGCAGTGATAAGAGGGTTGGCAAAACCCCTGAAATTATTTTGAACTAATTATAAATATATAAAAGCTATCTGCTATTTTTCTATCTCCATTTATTTGTGGGGTTGGTTGGTTGGTTTGTTTTTATTGGGCCAGCTACAGGCCAGAAATGTGACATAATCCAAGCAGTTTTCAACTGGGCTTAAAGTCCCTCCTTCATCTGGATTCAATTTAAAATCTATTGTTCTTTTGAGAGAAAACCCACCTTAACATGAAGACAGTTAAAGCTGATAGCCATCCAAATTCTCCATATTTCCAAAGGGAATGGTTTGCACTTCCAGCTCTGCACTGCAGGAGCTGCTCTTTCTGGGTGTCTCCTCTCAAAGGAGCTTGGCTGACACCAGCTGGGTGCCAGGCCGAGCCTCCTGCACATCTGGCACAGCAGCTCAGGATTGTGTGGCCACGGGAACAACCATGAAACAGTCAATTCCACTGATGTGCTTGTATCAGGCACAAGGTGTGTTTTATTTAGTTGCCTTCAAACTTGATGAATCCCAGGGCCATCACCAAGAGAGTAAACCCTGGCTGGGAAGTGAAATAGTGGGTGCTGTACATTTGGTATCAATTTCTGTGCCTCTCTGAGCACTAAAGCTTACTCAGCACAGGTTATTAACGTGAGAGCACACCAATAATCCCCCCACTCCTTCAAAACCCCCCATAGATTCCTTTGCTATATTTTGTGTTTAAAAAGCAATATAATGTTATATCTCTTTCAAAGAATGGTGACTCAAATAATGTTGTGTCTTTTAACTTTTCATCCCAGTGTGAAAACTGAGTCCTGGTACTATCCTGGATGATTAGGACAGGATTATTCCTTTACCTGTTATATTCTTCAGCATCATGAAAAAAGAACTGTAGAAACGAAACCTGAAGCATAACAAATAATTAAAACTTCAAATATTTAAATTTAATACAGAGTTTGAAGTAGAAATGGTCAACAAATTTTCTTGCAGCAGAAATTAGTAACTTCAATATACACTTTTCAGAATCAATCTGGCTTGTTCTGTTGTATTAGTTGATGCAATTACAATAATAGGCTTTAAATGGGTTTATATTTCAAGTATGATTGTGCTGAATTGAATTATTCCCTACTTATCATGAAAATATTGGATGAACATTCCTCATTTTCAACTCACACTTTTAAATTGATTTCCATCCACTTCAGCACAATTAAATTTTTAAAACAAAGGAGGCAGATACTTCACTCTCTCAGGTGCTGTCACACGTAGTAAATATTCTCTAGAATGTCAAAATACCTGCAGTAAGTCCAACCTCTCTAAACAATTATGCAAATGGACACATAACTTAAGGAAGTCTATACATTATCATCTCCTCTCAAGCCCAGAATAATAAAAAATATGACTGCTTTGTAATTTAAAGTTATATAATTCATGCATAAGGAATAGTCGTGTTTTACAATATAAATATGGCAGCATTTGAAAATCCTTGTCCTGTTACTGACACCTCCTATGAAAGTATAGCAGAGAGAGTTTTGAGGTTGACAGTTTTAATGCCTAACATGCATTTGTGTCTAGGAGCAGGGAGAAATATTTATTGTGATTAAGATATACAGAAGAAGAAACTTCTTCTTGGACACCATTATACATCAAATAATAAATGAGCTTCTGCCACCAAAAAAAAGTCACAGTAAGGAAATATAGAGATGCAAATGAAAGGCTAATGCACAAGTCTGACAAATACAAAAATCCCAGTTCCAAGAGACAAATGAAGTCGAGTTTTATTTGCCCTGACTCCCACGATACTCGTTCATTCCCTCCCAGGCTGAGCAGTGAGACTCACACAGCACCACGCAGAGAAAAGGAGATGCCACTGCCCCAGGAGGGCACTCAGGAAGGGGAGAGGTGGAGGCAGAGCAGGGCTTTGGGTGGATTCAAGCCCAACTAGATGATTAGGGCTAATTAACTAAGGGGCTAGCCCCATGGGCTAGTCAATATATCTATATCTATATATCTATATCATCTATATCTATATCTATATATCTGTATCTATACCATCTATATCTATATCATCTGTATCTATATATCTATACCATCTATATCTATACCATCTATATATCTATATCTATACCATCTATATCTATATCATCTATATCTATATCATCTATATCTATATATCTATATCTATACCATCCATATCTATATCTGGTGCTCCCAGGCCCCATTTCCCAATACTGTGGGTGATGCTTCGTTCCCACTAATGCTCAGGCACTTGGGAGCCCAAGAAGTAGATCTTGTCAGTTAAGACCAGGAAAATAAAAACCTGGCACTGTTCTTTTTCATCTTTATGCAATAATGATTTTTTCCCATCTTCCCATGACATTTGACTTCCGGATGTCCCTCTGACTGTACCAACACTCTCCAGGTACCTTCAATGCTTTCTCACTGCTTCATTTTTTCCACTCTTTTCCCATTCCCTCTGAAGGGTAAAATGTCAGTCTGTGTAAGTCACACGTAGAGATTTGTTACCCAACCAAGCATTGCAAAACACAGACTGACAGTAGGAACCAGCTTGTTTGTTTTCTTGAAAACTCGTGGTTTTCGAGACAGTTTTGAGTATAAATATTTTGGTCACATCCTCCCATCTGCTCTGGCAACAGAAGCAGCTCACGCCTCTCTCCTCATCTCTTTGGGTGCTCTGAGACCTCTTCACAGGAGGCATTCAGAAGTCCTGTGCAGAATATCACACATGCCAAGTTTAGGAATCGCAGAGCTATGTTTTTTAATCATTTGTTTCACTCTAAGCAAAAGAGAGGCCAGAGAAATCCCCTTGTCCAATCTGTTAATTTTCTGCTCTGTACATTCACTTAGGGAATATCTGATTTTCTGTGGCGGAGCTTCTTTGTCCAATCTTGCTGAAAATCATCCACACCAGTGTGTTGATGCTCCACGTTTCAGTGGCTACTTGTCTCTTCACTGAACAATCTCCTGGAGGATGCAAAGCAAAATCATGTTCTATTCCCCAGTTCTCTTAATGCTCAGGAAGTTTCACGCTGCTTCAAGAGACTGCAACAGCTTCATTCTTCACTTTAATTATTTTTACCAATAATTTGTGAGAGCAATAGTTGTCACTCCAATTCTCCTCCTCTAAGTGTTATATATTGCCCTCTGTTATCAACTTATTGAAGTAACCGAGCCCTCAATACACTTCAGAGTCATGGAGGTGTATTTGTGGTTTCGATGTTGGTTTGGGGTTTTTTGATCACTCAGATTTAATTTCAATGGCTTCACTTTTTCCATCAGATTTTGCACTTATTCCTATAAATTTCCAGTCAAGTAAAGCACAGGTAACCAGGTGCCATCCAAAGGCAGGTTCACTGTCCTGAAAACACATATATATTACCCAGCTACTCTTTATTTACACTGCAGAACAAGTTCAGGGGTACAATTAAAATCTATACCAGCACCTTTTAGAATCATAAAAAAGGAAACCTGTGAAGCAAGACTGTTGGCCACGAAAACTTAGAAAAATAGTAGATGCTTTAAGCCACATTTTTCATATAAAATTGAAAATTTTGTCTAAATTATTAACCTATGTATTGAAATACTTTATTTCTCTTCTATATTGTTATGATACATGAGATGTTCTAAATACAATATGAAAGTCAACATGACATGCAAAGATTTCATTCAGAAAATCAACTAAGTATAAAAGACAAGTATAAAGCAGCTAAAATAAGATATATTCATTTAAAATGATTTCAAGTGTTCCATAACATTACATGTGGTTTGATTATAATGTTTTTTTTTTAGTATCCTGACATGAATTTTCACCTATTTAAGATTTATCCATAAAAGAAAAAAATCAAATTCATATTTTTATTGCTCTATTAAACTCCTGTCTTGCAGCTGTCCTAGGCTAGCTGGACAATCAATGCTGCTGTTCTGCTAGGGGAGGAAAAGCAATGCGAAGCTCTCCTCTGCAGCAGCAAATGTTCATTTTAGGAGATTGCTGGGCACGGTGCCCCCTCAGCTCTCTGCTCTGGGGATGGTTGGTGTGACCCTGGCCGGGACAGAGCCCTCCCCTTGGCTCCCAGACCCTGCCCAAATTGCCAAGCACCTCCAGGGGGTCTTGGTAAAGAGAGGCAGCTGAGCCCTTGTGACTGGGAAGAGAATGTGAGAGCAGTGGGAAACACAGACATCATTTGGTCACGAGAGGATGTTCTAGGAGCAGTGAAAATGTTATCTTTGCTTCCTCATAAAGGGCGGGGAGTTGGTCCTCGCTGCACTGAAAGCACAGCTTGGCCAAAAAGCATCTCTTCTTTCCTCCCAGAGGTGATGGCTCTCCAAACCGTGGGCAGATTGGAAACCTCAGCAGCTGCCTGGAGTTTTCTGCCACGCTTCTCCTTTATTTTGTCCAAGCAATCAGGTGCTTTTGCCTCCCAAGGTGGCATCAAAGAAGTTTTTCAGCTGATCCACGAGTGGGGGTTTTATTCCAGACGAGCTTTTCAAGTATAGCAAGTTTGTTTTTGCCTTGATATTGTAGGAATTTCACATAAGGTGAGTGTTTAGAGAAGAAATACTATGGTCTGTTGTCTTCAATATTAATACAATATAATTAATATTTCCATTGAAGGTAGGAACAAAACTGATTTGTAGATCACTAAACTCGACAAGTTTAAGTCTAGCTACTGAGAAAAAAAATTGATTTCAGATGGTCTTGGCACTTTCTCCCACTAAAACATTCCTTTTAGTTGTTGTTCAACTCTCCAGAAATGGCACTGAGCTTGTGATTACAGATTTTGAAGGAGGTACAATTAAATCCTGTGTGTTCCTCTTCTGGTGACAAAAGCAGACACCATGCAGCAGTAAAAGCACGTTCCTGACCCAGCTCAAGCAGAACTCATGTCCCTGTTTCAGGACAGCAAATCTTTGCCAAATATCTACCTTGAAATCCTAAAACATAAGGCAATAAATGGCGTATAGCAAAGGAAATTCCTCACCGTGAGAGATTTAGAGGGACTGACAGCACACATGGTGCTCTGTTGTTCCAGATAATCATTGCTGCCCCCAGCAAATCTGTTGTAGGAAATATTTTCAGTGCCTTTGCTACCACTTTCTGCACTCAACAGGCTGAAGTCACAGACCTCAGAGAAGCCCTCAGGATCAATGCCCTCAGGAAATGGATAGGATTCTCATTTCCTCTGCGTGGCTTTGGGTTGTAGCAACTCCTCATACTTTATCCTTCTAGTCTAAGAGTGTCAGTACATAATTCCCCATCAGGAATAAATAGAATTATGAATATTCAATGCTGAGGGAAAAGTTCCTTTACTATATTAATCCCAGCGAAGGAAACTACTGACTTGTGTCCAGCACAATATGTAAAAGCTGATAAAGTACAGAAGTTTATTACAGACTTCCACTTTTTATTTTGTTAGGGTCTTACCACACAAACAGTTTTGTTTAGCTTTGTTATGTTTTATTTGGAGAGAAGAATGTAGAAGCATTACCTGATGGTCTGGAGTATTTAAACATAAACTTTTCCAAAACATATAGTTTTATTGTTCTAATAAATTAAGGTATTGCAGAAGAAATTGATGGCAAGAGTTGCTTTTGTTCTGCTTCAGAAAGAAAAGCAAGGTGAAACTATTCTGGAAGTTCCCAGTGGGAAGAACAGTAAAAGGAACTTACAGAGGGGTCTGTTCTTGAAAGGCAGTACTGCATTAAAACTCTGCTTTGTAGGCTCATTTTCCCTACCAAGAAATCAGACTTTCCCCTTGCAATTAGTAAGAGTTGTCCACCTAAATCCCTTCTTAATTTTGAAGACTTTCATCAGTATTGCACAGGACCCTGAGTGGAGGGTGAAAAGGGGTCTGCTAAAAAGAAATACTGGCGTTTTAGTTACATCTAACTTTGTAAATATCACTACAGAACCCATAAAGGAAAGCATTGTTAAACTGTATCTCAGTGGAACCACTAAATCTAGAGCACAATGGAGAAAGTGTTCTCAGCTTGGTCCTAGGACTCCTGTTACAGCTGGAAAACTAGTTGGGAGCAGCTGCCCTGGGACAGAAAAGGCACCAAATTCGAGCTCTCCAAAGACCTCCCCAGCCCAAGGTTCTTAATGAGAAATGTCACACCTCCTATCTAAATTCCTTAGTGAGACTCAAACTTGGGGAAAAAGAAAGGAAAAAGAAAACCCAAACGCAGAACACCTTTCTTTTCTTTGTATTAGCTTTTCAATCTGTTTGCTTGTTAGTTTGCTTTTCAAGAAACTGATAAGAACTCGCACTTAATGGAATCCAAGGCTTGCCAAGACTAAATCTTGACACCTGAGATACCACAGAAGTTTCAATTGTGTTCTCGGGGAGTGAGGGAGAGCTGGCAGCAGCCACATATGGAAGTCCTTTCAGGACACGCTGGTTGTTTTCCCAGTGTTTTCCCACAAAACCAATGACTTTAGTCCTTATAAAGGATTAGCAAAACAAAGCAAGCTACAGGACAATGTCTGGTCTGCCTAGTCTGCAGCCATTAAGCTAAACTAGCCAAAGAACACAGAAAAATGGGATGGCTGAGAGCTTTTTGAAAAACAGTGACACCTAACACTTCTGTGCTTAAGGATAATTGATACCCAGAGCTGAATCATTGTTATGGTGGTGGGGGTTTGATTGTTTTTTTGTTGTTTTTTTAAAGGATATTAACAATTTGACAAATAAATCACCGACTGGATGCTCTCACTGTGATTTTCTCTACTCAGACCCCTCCCAGCTACCAGAATCTATCACAGAATCTATCAGACACATGTCAAGCAGCACAAATTTTCCTCTAGGTGAAATCTTCTGAAGAATTTCAAAATCTCTGCAAGTGTGGCTCCACATTCTGAGTATTACCTCTGTACAGAACGCCAGGAGACCACTTGTTCTCCTCTCTCTACACACTCTTTCAGCAGCAAATGCCAAGGTGCAGCTCACAGGACAGGCTTGCTTGTGCTGCCTTGCAAGAAAAGGCCATTTCCATCTGCAGCCTTTAAAGCAGCAGCAACACATGGCAGGAGAAAGCTGAAAGACTGCAGCCTGTGTGAAAGCACGTTCCTCTCAGGGCTCTGTTCCCAGCTGGGTCACCCAAATGCTGTCAGTGGCCAGAGCAGCAGATCCCAGAGCTTGCCACCTGGCTGTGTGTGAAGCTGGGGGCTGCAACGGAGGAGGAAGAATCATTTCAACAGGCACCTTGCCAGCACTAAAAAACCACAACATTTTGGTTTGCCAGCAGAAAATTTAACAAAACTGCAGCTTTTTGTAGGATCATCATTGTCCATAAAGAGTTGTGTATCAGTACGTGCTTCACACGTGATGAAAGCTTTCCCCATATCCATGGTGGCTGTATCAGGAAGACAGACTGAAGATGTTTTCTTTGTTAGCACCTCTGCTTGTTCCCTCCTTTCACTTCCTGCTTTTATAAGCTGCTGATGTTGGGCATTTCTATCTGGACTTGAACTGGTCAAGTCTCTTTTAGACACCTTTTCTAGGCAATGAGGGGAAGCTCTTTCATGCTGTGATTCAATATATATACATATATTAAAATATCTTAATGAATATAAACACACACACATATATTAATCTATATATAACCATAAAGAAAATGTCTAAAATACAACATGTTGATCTTGCACTAAAATGACCTATTTTCTTCCTCTGACTCGAACTAAAGCCTGAGCTGCCAGCTCAGATGTTGGCATCTAAAGCCAGGCCAGATGACTCTTACCCTGCTGGATTATGAACACTAACTAATCATTCCTTTTACCCCACTGCTAAAGGACTATTACAGAACCAGAGATACCACTCATAATCCAAATATTTAGTGAGTGTAGGCTCATGTCTGTACTGCAGAATAACTTGCTGCAGGGTCTCTGCATGTGCCTCACAGTGCAAGAACAGTGTATGTGATTTCCCTGGCAGCAGCCTAGTGTTTCAGATCCCATCATCAGCCAGGCAGACCCCCTAAGTGCCCTCTGTCTCTGCAGAGCAGGCTCTGCCCTGGGCTGCCATCCTGGAGCAGAAACTCCTTCAGCAGCCACACTTGTTTCTCTGCTCATCCTTGCAAACCTCCTTAAGTAAATATATGTTCTGTGACACTCCGTGCTATCCTTTACACAGCTGGAAAACCGTGGAGCTGAGAGGACTCTGCTGCATCCATCAGTAAGTTTGGATTGTCAAATGCGTATTTTTTTCTCATTCCCACAGTAAAAAGTGGTGGCAGACCTGCTTGTTTCATTTATCCTTGTATACGAGTCAGAAGAGGAGCTGATGATAAAGTGTGTTTTAGAGCATTAGAATCTGCATTTTGAAAAGCATTTTTCAGATCTATAGTTCATAATGAAGTGTGCAGAGTGATGATAAGGATGAGCTACCCTGAATATGTACTAATTTCAGTCCTACTTATCTGTCTCTTTTCCATGTCATGGCTTCAGTTTCAGGTTATGATTACCTAGATAAAAATCCTTCCCTTCAGACCCTTCAGCATTTTCTGTGTGTGTGTGCAAAGCAATTATGGAAAAGATCATTTGTTTCCTTTGGAGTACAATCTCCATGCCCAAGGTACTGAGCTAATAAATGAGAAACAAAGGTCATAGAATGAAAAATTGCAAGGATCTCTGTTGCTGATTTAATTGATTGGGAAGATAAAAAGAAAGTGAAGAAGAAACAGGAGGGTGTGTTGCAAGACATCCTGAACAAAGTACCTTGGTTCTTCCCAGACTGCAGGAAATGGACAGAGAAAGGGTTGCTCAGTTGGATGAGAAACAAAATAGTTAATTCTAAGACATTGGAAAATAGAAAAGGAAAAAAATGGCTTGAAAATACAAGCTAGGGTGCTTTTTGTTTGTTTGTTTGTTTTGGCCAAGTGATTCTAATGGCACAAGTAAAGTGTTGGAAAATCCTGGAGTTTCTGAAGAAAAGGATGTTGCACATGGAGGAAGGATAATTGCATGCAGGGCTGATGGCATTCCCAGCCACTCCAAATGCCTGCAGATGGGATATGCAAGGCAGACTGATCCCCAAACGGGAATTCCTGTGTTTCTTTTCTTTCCCCTCTCAACCTGGTCACCTTCAATCAATCTGACGAATACACAGTGAGTTGGATCAGTCTGGAGAGCCAAGAGAAAACTGGGGGGTTTTGACAGGTTCATTCTGTGTCAGCAAATGACAGAGCTGATGTTGTTCACTGCGTGGTTGCCAAAGTCCTGGTACAGGTGATGGGGAAGCTGGGGCAGGAGCATGTGGCTGATGAGACAGGCACACAGCTGGACTGGCAAAGGGGCACTGGGAAGTGCAACCTGGATTTCTTTCAGCTACACAGTTCTGTGCATGAGCCGTCCCAGGTATCGTCCCCAGAGAACACATCAGCATGATTAAGGCCATGGGTACAAAGCTGAAGCCACATCCTCCTTGTACTGGCTGCACCCAGCTAGATTGGTGACAAATATTTGAAATAAAGAGCGAGGGGATGGATAGTTGTGGAGGTGGGATCCAACGTGCAGCTGAAGTGGAGAGGGCACAGGTAGGACTCAAAGGGCAAAACCAAAAACACATGCAGGGGAATGGAGGAGAGTGTGGCTGAGTAACAATTTTGGAGCCTGTGCAAAAGGAATGCAGAAAGAAAGCATGTAGGGCTTATGTGTGAGGAAAGGACTCTGAAGGGGACAGAGTGTGTGAAGATCCATCTGGACCCCAAGAATGCACCCTGAGATGGGACACAGACACTGGGAGCTGATACTGGGAGACTGGGTTTGGGCAGGAGGGGAGCCAAGGACTGCAGCAAGGTCCCAGCTGAAAGAGCAGGCTGGTGGCAGGTGCTGAAGAGCCCCAGGCACCAGAGGAGTGGGGAGGGAAAAAGGGACGTGCACCTACTTATGCACAGACATTACCATGCCACTCAGAAAGCCCAAGGCTCCTGTTTGGGCTTCAGCAAACTGGTGGAAATCAGTGAGCTTCTCGTCTTTATTTCAGCAGAATAGCCAAGGGAGAAGGGCAACCCCTACTGCTCCTCTTTTGTCAAAGGGGAGGTGGAGAGAGAAGAGCTGAGACAGGAGGTGGCACCAGGTCTTGGTGACATCAGAAACTCCAACAGCCAGATGGGCATTTTGCTCTCCCCTAAAATTAACCTCCCCCAGGGTATCCCCAGAAATCAATAAGGAATGAACTTACAATAGCAACAGGACTGTGATCTGGTGACATTCACTGGGAAATAAGAGGCTAAATAAATAGATAAATAAAATTATTTATTCTGCTTGTAGCTCTGATTGCATCAAGAACTGACTAATAATGGTAAGACTTTCTGACAGAGACTGCTAATTGTGCCTTCTATAAACCTGTAAAGGTGGATAATGAGCTTCACAGTGATTTATATATAAACTAAACTTGAATTAACTAGACAGTTTTATTTTTCAATATAAAAGTTTTTCTCCCATATATTGATATAAATTTAAATGGAAGAATATGCACTATCTATTAATATAACCCCACATTATGATAAAAATGGATGTAACTAAAGATTACAAAATCAGTAAGCTGAAAAAAAAATCTCAAATTTTCTTGTATAAATGTATTCAAAATTTTCTCTCATTGTCAAGAAATCAAATTCCACAGCCAGCCAGCCAAAAATACTTTTAACAAGTTATGCTCATCACTAGGAATGCCAACAGAAAAGGAAGCTTTCTCCTTTATTTTACATACTCTGAAATATCACCAAGCAAGCTGTGACTGCCAAAGCAACCAAGCCAAGGACCCAGAACACTTTGGACACCAAATGTTTCTGCTTTCACAAAGCCCAGAGCACACCCTAAGGGTTTATTAGTCTCCTCTGGACATCTTAAGGGGGGAAATGTGCTGCACCCCACACAGCCACTCTCCATGACACTGTAAATAAGAGCTGCACAGAATGTTTAAGACACTTCCTAGTTTCTTGGAAAACAATTTTCTCACTTGTGCTCATTTAAAAGATTAGTTGTGATGACACTGGAGCTCTAATCAACCCTGTGCTTAGCTGTTTGCAGGAGTTAACGAAGTAAATGCTGAAGAAAACCAAGCAAATAGGAAAAGACATTTACAATTAACTTTTTAAAAAATTTATTCCAAAATTCCTAAGGCTGAGACTTAAAGTTCATGCTAGTACATGAATCAAATAGGCTCTGTGTTGATTCTATTGTATGGCTGCAAATCTTACCATAGCAATCCGTGCTGTACAAAAGTGCAGAGAAGCTTGAGGTGATTAAAAATGTGTTCAGGAGGGATTTTCTGAAGGCTTCTTTTCCCTCTGAATGGGAGTGTTGATTAAAAATGATCAGGTCCGTGCAATGTTTATTCCCACTCATTTATTAAGCAGTCACATCTCAATTTGTGTGTATGTGTTCCCAAAGCACGTGATGAGCAAAACCGCTTTGCTGTGCCCTGCCTCTTGCTCCAAAACACTGGCAAAGCTGCTGTGGCCACTCTGAGCTGCAGGGGAACTGCCTCCAGCCTCCCCCCCACAGGCGGCTTCAGCCAAATGACCTTGTCATCTCCACTCCAACATCTCCACTGCATCTCCCAAGCATCTTGCAATGATGTCAATAATGAGATGTGCGCCTGTAGCAGATCCAGGAGCGTTCCTGCACAGCCCTGCTCTCCTCAGGAGATCAGAGGGAAATGCAGGTGGGGAAGAACGAACAGGCTGCTGGAATAATTAGCCCTGAAAAGTGTGAGTGTGGAAAAGGGCCCAGCTGCACGTACTGAAAAGACAGAGCTGCAGGTCTCAGGGGGAGTTCAGCCCCTCCGGGTGCTTCTGCAAATTGTGGCAGGGGGCAATTTGGACCTCAGAAAGTGTGGCTTTCAGAAAGCTCTATATGGTCACCAAAGCAGCTTAGACTGCAGATTAGACTGATGTGCCTTTGACTGTTTTAGTCTGACCCCAGATTTTACACCCCAGAAATTCCACAATCTGCTCCCTTTGCCAACTGCCTGGTCATACAGGTCTGGGATTTTCCTTTCCCACACAGTAACTTCCTGTGGTATGTGCTGGGAAAGCACAAACTGGCCATAACGTTTTAATACGTTATTTTGATTTGAAGATTTAAATCCCAAGTGCTAAGGGGTCTTTAATTGAAGTAACTGATTACCATCTAGAATATATCTACCTGCTTACCTGCATTTGGCTTTTTCCAGTTGACACTGCCACAGGTCTTACATCCATAGTGCAGGTCACCTAATCACAGGCAATGAAAATTGGACACAAAGGGAATACAAAAGCTGAGCTGTATTTTTGCCAAACATCATGTGGGATGCAGATGATGTCTGCTGTTGTAAGACCAAAATTAAGAATTTAGTCATATTTCCAAGAAAATAATATTTTATATCAAGAATTTTCAGAAAAATTGATAAGAAAAATGTTGATATATATATATAATTTCATGTTCACAAAGTTTACAGCAATGTAATTGCTAGATATCCAGATGACAGCTACTGTTGATGCCACATCTTTTCTTGTTAAAGAAAAGGAGGTTGGAGGAGCTGGAAGTTTGCAGAGTCAGCATGGCAACTTCTATTTTCCTATAGAGTGCAATGTTGGGACCCAGCTGCTAGGGAAAGACATGCACTGCAATATAAAAATCACATAAGTAATATCTTATTACAGTTTCTCACTGAAATGCACAGGTGTTTCGAAAATCAATGAATGTGGAATAAAGATCTCAATTTCTCATGAAAAAAGCTGAGCTGTCACTGGTACATTTACATGATGGCCAAAATAGTCATCCCTGGAAAAAATGGAAGTAATTTAAGGCTTAGATTTCCTCCTGCAAACAAATGTGGCTTTTTCCTTAACAGACCCTCCCAAGTATTTAGTTTTCAGTTCCTGACATCTTTTTTTTAGTCACTTGTAACCTGAAAAAACCCACTAATTGTAGCATTTACTGTATAAAGAACTCTTCCCTTCTCTCTCTCAAACTTCGCAGTATTGATTTTCACAATGCAAATGACACCAGAGGGTTTTTATTCCTTTGGGTCCCAGTTCCTCACAGAATGGCTCGAGATACAAAATAGCTCCTCTTATTAATGTCCATTGCAAAAAAATATATTAAAAATAAAGGGAAGCTCCCTAAAGCTGCCAGCTGAACATGGGCAGGGAAAAGCAAGGAATCTTCTCTCCTGACAATCCCCGAGTTGCAAATGGATCCTTCACGTGTGGTAAAATGTGCCACCGACCCCTGCTCGCAGGAGTGCTAATTAATCCCTCTGCAAAACACAGGGATCACTTCTGGATTATCGACTGTAATTGCTGCTGGAAAGGCAGGAAAAGGAGTCTGTTCAGGCAAGTTCAGAAAGACCACAAATAATCAAAATACGTTTTTGCTTCTCAAGATGAACTCTCTTGCCTTCAGTGCTCGTGGTAATGTTTGCTTTACATCCCATATGCCAGGCAGAACAGCTTCAAAGCCCGTGCCAGAAATCAGCATTGCACCTTTTCCTCTTTAATGACTATTTCCTTTAGTCACAGCCTTTCAGATGCAGGTGGATGTGTTCATTGCATTGTGTCTGACTCTTGAAGCACTTTAGTGAATTCCAGCTTGCCAGCCCATCAGGAGAGAAAATAAATGACACGCAGACATCACACACCAACTACAGCAGGAGCAAAGAGGAACTCTCAACACTCAGATAAATTATGACCTGCACGTAAAAAGGGAAGTTTAATCCTTGCCACTCAACTAGAAAACGGCTGATGAATAGAATGGATATAATCTGCTTAACATGAAAAGCAAGAGAGCACTAAAAAAACTCTCAGAAATCTTCAGCACAAAACAAATATGCTGCTACTATCAGGGAACGTTTCAGCCACATAAATTACAAAAAGCAGTAAAATGTTTTACAACCCGACTACAAGATCATCTGACTTTAATCAAAAAGTTAGTCTGCAGGTTATAAATGAGGTCTGGGATTTCCACTGATTTAATTTTTGACTGGGAGGCTTTTTAGTTTAAAATATGATGAAATTCAAATGACACTGCACATTTTAAGGTGATGCAAATTGATAGTCCTGAAAAAAAACCTGTGAGAAAAAGAATGTATGCAAGAGTATAGAATTGTTAATGCCATCCTAATAGTACTACAGTGAGGGTGTTACAAATGGAACTTTAATTGCCTGGCGATAAAAGGTGAAACAAACAGTGCTGAACACACGTGTAGATGTGTTGCTAGAAAGCTGGCAATATTTCAGGTGCTTTTTACTCCATTTTTGTTGCTTTATGAGGGCTTGATATTTACTTATGGAAGAGTCACTGCTTCGTAGAGCACACCAGTGGAGTGGTAACACTTTCATTCAGCACTTTCACTCCCAGTTCCACCTACATGTAAGGACAGAAGGGCAGGTAAAGCCTGAAGAAAGTCAAAAGTCATAAGACAATTGACATATATATATATATATACACACACACACATACATATGTATACATATATATAAAAGACAGCTTCGTTTACTGCTAAATTCAGCAAATACAATATTTCCATCACATGTCTTACAGAAACTACTTGGGTCAGGTCTTGTGCTTCAGAAGCTGAAATTTAAGTATTTTAATGCTTAATATTCATCAGTAACTGTAAAATCTCAAGGAACTATAATAACACAGTGCAAGTATTTACACTGGAGATGTAGGAACAAAGCAACTCGAAGACTCAGAGAAAAAATCCTGTGGGATTTTCATGCCTGTGTTTTCAAAGACAACTAAGCAAGGGGCACCTACACACATCATGCACCCAGGCAATATTAGAGAGGGGAAATTGTGATTCCCAGTATATTGACACCTGAGTGTCAGTCTCAGCACACTGGTCAGAGCCATAAAGTGTCCTGACTAAACTATTTACTGGTATGAAAAGTCTGCTGAAAAGCCTGGATTTAACAGCTCTGCACAGACACAGCTGAAGCAGATTGGTGTCCTATACAGCAGGTGAATGGATTTCTGAGTTTGCTATATACTCTTAAAAAACATGCTGTATATCATCAAGTTTAGATCCTGTTTCCTCTTTTATTTTTTTCCAGGCTAATGTTCCATTTTGCAGTAGTGTTATGCTGTATCTCAGCCAATGCAGGGGACAGTTGATTTCATCCTTAATACGATAATTTAGAAAATATCCCATCCTTTAGAAAACTTGCACAGTGTCCCTATACAATGGGTACACTTGGAGGAGTTTAAGGGCTGTTACCTAAAACCAACAGAGGATTTGCTGCGGTGTTACAGTGTGGTGCACCTATTCAGTGTTCAAATGCAATAGCTCAGGAGGTACCTGTTCACCTCTAAATACAATTCCACATTATTTCCTGTTGCCTTTCTTTGTAGCAACATTACCTTAGAGTTCCTTTCAACTGCTGGGAAAGAAGAGTCATGGCTTAGAAGAGCTCAAGAAGTAAATGGGAACTTTCTTGTTTGTTCTTAGTTTATTTTGGTCCAGGGTTGAGCAACCAGACTTGGATTAGGGACATAGCTCAGTTTTCCCTTTCACCAGCAGTTGGCATGTTCTCATTTCCAATGGTCTTTAGGGTTGCCATTTTATTTCCATCGAATTAAGTTTTGGGGGAACGATCTCCTTCTTCAGATAAACCAGCGTTAATTCTAAATAAAGCTGCCTTGAGGATCTGCAGGATAAAGCGTTCTTCTACCCTTGCTTTTGTTCAGTCAGCATGATGTGGGAGGCTGGGAAACGGGGAGGAATCCAAAGAAGATGCACCGAATTTTCAAACAAGTGAGAGAGAAAAAAGCAAAAGAAAAAAAAGGAAACCAGTCATTACACAGGAAGCTCCTGAATCCCTTGATGGTATCGAAGCTTCATCCATCTAAGACATATTCCTTCACTTGGAGTGACTCAAACCTTTGACTCCTAGATGGCAGAACCCAAAAACAAAGGAGGATTTTTCAAGAGGTGTGCTCAGGCAGGGGGAACGGGTTGTGGTTTTGTCCCAGTTAGCAGGAGCGCAACCAACCCCTACGTGACCAAACTCAAGGAGCCTTCCAAAGGCAGTGGCTGAATGTCATCTGCTAAACTTTGTCTCATGTCACACAACAGTTTGAGGGGAAAAATAAAAGTGCCTATTTTAGTGAGGTAGCAATCCAACTCCAAGAGAATCAAAGTGTTCAGCAGTTACCAGACACAGATGGTTTCCAGTCTGCATGTTTTTATTCATGAAGTCAATTCTGGATTCAGACCCTGATATAATTATTGGGAAGAAACGCTCCAATTTTATCCTACTAACTGTCAGTTGTAACACTGTGATATATTATGAATTTCTTCCTGGAAGGAGTGAATATGTCCCTAACAAAGTGAAGTTATCAAGAACCAATATGCAGAACTAAAGAGCTGGAGTCAGCTCATATACTTAGGAGGAAGTCTGAGGTTTGCTAAGGGAAGACCTGGCTTTAAAGGACTATCAGAATCAGCTTCATGAAATAGTGGCATGTGCACTGCCTTTATCTCTGTCATCCTAAAAGAAAAAAATCTTGAATGTTGCATCATGTGTCTTTAAAAGAGTCTTTACGTTCATATTTAGTTCTTATGCTTCATAAAAATACTGGAATTAAGTTCCTATCAAAATGAATAAAAATAAGAGGGATAACTGAGGCTGACTTCATCAATTACTCAGTTAAAATTCACCTTCATAACCCAGCAGAGCTATTTTATCATCATCTAAGAGGTATGACTAGATCTCCAGGAGGCTATTTATGTCATTCTTAAGGTCACATTACTTTTATTTCTGCATCCTGATAAACAGAGTAATATAAAAAGTCCATTCAAATAGGGAGCTTTCAGCTTAATTAATTTTCACTTCTAGGTTTGCACTTTATTCAATCCAGCTTACACAACTCAGCATCCCAAAAGGGCTGAAAGGCTTCAGTCAGTCAGCTTCAGGTATTTTATATTCTTCCTACAATTGATAACACTGAAAAGGTTGTTTACTTTACCACTGAAATATATACTGAACAACCTTTTTTTTTGAAAAAAAACCAAGGCTGTGAAGAGTTCTGACTAAATACCTAAATTGAGTCTTGCTTTCTGTTGACAAATATATAAATACAAATGGCAACTTACAATTGCATATCAGTGTGAAAACCAGGCTGTCACCATTTTCGTGATTCAAGTTATTTAGTCAATGACAACTTGAGGGCTCTATTTTCTGCATCTTGAAAAATAACATCTTGAAGCTTTGAAGTATTGCTTTGTAGTCTGTTAAAAACAAAAGTGTTGCTATTTTGACAACTTAATGAAGCAGGGATGAAAAACACCGATGAATCTTTGGAATATTTATGCAAATGAAAGGGTAGGATTTTGTTATTACTCATTGCTATTCCAGAAGGCCACATTGCAGTGACTTGTAATGGTAATGATAGAGAATTCCCATTCTTACAGAGCATTTTGACCAATATAGGGCACATTAAACAACTGCAACACTTCAGGTTTAGGGTTCTGTTTTAGGGACTAGAAAGATGCTACCCAGTTAGAACCAATAAATATCTGTAAAGCACAATGGGGGGGGGGAAATTCCACTATTATTATTTAAATGGAGAAAGCTTGAGTTTTAGCCTTTGGTGGCCAGAAATTTAGTTGCTTACTAATGGTTACTGCAAAACAAGTAATAAAATATAAGTAGGTACAGGGAATTTAATGCGAGAGAGGTGAAAGCACAGGGAAAGAGATTGTTTAGTGCTCTGTGGCAACAAAAAAACCCATCACTGAATAAGACAGCAAATCAAGTTAAAGGACACTGTGTGGAGCAGGAAAGAGCTAACAACATCTTAAAAAGAAGAGGAAAATGGTGCTTACTTAGAGAAAGGAAGAGATGAACCTGTTATGAAGTATAGGAAAGATGCTAAAGCCAAAGATAATGAAAACGACAAGGCAAGACCTGAACAGCCAAGTCTGCCAGCTGTGTGGGGGAAGACTGGGAAGAGAGGAAGGCAACACCACGCAGGGAAGACAAGACTCGTCTCTGTGAAGGATTTTACAACATGAAAGGAACTGAACAAAGATTTAAATAAAAAGGACCCAGAAGGGAAACAACTGATTTTGTCGTTCGAATTTGACAAGCATCAACACGGCAATCCAAACTGCCTGCCCATCTCTCCTCCACGTATGGTGCTACAAAGACAATTTTGCAGAAGGAGAAGACTTTCAGCAGGGAGTTTGAACTTTATCTGCATGCTCATCCCTCGCACAGCAGCAGCACGTTGCAAGCTGGGGGAAGGCAGCACAGTGTTCCCAGCACATCTCCACTATCCCAGTCCCCTCTCTGGGCCACGGGGGGCTCTTGGAGCCTTCCTGAGTCCACCTCCTGTAACACATCTCAGCTGAGACAGGGAGACTTCCCTTGGACCTACACACAGCTGACAGTGCCCCAAAGGCAGGAAAAACACGGCAACCCTGTGTCAAAATAAGGGCCCATTAGGTAGGGCTACAACATCTATGTTGCTTGTTGCTGTTTGTTTTTTAAGGAGTGCCAGGGTCTGGTATTGATGGTATTGATGGGTTCCTGTCCCAAACCCAAGTCAGACATGCCAGGGTTGGGCTCTCTCCACTGACTCTCCACTCCC
>JAWWMP010000001.1:4035450-4127262 GCA_035047865.1 Dendrocincla tyrannina | reverse complement strand
TGGTATTGATGGGTTCCTGTCCCAAACCCAAGTCAGACATGCCAGGGTTGGGCTCTCTCCACTGACTCTCCACTCCCTCCCCTCACAGCTGAAATCCTACAGCATTTGCTGCCACTGACCTCCCTGGTACTTCTTCACCACCCCCAAGCCTGCATTTCATAAATATGTTCTACCCCAACTTCTCTCCACCCTCCTTTATCCTAGAAATGTCCTCTCCTCGAAGACGGGGATGGTTAGGGGCTTCATGCTCCCAAATCAAAACTTCCTCTTAGGACTTCCATACTTTCTTCTTCCATGGGATCACCTCCTGTTAGCTGTGGCTTCTCTAATACACTTTCAGTCCATTTTTTAAATTTACCCTTCTGCACCCCAGCCAAGCCCACTCCTACTGCCCACCACTACTGTCACTGCCCTCCCCTTGGCTGCTGGGTGTGGCCAAACCCAAAATGCAGCTGGTCCTCTCCACCAAAGCCATGCAGCCCTGTATTTGTTTCTGATGTGCATTGAAAAGGTTTTAAAAGGAGCTGTCTTGGACAGGACCCAGGGGAGGAAGGCAGCAGAAGGTGACTATTTGGAAAACCCTCATCCAGCCTTACTGGCACAAGACCCCAAGTGCTGTTGTGTGTTCACAGTCCCTCCATACATGAGCTCATACCTTTCTTCTCTCTTTCATAAACAGATAAATACATATACATATGATTCCTAGATACAAAGCTGTTCCAAGCTGCTGATCTCCTGCAGGAGTTGGCCCAAGGCTGAAGGAAAGCTGGAGGTCTGTGCAACAGGGACCAATATCTTGGCTAATTCCTGACACCAATGACAACAACTGCTATAAAGCTCACTGTGAGTGTGAAGGTACTTGGGATGGTTCACCAGCCATAAGGACATAAATGCAGTAATGCAATTAATTAATTTGTAAAAAGCTTTTTATTTCGAACTGGCTTGCACTGTTTCCTGGGTGATCATTTCACTGTCCTTTGGTGTTGAGCTTTCAAGTGCTGAGCAGGGGAAGGGGACAGAGCCAAGGGGCAGTGCAGGTGCCCCAGGCTGTTGCTGCTGGAGGTTGGTTTTTAATCTCAGGCACTTGCTCAGCATCCTCTTGCAACTCCAGAAGAAAAGCAAGCTGACACTGAGCTCACTTGCACACTTTAGTTAGAACACATTGCTAGCATTAAAGAAATGTTCCCCAACCATCCATTATTGAGGAGTGATTCTAAAGCCCATTAATTGCACCTACTTTGGATTTAGAAAACAAAACAGTCCAAAGGGAGGGGGAGTGGGAGTAAAAGTTACAGTGTAATTGTTATTGAGCAAAGGGTTTTGGTGTTGGGTTTTTTATGTAGACATATTCAGCCTTGTATCCCGAGCAGATTTATGCTAATGTTATTTATTGCTAAGATGTTGAGTTTTACACTTCTGAGGAGTATTCTGGAGTGTAAGAACAGCTCCCTCACCTTGCTGGATCAGCACACTGGCCTGACCCAGAACAATCACCAAGGCAGGAGGTGCCCTGCTTCCCCAAAATCCCTGTCTCAATTGTGTATTCCCTGGATTTACACACACAGTCACACTGCAGGATCAAAAACTGCCTGAGGAGAATTTGTCCTGACACCTGAACCATGACTGAGTATTCTGGAATAGCACTAAATATATATTAATGTATCAAGGCACAATGTACTACAAATATTTGCATGATGTAACTCATACTATATGAGAACTTGTATTTGCCAGCCTGTTCCCACTGCAAATAATATCCTAAATGGAAATGGAAATTGCATCTCATAGCAAAAAATAGATATTTTTAATGACACAGATTTTTCTCATGCTCTACAAAAATATTTTAATAATTATACATTCTCTTTCTGGTTATTCTTTGCAAGAACTCATTCATTGTGATCCATTTGTAAATTTAAGATGTGTTTCAGCAGCTTGGTGTGGTATGCATATCCTGTAAGAAAGAATATGCATTGGCCATAAAAAGAAGTAAGCTACACTCAGTTAAGGTGGGTGCTTGGTGCATGGCAGAAAAAGAGAAATTAATTCAGATTTTCTATAAACATATATTCATGTGTATTTATTAAATATTTATATATGCTTACATAAATTAAATAGACAAATTCAGATTTAAAATGAAATTTTTCACCCCCTTAAAAAAATTATAGAAAAGAAGGACTCTGTAAACTGGCTCTGGGGGAGAAGTGAAGGGACCTCTGTGTCTTTGGGGGAAATACTGAGCTTTAGGGCCATTGGCATCACTTTTTGCAATGTAGCCAGTATCACTGAGGTGCAGTGTCCTGAGTTCACAGTGCCTCAGCTAACATTTCATGTCCCACTTGATTTCACTCCAATCACATACTGGTTCTCCTCTGGCCCTTTTTGTTGGGATCCTCCTGATTTTTAGTATTTGGTGGTCACTTCTTTGGGAGTTCAAAGGTATTCAAAGCCCACTGGAGAACAGTACGTGCTCATCAAACAGCACTCTCCTCAGGAGATGGAAGCCAAGTTGTGTGCATCAGAGCTCCTGCTAACACAAATAGCAAAAGCCAAGGCCTGAAGAATTAGTTGGCCAGTACCACAACAGATTGCTCTGCTTGTGAACATAGAAGTATTTTAATAATCCGAGATCAGCCAGTTCCTTCAGGAGCTCCGTTTCAAATTATGACTCATATTTATTTTATAACAGTAATGCACCAATGATTTATAATTTCGATAGTGAAATTCTCTCAGGGCTGAAATTCAGCATCAGAGGAAAAAAAGCATCATTTATTTTTGCCTTTATTGTTCTGAATCTTATTGCTTTCAGCTGTGTCTGCATATTTAAAATTTCATATACATGTTTAAACAAAACACTGACATAATATTTCAAAGATGAGCTTTTACAGGCAATTAGCTCATACTGTTATTTATTTCTGCCTCAATGTTCAGTCACAGTTCCTCTCTACAGCTCCTTCCACTTTCCACCTTTCCCTTTTGGTGACACAAGTGGGGAACAACTGGTGTCCCCCCCACCTTTGCTATGCCTCAGCCCTCCTGGCTGGGAAGGTGGGCTTTGCCAGGGATTTCAGCACTCCGGGAGCTGGCAGGGACACGGGTAACTCCTGTCCTTCCTCCTGCACACCTGGCAGGGCTCCTCCTCCCAGGGCTCTCTCAGCTTGAGCCTCTGGGCACTTTGGAGAAGCAAAAAGTAAGGAGAGGTGGGTGAGAGGCAGGACTTTGTGGAGCAGTGGGAAGGAGTGGTGGGGAGGAGGAAGGACCACAGGAAGACAAAGGAGAACGTTCAGAGAAATGTCCTTCTGCCTTGAACAGTGATGTGTGGGGGCACTGTGATCTGGACTGGGAGTCTCCTCCTCTGTATGTTCTGCAGAGAGCAGGGAAGCCTTTTTGGGGTAGGGAAAGAGCCAAGACACGTCTCCTCAGCGCCAGATCCCCGTGGGATGCCCTTCCCCACATGTGCCCGCTCTTGAGCAGACTGTTTTAACCTTGAGTTCTCAAGGGGCAGCAGAGCCAGGCTCTCCCCAGGGAGGAGGGAACCTGCATGCATACACTGAACCAAGAGGAGGAGCAGTGAAAGACCACACTTGTACCTGTGATCATGCTGAAAAGCTACCAAAGGACACGGCTGGAAGGGGGCTTTTAGGATGTGCCTTTCCTGAGTGCCCCACTTGTGATTCACAAAACACTGGAAAGGCAGATTTCCAACACTCCCCACTCCTGGGGACTTGCCAGAGATTGAAGCTCACTTAAAAATTTCTACCTGCCAGGTAACTTGAGGTTTTCTGAGCCTAAATTTTCTTTTCACAATGAACAAAAGGGGTTTAGTTGATGACAGCCAGTCCTAAGGTGCCCTTAATGACAATGGAAATGAGATCATTGCCCAAAAAACTTCAGTCTCAGCCGGTCATAAGAAAAGTGCCCCATAAGCAGAGATACAACTGAATTAATTGCCTCTTTTATTTTTGCACACTTGCTGTCTCAATAAAACGAAGTTGGGTTTCTAAGGGGTGGGATTTTTCTAAGAGGGGTGAAAAATCACTGCAGTGAATGTCCCGTGGCCTGAGGAGTGTCACTTGGCACTGGGGTGGGGACATGTGGCACTGGTGCCCCAGGTCAGTGCAGGAGCATCTCAGTGACCCGAAACTGCAGTGCAGGACAACACAGCTGTCTCTCAAAAGATTATTGGTAACATTGCCTGACTTTATTTTATATACGTATTTAAGAAGCAGGACAGAATTTCAAGTGATATCCATTCCTAGACAGTAATGGAATTCCAGGAGTTCCACTGAACAGGCATATATTCCAATTAAATGTACTTTTAATTCCACTACATAAGCTCATGAACTGAAGGGCTACTAAAGTAAGAGACCTCATTATGAGCAATATGAACAACTAAAATGGAGAGGGAAATAGTGAGAGAAAAGGAACACAAGCTGAATTTGTGTCCTTGCATGAATACATCTTCTGTTATCGACTCCTAAGCTAATAAACCAAAATGAGTAGGAGAGATTTTAAGGCATAGTAGGGCAGAAAAGGCATCATTTGGACAGAAAAAGCCTGCAGCTTTTCTCAATCCTTTTAACACACCACTTTCTGCCAATTCGATGCTTCACTTCCATACTTCAACAAAATGACTAACTTCTTAAATAAAACACTATGATGTAAATATTACCATATCAGACAGAAATAACTTTACAGTCATATAAAGAAAAGAAAATATTCATTTTTCTTCCTGTGGAAAGGATTTTATATGCCTAATATACATTCCAGTGACCCAGATGCCCAAAAGCTGCCTGCCCATGTTTCCACCTTGCAATTTATCAGTAGATGATAACATGCCTGGTGTGTTGTTTCCTTCCTGTCACCATCTGCTTGGCATAAAAATTGACACTTTGATAGCACACAGTGTTTATTAGGCTAAAAGCTGAAGTCATAGTAAATTGCCCTGATTTTTGGATACCTATCCTTATAATTTACGGTTCAGTTGCACATACATGGCATACCATGCAGGGACTGAACACTATTTTAGCTTCAGAAATTGGAAGAATTCACATTTTCAGTCAGAACCTCGGTCCTACGCAATGAATGGGATCTGAGAGTATTTGGGTCCTGATTTGCCAAAAAATCACAAGCTGGGCAGCACTGAAAACTGAGGGCATCCTCACAGTCTCTAAATCACTGATATTCCCCTGGTGCCCCCTCAGGATGCTCATACACAAAATCCTTCCCTCATGCAGGGCTGGCAGCAACCACAGAGCCCAGAGCATCCCAACCAGGGTCTCTCCCAGCCTGGAGCTGCTTTAACCTGAGTCAGGTGCATTTGTAACCCCCAACCCCGTGTTTATTCCACGTGTGACTCCCTGAGAAGGGAAGCAGCCTGCAAACTGGACCTCCAGGAGAGGCTGCCAGCAGCAGTAGCTTCTCTTCAGGGACATGGTCTGCAGGAACAGAAATTATGTGCCGTCAGTCAGCAGGTTTGTTGCTCTCAGGATCATCTAATGCTGGAGATAATAAGGTAGCCCACGGATAGCAACTGCATCTGGATCATAAATGGGCAGAAAGAACTTTGAGAGTTCCTAAGAACAGATCAGACTTCTGAAAACGTGCTTATTCCAATGAGTGCCATCTCGTCTTGCTGGTATCAATTTGTATGTGCTCAGTGCCAGTGTTGTCAGATTTTCAGCTGTAATTCACAAGGGCAGTCACGGAAAACTGACTTTTTAGACCACTTGGTGGGCATTGAGAAGTTTCCTGAGCACAGAATCAAAGAGCAGCTCAAGTGATTTGCCTAGTAAAATATATTGTATATAGTCAAGCTGCTACTCGTTTAAATTGTCCCCAAATAAATCACTCCAAAAAACCAATGGGAAACTGTCCTTCAAAAAGGATCAGTTCAAATGAGTCAAGTTATTAATCATGTTATATCAGTATTTTCCATTTCGAGAACTTCAAATCTAAACCTTTTCTTAATGAACAAGTTATTTGCATGGGGAATGCTGACCCATTTGCTGAATATTATTTTTAATGACAAAGATTTTCTGAAATTTAAATGTAGAGATGCAAAGCAAAAAAAAAAAAAAAAAGAAAGAAAGCAAAAAGGGGTCTGTTTTGAAGCTGCTATAGAATGATATATATACCATTATGCATCTGCCTCCTTGGGCCTTTTTACTGAAATGATGCTGCCAGTGAGGGCTCTGCCAACCGCACTTGCAATTTTCTTTCTGTTTTAAATAGCAGGCAATTTTAGATCCTACTTACATTACTCATATGATTTTTCTCCAACTGAAAAATCCTTCTGTTACTATTTTTCCCTGACGGAGAAAATATTGTTTGACATCCAATCTGTTCCTTGCCTTCCAGACTCGGAATTTAAGGTGGTCTCAGCAGGAGCAGGTTTTTGCTGATTTATTTGGAGACACAAACCCTCCCCTCTGCACCAGAGGAGGGGAAGCAGCACGAGCAAAGGTATGAAGTTGAAGCTGTGTAGGATGTGAATGGTGAGGACCTGTAAGTTGAGAACTTGATGCATTACTAAGGAAGAACATTGTTTGGCAACCAATTTGGATCTAAGCAGATCACTTAAACACTAAAAATTATAGCTAAGAACACTACAGACCATTAAAATCCTCAGGAACAACCGAAAGCAGAGCTAAACTCTGACTGCTTAGCCCTGCTACCATTTCCTCACTTCCAGAAGAACCAACGGCTAAATTCAAATTTTATTTTAATCACCACATTTTTTTCCCTTTCTTTCCAATACTTTCATTGACCACCAAGTGATATCTTATGGTCTACAGGCTGAGAAATTGTTGGAAGATTTGTCTGACTCAGTGAAGCGAAAGGGCAGGAAACACAGATTTTGCATCTACCCATGAAGGGACAGCTGCTGATTTCTGCCCCTGAGGGTATCGCTTCTCACATCAAATCAAAAATAGTCACGTGAATAAAACAAAGGAGTCTGACATTTTTAATGACTCCTAAACTCCTGTCTCCCTCTTGCAGCTAAAACAAGAAGCAAGGATACTCAGGGGGAAAGTTTCAATACTCTAAGAATTTCATCCAAGAAATAAATAAATCAATAAATAAATGTGTGTCTAATACAGTTGTCACTGAGAGAGTAATCTTTTGCAAATCTCATTAACAGAAAAGGGTATATTTCCTGAAAATGCCTTTTTATTAACTGAAAAGAACCCTCCTATCCTTTAAAACAAAATGCTGAGCTTCAAAAAAACAAGTGTCCAACCTCTACAAGTTCCACGTGGCTTTTATATTTATAATTGAGACAACGTTAGTTACCCGGGTACAAGATGCCATTACTTTTTCATTGAAGAAGGTGCAGCTTCCAGGGACAAAGCCCAACAACCCACAGAACTTCAGAGCCACTTTATGACTCTGGAGAGCAGGTAAGGAATAGTTCAGGTGCTTCATTTAGGGCTGCAGGAGCTTCAGGCTCCCCCCTTAGAGCTGCTGCCTCCGTGCTCAGGAGCTGCCAAGTGACACCAGACGAGCAGCTGGTACACCCTTGGGGGCTCTGTGGCAAACAGCTCCACTGGGAAAGGATTGGTTTCATTCTTTTAAAGGGATAAATAGAGCAAAGGCAGGCAAAGCTGCTACCCCCTAAGTGCTACACTAACTGGGAGTCACCAAAGTGGCTCTTTTGCTGTTAGTAATTCAGCAGTTGCTCTGTTGTTAAATCAAGGTGCAGCCCAGCCTGCAGCCAGAGGAGAAATCCGGGCATCACCCAGGGGATGGGGCATGCTGAAGGTGGGTGTCCCCCTCATTCTATCCTGGTGCTGCTTATCTCAAAAACAGGTTAAAAGAAAAAAAAATAAAAATTGAACAGCTATGATAGTCTAAGAAAGGCTAAATTCGGAGTCTACAAGAAATTTGCCATCCCATACCTAAGAATGTGGTACATTTTAAAAAAAAATATAATACAAGGTTTAATCTAGAGGAATAATGTCCTGGTGAAATTTAAGAATATCAGAACAATATTTTAGAGAGACACTGATTTTCAGAGGTCATTTTAATACTTCAGCTTCTAAACTTCTCAATGTATGGTAAATGTATTGGTAAATGTGATTTTAGTAGTAAGTGTAAATGACAATTCAGTCCACACACCTTTAACATAAATTGCTTAATTCTGATGAGAAAATACACGTGCTCCAGTTCCTCACAGGCACATTTGAATGACATCTGAGCTAAAGGCACAGCCTTGATCTTGGATTCCTTAATGACAACTCATTAATAAGGAAGCTGAACAAACCTTGTCACAAACAAACATTTAGGACATTGACATGGGAAAATATGTTATTTCATCACTGTGCAACAGAATTACGAAGGAGAGGGGCTTATAAAGGAATAAACATATTGTATGTTTACAGTAATTCTAAAATATTGCCCATTGCATTGACTGAAATAGAAGCACAGCCTTTTACAGAAACAAATGTAATGCCACTGTTCTTACTGTCACTGCAAAGTGCTTTAAAAATCTGCTCCTTTAGAAAAGTGCCTCCACCTGAGAGTTCTAAAGTCGGTGTCAGTAGAGTAAAGTTTATTCTAAGAGACAAAAAGTTGAATTTGTTATTTTGGCAAATGAGAAGGCTGTATGGTGGTACTCTGGAAATAGATAACTAATATCACCAACACTGAAGTTTATTCTGAATTAATGATTATACATGTTGACTTTGGCTTCAATTCACTGGAATAATTACTCTACATTAACACATCAAGTCAGCAGTCAGCAAAAGTGAGTTCCAGCCCCCTGAGCACCTCCTGACAAGGTGCTGCCCTTCCACCCTTCCCTGCCACGCATGCTCTTCATGCAAACCTTATTACATTGCTAACTACAAAATACTCCAGCAACCAAGATGCAGAACTTAGCACACACCAAGGTCCAAGTGAGAAAAAGATCCACTCAGAGCAAAGCTTAAAGCCCCCTCACCCCCGGGAGCTGGGAGAGCAGGCAGGGGCAGCAACTGCATTCTCAGAGCCCTTCTGTTTTACTTCTGCTGATTGTTGTTAGCGCTCACTGATCTTTTTGTTGCATTCTTATGCTGTGAATGAAAACAGCCTGGCACGTCTGACTCTGACATGCTGCATCTTAACAAGAGGCATACAGTTCGTTAGCTTTTTACCTGATTATTACTTTTCTAAAGATTCTTACTGCATAACAATCCCGGTCTAGTTTGCCATGCACTCATCTGTTCTTCCAGCAAAACCTTGAAAACAAACAAACAAACAGAAATACACCCAAGAAGGCTGTTTTGTTAAAATGTGTTTAGCTCTAACGATAATGACGGAACAAAAAATCCCACACATTTAAAAAACAAGTAGAGTATTTGGCCAGCACTAAGTGTTATTAGCAACTAATTGGCCTTTTTTCTAATCTCTTCCTCTGCGTTTGGGCTGTTTATTCTCTACCACATCATCAGAGAAAAGAGAAAGGCTGCATTATGTGCTTTTCCTGACCACTTTCAATTGTTTCCTTGGAAGTAAACTCAGCATCAGGTGTTCAGACTCACAAGCATATTTGCTGAAATTTAAAAGGCTCACTCCACACTGTGATCTAGAAAATAAATATAAATGCAAATAAAATAAAAAGCCAAAATTCTCAGAGTCCAACTATTATTATGCATGCCATTTCCCATTAATTATCTTTTTTAAACACATGAGGGGTTTTAGCTAAAAATTATAACTGCTTTGAAAGTAGTTTTCACCCCATACCCACCCTGTTACAAAAGCAGAACTCAGAAAAGACCAACACAATTTGAAGTTTTAATACACTTTAAAGCTTTAGATTTAAACAAGAGAAGAATTAACCAGGTGGTTATAGCCAAAGATATACTTGAAACTACTTTTTTTGAAATATTCATTAGAATATCTGTTAACTCTAAAAATAATGCTTATTGCAAGATAAATTTTATGGAAAACAATATTAATATGGAAATAAAAGCTTGGTTTTTTTCCTTGCAGAGAATCATTGTCCTTTGGGAGCGTGGCCACCGTGGGATAATTAGTCTGACATTTAAATATCAGTTTAAAGCCTTTTAAATTGTTTCTGCCCTTTAAGGATAGCAGTTGATTACAATTACTTTTCATCAGTCTAGGGTGAGTCCTTGGTTGCCAGCATGTAGATAAGTCACCAAAACAAGCCCAGCTATACTTAATTTTGATAAAACCTAATAAAATTTAAGTACTAGCAGATCTTTTTCCTTTGACAAAGCAAACCTTTAATGCTTTAAATCTATCTTCAACTACATCCTGTTGGAAAATAGGAACACGCTGGCAGCGAGGACTGAATTGAAGGGAGTTTAATGAAGGAACTTTGATTTAAATAAATCTCCTCAATGCAAGTTGTGTGATATTCAAGCCTTTGGCCCAAGATGTGGACAACAGGCCCTGCTTCTTGGAGAGACTTGGAAAAGCAGAGGAAAAGAGGAATTCCTTGGAAGGGCTAACAAGTCCCAGCAAGGACCCTTTGGCACCTTTGCAGTTCCCAGCCCTGGGAGCCCCAGGGGCACCCCACGAAGCTGCCAGGGCAGGGGCAAGGTGCCTTAAACAAATGCAGTTTCTTCCTTAGCCCTGCCCCGCTGCTCAGGAAAGGCCACAGGTGCTTGGAGGGTGCTGAGAGCCCTCCAGGACCCGCTGAGCATCTGGCAGGAAGGCAGGTGCTCTAACCCGACCTGCAGCAGCTGGGCAAGCACCTCATTTGGAGCCAGCACATCTGGCGTGACACTGGAGCCAAATTCCCAGGTCCTGAGAGGCAACATCCAGTGTTATTTACTCCTGCTGGCATCTCAGAGCTCAGCCTGGGCCATTGAGACTCTTTTCAATCCAGATTTTGCATCCACAGAAAGCAGCAAGGCTCTCCACTGATGAGATGCAAGATGATGTAATTAACAGGGCTTTTTTCATCATTATTTCCATACAGCCTGAGGCTAGATTGCCACTGTTCTAAGAGGTCCTGCAAATTTTTTCTTAAAATGAATGTAATGTGAACTTAATAGAAAAAAAATGCTCCATTCTAATGTTAGTTTCTTTTAATTGACAATTGCTGTGCAATGGGGAGGATTCACATGTACTTTACTAACTTCTATTCACTAATAGAGGATGGTGTCACCCTTCAGATAATTTGCTATCTTCCAAGAGCAGACTAAAGCTGCAATTAATGCCAAAAAAGTAACGCAATCAGTGGTATAGAGGAAAAAAAAATTAAAAATACAAGGGTCAATTGTGGAAATCTCTTCCTTCCCCATTTCTCCTTTTCTTCTGCCCTCTTCTCCTGTACAAATATCTCCCAGGGTGTCCTTTGGCAGAAGAGTGGGACACACATCCAGAGGAGAATGCACCATATAAACAGCTGACCCTAAACCAGGTGTAAGGGCCATGGGGAGCAGGGAGGAGCCAGCACAACTAAGGGTACAAACACGAGAGGGTTTCTTATCCCCAATATCTCCCAGGACAATTGGATGAAATTCAAAGAGACTTGTATTAGCCAAACAAAACATGTACTTTAATTAAACATCCATGACCTGACTTTATATAGAGCAAACTATGTACCATATAATAATGTTAATTATTATGTTCTGGAAAGCACCAGGCTGCAAGTGGTCAGTGCTCCCAGGGGGTGCCTTTAGTGCTGGCTTTCTTGAGAAGACACAGCAGCCAATGTTCTTCCTCCAGAAAGAGGAGAAAAAACCTCTTTCAAAACCTGAATCTGAGTAAGAAACAATGTTTAATTTTCTGAATTGATTTCAGTTCCCTTTCTTGGTTAATGTGCCCCTTGGAAAACCTATCACAAGACAGCAATGCCACAGCCCAGCCTGGCCCTAAAGGAGGGTTTTAGGCTGGACCACTTTGATACCCCAGCCTGGCAGGGTCTTCCAAGCAGTCCCAGGGCAGTCAGAAATGGTTCTGGTTTGTGGACCTGCTCTTGCAACTCTGGAGACAATTCCTCAGCCTGCACATTAAGGGCTACATTGCCAAAAAGTGTCTTAGATCATTAAGATGTTTAGAATACAGTAATAGAGAAATTTCAGAGCAATAATACACAAAACCTCGGTGTTTTTTAAATTGATATTAAGAAAAACACAGAGTACGCCTCTTGCTTATTAACACTCACTTATCAGTGGCTGGGCATTTTTTAAAAATAGGCACAATGTCACAGAATCAAGTCCAGTAAATAAAGCACCTGAGCAATCCACCCTTGAAAAGCCCTTTGTTCCCTCCAGGACTGGTCAGCACCACAGGCTGACCCCCACAGCTGCACTGGTGAAAACACTGAAGCCCTGTACAGACAGGATGCTTTGGCACTGTGGATTTCTTGAGCCTGTGCCACAAACTTTGGTAACAACAGAGGTTTAAACACCTTGGGAACACCTTCCCAAAGTGGTGAAATACAGCTGAACTGTGGGTTGTCCCTAGCACTGATACCATGAACATCTGGGAGTTGCCAGGGTTAATGATTATGTGACACAGCAAGGTGGACTCACTCACACATCCCTTAATTAACACATTTATAAATATTCATAGGTCAACTGGATCTCTAATTATTCCCACAGACTTAGAGAAATCTAATCTCTATTAAAACTTGAGCCTTTTATCTTTTGATCTATGAGGGGTTTTTTTGACCAAGTGTTAAATCTGCCACTTGAAAAAAAAGAAGTGTGAATTAGTGAGTGCTCATTAGGATTTGGAAAACTCTGATTAAAAAAAAAGAAAAATATTCCCAATTTTAGCCTAAGGACTTTTAGAATCTTCAGAGCAGCAAAGAGCTCTCAAATAGACTCATACACACACCTCCACTAGTTACTGAGTGCCCAGAAAATAAAACCTGTAGTGCTCACAAACCTGTTATCCACCTCCTCAGGTTCCAATTATTTCATCTCTTCCCTTTTACAGAGTTTCCTTTGGCAGAAACAGCTTTGCAGCATCACAGCTGAAATATCAGCGACAAAGAACACTACAGTCGAGCTTCATGAGGTGGAACATCTGGAACTGCTGAAATACAAGTCTCAGCACTTTCTCCCCTTGGGAGACTCCAAGTCCTGGGTATCAGGGCAGGGTTTATTCTGCTTGAGAACCCAATGATGGAGGTAAGAGGGGCTGGAAGACCCTCTGGATGGATACTGAAATATCAAGCAGACATGAGAATACACTGTACAGGGGACAATTGTAGACATATCTATTGTGCAGGCAACTCTTGGAGGTGAATGTGCAGATACTTCTGCCCCAAGGTTAGAAAATAAGCAAGAAATAGAGAGAATTACAAAAATCCATGG
Source organism: Dendrocincla tyrannina (assembly GCA_035047865.1). Taxonomy (NCBI): domain Eukaryota; kingdom Metazoa; phylum Chordata; class Aves; order Passeriformes; family Dendrocolaptidae; genus Dendrocincla; species Dendrocincla tyrannina. The sequence goes on along the minus strand of JAWWMP010000001.1, from coordinate 4,113,985 downwards.
CTGTTTCAGAAGGGTTAAACCCAACTTTGTATCATCAGAAACTCCCAGGTCTGCTGTAGAATCAGGATAAAGGAAATTAACTGAGTTGCAAGCAATTTGAACTGGAAGAGACACTGCTGAACAGAAAAGTACTTCAAAAACCATCCCCTGACTACAGGGCATGAACTTGCAGTCAGTTCAGAGTTCACAGGACTGAGACTCTCCAGAGCCTATTTTGGTGTCAGAAAACTCAAACACAGTCCCAGGCTGAACCGTCTCTCTTTGCCCAACCAAAAGCCGCGTGCTGGAAAGTGAAGGCAAAATAATACAAGATTGGTAAAGAAAAATGTTTCAGGATAAAATGAAAACATTTGGCAAAATACGATTTGATACTTGTGTTGTGCTGAGGGGACAGTTCACTGTCATGCTATAAAATCAGAAACCCCCAGCTTGTGCACCTTCCATGTTGTAATAAAGAGAACACTGAGGAGAAATTAAATATCAGTGTTTATAATTCTGCTATAACACCTAAAGAAATGGAGATTAAACCCCTGATAAGCACTTCTGCAGCCTCTGGGGAGACCTGCATCTCAAAATTCCTTTCCTTGGAAAGACAGTGAGTCCTGCAACCCTTTTATTTTTGCTCACAGCCAAGTCACCCATTTTTTACATTATATCCTCCATTTTCAGTCATGATGTTTTTTCCTTTTGTGCAGTTCTTTCCCTTTTAATGATCTCAAGACTATGCAAGAAATACATTGTCAGCCTATAAGCATTTTGTCACAAAAAATGCATCCTACTAAAATAAAATAAGCTCCCTAAAAATACCCTGCTTTGAAGGCTTCAGGAATTACACCATATAACAGTGACAGATAAATACAAAGGCACAGACAGCAATTACAGCTACAGGTATCCAATATATAGCAATTCTGCCTTACAAAGAAACATCATCTCACAGTGCCTGTATTGAAGACTGTAAGGGAGTGTTGAGAGATATCCACACTTTTATACATGCAAACATAGATTAGATTTGGGGACTGCACATTATACTCAGTTTGAACAGTTTTGGAGTGCAGTAACATATTCGAAGCACAATTAGAAATGCAGAACCAAGGTCTGGCCTCACACTGCTAAGCATATCATCTAGAAGCCTATCATATCATGATATGCATATCATCATTCTATCAACAAATACAAACTGACAATTCCTGTATCAGCCATGGCCAGCTCCTTCACTGCAAACTGGCCCCGTGCCCATCACACAGCATTTGCTGCTCTGGGTTGAGAACACAACCCTTCTCTTTTGCTGCTTCTTCAGTTCATAATAGTTTAGCTCATGTGAGGGCTGAGCAAGCGAAGTAAAGCTCACCCATTCTAGTTCCTGATGAAGTACTAGCAGCAGACCAGGGAATGAGTTGGCTCACTTAATGGGAGAGTTGAAAAGAAAATTAATATCCTTGCACACTTTCTTACATTTCAGATCCCCTGGAAGCCCAAGCACCACTCCTGTGCAGAACACAAAGGCAGCTGTCTTGCTTTAGCTCAGCTTATTTCCAGCTGTCACTCAGCTATGCACACTCCTTTTTTTCCTACTGGATTTATTTTGAAGCTTTTTGAAGCTTTAATGCTATATGTCAATACCCACTCGATTTTATAGTGTTCAGTTTTTCCCTAAAAGATCTTGTTCCCTCCCAAAGAACACTGTACCTAATATTTAGCTATCATGAAGATCAAAGTCTAAAAGACAGTGAAAAAAAATCCAGTGCTGAATTTCAGGCACATCAAGCACCATGACCTTATATCAGTTGTAAGTTTATGGGAGGAAACAATTTAGCTGTGTCTAAAGGCAAGTAAAAATCCAGTGATTACTCCTGAATATTTCGTTGCTAGTGCTTTTCAAAAAGAAAACAATTTCCCTATATAGTACTTGCAATATGGAATATGAGAATCATTGATACACATCTCAGTTTTGATAGGGTTTATGATAAAATGTGAAACATCTGCTCTAGCACCAGAAATACTGAGCAGTGTATCTTAACTGCATGCTCTGATCTAGCCAAAACCTTTGTGAACATTACAAGTCAGTCAGCTCAGTTCGTATATAATCACTGCTGTAATTGCAATCATGAGTGTAATTGGCGATTCTTCCTTGAAAGTCTTGGCAGGTGGGGAGGGATACTTTTTTAGATAAAATTTAAGACCACAAAAAGGACTGTGTGGTGTGTGCTCCCAGTTTCTGGATTTGCACTGACACGAGGCACGAGGAGAGGGCAGGGCAGGGCTCTGGAGAGCACACTCTCACTGTCACTCTGCAAGGGACACCTACTGCAAATTGCAGTCCCCAAAGAAGCAATCACTGCAACAGTTTGGCTCCACATCCACACTGCATTCTCTGCTCATTTTCCCCCTGCATGATGGGAACATAACAGTCCTGTGAATAAGGCTCTTAACATCTCTCTATTAGGACAGGAGATATGAGTAGCAATTATGATAATTAAATGTAATTACATTAAAAATAATTAGTACTTTAGCTATCAATTGCTGTGCGCTGCACGGCAATTAAAGGCAGGCCAAATTTCACTATAATTTTTATTACTCTCCTCTTCATTCAAAACAGTGAATGGTAGAGAATATTTCCTTTTCATGTGTGCTGTGCTCTCATTTTAATGGGCACTATCCTCATCTAAGCAGAATAAGCACTACCAGAGGTGACATAATTGCTAAAACATTACAATTTGGACTTTTTCCCAAAAGACTCAAGTAACTTATTTTAATACATATGAGACCATGAACAAAAGATAACTGCCATCTAACTTTATGGCCTAACAGATCTCTCCTCATTAAAGATATTTAACACAATTAAAGTGGATGGTAGAATCAAATTGAGCAAACAAACTTTTGAATAGACTTCAGTGCTGATTGACCAGAGCATTAGAAATCCTTCAGCATGAGGTATCCTGTGAGACTTCAGTTGGACTGTTCGGACTTATGTAACAGGAAAATACACTTTAGCAGTTATAAAATCTAGCCATTTGGTAGAAAGCCAAACCCAACCAACATTATCTTTATTGATCTATGAAACTGTGCTGACAGCTGATACAGAACATGAGGTCTAAGAGAGCATCTCTGAGCAAATGAGTGTGGCCTGGAGCGCTCCGAGCTGGGAGTGACGAGAGACCTCTTGAACAGAACAAATGAAAAACAATCTGGGAGAAAAAGTTTCAACCATCATCCCTGAGACGACGACACTGATAAAAACACAGAAATAAGAGGGAGGTTGTTCTGCTACCACCCAAAGTACATCACCTGTATAAGCAGAAGAGGCTGCAGAAAACTGCGAATTTGCCTGGCAATGCAAACCCGTATGAACCCACAAATGTAAATACAATTATAGCCAAAGGAACCAGGAATAGCCAGCTCTGACCAAGGTGACAGGTATGTGCTGTGACCAGTTTGCTGCCTGAACATCACTTCTGTCCCAGTTTAAGCCAGCCCTTCTCCCGGGCTCTGCACTCAGATGACAAATACTGCAGGGCACCAGGGACTGGTGTGGCCCCATCTTGGGTGGACAAGAGGTACCACAGTTATGAACATGATCGATTCCTGCCCCTGGAAGAGGTTTCTGACCAGTTCATGAAGTATTTACCATCAGCATTGTGAATTCTACAAGTCATTCGAAATCTACTCATTAATGATTAAAAGAGTAAATATTTGCTGCTTTAGCGAGGCAAGTGTGACTCCAATGTTTATGTGCATTAAGAGAAGGCACTATTTAAATAATGGCTGAACACCTGTGTTATTCATCAGCTTGTGCCATAAAAAGAACCATTCCCACACTTGGCAGCCACATTCCCTCCACTTCAGAAAGACCTCCTGAGGCCAAACCAGGAGCTGCTCACACTGTGCCTCTCCTTCAAAGCTTACAGCAGCATTAACCACAGTGCTGTCTCAGGCTCATTTCCACTTCATACCCCATTTCTAATGGAGGACTTGCAGACCTGTGCTTTTAAAGGTTGCAGAACTTAAAGGCATTTTAAGGAATATTAAACTTTTATCTGCTGTTTCTCCTGCGTATCACATTTAACTTCTGCCCTCTACCACCACAGGCCTCCAAGGGAATTCTGGTTGGTTGGCATAATAAGGGCACAGGCACGGGATAACATCTCTGCCCTCTCTCGGAAAGATCCTACAGGTAAAGGGTCAAGGGAATAAATCTTGTGAGAAACTGGGACCCTCTGAGGATAACAGGGCAGGAAGACAGAAAGAGAGCATCACTGGGGTTTGTTCAGGTGTCAGGTTTGCAAGAAGCAATTTTGCACTTGGGAACCTGCAAAGAGCTGGGAGAACATGGCTTTGGCTATCTGGCCAGGCACAATTATTTGGTTTTGAGGTGTCCTCAAAAGAGCCTGGTTTTTCAGTATAGTGACAAAACTGTAACTCAGGTCAAACCACTACTGCTTTTGAAATGTTTTTTATGACTATTCCATTGGTTCAGACTCTCACATGAAAAGGTTTTCCACCCACAGGGTGGTCGGGCACTGACCAGGCTCCCCGGGGCAGGGATCACAGCACCAAGGCTGACAGAGCTCAGCAAGTGTTTGGACAATGTCCTAAGGCACATGGTGGGATTACTGGGGCTGTCCTGTCCTGTGCACAGCCAGGAGCTGGACTTGGATGATCCTTGTGGATCCCTTCCAGCTCAAGATATTCTATGATTACATGACAAAATGAAAAAAACCCCAAAATATTCTAGACCAAACCAAGACTAGTCCCTTAAACCAGGTCAACTGTACAACAGCTTCCTTCAGGAGGATGCCCAACTCATTCTAGACTGCAACAGGTGGATGGAATTTAAACAGTGTCATACAGATATGCACACACACACTATCTAACATGCTTAAACCATAAAGGCCACCAGGTGTCATGAGCTTGCCAAGACACATTTTTACATGGTACATGTTTGCAGTTACTTGTGAATCATATCCTTGAGGGCTGTACCATTAAAGAAAACCTTTATATATACCTCCAAAATAAATCGAGCCATTAATAAACATAACTTTAATATCTTAGGTACATGGGTATTTTTTCAAATCTAAGTTCATTTAAAAAAATAAAGGAAACATATCTCTAGAGTGTTAGTGTTGGATAATACTATCTGACAACAACATTCATTGAACATTTTTAACTCAGCTTCTTCATTTGCCTGTGCAGGAACTGGAACAAGACATAAGACGATTGAACTAAATTAAAAAGAAGTCTAAATCTACATTTCTAAATGTATGCAAAAATAAACCTCATAAAAAATAACCTGAAAGGAGGTAAGAAGAATGAGATGAAATTCAGTAAATATAATGTGGACCTGAAGGAATGGGTTTAGTATGATAGAAAAAGGAGAGGGACAAACCCCCCCATCCTTCTGTGCAATGATAAAGATGATGCCATCCAACAGATGGTGATGCACAAAACAAACACCAGCTTAAGCTGCAACCAAGGGAATTCAGGTAAATAGCTGGGAAAGCTCCCCCAGCCTTATGGGGAGGCAAGGCAGCAACAGGAAGCTTGCTGTCCCAGACTTCAGGCACATTGTTCAACACTGCAGACAAAAAGCCTTTCAGGGCTGCCATACAGTACAGCCCATCGTGCAGTGTTGCCAGCAGCTGAATTAAATAACCTCTGGAGGTCTCTGCCAGCCTCACATCTCCTCAGCTCTCTGAGCACTGCAGGTAACACATTAGAATATGTTATTAATCCCACTTCATGTTCCAGTTACAACGCTCCCTGCAGGGCAGCAGAAAGGTAAATCTTGGATTTAGGTCACGGCCAACACCTATAATCTTGTGGAAAGTTAAAAAATAGCCACAGAGGTGTTAACCCCTTAACCTACACTTCCATCCAAGTAGCACAGGCTGAGGGGTGATATCATCAGTGGTACTATCTGAGGCTGTAGTTGCAGAATTGGCACTGTGGTGCTGTCCTTCCCATGTGAAGAAACATAAATAAGCTTTACTTGGTGCCCTGGAGGCCGAGATGGCTACAGGACATGCAGAGTCAGTCAGGGATTTAGCACTCTGTGCTGCTGAACAGGCACGGGGTGCTCATGCACAATTGCATATATTTACCAAGCCTTCTTTATGCACAAGCAGGAATAGCTTCTCCTTCAGGAATCGATAGTTCTGGTGCACATTTGTTACAAGGACTGATTATAACGTCTGTTTTTTCAATCAGGGAAAAATAATTGATGCAAAAGGCCCATTGACTGCAGATAAAGGAGACTGAAAAATTACAGTAATAGGTAGAGCCAGAAAGAGCCCCTCAGAAACAGCTCTGCAAAGAGAAGGCAAGGCATGTGAAGCTTCATCTTGTAGAGCTGGTGGATGTAACTGACCCAAACTAAACTTGCTTGCTTCTGGAACTTATCGTTTGAAAGGTACAGAATAAATAAGGGTATTTAAAACAGCCTACTGCAGGCAGTCCATGGCATGACTCCTTCACCTTAATGTGTGCTCACTGAAATAAAAATGAAATCATACCATTTACACTGAAAGGAAAGAGAGCTGCAAGTCTCATAGCCCAGAATATTTATTCCTTTTTTTAAACTAAAACCTCAGTAGTACAAGCCTCACCAACACCACATTTATTAATAATCTAAAATATAAACTAGAAACAATGTTAACCAAGACATGGTTTCCAAACTTTATCTCATTCAGAGAAGACACTCTTCAGAGAGCTATTCCAGCCCAAACAGCTGCTTGTAGTGCCATTCTTGCAGCCTGAAGGTGCATGTGAGTGTATTTAGGCATGACATTTGAATTGAGGAAACTGTGCAGCTGTGAGAAAAATCCCTAAGTTTTTCTGATACTGAGACCAGCCAACAGGTAAGGTCAGTTTAAGTATCCTTCACAAGCAAAAAATCTGTGATGACTACAAACTCTGCTTACTAAATTTCCAAGTGACAGCAAAAAGGGAATGACTCGATGAATATGTGAGGACAGGATTAAATTCAAAGGATTCTTTAAAAATTCAAAAATGAAAGCAATAATATATTTATTTCAGGACGAGAAAGAGCCAGGTCCAACATTCTGGATGACATTGTGAGCTATATAGTTCAGCTTTAGGTAGTGCAGCAGGGAGCAGGTCTTGATGAACCTCACAGGACCCTTCAAACTTGAGATAATCTATGAATCAAAAACCCAAGAACTGCCTAAAGCCAGACTTGGCAAACCACATGCAGGCATCTCTGCAGGAAACAATCAGGTGATCTGGGATTGCTAAGTGGGTCACCACAAAAATATCATGCTGACGCAGAAGTTAAAAAAATAAAAGAGAAGAAAGAGAGGTTGTCCTTCCGTTCAGCCTTGGAAAGGCACCAGATTTTCTCCACTTTCTCCTGGCCACTCGAAGGTGCCACTTTCTGGAAGGATCTGAACCCTCTCATGAAAATCAAGAAGGGAGCAACGAGCTTACATGTAGGGAACGTGATTTTATAGAAAGCCTAAATATTGTGGATTTCCTGAAGTGCGTGGAATGAAGAGTGAAGACACGGCAGGAGTTTTCAGCTGTACCAGAGGGTCACTCCAGTGGTTACAGGATGACCTGTACTTTATATCTACAGCAAGTAGAACAAGGAAGACATTAGGTTGAAAGGACATTTAACATAGAAGAGAGTGAAGCATGAGGATTTATTTTATGTATCCATCACTGAATCATCTATATAAATAGCTCTTAGGAAGGCTACAGATATTACTAACCTGGCTATGTCAGGGACATGATCTGAAGGACTTCCAGAGCTTATTTACAGCCCTCTAAATCTGTGTATGGTTTTCTATGTATTGCCAAGCACCCATACCTGTGCCTTTAAAAGAGGTATGTGAACAGGACTAGTTTTGTTCTTCACTTTGTGCCTCTTGGACAGAGCCATCATCCCGGTAGAACTGTATGAGGACAAAAAACCCTATACAGAGAGGTACAACAACCAAACAAACGGCTTTGCCTAGCTCAGGGTATCCAGCTTGAGAAGTCTCTAGTGAAAAAGGAGTCATGGAGGTTGCAATAAGGGAAATGAGGTGCTTAGTTATTGTGAACCAAAGCAAACTGACAGAGAGAACCATCAGAAGTTTTCTGAATGTGGGCTTGAGGTTGTGCTCAGTTTGGTGTGGGTTTTTTGAATAAATTAATGAACAAGATCACCATACTGGCAACTAAAGGATGAGTTATGGGAACTGTAGGGAAGAAAAATTAAGTGAATGAGATATGGTCAGACACGAAAAACAACAAATTAAATCCCTACACATGCCAGGCATTCTGTAGAGAGGAGAGGGGTTTGTTTACACTAGGTCTTTTAGGAGAGAAATAGAAGCGGGCTGAGCCTGCATCACTGGAAATGTAGATCAGTTATTGGGAAAATATTATTCTAGAAAAATATTAGGCACAGGGAAAAGTTGCTATGGAAAACAAATGGTGGCACTTAATCTTCATTTGTCAGAAAAAATATTTACCCCTTTTTAAACTTCTCTGTGAATGCGATTTCAAAACTTAGAAGTTGTTTTGGTAACAGTTCTCTGAGTCATTAAAATTAATTCTGAGTTATTCAGCACAAACTGTGGAACTTCTTGGCATGGGCAGTTTCCCTTCACTGCAGAAACACTGCCTGCTCTAAGACAAGGAGGGATGACCAAAAGAAATGGTGGTTTGACCTGTATTTTGTTTGGCAAATGAATCCACATACTTGTTTCCTTTTAAACAGATGAGTTGTTTTTATGGACAGATTAGCAGATAATCCTTAAAACAAAACACAGACAGATCACCACCTATTCTGTGTTTGAAAACATCAACATCATGAGTAAAAAGTATCTTCTCAGACACCCAACCCTTTGCCCTCTTCAAAATGTGCTTTTGGGAGCGGATGGGAAATTAAGTGGGACTGACATGAACATCACATGTTTACAGCACCGTGCACATGTGGCCATACAGCAGCCAGCCAAGTGTTCTTCAGGGCTGTATTGACACTTCCAAGTTCCACACAGACATAGGTGAGCCAAGAGAAAAGCAAGTGTGTGCCAGACAAAATGAGCATCACGCCCCCCACAGACACACCGGACTGAGTTCATATCACCCCACTGAGTTAATGCTGTTATCATCTATGAAATAGTATATAAATAGCGTGTCTAGATCGATATACATTGAATATTTTTATATTCTATTTATAAAGTATGACATCACTGTTCCTATTTGCCCTGGGTTACACAAAGTATCCTCCTTGTCTTTCCTCTTTCCCCCAAATATGCCAACTAATTGAGACCGTGGGGAGGGACTTAAGATAAGGGTGGTACTCTGTTATCCGGTGAAGAATGTACCCACAAATGGAAAAGACCGGAATGCTGATGACTTGGACAACCCAGGCATTGAGGGTGTGCACACCTGCCACCTCAGGCTTAGCAGTCATAACATCCTGGAAGGCATCAGGACTCTGTCCCTGACCCTCCAAACCATTCCTGCCAGGTTTTAACGGGTGGGGGCAGCCCAGCTGCCGTGTCCTTTTGGTCCAGCGGGCAGGAGCTTGGGAATTTTCTGGTTAGCTTAACCCAGTTTTATCAGTGCTGTTGTTTAGCATTCTTGGTAAAGAGTTTTTCCCACTCACATCTGGGCATATCTGATCGGTCTCTCTCTATTGGAGTGAACCAGGGGTATGGAAATAGAAGAAGGAGACTTCCATGAGGTCTCCACCCTTCCAAATTGCCTCAAATCAAGACACTATTTTCCTTTTGGAAGCACCTCAAATTCCTTTCCCCTTTTTAAATTTTTTTCTTATGAAGCAAACCCCAAACCTCTGGCTTTTTGCAGTTTTAGGCTGCTGAGGAGCTTCTGTCACGTTCCTCTAACTCAAGCCATGTATCATAGGAGGCACGCAGCATTTCTGAGCACTCACTCCCAAGCAGCTTGCCTAAAGGAAGGTCATCCTCAGTCATTCCATTAGAGAATCTTCCTGTGTGAGCATTAGCTATGTGGTGTGTCACTTTACGTTTATAGTAGCATTACTCCAAGTCTGATGTAAATTTTATGACCCAGAAGGTTATAATCGCTTAGGCACTCTGTCAAATCTTTTCAGCCCCATCAGTCAAGCTGCTTTTTGACAGAAGAAAGCAAAGCCTGCATGCAGTAGGAAGACCGAAGGGTCTTTGCTGTGGTTTTGGTGTGGTTTGTCTCCAAAGGATGGAGCCCTCCAGCTGGTTGAATCAAGAATTCACTGGAGCAGCATGTGCAGAGCACTCTGTGACCTTCTTTGGGAAGTCACCTCTCCAAGTTAAGCCACATCTAAGGAGCAGTGCATCACAGCAGCTCCACTTTGAAATAACCTTACATGACAAGCGTGCATCCTTTCTGCCACATCATTTCACGAGTCAGCTGCTGCAGAAACACGAATCATTTCTGGGGTTGTCCCAGCCCAGCAGCAGTGCTGCCTTTCTGGTTCTCTCTGCCAGAGGGAGGCAGAAAATAAATATATATACACCTCCATACTCAGGCAGTTCTTCCCAGTGTAGGAGGGCCAAAATCAGTAAACAGGCAGGCAGAAAGACAAATTCAAACTGGAAAGTCAGTCTACCCTGCAGCGACCAATCAAATAGAATATTGGACTGCTCTGAGAGCTTTTTCATGTATCTTTTAACCCGTTTATATTTCTATATTTACAGAATTGCATAGTAATTCCTCATGACACCTAAGTTCATAGTTTTTTACATCAGCGGCAGCCAGAGGGTATTCAGGTCTCACTGAGAGCACCAGGTTTCCCCTAAGCCCAGCCCTGTGCCCAAGAGCACTCCCTGCAGCCCAGGGGGAAGGAGCTGTTCACCTGGAACACAGCAGGGGCAAATAAAGCATCATCATGTTGGTAGGGACTATCTGCTGCACTGGGGAACGCTCCAGACACCGGCAAGATGAAGGAGGGTTGGAAACACTTCAAGTGTATGAGCCCAGAACAGGTACAAAGCCTTTCTGGGTGAACTTCTGATGTATTTTAAGGCCCATGTGAGCAAGTACCCTCAAGAGCCTGCTAGTAGATGCTAAATAAAATGAATAGCATGTGGTAGAGCTTTTGACACAGCATGAAAAACCTCAAATGGTACTGATGATGTCCCAAACATCAGAGAACAGAGATAAAAGACCACATTTCTGGGTAAAGGATTTTATTTTACAGACGCTGAACACATGGCCACTTGTCCTTAGATCTAACTTCTTTCAAATAAAATTTATAGCTAGAAAAGGCAGGCACAAAGCAAAAAGCTGTGAGTGCTGTAGTGATGCACCAGCTCCTCTTGTGAAGCAGGTTTGCCTCATTCTGTGCCAGTGATCAGCCATTTTAAACAGGGAGCAGATAGGACTGAGCCAAAGCCAAGCTAAGCTGTTTCACAGAGGTGACCTGCTGGAACGAACCCCTGGGTGCACACAAACATGCCTTGGGAACTAGAAAGAGCAAATGCTTCGTTACAGGAGAAGCAGTGACCAAAAATGTGAAAAATGCTGTAAGCTCCATCTTACTGGGTAATAAAAAAGCTATTTGAGTCATGTGTAGCAACCAAAATTCTGGAAACACTCAAAATCCAGCGGTATTTAAATATAGTTCTTTTCAAACAACCAAAAATTCCCGGAAAAAGTACTTAAATCTCTTTCATCCTTGACTGAATGACTACAAAATTCAAGTGGTTCAAGGGAATTTCTCTTGTTAGAGAAACATTTGTATCTCTACAAACAGAATAACGTTTTACTAAACTTTTATATAAAACAGATACTTTTCTCTGCATTATGAACAAGTCTCATGCAACTTTTAAGTGAAAATGCAGCTATATACAAGCAATTTGGAAAAAATGCAGTTCAACCACTCTGTTCATTCTTCTCCCCTCTTCTTCAAATATGCCTGTCCTTACTGAGCTGTTTTCTTTCCACTTCATGAACAAGACAAGTAGCAGCAGACTCAAAATATCTTTTGCCTGATGCTGCTCAGCTGATTCCTTTCTGTGCATATTCATATTTAATCAAGATTCTGCCATTTGCAGGATCAGTATTAACCACTGCCCTTTTCCTTTCTGAGCACAATTATGGATGATTAATAAGGCTTACAGTTCATTAGAGATTTGTATTACAAGCTCTTTTTCCAGTGATGTGTTTTGTACATTCAGCATTATGCAAGGCTGCTGTGGTACTTCACAGCAAAACATTGTTAGTATTCTAACTTAGCTGCTCCTTCAATGTCATCAATTATTGCAACATATGGCATTGATGAATAATATGTTGAAATAAGAGCTAGGACAGAAAATGGAATCCAAAGACCACAGTATGAGGAAAGACACAAAACGCCCTATAGCAGGTGCTAAGGACTTCTGTTTAAAAGTCCTAATTTTAAGCATACAGCCTGATATATCTGGAAGGAATAACAGGACCTGGCAGTGCACTGCTTGCATAACCAATGCTGGGTTCTGATGCCATACTGATTCTTAAGGAAAAAGAAAAAAAACCCAAACTCAAACCCCTGACAAATCCACGAGCTCATCCTCACCTTCCCACTTCTCCAAGGCCCTGACAGTGTGAGAAATATGACAGCTCAGAGCACTGCATATTTTGTGCTTTTTAAAAATTCGTGTTGTGAGAGTGTCTCAATGCCTTGTGTGTGAGAGAGAAGACAGCAAAGCAGCCCCTCTACAAGAATGGAGGCCCCTTTATAAAGGTCAGCTTTGAAGTGTGGTGCATCTTCAGAGCAGGAGTGGTCATACAACATGGGAGCATTTGAAGAGACATCACAAATGTGCTTGCCTTCAATTATTCCCTGTAAATTCACTAATAAGCAAAGACTAAGGGAAAATCTTAACCTCTGGAGATGCATGTGCACTTAACGACTGTACCAGAAACCACTGTGTCTTTCTTGCTATTACCATGCAGACCAGGACACAGAAGGGTCCTTAGCAGGAGGTAACTAAAAAAGGAAAGGAGTTGTGGTGCCCCAAGAAGACCAAACACTGGCAAAATGTGTCCCATTCAAGATAGCTCAGGCCTCTAGGAGTCATGTCCAATGAAGTACCTCTGGAAGAGGCCCATGTGGAACACCAACACAGCCAGTTAATGCCTTCTAAAATGCTAAAGATAAAGATACTTCGCTCAGAATAGTGTCATGGACTGGGAGGATGAGGCACTACACGTGGCAGGCATGAAGGAACAGGAGGAGTGGAACACTGCCCTTCTCGAAGGGCTCCCAGGCACTCCAACCTTCCCTCAGAAACCTGCCAAGAACTCAGGACAAAGCTGTGCTCATCAAATATCACTTCACGTTTCTTTCACAAGCTTAGGCAGTAGCCAGACTCTCCAGAAGTCTCAAAGCCACTGTTCTCTCACTGTCATGCTTCAGGAGGAAGGATGAGGTAGCGATTATGCAGGCACAGCACGAGGCACTCAGACACTGCCATGTTCCACTTGCAGCTATCACTGTGTAAATAACCCCTAACACGTCTGGAGAAAAACACACACAACCTTTTTTTTCCTCCCCTTATTGGAAAGGACTTGAAATTTGATAGCTAAAGGTATTGCTAACACCAAGGCACGGTTCTGCAAAAGTAGTTCAGATCCTGACAGAGCCATCTTATAACAAAACACTTCCGAAAATGAAGGAATGAAAACATCACGATCATTTGTATGAAATTAATACTTCCTTTCTGGCTAGAATCCCCTCCTGAGGCTTCTGATTAACTCCCAAGCAAGACTGAGCTCTATTTGCCTACAATCAAGCAGCCTTTCTGCACAGATCTGCTAAACTGCTCAGAGAACATCTGCTAACATCTCCTGAACATCACAGAAACCTGCTAGGCTTTAAGATTGCCACACTCGTCTCACAGCCCAGGCTCAGCAATGCCAATCTGCTCTGCAATAAAATGCAGGGTTGCAGAAACCAACCAGGGGACTTCAGACACCGGGTCTGCACGGGGAACTGGGGTGGGTTTGGGTTTGCATGCTCATTTGGTGTAAAACAACACCCAGCAACAGGCTGGTGTTTCCTCGCATGGTTTCTGGCCGTGCGCTGTTGGACTGTCTGACTTTGGGGGAATTTGATGCGTCTGGCATTGAAAGAGCCTGTTGTTGCAGTTTTAAAACTCCCCTGTTGGTGTTTAGCACTTGGGAGTGAAAGAGAGGTGAGAAAACAATGTCAGAGAAAACACAAAACCTCTGCAGCTGTCAGCAAACTTCCAATGGAAGAGACCCAGCAGCAATCCAAAAGAAGACTTTTTCATCATACTTCTTTTTCATTAATCACATCTATTTATTGGCTTCATTTATTTTTAAATGTAGCAAGGAAAAGAATTAGAATTATGGTGGGGTTTTCTAATAATTCCTTTTAAATAATTGCTTTCTTAAAAGGACCACATCCAATAATCCAGATCAAATGCATTACCTCTAAGCCACAAGAATATTCAGTGTAAATCCATCACCTCTGACAAAAGAGAGAACTGGCATATTCTGAGCAAAGACAGGTACAGTCACCATATATTCCATGGAACCTTCAGTCCAAGCTTTCTGGAAAGCTGGCATTACTTCATTTGGCAAGCACTGGCTATGCAATATAATAAACGGGGACAACAGAGATTGACTCGGGTACTGGTACAGCAACAAAAACGTGTTTCTGCTGGGATCAATTCACACCTTCTGGCAGCAGCTGGAATTTGTTAGCAAAACACTTTTTCCATCCTACCTTTTAGCTAAGCAGCAACTTTACAAGTTAATAACATAATGGAGATAAGGCACTGCAAATGTGTGAAATCTCAGCCCTTCCATTGTTATGTTTCATCCCTTGATGAGTGCACGAGGAATTCTCTAAGTGATAAAACTTTTTGACTGAAGTCTCAATAGCTTAAATGTGTTACTCTGAAGCTGGTCTCATTTTAGGCTCGCCTGCAGTCCCATTTAGTGCTCCAAGTGACACCAGCTTTTATTTATTCTTTTGTTCTCTCTGACTGAACAAAGCTACAGTGTTACTATAGTAAGTAAAAGCTACAGAAGAGTTTAATAAGGTAGAAGCACTTAACTTGAAAGTGTGAGATGAATTGCTAAAGATAGTTGAAACTGAAGCCACGGAGCCCAAATCCCAGGCAGTTTGTACTGTAGGCTCAGATTAAAGCCTTGGGCTTTACAATAGGCCTTGAATTAACCTGGAATTTGGTTCTGACTCCTCTTACAATGTAAGGAATTTAACTCTGACCACCTGCTTGGGTGTTATATTTTTGCTCAATCTGTCACAGATAACATTTATACACAATTAGTCCTTTCATTTTCTACTCCTCAACTAATTTTCAGTACCTCGAGCAGGTTCTCATCACACACCACTGCCAACCTAAGTAAAATCAAAGTGCTAGAAATCTGGAAGATATTGATCCTACAGAAATATCATCCTTTTTCCCACCCCTCTTTCCCTTAACTTTTCTTTGTACCAGTTTTCTACTGATTTTTTTTTTTCCTGAAGACAGTGCATCAAAGAGCAAAACATGGAAAAGGGAACCAGCTCTTTGCCTTCTTACACCTCTGGTTTTTTCCCAGCTGATAAGATTTCACTCTTTTCAACAAAACTAAGGGCTAGTAGCAGTGGCCTTCTTGTTTAGGATTTGACTAGATGCATATAAATCTTAGAAATATTAGCAGATGCATCATCTACTACTACTGTAACAATGCAAGTCTTTCCACAGAATTAAATCCTACAAAAAGTATCCATGGAATCATCATGTTTTCCTTCTAAATGAACCCATTTGGATTCACAAGATTACACCAATGTTTTCAACTCTGTCTGTGCCTCAGACACCTCTGTGTTGAAGAATGTTATCAGAGAAGAGTTGGCCATTACCAAAGTGACATCTCCAAATGACCTCCACTTATTTATTTATTAAGAAGGCATTTTGATTAGGTTTAATTACAGAGCCATTTACGAAAGCATCTGTAATTACTGAAATGCACTAACCAGGGTGCAGAACTCAAACTTTCTCATTTTATTAGTCAAAAAGAAACCCAGGGAACTGAGTCTGAAGTCCGGAAAAGTTCTGTTTAACTGAGCCCGAAGTTACCTTTAAAAAGCAGATTTTGTTGTTGCTGTTGTTGACCAGAAGGTTTGTTCATAATTGTTTACACAGATGCCTGTCCAAGGTTTAGTTCCTCAGACATGAGCTGTAATAACATTTTCTTATGTGGCCTTTTGTCATTAACAGCATTCATCCAAAGAACACATGCAATAAAAGCACTACCCCTACAAGTCTGGTCACACCAACAAAGCAGTGAATAGGAAGCATTTGAATATATTTTTGATCTTGTTCTGTGTATCCTATGTCGTAAAAAATAAATTATCTCTCTGGTGAAGAACATACTCCATTCACAGGCAAAAAAGTTTGTTTCCTGCCTAGAAAAAATAGCAAGAAAATAATTTGCCATCCTCTGTGCCTCACACAGCACAGAGATGCTTAAGACACCCATTTTAGAAAAAAATATATACTCTATTAAATAGACAGTGTGTGATCAGCAATATTTACTAATGTAAGTCCTGCCACTTGTTACATGTGAATCACTTTCCATTTGCCTCTGGAATGATCATTGCAGCAGGTTATTGTGACCCAAAACTCCACAAATCACCCGAATTGTTGCTTTGGCAAGTTTAAAAAATACGCTTTTTTCCCTACAAAAATTGCTAAGAAATGTCAGAACAAAGTGTCTCCCTCCTTTTCTAACAGAAGGAATCAAACATTTTATTGCAAAAGCAAAATGTTGAACTGATACTAAAATTTTCATTTTGAAATTGGTTCCACAGTAGCAGGGTGCCAATATTATAATTTAGAGTACAGACAATCCAATTTACAGAAGACTAAACAGATATCACATCTTGGGTCTGACCCGCTTTAAGAAAAAAATATCACCTTAGAAGAGTAGTATTTAATTCTTAAAAGCATGGAAAGCAAACATAATAGGTGTAGGTTTACTTAATTCAATGGTTATTCTTCTCTGAACTTTTTAACTTAGTTAACTAAAATACTGAATTGTGAGAATTAAAATATCTTTGAAACAACAGCCTATTTCACCTGGGGGAGCTCTCCATCAGAGAAGACAACATGGACTTCTCAGTGTATGTGCCCGTGCCTGCACAGCCTGGCTCACAGCAGAGCTGGAAGCTTATCAAAGAAATTGCTAACCCATTCCTTCATGCTGCTGAATTTTAGCCTTTCCCCACTTTTAAGCAGGAATTATTTATTGTACCTAAAAGTATGATATTTGGGGTAATTTTCTAGGATTTCTGTACTCCTAAGATGAGAAAGCTCTCCCAAGAACATTACATTATTACATTGTGTACTGAGCTTCTCATTCTTGCTTGGGAGCACCAAATGCAAAGCAGAACTCTGAGTTACTCAGGGAACTATGAGAAGATTACCTTTGCATTATTCCAAAAGGAGAAAACAGCTTCAAAAGGATTATTCCTTGTGAAAACTTTTGGGGCGTGGGGAGGTGTGAGGAGGCCACCCCTGGGGTTCTGTCAGGGAATGAAGAGATGAGAGCAGGCATGGGATGAGAATGAGCGACCAGCACTGTTTCCATGTGCAGGCTGGAGTTGCTGAGAGCAGAAGCCCCAAGCAAGATCTGCCTCAGGCTGGTCCTTGAGCCAAAAATGCAATCATCTTCTCTTCCTGCCTTCATAATGCAAGTATATTCAAGTCAGAGTGAGGAGCCCCCCAGCGATTTAACAGTGGCATCAGGTTCCTGGAAGGTTACATATCCTAAAACCGAACGACCCACTCAAAAAATCTTTCTATAAATAAGATACTTGAGCTTGTGGGAATTAATTGATGGGGACTATCAAATTCAAATGCATTAGCTGTTTCTAAAAGCATCATCTGTGCATCTGCTACAAAATCAGGAATTGTTGCTGTGTCTACAAGGTCTTCTGTGTCAGCTGTAGCAGGGAATTTCTAGAAACACTTGAAAGAAGCAGCTTCTCAGCCCAGCTAGGTTTTTTTAAAGTAGTTATAAAAGCTGATGTTTATTCTTAGGAAGTTGGAGAGAATTAAAAAACCCCCTGCACTGAAACTGAGTCAGCAGGTTCCACTGTACAAATAGTAGTATCTATTCTTCTTTCGCTGCTGCTTCTGTGCAAGCCACGGAAGTAAATTCCTGTGGTAAGTTGAGAGAGATTAATTTGCCAAGATGTTAGAGACACTCCATCCTGCCATCTCGCTCAGCTTTGGATCATGGGGCAGTTCCAGTAGCTCCCTCAAGCAGTTGGACACAACAAATGGAACTTTTGTGAACTACAAATCCTCCTTACTGATTCTGGTCTTTTTAAATTCTCAAGTGCTCACAGAGTTATGTCAAGAGAACAAAAAGCTAATCTTTGACTTTTAGATAAGACTGCATACCCTAATCAGTGAGATAACATTCTCCAACCTGAACTGACCTCACAGTAGATTTCACCTCAAAGAATTTATTTTTCTTCCTTTTCAATTCTTCTCCAGAGGTGCTTTCTTTGTTGAGGCAGCCTGTTATTCGGGGCTTATCCTCTCCAGGATTACCATTACAAGCTGTACTGTTCCAGGGCCCAGGTGTCCCAGCCTCAGGCACGGCTGGTCCTGGCTGTTCCCTTCAAAATGCAAGAGGAAAAAAACATCTGGGCAGCGTGCAGAGTGTGAAAGAGGGAAAATTCCACAGGGCTTCGGTGGAAAACGTGACAAGGAGAGCTGGCATTTTGGGACATGCAAAGAGAGCACAGTGCAGACTGGCCTGAAGACCTTCACAGGGGGAAGCAGGTTTGGGAGGTTTTGTTTTTATTTTAAGCACTGAAATGACAATGTGGCCAAATACTGTGGTACAGCCCTCGGCCTTGCAGCATCACAGGGTCTCTGAGCAGAGCAGCCTCGGGTGTCCAAGGAGCTGTGCAGCAAAGGAGTTGCAGAAACTTTGGCAAGTTTGAAACAGTGGGAAGAGGGAGTTCCTTATCTCCAAGGATGGAAGGGACTGCATCACAGACACTTCATGTCAAGACATCATCTAAGACTCAGCTACAGCAGGAGGATGAGAAAAGTCCAAGATAAAGATGTTGACCAGAATGAAGGAATAATAATGATACAAATATGCAATGATGAAAAAGGCAAAGAGTGGCTAAGTACTGGTGCAGGGCAAACTAGCAATGATAAGTTTAATTTCCTGAGAAGTGCCATAAAATAGACATTCTAATTTGAGGCAGAAGGGAGATTCAGCAAACACCCATGCCTGCCTTCCAGTCCTGCCCTGCTGAGAGGCAGCCTGGATTTGTCCAGCTTTACCTTACAGGAAACAAAGTTTGGCAAAGTTAGGAAAAGACTATCTTTCTGCTAGCAACAGGCAGCCAGCATCATCTGCATTTTGCTTGTTTGCTTTTTTAATTATTATATAGCTACAGGAAGGGAATTTAACATAAATAGCGCCTATGAAATAATTAGGTATAAAAGTGTCTAATTATACACAACTCTCAATGTCACAAGAGACTTTTATACCTTTCCCACTGTTGTAAAGTAATAAGGTTTTAAAAGCTTGTTCCCCAGAAGGCTGATAACACTGTTAGTCTTAGGCAATGTAAAAATTAAACAGAAGACATAATAAAAATCTATGCTCTCTCCTGCTGCAGTCGAACTCTAAAATAAAATTTGCAATGGAAGAAAAGTGGTGAATAACCAATGGAATCTTCATGGTAATTTTTCTATACCTAAGGCAGCAGGTTTCTACTAATATGTTCACTGTAGCACCCTTCTAACAAGATTTTGATAAAAACATCCTCGCATTTTTCTATCCACTCCCGAAAAGTGCGTTTGATAATTAACATTTTCAGAGCACTGAAATTTCAGGCACACATTTCAGACTTTTTAAAAGGAAGCTCTCGATCTTGAGGCGAAGGGTTTGATGCTCTGAACTATTTTCTCCATTATCTTCTGTAATCTGGCAATTCAGAAGCTGGGAAAGCACAGGAAAGTCACAATCTGCTTTGTTTCAGATATCCTTTCTTAGTGTCTTCACTAGGAGGACACTCTACCCAAGTTACTGACATCTCATCTCTATTTTGCAAAACATTAATGTGTGTTATTAACAAAGATGCTCTAATTTTTGCTCCCATATGCCCACTTGTGGCATGTTGTTTTCTACTTTAAACAAAACATGTTACACCTCCTGAATTCACCTTTTGGTTCATTCCTACAGAGAACAAAACAAGGAACTGGACACTCCAAAAAACCAGCATCTGAACTGGGAGCAGCCTGCTTCTTTAGTCTCCTGTTCTGCTGAGGAAAAGCAGTTCTAATGCCTACTGGCTCTTACTTGGCTTCATCATGCTGCTTGTACTACCCAGGGTTTATTTGGAACTCAGCTTGCTGAGGTCCAGACTAAGCCATGGAACAAGCTAAAGCTTAAGTACTATGGGTATCAGTGTGTAAGTTGCCTCCATGCTCCTATTTTTCATTTGTTTTTAGCCTTCTTTAGCCACTCGAAGCCATTTGGACTTAAAGCAAATTTGATGTTGAACAAATTTTTCATAAATTCCATGGGAGATTAAGATTGCACAATCTGATAAACCCTCAGCTATATAAAACAAAAGCATGCACGTGTGCTGCTGCAAGAGATTTGGGTCCCAACAGCCACAAGACACTGTTGGAAACACCTGCGTGGAGTCGAGAAGGGCAATGTGTGTCTGGATGTCACACAGCAAGGGGCAGGCAGAGTTTGAAAGCTCCATTTGTCCTGGCTGGATCTCCCAGCGGCATCAGGAGCAGGGACAATGTGCCTGAAAGAAACCCCCACTGCCCAAGGAAAAATTGCTGCCATCTGAATTCCTTAAATGTATGAAAGATTAAAGTGTTTTCTGGGAAATGCTCGCCCAACTTTGAGTTTTACCCATGAAAACACTGTCCTCTTTTCCATAATACAAGGGGAGGTCAAGTGACATGATCACCTCATTCACATGTTGTGAAACAGCAAAATCAAAATCTCTTGGGTTTTTTTTCTTTTTTTCCCCATTTTTTGAACCTAAAAAACTCCTTTCCTCGAGATGTTAAGCCCTTTCCTATTTAGCAAGAAAAGCAGCATTTTAACTTCATAATGTTTTCTCATGGGTAGATTGCAACCCTTCAGTGAACTGGGGATTTGAAACATGCAGCAGAGGGTTGTGTTCAGTATACAGTTAGAAGAAAGAGGAGAAAGGTTATTCTTTTGGTGACATTTTATCACGGTTCAGAAAATCTGTTCCAATCTATACCACAAGAAAGCTGGAGAGGGATTTCTGACAAGGGCATGTTGTAATAGGACAAGGGGTAATGGCTTTAAACTGAAAGGCAGCAGGATTAGATTGGATGTTAGGAAGAAAATCTTTTCTTTAAGGATGGTGGGACCAGATGATCCTTAAGGTCCCTTCCACTCTGAACCATTCCATGATTGCAAGAAGTACAATACTATTACCCTAATGGTAAAGAAAAGTAGCAAGGGTGCTCTTAGGGAGAGTATACATTATAATGAAATAAAGTCTTGTAGTGGATTAAGTTCACAAAAATTAAGCAAATAATGAGCAACATTGTCAAAAACATCCTTCCCTTGCTTTAAGAGACCAATATTAACAGTTGAAGACAATCAAATTAGTAAAAAAATGATAAAAAATAAATCCCTGCATGTATCATAAAATTTGAGATTAGTAAAGCCTCTGGAATACATCTGATAAAATCCCACTGATGTAAAATTTTTGGTTCCAGTATGATAATAATACTTCAAGCCTCGGACAGGGATAATGACTATCCCATGAAATATAAATCCTTCAAATTGCTCTCTGGTTGTATTAAATATTTCTTCTTAAGAAACACAGGAGCAAAGCTTGGGTGAGTGAACACACAGAAGTGCATCTTTATATATGTGTATAAATATAGACACAGAGACATATATAGACACCCATTTAAATACATACTGGTATTCTTAATTATGAAGATTCATTTCACCCATATTTAGAAAGTCCCTTTTGAAAGCAAGTAATGAAATCATCACAAGTAAATGAGAACTAATGAAAAACCTTTGGCATGTCATTATATAGCACACTGTGCATATAGTCAGCACAGTGATGATCACACCCTTGTCTCAGCAATTCCTGCCAGCTCAGGAGTGCAGAGCATTCTGTAGCCCGAAACACACATGCCCTGCTTGGTACAGATGCTTTCCCAAAGGGTACCCGTGGCAAAGGAAACTGAGTACAAAAATGAGTATTTCCTGGCATTAGGGGGCAGGGGGGGATCAGTACAAGACACTGCAAATAAGAAGTTTTTCCAGTGCCCTTTACATTTTTTAGGCATTATCCTAACTCTAAGTAGGCTCTGAGTAGTTTTGATTGCTTTAATAACAGTAGTTTTGCATTTCTCCATTAAACTACTAGTCTATGCTTATAACGTTTTAATATGGTTTTTAGTGTATATTTTCTAATTACTTTCTAACAACTAACTGATTTCCATAGGAGCAACAGTTAAAGAGTTTGGAGCCAGGTGAACAAGGTGAGGTCATCACCAAAGTGATAGAAATACATCTTAGCTCTGTATAAAATAGAATTAAAACAGAATTAAAAGAGCCTAGCACCCAGCACATCTTAAATCTGAATGTGCCTGGCTAGCATAAGTTTTATTTATTGTTTCCCCTATTTTAATTCTCAGCATCCCTCATTTAGCCTCATAGACCACAGAGAGCAATGCTGGAAAATATAACACTAGTGAAAAACAAATCATTTACAAGATGTTCAGCAGCAGTTAACTCAATTACACTTTCTTGTTCTTCATGGTAAAGAATTACCCCATTCTTCTAGTGTTAGGTGAAAAAATATGATATTGCCAGTGCAGGATCTGACAAATACAATTAGGATTTAATTATTCTCACTCCAGTGACAGCCCAGCAGAAAAACCTGTGTGTATCTGGATCGCTACAAATTAGTTAAAATCAATTAGAATCGATCAGGGATAATGCAATTTTCAAAATTAGCAAAGGAGAAAACTGCAGTAGGTACAAGGCTCCAACACCCAGAACACCCTGCCTAACCCAGCTGATCCCAGGAATTCAAACCACTAAGTACCTCATTACTTGACTCTTTGCTTTCCTATATGGACTGTTTCATGTCAAATTATGGACCGGTCAGGATGTTCCACATGATGCTTCAATTAATGCACATATAGATAACTATTTTTCAAAAGTTTTACTCAAATTAAGGTTCAAACTACTTATAGATTTTGTGCTTGGCTTGAAATATTAGTACCATTCCAGCTGGTGCTTCGCAGCAAGCTCCTTTCATCAGACATTTGATGGTTTTGGAAGGAAGCCTTGAAGGAATCCCTAACATCTTCTTCCATACTGGGGTGAGTTCGGAGTCAGATTATCACATGGAAAACATGGAAACACGGTGCCTCCAAACCTTTCCTTTCCTAGAAATCCTGTGAGAGCAAATCACATCACCCTTCTGACAATGAGGTCTGTCCCCTCAGAATCCCTTTCCCCTCTCTCTTCCCTGTTCCTGGTGATCCCCCAATCACCTCTGGGTGATTTCTCTCACAACATAGTTCAGAAGGAAACAGAAAAAGAGGAAGAAAGAAAAAAGAGAGAGCAGAAACGTCCTGGCTGCTGCTTTGGGAGCTTGCATATTTCTAGTCATGCTACAGACCCGATGGACAGACTGAGAGCGAGGCAAGTACCAAAGCAAAACTGTGGCAGTCCCCAATTTGACTTTTTCAGGCTGCACTGAAGGCAGGAACCCCAAGTGGAGCAGCAGCTGTGCCCTCCTCTGAGGATGCTGAGAAATGCTCCTTGGGTGATGCCCTGGGTTAACTGACAGTCAGTGGAAACAAGGGAGGAGGTTCCAGGAGCTGAGTGCCAATCTTTAGATGCTCCAAGTCCTGTGGATTGGTACCAATAACAGCACTTTGGGTAAGCTCAGCTGGAGCAAAGTTTGCATTTTCATAAGGATTGTTATAAACCCAAGGGAAGGTGTGTGTGATCTGTATGAGATCTGCTTTCCCTGTCACACCTGAGTGGCAACAGGTAATTCTGGTGAGGATCTCACTCAACCCCAAAGCTTTCCCAATGAAGCAGCCTTATTCCATTTCCATAAAGATCACGAGGAACGTGCCTGTGTAATGATTTAAAAATGGAAAGTGTGGAGGTATCAGCTGATCAGTAACAGCACAAAATGCCAAGGCAGAAAACTGAGCTAGAGAGGGAAGAGGTTGCTGTGGCTTCAGCCATCACCCTCCTCTCACACTGATCTCTTAAAAAGCACTATTTAAAAATGCTTTCTCTGCATTTTTGCCAAAACTGATGACTTCTTATTATGACCTAAATGCTGGGGTCTAGAATAGGCACCACTTAGAGCTGGACTCGGGTAAATAACACTGTATTAACTCTCTCATGTGGCTCACCAACATTCCCTTGTAGAACAATGGCTCTACCTCAGCCTTCCTTTTTTTTGGAAGGAAATTAATCCTCCTAGGTAAACATATGTAGAATTTTAATAAAGAACAATAAAAATGTATATTAAATGCAGTATTTAAAAAAACCAATAATTTCTAGTAAAGCAGTTGGAGCTATTTCCCTTTCTGCCTCAGTTCAAAGCTGTATGAAAGCAAACAAGTTTTATATGCATGAAAAGCAACAAGTCTAACTGAACTAAGTTGCAATAACTTGCACAACAACAATGTTTAATATTCTCTAAGATTTACTAGACAGTTGTCAAAATGAACAGCCTGGACTTAGGACAAAGTGACAATGCTGGAGTTATTTGGAAGGCACTGGGGACTACAAGCATATGTTCTGAGAGCATTAAACAATAAGAATGCTTTGGCAGAGATTTCACAAGCATTTGAAAACATAATTATGGGAAAAAAAACCCCAACCCAAAGCTCAGGCTCCAAATCGTGCCAGTTCTTTCCTTGATCAATCTAAATCACACAGTATCCCATGTGAGATGGAACCCAGTTGCTTTATCTAATTGCTATGATAATTATTCTCAGATCCTGCAAGAACACGAATGGTCCATCTGTGAAGGAATTCAGTAACTGCATCCCAGAAAATGCCAGAAACAATAAAGAGTAGGCTCAGGATGGGAGAGAGTGTGTTTATCTATCTGTGCATGGGGAATGTATTTTCAGTACACTTTCAGAGGATCAAAATACCCCCAAATATGTGTCTAAATAAGAGAAAATATTAAACAATTATGTATAGTCATGGATTCCAATAGTATGGTGTAAAATAAATAATAAGGGCAACTAGCAAAGCATCAAATTCATCCTTCTTTGGAGTCATATTTAGAGAAATAAATATATACTATTTCAATGACAATATTTCTAAGACTGTAAGTCCCTCTTTATGCAAACTCATGCTCTGACATAAAATATTCAATATATTCAAAATTTTCTCTTTGGCACTTAGTCCTATCATTTAAGGGTAAACAATCACCTTTTTTTTTCGGATGTTCCAAGGAAACATTTATTGATAAATAGCCCTAAGGCTATTAAGCCTTCCTTTCCAAATGGACTGTGATCAACTTAATTCAAGTTAAGCTTAATAAATATCGTTCCTACACACTTGTGGGGTACATTAAGTGACCAGACCACGATCTGCTTCCTGCTTTCTCCTCCACTCAGACACATGTTGGCTGTGTTCTCTATGAAGGCCCTGAGAAATTCAAGTTAATTCATTAAGACTGAATTACAGGAACTCCCTCTCTCTTGCCTTGACACCCCCTTTTGCTCTGCTCGTGCCTGTTCAGAACACTATTGCAAGGTCACCTCCATTCCATCTTTTTCCTCCTTCTTCTCTCTTTATAGTGTCAAACATAAGCATCTTGTCTCCAGAAAAGCTGTTTGTGGTCACTTAGCATACAACCAACTCCACTATCTCTAGCTGACTTCAGACACCAATCCTCATTGTCACCCTTCCACCTCTCCAGCTGGGCCTTTTTGTGCTTCCCTGCTCCTCAAATACCCAGAGAATAATTTCATTATTCCTACTGGGAAGCTCCCTCACTTTCCATCAAGCCTGCACAAAAGCTTTTTTCAAAGCTAATTCTCAGCTCAGACTGGAGACATGTGGTAACTCATTGACTCTGCATTCCCTTATGGGAGCCAAAGGGGCTGGAACTGTATTTTTAGGAAAGTTCTCAGGGCAACTTTTAAGCAGCACTTCGATAGACAGGTCTCTGTTCCATCACTGGAACACTTGGTTAATGAAAGCAGCACAGTGACAAGATATGATAATCTGTTGATATAGTATGACAATCTGTTTGCTTAGTGTTGATGTATCTCTAAAGAATAGAATTCATTCCTTTTCCTGACTCAAAGCATTGTCTTCTCCCTTCTGTTATGATCACTCCACCATGCCAACACAAGCCATCGTTCCTCCAACAGTGAGCAGTTGGTGTTATTTGCAAATCTTCTCAAAGGAACCTCCTGTTAAATTTGCAATATTTGATCCTATTTTGCCTGCAGCTGCTGGCTGAATCAATAGTGTAATAGATGTGCTCAGCACAAAGTCTTCTCACTTTTGACACTGCAACTGGCCAAGCACAAATGCAGGCAGCTCAGGTTCCTTCTTGGTGAGCCCAAATCCCCAGCACTGCTGACCTCGTGAAGCCCAGGCAGCATTCCAGGAGCTGTGGGATGATGTTCCCTCTTTAACCTCCGAGCTAGCAGTGTCTGTGAAGATAAACTCAGCCACAGTGGCTAAGAGCAGTCTGAACTGCTGCCTTGTTTGAATAATTCAGGCAGACCCTTTTTACTTATTGCTACAGGACCATGTCAGTGTCCTTGGAGGAGCCAAGAGTGCCAAAGACTGGTCCCTGTAAACATGGAACTCCTTTAATGGAGATTCCAGTCCTGCCAGAGGCTCTGGGGGCTGCCCCGCTGATGTACAGAGGGATGCACAGAAATGTTTATGCAAAATCTTACCTTACAACTGAAAATTAGCAACACTGCATTTTAATCCAAGCCATGTGAAATTGAAATGACAAAAAAAACATGTTTAGGTTTCCAAAAAAATATTTGATAAAATTCACCCAAAGTTTAGCAAATACACAAGTGACCCACTCTTCCATCTCTGAGGAGCTTTGCAAATTTACCAATCATGGTGGGAACTACTTAGATGCCACTTTATTTTATTGGAAACAGTTTCACAGTCCTGAAGGTGTTTTACTGGAGAGACTGAAAGAACTATTAGAGATCTAGTGTTTAATACTACTCTAATGCAGTAGGAATAAGTGACACACAGACAATATGTCTCTTTGCATAATGTTTCTTGGCTTTGCTGCCACCTGCAGCAAAACACAGAATGAATTGCCTTTTATTAAGTGCTTAAGTTTCTTTTAAGGTGAGTCTTGAGATGACTTTTTCATTATTTTTTCTTCTTGGGGGTTTTTGTATGTGGTGGGTTTGTTTGGTTTGGGTTTTTTTTAACAACAACAAATATAGACTTGCCCTCACCATCTTTGAATATGCAGTTCAGAATTAAAAATAAATGCTTAGCTGAATGGCCTATTCAAACATTGCTAATTAGAACAGTTCAGTTGGACGGGACCTGCAACAACCATCTAATCCAAGTGCCAAATATATACTTCTGAAAAATGCCAGTGATATATGGATGCCTTTTTAACCATGGAGCTGCAGGTGAAATCTCTATAGTCTTTATAATCTTTAGCAGGCTTTATATCTTAAGTCCCATAGGGAAAAAAATTATGACCATTACAAAGAAAAAGCAGGTGGTCCAAGCACCAGGGTGGTTTTCTCTTGTTCTTCTTGGCATCAATTTAAAAGTAAGATTTGACATTTGTTGTGTTTCTCAAAGACCCCAATTTGTGGCTTCCAAAGGGAAAAGCAACCAGCTCAAATAAAAGAAAAGCAACGTATAAGCAAGTCATTACTGAAAGGGAGAGCACCCTTGATGAGCTACCCACAATTTCAGTCTCTTATAAAAAGCCTACTAGACTCTTTCTCATGATAAAAAATCAGGGTCTTGTTGAATTTATTATTTTATTTCTTTTTAAACTCGACTAACCATCACAGTTTGCCAAGTGGCCTTCTTTTGTCTCCCTCTCTTAGGAATCTTTGCTACCAGATGAAAAGGTGCTCATAAATCACCCAATATGGCATCAGCCTCCAGCCCAGGTCACTGAAATCCACTGAATATTAATTCAATTTTATAATCTATCTGCTGTGGTTAGTAGGGAGTGTATCTACCTCCCTTTTCATGCTTGAGGTTACACCGACAGTATCAGTCCTATGCTTCATATGCTCTGTTAAGTAAGAGCTGGATGCCACTTGACATCACTGTCCTAGTTTACTAATTTATTTTATTTACTAACTTATTTTGAGCAATTGAAGAGAAGCAATCTGCATATTGGCTCCCTGTGTCCCCTTCAAGCAATGCAGAGGACAAAGTTCAAGTTATGGTGTGCAAGACCAAAAAGTCTAGTTATGAAACAAGTTTCTTTCCTTAGGAGACACAGGCATCTACTTTTTTAAACAATCACCCCCTTCTAACACACTGTATTTCAAACTTCTGCCATGAAGAGGTCTGTCAGAAGAAAGCTCTACAAACTAAAGGCTGAGAAAAGAAATGCCAGAAAGTGAACTATTCTTCTAATAATGTCAGTACTGCTGTTGATGGGGAATGAGAAGCATCAGAAAAATGATGAAGGAAACGGGTTAAATAAGATATGCAGGTGCTCTTGTGTGTACTCTGTCACATTAGACACCTTTTTGGCGTATTTGTCCTAGCACTTCAAACAAAATAAGTTTGCTGGATTGCATCCCCACAGGACAAAAGATCATTGAGTTCAGTAGCTACACCTGTGCACTGACTAAGGCCATGCAGTTGCACAGCTTCATTTATCCTCTGAAATCATAATCAAGGGAAAAGGAAAACCTCCAGCTTCATTCACACGCCTTTCACAGCAGCTTTTACTTTATTTCTGGCAGGCTGGATGCAGGAGTTGATCGATGATGTTTGGTTGAACCTTTCTCTCCTGCACTAACCCTTGTCAAAAGGCTGTTTCTAAGGACAGCAGAGATGAGACCTTTGGCTGCAGCCAGCATTGAGAACTGCTGAGCAAATGTCTCAGCACCTTCCAGCTTTAAAATATTGCCCCAAGACCCCAGCTGAGCTGTGACCCCACTGGGCTCAGCACCACGCAGGAGTAAGTGAAACCATGAGATCCAGGCTCCAAAGAGTTTGTGAACTCATCCTCTCTACCAAAGATAATTTAACTCTTTGGCTGTAAATCCAGGCTTGGTTTCAGATTAAACTAAGAAGAATCTTCGGCTGATCTTGTGTTTGGTCTCCCAACGAAGTAACACCAGGTCACAAACAGCAGAGCTTCAGAAATAATAGAGGGAAGAGAGACCAGAAACTCAGCACTGAACCTGCATTTTTCATCCTGAAAAGCTGGAGGGGGAGAAATGTTGCTTCAGTGGAAACACATGCTGAGGTGGGACAGAGCACAGGACCAAAAGCATTCTTTTCCCTGCTGAGCCTGTGGAAACCATCATGGAAATGGTAACTAGAGGAACTTGTTCCCTTGGGATCCTTGGGGATCCTTGGGTAGCTGCTGCTCAGACCAGTGACACCCTGGTACACCACACTGGTCTGTACTGGGTGGAAACCTGGGCTGGATGCTCACCTCAACTCCCCCCTGAATGAATGAGTCCAGGCTTTAAAGTAAACCTGAATACACTAAGAATAAAGGCACCTTGATGTCTGCTGGCAACCTTTAACACAGCCTAAATACTAGTTTCTGAGCAAACTCATTCCTCGAAATTACAAAAAAAAATATTTCTATTGAGAACTAGAGCAAAAGAGGTGAGAAATGAAAATAAAACCTGTTCTCATTTTCTGTAGATAAAAAGGAATTACACCTACTTTAGAAAACATTATTAAGAAAATTTAATTTTCAAGAAGATAAAGATGCGTAGAGTTCAAGTTTTATTAATAAAGAAAGACTGAAACCATTCTGGAGCCTTTTTTTGTTCATTTTTAAATATTAGAAAACACAGAGATAAGAAATGAAGACCAAAGGTGTTCTTTGTTTTGTCTCAGAAGTACCACCTTTTTAAGTAGTACTGGATTTATTTTTAGGATTGCTTCAGTCAAGAGACCCTAATGGAAAGAAACACAGCTGTAGAAACTGCATCTTGGCATCCTATATTGGCAATAGTATAGAATTAATGCAAAAACTTGCTTGTGCACTGTTCTCGCTTTGTGTCTCAAGGGGAAGGGAACGCCAGCTGGAAGTGCAAAGTGTGTGCACTGCTTTGATGTGCAAATGCTTGCTGTGGCAGCATGGGAAGCACACTGAGCAGCAGCCAGGCACCCTCCAAAGAGGGGCAGCCCAGGAAACACCCCTTGGCAGGGCAGGGGTGCCATCCATGCACACCCACCCACCATGCCAGCTGCTGCCACTGCCCAAGGGACCTGTGCTCGGAAATGGAACAGCCCCACAATATTTCAAGGTAAAAAGAGCGAAATATCTCAGAATAAATAAGCCCCATTCACTCCTTTGTGCCTGGGTTTGGTTTTTTTTTTAATCTCTCCAATAGCCACAAATATTAAATACTTGCTGTAACTCTGCAGTGAAGGCAGAAGTTTTCAAATGCACTCCAGCTTTTTGCACATGTGAAACCCCAATATTTCCTCTTCTCTACCCCACTAGAGTTGGAATGCAGAATGAATGCTCCAAGAAGGTCAGAGTACAGCAGTACAGCAACACATCAGAGCAATAAAAATTACTTAAAAAAGTGTAAGAAGGGTTAAAAGCAGTATTTTTAAGCTGATGATTTTAACAGGGTATTAAGTGAGATCACTAAGATGGCAAAGCCCAAAGCAACACCACTGACCTCCATTGTACTCAATATACTTAAACTGCAGTGTTCTGATTTTTTTACATTTTTAAGGAATCATTCCCTTTCCAAACTATCATAGCACATAAGAAAAATATTTGAAGATTTTTTTTCAAGTTAACCCTTTTTCAAGATACTTGCCACAGCTACTTGCTCACAGTAGAATTGAGATCACCCCTTTCTCTCAGTTACAAGCCCTTTTTGAGAAAAAGAGCTACATATTAATATTTTAATAGCTTTATCATGGAGTTTTCTCAGGACTGACACCTATTGTAACCATCTGATTGTTCCTCAGAATGCTCTTGTTTTATACCCCTGCAGTCCTCTTGAAATGTAAAAATAACAAACTCCCAAACAAACCAACCAACCCCACAAAAGCCAACAGGAAAGAACAACCTCGCTCCCTTCAGAAATGGAAACCAAAGTAGCTGCAGAAAGGCCCAAGGGAATATACGTGGAGAAGTAAAAGTACTGATATTCTGGAAGTTAAAGCAAAAAATAACCCCCACATGGATCCCTTTACTATTACTACCACTCATTTCTAAAGGAATAACAGAGTTGCACTGTGCTCTGGTCCTTGATTTTCAGGTTAAATTGCTGTGCTCATGCGATTAAGGTTTAGGTAGAGAGGGATAAGATATAAAGAACCAATCAAATAGCAATTACTTAAATTGCTGCCGTAGTAGCCACCCTCTGGGTTTTTTTGGATGCAGGCAACTGCAAAAATTACCAAAGACAGGGATTTAGTCCAAAATCAATAGTTTGTTTTACAGCTCCTGTGCCTTCCTTGCTTTCAGGTTTACCTAATTTATTCCTAACCATTAGGAAAGTCCATAAATCAGAAACAAAGGTAACAGTTTTACAGGTTTCTCTCCAGAGAAGATCCTTTTTTCATTATACAATACCTTCTTTGCTAACTGTAAATATTCCTGTCCGCTGGATCCCCCCATTGCTTGTTATTTCTTACAATTTACATTTTTTTTATCACTAACAAGACCGGATACTTCAGGAGAAAAAACTTAAAATAAAAATCCACAATCCCCAACAAGCAACCAAAAAAAGCTTTGAACATTTTCAATGAGAACTTCCACGCTGTGGATAAAATACTTCTTTCTGATCACAAAACTGCAGCTTTCCCAATACATTTACAATGCAGTCGCTTCTGGAACCAGAGAAGTAGCAAAACGAGCCCCATAGAGGCCCTGGCACAAGTTTGGGTGATAGGAGAGAGCATTTCATCTCTGGATCTTTTCCCTTCACAAGGAAATTTATTCCAATTCAGCACTCACGGGATTCGATCAATCTCAAAGCTCCTTTTTTAAATGATGTGGTTAGTCTTGGCTCATTAGAGCAGGCAGTGTGTTTGATGAAGGCATATCATTTTATCCACAGACACCTTGCACTCAGTTTTACATTTAAAACCCCTCCAAATCATTATTTCTCTCTTAGTAGGCTCCAGTGAGTAGCATGACCTGTATCTTTAAACCAATACAATATGGGCACTGAGAGCAAGCCTGCAATTATTTGCAGGGTTTTTTATTTATATGGTCATTACTGCTTTTGCTACAGCTACCTGGAACATCAGTGGGTTACCATTGATTCTCATTTAGCCAAGCCACCTCCTCCTTTAGGGGAAGGATTCAGTTTAAGCAAGGGCTTTCTATTCACAGTAGTTTGTGTCATGGCATTTTTAGATTTAAGCACATCACAAAGTTATTTAAGTTTTAAAATGTCGTGATAATATATCTGCATGTAAGTGTCAGATCAGCAGCATAAAACAGCCTGAACTGTTAGAATAGACTTTCTCCTACAAGTTGCTTCATCCATTGCACATTTATACTTAAAAAACCCAACCCAAACCACCCATCAAACTGCCTGGAGAACTGCTGCATAAGGATTAAATCACAAAAAGGGAGAATTACAAAGGTGATTGTGTCTACTGATCCCTGTTAGTGTTGTCCTCCATCTAATCTGAGTCTATAAAAGCACTTATCTATAAAGCTGATGACTAGATTTTTTTCCTGATTATGTTTGCACACCCGTATTATCAATTTTTCAGTCGACCTCTGACTTCATTCTGACTTGCATGACTTTAATGAAACTTAATTACTATTTTCCTTTGGAAACTACAAACCTTTCATTCACCATCCCTAAGTTTTGTCATCACCCCCATCTCCAAAATAACCATAAAATCTCCTCAGGATCATAGCCCAGAGCTGCTAACGATGACATAGCCTGATACTGATAATTCTGGGTTTAGTGTGGAATATTGTCATGAGCACAAATCAACAAGGTATGACCCAAAAGAGAGCCCTAAACTCTACCAGAAATGGAGAAGACCAACATGCAATTGGCTTTGTTTTGAATTTATCACTGGAATTTCCACGCCACCCCTTAAAATCCACAGACCTGGGTTAGTATATTACAGGAATTATTTGCAAGTCTGTCGTGTAACTTGCAAGAAAAGCACATTTTGCTTCTCCACACGGCTCTGTCCCCCCTCAGTGCTGCTGTCAGGGTCGAGCTGAGCCTACTCAGCAGTGACCGATCTCTGTACTGGAATTATTTGCTGTAGAAACCTCTCAAAGTTCAGTTTACCAACCAGCACCACCCAAAACACAGAGAGGGGAAGCATCTTCCCTGCCCAAGAGCACCTTCCAACAATTTCTTGGATCATGTGCAGCTGCAACAAAGACCATGAGTTGTCCCTCATCTCACATTCCATTCCACCTTGTACCACTCCTCTTGAATTGGCAGGGAGTTCTGGGACAGAGGTCTGCATTCTGTCAGCTGCTGCCCAGAGAAGTGGCAGCTCTGCAGGACAAGCAAGGACAGCAAGTTTATCTTTTTAATGAAACACTGTAGTTTATTTTCAGCAAATATTAAAACCTCTCAAACATGAACTTCCAGTTGAAAATTTCAGCCACCTGATCACTTTACAGAAACAATAGAGCCCACGCAACCTGAGTTATTTTAAGTAAAATACTTAGAGAAAAAAAAACGAAACAACAAACCACAAAACTCAAAAACCAAATAATAACCACTTGGGATTAGCATTTAATTTTCTGACAAAAGATGAACAACTTGCATGGTTTTGGCACAGTGGAAAAAAAATTTAAAAATCCAACATCAGGATATCCAAAAGCCATTTAAAAGTGAGTTTTGAGTTTTCTCTACTGCTCCAGCAATCGAATTTTTTTTCATGTCTTGCACCATCAGTCTGCTTCATGTTTCCTGAGTACACAGAAGGAAAAGATCTTCTAACCAATCTAAATTTTCCCCCTGAACTTTCTTTTGAAAAGAATTCAAGTCTTTAATAGAGAATTGAAACAATTTTTTGCAAAATCAAATTCCTTCAAAACAACCCTTGTTTGTAACAAATGGTGACATGACCTGTTAACTGCAGTAACTGGGTGTGCAATTTTAAACAACGAGACCAATTCATCATTTACAAAGAAATGCATGCAGAAATAATCAAATGTATTATTCATTTACCACGAGTCAAAGAACCCCCACTCTGATTTTGAGAAGAGAAGTGCACATATCCTCCTACCCTGGGATTTGCCTTGACTGGCACCCTAAACTCTGCAAACAAACCGTGTCCTCAGACATTCCCCTCGGGTTTCTCCAGCTCCTGACTCAAGGGGACTCTGGATTCCTTTGTTTTATCCTGCAAATGTGGTGGAAAATTTACCCTGAGTGACAAATAAAAAATACCTTTACATCTGTAACTACTAGTCCAGTCTCTGACACCCCAATGATTCAACACTGAAGTTCTTGCTATCCTTATGAACATCTTGAACATACATATGTATAAACCTTCTCCACAACAGAACAGTTCTGAATTAAGTCACATTAAAAATTTGGTTTACAAATACTGCCTTAAAATAACTGCAATAAAAATACTACGATAAAATAATTGCAATAAAATTACAACAGGCAAACATGGTAAGGACTTTTACAGCAAGCAGGGCCTCTAAGATCATATTCACCAAGTGAAATAAATACTTTAGAATGCCAAAGCATGCATTAAATTTGGGAAGGGTTGTTGTCTGCCCAAGGCCCACCCCAGTTTCTTCTCTATGCTGCCAATACACAGACATGGGTATGTAAAACACTGCACATATTAAAATACCTTTGGAATATGATTTTTCAGTTCTTCTATCTTGACTACGCAGTCTTTCCCTTGAAGATTGGTTTACACTCAAATTGAAATCTACTTTTTGACTCTGAATAAAAGGCTGCTGTTAAATTTACTGTTCCACGGGGACTTTATTAGGGCTGCTACTGAACTGTGCATCATTTTAATTAGAATTAACACTTTCATCTTGTTTATGAATATATGTAAGATAAGCTTTGAAATATTTCACATCTGGGAATACCTTCAAGCTGTCACAGCAAAATTAAGACATTTCACATCCATAACTATTATTATATAATAGGCAGATACCAAATAACTAAACATTCATTGTTAGCACTCAGTATAATCTTCCTGTGCATACATTTTCACGTCCTTTGGGAATTCATTCATGCTTTGATCAGGATCCCTTTGAAGCGAGGCTTCTTTAAAGAGAGACATTTCAAGTGCAGTCCTTGACTCTGCTGGGTGTTCCACTGGTAGGTAGGAGACCTGTTCTCCATAATTTATTCTGCCATTAGCAGGCCTGTCCCTGGAGCAGCACCAGCCTCTTGCAGCAGGTTGCTTCCCAAGGACCACCTTCCCTTGCTGAGATATTTCCTTGGTAGGATGGGAAGGCTCACAGGAATTACTGTTCAAAAGGCCACAGTCTCCAGGTCAGCCACCTCTCATGACCTCAAAAGTCTTCCCTGCAGAATATTCTCCTGTGATTTGATGGGACTCCTAGGAGTAAAATTAAAGGGGGATGGAAGCGAATCCCAACAATAAACCCCAACCAAACCCACAGGGCTTTACCATTAATAACATTGCAGTTGCCATCCAGTTATTTTTGTTAATTTTTTTTCCTTCCTTCTGACAGGAGCTTGAGCTTGTGAGTACCTCCAAACCACTTTGCTCAAATAATGCCTGTAACATGACACAGGTGCTGGTTGGTGTGATTTCTGAGACTCTTTGGCACACCACTGCCCTCAAAGCCTATGTTAGCTCATGACATAGAATGACTTTAGGGTCTACATTACTTTTTGTGTGTAAAACAACTAACTGCTTTTGATACCATTTTCTGCCTTAAGGTTTCAAAAGGAAGGGATGACCCCGTTGGCTAAAGGAAATCTTGTCTCATTTGCATTGTTCCTAAGAGCTGCAGAAGGCAAATATAGGTTTTAAATACCTGCCCAGATTTTCTTTTGTTCAAGACAAACCTCCTCAGAAGTCTCTGTGCATTCACCCCTGCTTGTGATTCCTGGGCCACACTAGGCAAGAGGAAACCCTGTATTGATCGCTTTTGAAATTACATTTCTCAGCATAAACGCTTTAATAATTGACTGAATGAAACGATGGGAAGCCTCTGTGGGAACAGTTTCATTACAGAATGTGTTTTATGGTTTCTTTGTGAATGTGCTGCTGATTAATAACCCGCCTTGGAGGAAGTACCGGGGATTATCTTCAGATTTTGGAGTCCAGCTTTATGAGTTCTCGAAGGGGACATAATCTATATTGAAATAATAACAATATTTTAAAGTGTTTCAATTATTTCAAGGTATAAATTTAAGTGCTTGTGCTCAGCAGCAGCCTAAAAAACCCCCAATCTTTAAAAACTTCAATTCCTAGATTCTGAGAATTTCTGAGTCAGTATATTATGTATTATAATCTCTGAACACTCTACATACTTCCATAAAGAGTTTTAAGATCTGAGATTTCTTACCAGTATTGAAAATACCCACAGTCTACTGTAGTGTAAAAACTTGGCAAATTTTCACTGAGCATCATGACAAACTGTTTCTGAGCTTATATTTATTTTTACTTCTCAGGGCTCCACCACAAAAAGTGATTGAATAACAAATAATCTAGAGATGGAGTTTTCAAAGAGAAATATATCAAACCTTTATTACGTCAGAACTGTTACTTTCTTGCATCACATGGCTATGGAAGTGCTTAAAACATGATTTTTACATAACTGTGCTGAACGGTCGGTGTGTTCCCTTGTCCAGTTGTCTATCACAGCTCCCTCACCAAGGATTGTCCTTGCACGACTTCCAATGAATTCAATGAGCACCAGCATGCATTTTGTACTCAACAAGTGTTATGAGCTCTCGAACCATTATGGTTTTACTCTCCTCCACATGCCTGTCACAGAAGTCCCTTTCTGAGCTCCTGAAGATGTACATTTTCAGCATATTGAGCAGAATATACCCCACCATAAGAAAGCCCATCACACTTCTCTTCCAGCTGCAGAAAAGCCTCCTACAGCTGTTCAGAGACACAAGCAACCAATGCTGCATTTTACACTCATTAAATACAAGGCTTTCACTCAACCAAAACTCACCTACAGTCAATTTGTTTGACTGTTGAAACAGTTCAGGTTGACCATGTGTAAAATGCAATGAACAGTTTCTAAGACAAATTAGTCTGAAAGGTTTGAGCTCAAGCTTCAGCTACTGACTGAAGAAAAAAGAGGATGTGGCAAGCAGAAAAAGCTGCATTACCCGGGAATGGAGAGGCACTGTTTGTGTCAGCCTCTCTAGGATGGGATGCAGTTTTGGAGGGTAAGCCCTGTGAGTGAGAAACACAGGACAATGACACAGTCAGTCCATTCCTTCTTTACCTCCTGCCAGACTGTGGGATCCAACCTGTCAGTCTTTGTTACTCCTGTTTCTACCCATATGGGAGAAACCTGTTTGTTGGATGCAGTTGTTTATTTCTGACAAATTGTTAATACCAGATTTCATTACAAGTCTGTTTCGGGAAAGCAAGTGAAATATAAGACCTGACCACAAACTAAATTGTGACTAGACTTATTATTAAAAGACAGCATCTTACCCCATATAGGGGAATCCAGCTGCACACAGATTAACAATGTATTTGGGAACAAGCCCTAGAGACTGCCCCTGTTTGCCACTCTGGCACCCCACAGACATAGCACAACCCAAATCCAAGTTCCCAGGCTGTATTTGCCAGTCCTTTCACACCCACAGCACGAGAGCCCAGGGATCTAAACCCTTTTTATCCCCTTTTGCAGTCCTAGGACGTGGCCCCACTACCAACCCTACAGTGGGGAGACAGGACAGAAGTGACCTTAATGCTTGTGGTGTGGGAGAAAGTGGAGCACAGCAAGTTAAAAGATGATAATAACAAACCAAACAACAGTTTTACAATGTGCTTATGCACAGCTGAGTAGATACCCGAATGTTTGTATCTATGCACAGTTGAACAGAGACACGAATAGGTTTGTATTTATGTGCATTTTACACAAGTTAAACTCTGCTTCCAGCAGTACCACAAGTTCTGCATGTGGCCATCACTGCAGCGACTTCCTCCAGCCCAGCAAGCACAAATAAGTCATTTACTAAGGGCTGCTGCTGATGTCCAATCATGCAGCTGTGCTGCCAAGTCACACACAAGAAGAACAAAAATCGATCCCTGCTGTCCCTGGGACAATTTTTGTCTACTGTTTATCAAGGATAGCTGGTCGGATCAATAGCCAACACTGTTCACTAACACAAAACCTGGGGCAAGACAAGGCTGAGTTAACGGCATGCTTTTGTTTCTGAAGTTTCATGTCTTTGTGTATCAACAGAACACTTGGAAGATTATCA
Organism: Dendrocincla tyrannina; assembly: GCA_035047865.1. Taxonomy (NCBI): domain Eukaryota; kingdom Metazoa; phylum Chordata; class Aves; order Passeriformes; family Dendrocolaptidae; genus Dendrocincla; species Dendrocincla tyrannina. Next base: position 4,075,355 of record JAWWMP010000001.1, on the reverse strand, counting down.
GTTTCAAACTTGCTATTTAACCTAAGCACATTTAACCAATGCACATCTCAGTATCAAAGTGAAAACCAGTCATTTCCAAGGATTAATTCAGTTTGCAAACAGTAAGTTTCCTATTTGTGTATAATTTATTCAGACGCAAATAGAGAAATCAAGGCTTTAATGTGATTTTTTACAGTGAAATGTTCTGGGAATCAGGTTGCAGTGCCTATTGTAAGGTTCTTTATTTGCTCAAAATACTGCAAGTAAGTATGACAAGACAACAGTGTGCCAACAACTAATCTTCATTTAGTATCTCTGTAGTTTCCTTATGACATAAAATCAAAGTTTTTTCATTGTTCTTTAAATCCTCACTTCTGAAACAGCACTCCTTTCCAGCTGTTTTATCAGATTTTTTTGTGTTCCCATTTCTCCAGCTGAACAAATCTGCAGATGGCTGTAGCTGCAGTAAAAAGGACTGTGTGGAAGGAACAATGTGAATTTGTAAGGCACTGAGATTTTTTTCTGGCTGCTAATTCAGGCAGTCATTGAACACCGGTGCCCTTAGGTACTCATTTAATTCCTAACGCTGTATTGCAGTAAAGAAAAAACCCAACAAAACCCCTACAAAACCACAAACAAAAAAGAAATCAGCAACAAATATCTACAGTTTTAAGACGATGTGAAAATGCTACAATTAAAAAACTCCAAACAAATGCAAACAACAATTAACTCAAACCCAGAGACACAGATGTTCAGGAGCTTTGCAGGAGCTAGCCCGGTATGCAATGTATGAGAAAAGGCAGAAATATGTAACTGGAAAGAAACAAATAAACCATCAAAAGAGCCTAAAATTGTGGAGAAAAAAGCAAACCAAATAAATACAGCCAAGTCAGACTTCTTGAAATTGGTACAACTCACTAAAAACTCAGGTTTCCAATATTAACTACCCATTCACCCCACCCAGCCCACCAGACATCATTTCCTCCGCCTTCAGCTAAGCAACAACGTTATTTTTAATACCCACTAATTACAAGCCCTAAGGAAGAAATGTTTCTGTGCAAGTGGAAGAAGTAGAAATGAGAGACAGCATAAAAATAGCTTGGCACACAACCTGCCATTTAGAAGTTAAAAGCAGTATATAGGAACAGGAAAGCACTGCCAGTATCATCTGCAACGTCCCTTCCCAACAGAAAATAATTTAAATTTTCATCTGCTGTAAATATTGACTGCTTTTTCTATTGTACACAGCTCCTGAGGTCAGATTTCTTCCACATGCTGGCAGCTATATGTGGTTGAATACATTCAGATGCTTTGAACAGGTCATTATCATTGCTTTTCTATACTGTTACCTCCAGATCTGCTCTTATCCACAACTCCTATTTCTTCCATGCACGTTCTTGGATTGTACTAAACCCATGCATTTAGCATTTTGACCTAAAAACTTAATCTGGAACTGTCGAATCCCAATTCCAGTTTATCCATATTCAGAATTCTAAGTTATAATTTGTGTTGAGTGTTCACAGATGTTATGTTACCTTAAGGAGTAGGGATTTCAGTGAAAAATAGGTATCACCAGGGATCACAAAGGTCTTGAGCCCTATCATTGAAACGGTGAAATCTGAAACTCTTCAGACATAAATTATGTAAAATAAGCTATATTGCTTAAGCACAGGAAAAAAACGTGAACCCCTTTCAGACCAGTGGCACATTTAAGAAGCTGTGATAAATTTCAATAAATTATATGGCAAAAAATAACGCAACTATTTTTTAATTTTTAAACCCCCAATTAAAAATCAACTCCTTTAATTCTATCCCTAAGAGATCAGTACAGAAGGGAGGAAGAATTCAGTAGGTCGTGTAGGCTCCCAGCCCTCCCTGCACTCTGGAACAGTGTCAAGGGGTTCTTGCTGCACAGGACACACCATGCAAGAGTGCAGAGGAAACAGGAGGCAGTGGAGAGTAAGCACAGAGTCAATCCTGGTGGGTAACTCCCCACCCCTGGCATTGCCCCTGCCACCTCTGGGGCTCTCCCTGCACCTTCCCAAACTGGCACTGGCTCTCTGCCACTCTGCACATGCACATGGGGCGACCCTTGAGGGACTGAGGTTGCACTTGAGCTTTCATGGGAAGGAGGAAATGGAAATCAGACCAAGAAAACTGAAAGGCTTCAGTTTCAGGGGGAAATGAGGGTTCAAGTAGACTTCTTTTGTTGGTATAGGTTTGGGTTTTTTTTAATATCTAAAATTGAAAATGTGTACTGTCAATCTTCCTTCTTGACTTCCCACTGTTTTGAAAGGAATAGGGCACATCCACCTGCAAGGAAATGACCTGCAGTGGTCTGGGGGGCAGAAGGTGGCAGCCAATGCACCCAGTAGCTGCAGGCAGTCCCAGGAGACCTCCTGCATCTGTGATGTTCTGGGACAGAAGAACATCATCAGGTCACCATCTTAGTCTCCAGTTGCTCAGCCCCTTGGACAAATTCCTGTAAGTTTGCCATCCAGAAGGAGCTGGCAGGAAACAGAAGTGGGAAATTTTACACCCTGTATCTTAGGGCTCCACTCCAGCACACGGGGATGGTCCCAGCTCTGCTGCAAGAGGGACTCTCCACGATGGGAGGGCTTTGTCTTAAAAAGATAATCTGCAGTCTTCCAAGATTTTAAATTCAATCTTAACCGCACTTTGCTTTTCCTTTCCTGATCTTCCTTCAGTGCCGCTGTGCTGGCAAAGAAGATTAGATCTCATGACTAAATAAACATGAGGAAGGAAAATCAAAATACACAATATTGCCCCTGCAACTATTAAACCTGCAGTTCCAATGTACATTTGCTCCTCCCCCTTGTCCTGTTTTCATGCCAGCAGGCAGGTAGCTAAAGCATGACTAATATGAACTGCTTGGGTTCCCAATAACAAAGACATACTACGGGTACATATTAGTTCACATCTGCAAAATAAGAAGATTTTCTAAGTGAACGAGGTGAAATGGCTGAAGAAGATCAAGCCAGGCTGCCAAGGTGCTACCACTGAAACAGTACCACAAACTCAAGTCAGGAAAAATGGAAAAAAGGGTTTGTTCAACTAAAAACTCAATGTGTTCAGGTATTCATATCCCTACAAAGCACTGTTCAGACAACTCAAGGTCAAAGAACTTGAATTTTACATTCCCACTTATTACTGTAGTTGTTTTAATTAGAATAAACCAGGTGAGTCTGTCAATGCCTCTTTTACATTTTTAAAATTTCTTCAACCATACCACATGACATCACTTGGAGGTGTCTGAGAATTTTTCTCAGGAAGCATCAACTTCTTCTGGCTGGTAAAATACATTTCTGCCTTGTGTTTGATTGGTTAAGACTAAAATAAGATCTGAAATTACTATAATAATTATTATTTGCTATATATAATTGAATTTTTCTCTGCCGTTAATTGCTAACCTTGATAATTCCAGTAATTTTTGGTAAATCATTAAAGAATCAGACTTCAGTTAACAGTCATCCAATTATTTCTATATAATGCCCAAACAGAACTGAACTGTTATGATGGAGTTTATATAGTGCTCCTTGTCATGACTGGTTCTTCCTCTGTAAAATAAATCACAACAAAGCCCTGATATGACCTATATATATTATACATTTTTTCTCAATTTAGCACAGCTCTTGTCTTGGGCTGACATTCAGAAAATATGTGACATTGAATTTGCAGCTTTTAATTGATGTTTATTAGAATCCTGTGCAGAGTCTCCTCCCTTTAAGCTGTAACTTGTTAATGGGGGTGGCATCAAGGATTCAGCAAAGCAAACAGTTCACATTTGAGCCACGTATGATTAATATTGCCCAATTATTGGTATTAATTTATTAATTAATGCCTAAAGAGAGAGAAGAACATGTGGATGCTGCTGTGGTTTCAGGATTTTGAGGGGGATATCTTCAAAGGGGGCTCAAATCAAAGAGGATAGACTGTTTATATAGTAAGTTTAGAGAAGATGGTGCTTTTTCAGGTTATCCCATTAAGAAGTGTACATAACACAAACACCTCTTGCAATCAGCGTGACTTTTCCTCCCCGACCTCAGAAAAGGAAGAAAGTTCCAAAATAACGACAACCTCCCCCTGAATGTGCCTCTGAACTGGCTGGACACACTGAGGTATACATTTAATAAGCAGGGACAGTTTAAACTAGGCAGGAATTCTTCTCTCACACGCTCTGAAATGAAGCTTTTAAAAGAAAATACAACGCATAGGGAGTACTGATGGATTCACAGAGACAGAGAAGTACACATAGACGCAACATCCATTGAAATAACTGAGATCCTGCCAGTCAGGGAAGCAAGCAAACTAGATTTTGGCAGCTGAAAACGACCTATGATTTTAACAGCAGCAGTAAAACTGATCAAAGACTGATTCTATTCCCCCCCTTGCTGCTTTGCAAAACTATGAGCAATGACAAAGACAGAATGTCTTTCCTCATGCCATTTAGTAGTTCCTGAATAGACACTGCTTATCTCCGCAAACATCAAAATAGCAATTTACTTTTGAAATTCTGTGACAGATAAGCCATATTTGACACAAAGTGCTTATTCCCCACAGAGCCACATGCAGGTGTATAAAACCTGTGACACCACACGCAAGCAGTAAAAACTATTCAACTATTAGCAAGTATTTCCCATCACCCAATTACTTGTCAGGACAGATTTCAAAATGCAAAACTATTATTTTGACTGTTGTTTTCATGCAGAGGAAAGAAAGAATTATCTCTTGAGTATGTCACAGGGCGTGCCTACAAGAAGTACCAACAGAAAGGTATAAAAGCACTTTCAAAACTCAGATGTTTCAACTCCTGCAAAAGAGTGGGAAGGACAAAAGGGATTTGGGTTGGGTTTTAGAGGAAGGATCTAGAAGACATAAAATTTGTATAAATATACTGTATAAATATATCTCAGGTCTTATAAGACTAAGATATAATGGCTTCTACTCTTCCCCCACACTGCTTCTATGAAACAAGCTCAATATAAATCTTTAACGTTTTCCCTTAGAGAGTTAGTAGCATTCAGGTATTGCATGATTTAATGGGTATTAAAGAGTTCAGGATTTACTGACACAGCAAGCCCTTTAAACTAAATTTCTGATTGGTCTCTCAGCCAAAAGGTAAAGTCTCAAAACAAGGTATTATGGCAATCTGAGGGACTGCTGTCAACACAGGCAGCAATCCCAGTGCAGTTCACAACACTCAACAGTCACAGTGTCAAAACACATTCCCCGATCTCCTAGTGGGCATCTCCACCCCCAGCTTTGGCACAGAGAGGGATGTGGCCACCCTTAGACACTGCAGAGTGGGCACTAGGGAGAATTCATTGCTGCTCTTTAGTTAGGAGAGCATCTCATGCATTTGGGTTTCCCTTAGGCATGAAGCAACACCAGACAAATGTACTTTGAAAAGCTGTGAGAAAAAAGCTGCACTAGTATTAAAATACACTGAAGAAGAGTGAACAGACAACATCAGACACCTATGAAAGTGAGCTCAAAACATATGGAAAGCTCTGCTAGTTTATAATTTTCTAAAATAATTGTTTACTCTTGGGGCAAATAGATAAGAATGTGCAAACATTTGGGTGCTCTATTTCATTTACAAGGTGTCTGTCCAGCACCAGATTGGACAAACTGGACAAACCAGTGGAGTCAATGTACAGCAGTAAACGTTTTGGGTGGACTCTGCTGGCTACATTGCTCATGTAGAGATGTAAAGCATGACTCACATAATGGACCAAGATTAATTCAGCATTAAAGTCTCAAAGAAAATCCTTATCCCATTAAGAGAGACCCTTTTGACCTTATGCAGAAAATTACAATTGTTTCCAGTAATGGCCCAAACATTGTATCTTTGCAATGAGTATATTTTGATAATTAATGCCAGCAAGCCCAGACAGCAAAGTGAATTTCATTTTCTGACTACAATGCATAGTGCTTTTAATGCTCTGTATTATCTAAGGTTGCCGTGCAGCTTGCCTAATACCCTCAAACCTGAGGCACTCTAGAGCAAAACAGCAGAGTCATTTATGTAACTTATGGATATGGAGTCTTTTTCTAAAAAGCCAGTGTTGAATCATATCAGGCTCGTATCTCAGTAGCTTCTGTGGCTCCCATTGCAATCATTACTACAATAAAGAAGCACCTTATTCTCAAGTCATTGTGAAACTGTTACGGACAGTGGAAGAGAACATACAAAGTACATAGGACATGACAAGACTATTTTTTTTAAATAAAAAGAAATCCAACCCTGTTTTCTTACCGTGGCAGGAGCCATCCAGCTCCTCATAGCCCACGCTGCAGATGCACCGTCCCAGGGGCACGAGCCAGTCCCCATCTGCCCCGCAGTAGAGCTTGGGAGTGTCGCGCTCCTCGGCGCTCTTCACGCAGGAGCCCCGCACCTCCACCAGAGAGGACGAATCCACCCGTGGAATAGTGTCAGGGAACACGGCCAAATTCCGCACCGTGAAAGGGCACTTCTTGTAATACACACGGACCGAAACCAGAGCGATGCAGGCGCCGATGTCCTGAAAAGCAAGATAAAACCCCTTCCTGTTGATCGGCCCAACTTCCCGCACCTCTGTGTTGAGTTTGAGGATGCGGTCGCCCAGGTCCATCTGGGTGAAGCTCTCGTCAGCTGCAATAGTATCAATTTTAGTGTACTGGTTGGGCTTGAATTTCACTCCATGAGACTCATCGGACTCCATGTAGTAGAGGTTGAAGGTTTCCTTGCAGGTTCCCAGGACCCACGGGATGCTGTTGCAGTCCCTCAGGGTGAACTTCATTTCCACGTAGATTTTCTGTGCAGCATCACGGGAGATCCAGTTAGTCTGAAGCCAGTTGTTCTGGTTTGGTTCCATCACGTTACACACCTGGTAAGTATGAATGGGACGGTTGTGTTCATCCATTTCAGTTATGGCATCCCACTGAAACGAAAATCAAATTGTTTGAAAACTAAGGGAAATATTTATTACAAATAAGCATACACACGGGCCCCATGCATATGCACCTGTGGCTAAACCGAGAATAATTCTTTACTTAAAGTGTAGTGGAAAGGCAGCAGTTAAAAGAAGACACCAACTACAGAAGAGTGCATGAGCTATTTCAAAACTGTGATAAATTTCTAGTAACAGACACATTAAAACATTACTGGGGCTCAGCAAAGAGGGAAGTACTGGCTTCTTTATATCAGCCAATTTATTAAGGCTGAGAACACTCCTGGGTATGTTGCTCAATCATCTAAGTGGACAAATTTTGCATTCCTAGGGGGCTGGTTGTCCATAAATCCCCCCAGAAATGCCCCCTCAGGCCCATGGCACTGGCTGGTTTACACAATTACCCAAGAAACATTTAATTGTGTATAGAAATATTAAATGTTTCATTTTTAGCTCCATAGGACCTGTATTACACTTATCTCCAGTAAAATACCCCACCAAACAAACCACAAACACAACTCAACCAAACAAAACAACAAAGCAAAACTGTTGCGGCCTTTACAAATTCTCTTAGAGTTTGAAGGTGAAGGAGATTTTTTTTCCTTTCCCCATCCTTCCTGCAGGTTTTCCTTAAATCAACTTCATTAAATGTTCTCAAATTCTGGTGGGAATTCCCACATAGAGGCTCTCAAAAAAAACCCAACACCCCCCCCCCCCCCAAATCTTTTAAATATTATCCATGTGCTTCATGTCAAAGCCTTGCCAAATGTCTCATTCGTTAAATAATCCAAAAGATTACCAACATGCCCAAAATCGCTTCAATATAGTTGAGTCAACTTCCCATAGGCACACATAATATCCAGCATTAGAGAGATTTTCTTATCAAAACACAGCTACCTATAGTTCTGTATCCAAAAATATTGTGTCCCACCAGAAGTTTTAGTGTATCTTTTAGATGTACTGATCATGATAGAAGCAGCAAGCAGCAGAAAACAATAAAGCAAAACACCCCATAAAACAATTCCCCCCCCAAAACAAAGAAAAACCCAACCCAAAGCAAAGAAAACCTTACACAAACAAAACCCCAAAACCAACCCCCAACCCCACAAAACAAAAAAAATACCCACAAAAAAAAACCCCACCCCAAAGCAAACACCACTAAAAAAAAAAAACCCAAAGCAAACACCACTAAAAAAAAAAACCCAAAGCAAACACCACGAAAAAAAAAAACCCAAAGCAAACACCACTAAAAAAAAAAAACAAAGCAAACACCACTAAAAAAAAAACAAACCCAAAGCAAACACCACCAAAAAAACCCAACCCACCCCAAACCAAGAAAACAAACAAACAAAAAACCCCTCCACAAAACAAAAAACACAATGCCCCCAAACAAACAGAAATAACAAAAAACCCAAAACAACCAGAAAACCAAAATAAACCCAAACCCCAAAACAAACGGGAAAAACAAAACCCCAAACAACTCCCACTCCAAGCACGTGGCTTCATTAGTCACTGAAAACTTTGAGCCCCAAGACTTGTGGGACTGCCCATTCCACAGAGGAGGATTCCAAGCGCTGCCCCTGCCATCGGAGCGCTGCAATTCCCACTCACTGCCCCGGGAGCTCGGCAGGAACAGATGGCACGGGAAGGCCTTTACAGGGCATGGTTCTTAGCACATTTAAGCATTACTACACAACCCAAATACAGCCACCATGTACATTTAGAGAATAAACTAAAGCGCAAAAGGCTTTCTATGTTTTGTTGTGTATCAAGTCATATTAGAAGGAAGATGTTACGTGCCCCAGGGAGAGCTCAAAAAGAACAACAAAACAACAAAAAAACCAACTAAAAACACCCCCCAAAAAAACAACAAAAAACCTACCAAACCCCAAAACACCCAAACAAAACCCCACTGCACCCAGACTTAAAAGAGTAGGTGGGTGGGTTAAAAACAATGTAATTGTTAAAAATGTAAAACCATCTTCAGAACTGGCATAAATAAGCTTAAAACAACAAAGCCTTAACACACTACTGTCTTTTAAATATATTAAGAAAATAAAAATAGTCAACAGATCCTCCCCTTACCATTAGATTCTCATCAGAAATATTGATATATACACCCTGACTCCATATATCAATTTGAAGTTAGACATTAGAGCCCTCCAGTTAGCTGTGTAGTTAATAATATAAATCCATGACTTCTGCAGGAAAGTAAAGGCTCAGCACTGAAATAACTGGTTCCAAAGAATAAAGCACAATGAATTAATCAAACGCAGGCAGTGCCTGGGCCTTTCCATGGTGCTCCCAACTCTGAGTTATGTTCCCAACCCAGCCAGGGGCAAGAAAATCACCTCCTGAGATAGAAATGGTAGTCTAAGCTCCACACATGTGAAATAGTTCAGAAAAGGGTAATGTGGGATTGGGAGGAACAAAAGAGGCGGTTTAGTGGGTGAACTTGGACAAACAAGCCACCCAGGGGCCATTTTGGGTTGAAAAGTGACCACAGGGGGCCATTTTGGGTGAAAAGGTGATCGGGGTGGATTTCAGGGTGAAAAGGACACACCCCTGGGGCTATTTTGTAGCTTGGGAGCTTGTGGGTTGGTGGGAGTGCAGCCCAGGTGGAATGGAAAGCATCTTGGGATTTTCCAATGAAAAATTCCATGACTGGGAATTGCTTTGGACCAAAGGGTCCAGCCTGAGCCATTGCCAAGGGCCCTCGGCAGCCAGGGCACGAACTTAGGGATGTTTAAGACTTTAGATTTCAAAGCCTGCCTTGGACCAACTGGTAAAGTTTGAACGAGGCACAGCAGCTCTTCCTGCCCTGAGATAACCAATGCAGGTTGGGTATTCAGTCTTCTCATTTTAAGGGAAGAAAGTGCCAGCAGAGCCATAACAGCTTTTCCCACCTCAAGACAACCAAGCAGGGTTGAACGTCCCCATCTTTTCCTTCCAAGGAAAGATGTAGGCAGGCTCTGGGAGGAGCTTGTCCCCAAGGAAGGGAGGATTCCCCCCTGGAGGAGGGGCAGCCAATGAAACCTGAATATCCACAAATTTTCACTTTTTAAGGAAAGGGAGTGAAGCCTGACTTGGGAGGGGCAGGCTTCCAAGGGCGTGTGGTTATGCAGGTAACAGAGACCATAAAAAGCATGATCATCCCCAACCCTCAAACCCTCCCACACGCATGTGCTGTCAATAAAAGCTCTTGGCTTCACAGTTCTTGGCTGTCTCCAAAATTTCGATTGAACCATTCTGTGAGAACCCTCTCAGTGTGGCTATTGCACCCGACGTGCTGCAGAAGGTCGGGTGGAAACACAGCTGTGAGTCTGCTGGCTCGTGCTCCCCACTGCTACTGCCACATACTGAGAGCAAACAGCAATTCCACCACCCCAAAAGGCCACTGGAACTCACTGCAAAGTCTGACAAACACACTTTGGGAAATACAATCTGCTTGGAAGTTGACCTAAGTGTTGCATTTCTCTTCTGCTGAATTCAGTGCAGACAACAAAAAGCCAAACAATTATCAAATACGTGCTAGTTTTCTTTAGGGTGTATTTCATACCATAGCTCCTGGTTAATTCAATCAGAAGTATTTATAAACATTTTAGTTGTGTGAAACTATTATTCCCCAAAACCTCAAACAGAAGAATCTTATTGGCAAAGCCTATTCTTACAGCTGGAGTTCCAGGACTTAGGAAGAAATGCTAAAAACATGCTTGGGAGGAAAGACTTTAAATTGCTAGTTTAATATTGTGACTGAGAGGTTAAAATTTACACATAGCATAAAGGAGGAGTAAGTGTCTAAGACAGAAGAACTTGCAACTTGAAGACGGGTAGAAAGAAGATTCCAAGATAACCTGGACAAAATATGAGATAAGGCCACAAACCACACTGAGATTTCAGTTAGATAAAGTCTCAGTGGTTTGCATATCTCTACAAGCTATTTTACAATCTTTGTTTCATTTTTGAACTTCACTGATGCCTAACAGCTGTACAGAGAACATTATAAAGAGCTAATTACCTAATTAAAATCTTGTACTAGCTATAAAATTCCCTTTCAGTGGTTCCCACTTTTTGCTATTCTTATTTTAGACCTGCAGATTTGCCAAATCAGAATGAGCCATTTCTAAATTCAGTAGGTTGTATCACCAAAGACATTACAAACACAATAAAAAGGGATTCTGTATTTCAGATTTTGTTCAACACATTACTGTCTGATGAGGAGACATCTTAGTGATGCTAAAGGAAAGAACATACAGTGGACCCAGTTTCAGTTTGATGAAAACCTGAAGACACCAGTTATTTCAACAAATCCTGAACCTTGACTTCTCTCTAAACTCTGCTCAGCCTCTTAAGGGAGCCCTTTTTGGGGTCATATTGTGCTGCTTAAAGAAGAGGGATGTTCAATTCAGAATTGGCATGGTTTGCCCAGCACTGACCACACAGAGAGGATTTAGCAGAACAGAAAGGACTGAGACATTGGTTTAGGGAAGAGACCATCTGTTCTTACAGATTTTGCAGCATTGTTATCCTAAGCTGGAAAGTTCCCTCCCCTTTTTCTCCTTAGCCTTTTACTCAAAGGAGAATTGTCTAAAAATGAAGGGTTCTGCACTTGTACTCCCTACCAGTGAATCTTGGCTCACTCCCGAAGAAGAAAATGTTGGGGCAGACTTAGCATGAAGACATTTTGATACACAGTGAGCAAAACACAAAGGGAGAAAGTCTGGATCTCAAGCAGGGAACTGAAGGAAAGAGCTGTGCCTGAACAGAACATGGGACGTGGGATTGGGGAACCAAACCTGCTGACCTCAGCCCTTGTGCATTTTACTACCTGCTAAGGAGACACTTCTGTTAAGGCAAATCCTCAATGGCAATAAATTATTTCTCATTTGGCAACAGAAGAAAGATGTCCATTCCAAACTGAGGGATGAAATATGTAAGGCTCGTGCTACACAGATCTGCTTTGCTGCCTGTTTCAGCAGGGTGGGTAATTCCAGAAATGTAGTTGTCAACTACTTCGTCCACAAAAACACAGGCTGACACCTGAAGTTCCAGGGAGCCTGAAGTGCAGCAATGCAGTTTCCTGACACATATCCCTCACTGCACACAGATGTTCACTTGGAATGGTCAGGTCCCAGCTAAAAAGCCCATCCTATAAGAGGTCTGGAGTTTGCTGTCTGGAACTGCTGCTATCCTAAAACACAGGCTGAACTAAGTTGCAAGTGTGCCCATGCAACTCACGTGCCCAAGAAGAGTGAAGTCAGCATTTCCTCACTTATCACATCCAATGAGGATAAAAGGAAAGTAGAGGGTGTTTTTTCTAATATTTTAATTAGTCCTTCTTATTTATTTTATTTATTACTTATTTTGGTCATCAGTATTTGCAGATCTCAGCTGGGAGTCTAAAGAAATCTAAGAGAATTCTCACTTTCAACTGTTTGCTACAGTCTTATTGATCCCATTTCCATGGAAACCAGCTGAAAGGTAAAAATAGAGTTTTAAAAGTTTTGAAATTCCTTTATACTATCTCCAGCGAGTTGAGCTACATAGAAACGATATCAAAAAGGTCTAAGCTAGGAAACAATAGAGAAGGACAAGGCAGATTGAAACATCTCACTGCTGTAATGAGTCCAGCAAAACCAGCTATACTGAGTAACACAACTGCAGGGAAAAAAGCTCTCTCAAATCAACACACTTAGAAAATGAAATTTTAAGCCAGTGTTGGCATTTAAAATGACATTGAAAGATTAAAGAATATTTAAAAGAATTGCTGTAATTTAAAGTTAATATTTTCCTCTATTCCCTGTAACTCATTTTTCTTCACCTCCACTTTTTTCCCAATATCTACAACTCTGTATGTGCAAACAGATGCTCAGACCTCCAAAGCCCAGGAAGACAAGTGACAACACTGAACTGATATAATATGCCTATTTAAAAGGAAAAAAAACCAACAAAATTCCCCAGCTATTCATGTATGTCCCAACAAGTGCAAGCTGATGCAGCTAGCAAAATAAAACAGCAATTAAACGACTCACATTTAAATAGAGGTGATTAACAGTTGTTTAGGGAATGAGTAGAAATACATAGCACACCTTTTATTAGCTCTGCAGTACTAAAAGACAATTGCAACACAGGTTTAGAGAAAATGGGACAACTGTTTCCTACGCAGGCAGCAGCACACAGGCACAGACTAGAGCAGTAGAGGGCAAACCCCTCCTAAAATCTGCAAACATCATTAAAAGGAAACAGCAAAACCCGAATTAAAGAAATAATCAGGGCAACACAACCAAGAGAAGAGAGGAAATGAAGAGGCAGACGATTCTGTGTTCTCCAAAGGCAAGTGTTAACAGGGCTCGGGCTGTGGAGCAGCTGCTCCATGTCTGAAGTGGCCAGGATGATTCAGAAAGGTGTTAAAGCACTCCAAATTGAAAACCCAACCCGGGGAGTCTCTTTTCTGCCATTTACACGAAGCACTGAATAGTGAACAACCGTGAGATGAGCTGCTCCAGGTGATCCAGCTTCACTCTGCCCTGCAAACTGTTCTGGTGCACAGCAATGTTTTCTACAGGCAAGCAAGACCAGGATTTGGTGAGATTTGGGGGATGAACCCTGGAAGTCAAGCGAGACCAACTTCAGATCCCTGAAAAAAATTGACTCTCACTTGGGGATTAGCCAGCATAGGACTTTGGGATCAAAAGGTAAAATAAGACAGCCCTGCCCTAGCTTTGTAAAGCAAATTGTGGCTGTTCCAAAAGAAAAGGACAGCAGTGGTCTTGAACACGGACCTTTATGTACATACTAGAATAGATCAGGATGGCAAAAAGCACATTTACATCTTGAAATATATAATCTGATGTAGGACTCAAACTACTGAAGCAGTCCTCTTATTTGACTGACTAGAATCTAGACAGGAATATGATAATGCACCAGTGAAAAACTTGGAATGATGTTTGGACATGGCAGAGAAAGTATAAAACAGCAACCACAGAAAATACATCTTTCCTTCCATTCTAGATCATGAAAAAGCTAAGTCCATTCAGAGAAGAGAGACACAGAAAAACGGGAAGAGAAACAAAAAGAATTCACACATACACGCATGAAGGCTGATCATTATAAACTGAAATGCAGCTGAAACCAAGCACTCCCATATCAAATGCCATTCTCGCCGGCACTCTGGAACAAGACCATTGTCTTCCTGAGTGTGGCATAGGATGGTTTCCCTGAGTGTGTCATGGGCTATAAGAGACTCAGTGACTTGCATCAAGGACCTGCAGGGACAGTGTGCATGCTGTAATTGTCTTTTTCAGTGAGACACGCTAGTAAAACCTCAGCAGGTGGTGAGAGATGCCACAATTCCGTGGTGAAAACTGCTACTGATCACCTTTCCACGGGCATCCTATCCCTTTGTAATGCAACACTTTGATGTCTTTGGAACTGAATGGAAAGTGAGAGCAGAAAATCTACACCTTTGCAAGAGACTGTAGCTCATGTAACACTTAACCCTGCTGTGTGCCCTTGAAAATCTGATCTGTTTTATCAAAGAAATAATAAAAATGAAAACAAAGTATATAAACCAGTGGTTTACAGGTACCTGCTACTAGAACAGAGCTCCTAAGAGCTGAGTGCCACAATTAGCTGCCAGCAGCTGCAGAGTCCCTCTGCTATGACAAAACACAGAGTAATGCTGGCAGGCTAAGGAGAGCAAGAGGCAGCAATGCTCACTTGGCTGAATGAGATTTATGGGATTAGTTAGGAATAACTGCAGCATTTGATAGCTCTGAAAGCAGATGTGTGTGTGTTGAAATACATGTGTGTATGTAAGAATCAAGTTTTGCCACTCATTAGAATCATGGAATGCCTTGGGTTGGAAGGGACCTTAAAGACAATCCAGTTCCAAACACCCTGTCGTGGATAGGGACACCTCCCACTAAACCAGGTTGCCCAGAGCCCCAGCCAACCTGGCCTTGAGCACCTCCAGGGCTGGGGCATCCACAGGTTGCCTGGGTAGCCTGGGCCAGGGCCTGCCCACCCTCACAGCAAAGACTTGCTTCCCAATATCTAACCTAGACCTATTCTCTTTCAGTTTAAAGCCATTCGCCCTTGTCCTATCACTACATTATTAAATGCAGTAGTAAATTAGTAAATATCATCAGTAAATGAGATACACGTAGGTATTTTAAGTCATGATGTAAGTGCTTATACTTCCTTATAAGTGGAATAAAACAAAGAAGGACTGAGAAATAAATTAAAAGACAGCTACATCACCCTGTAGGTATAGTTCAGTCAAGCTCCAACAGGTATTAGCTGTTTAATAGCAGAAGACTTATCTGCTGTTGTGTTTCCTTATTTCCTGAGCCTGGGGAGCTGGAGCAATCCCAGCTCTGCCCTTCCCAGCACCCAGTGCCATCAGAGTAACTAGAGCAGAATGCTACACCACTGCTCAGTGAAGCCAGTATGCTGGGGCTCGGGTAACGCTGCACAATAGCTGTCTGCATCAGCTCTGGGGCCTGGGGGACCTGGCTGCATCTCCAAAATAGCACAGATAATGTGGTGGTGTGTCCTCAGATATGCAGAAACACACAAAAACACTCTGGAGGAAGCTTTAAAAAAAAGAAACACCCCTAAGCAACAAACCATTAGCAGTGATTTCTAGTTTAAAATTTTCTATAAATTCAGAGGTCACCTGTTCCTCTTACTCAGCTGTTTGTGACACCAGAGCTGGTCTGTAGACTCCCCTCCTGCCAATACCTGCACTTCAACCCTGCAAATTGGTTTTGGCCTGCTGAGAAGCCAGAATAACATCAGGGCAGGGAGGGACACTTGCTACACGATTTTCCCAGCCCTCAGTTTGAGGGCTGACCTTGTCTGCCCTACGATTTAATGCACAGACTGAGTCAAATGACTGCTTTCACCAGCTAAGCCCTTCAAAAATTGGGCACTGCATCGTGGCACAAATCTGACTTAAATACACACATTCCCAAATATTATTTGCTCTCCACTTGCTTTACCAGCTCTGAATCTACAGCTCTGATATTTGAAATTCCCCTTCAGCAGAAGGAAGATTTTTTTTTTTGCCTTTACCACTCCAAGCAGTGGAGCTTTTAAGCAAATAGCACCGAATCCCAGCAAAAGAGCAGTCCTGGCTCTGCACACCCAGAAAGGGGACCGTGACTCAGCATTCCCCATCTTCATTTCCTGACTAATCACTCAGAAAAACCATTTCAGTACTTGATGGCAGAAATTGTACAAATGCCTTTTCAAGTCCAGCTTTTTCCCCTGAAAAGCAGTGGATCTCAGAGTCTATTTTTACATGGGCATTGGCATATTTAAATTACTGCAATTAGCAAGCAGTCAATGAGGTTAATACGGATGAAGTGAAAGCCAGAAGAATATCTATCCATTCCTTCTTCCCATCTCTACCCAATTATTTCCTAAAGTCTACTTAAAAAAAAAGAAAAAAACCCCTCCCTTTTCTATTAGTTATTGAATTAGTAGTAGTCAATTAGTGTTTTTAATTGAAACTGTACCAAACAAAACCCACTCAAAATAATAATTACACAAAGCAGCTATGTAGGGCTTTTGATCTTCGGAGTGCTTTACCAACACTATCACACTAATTCAAACTAAGACATAAAACTAAAGAAGCAAAACTCAAGCTAATGAGAGGAAGGTTAAGTGCCAGGTCACTGATTTCTCCCAGCAGCACAACAGCACCCCCTGAAGGATGTCACTAATGGGCTCCTTCCAAACCCCCTTCCTTCCTCTCCAGCTGTTGTGTGCCAGGTGGAATGGAGCCCGTTCCAGCTGCACACATCTGGCTGCAATACCTGCTACCACACTGGAGACTTGCATCTTGCATGAATCACCATCACCCTGACAAGCGTGATCACTACCTACAAATAACTGGAATGAATTCCAAGAGGTGAGCAGAAGAACCCATTATTAGAACTGGAGCAAGCTGAAGAATATCAGCAGCAGCTCAGTTTATATGCATGCAAATTCCTAAGTTGATTTGTGTATTCCAGCTACACGCATTACAACTTGATTCATTTTCTAGGCTCAAACAGAGCAGTGCATAAAAATTCTGCAGAATAACTCCTGTTATCAGAGGTTGCAAACATCTTTAGTAAACCATCCAAATTGGGTTGAGAAATGAATGCATCAAAATCAGAAGTCTGCAGTATTTTTAAAACAAACAACAACAACAAAAATGCTACCCATATGAAACTTACACAGAGTCTGTGAACTCCACAGCAGGAACAGAGGGGAAACAAAAGGGGAAGAGAAAGGAAGAGAATATATATAAAAACATATAAATAAGCTGGCATTGAAAACATCCCATTCACTAGAGTTGAGGACAGACCCATCAGAGCAACCTCTCAGACATTTCTCTTCTACACTACCCTGCATTCTTCAGGTGTCTCTGAAGAACTCCTATGCTCTTTCACTCTCCCCCTTCTCATCACTCATGTTTTCAATTATATTTGCTTTGTAAATCAACTTCTGGCAACGTTAGTGAAAGAAAACTGAAAGACAGTAACATGAAATTTTCTTTATTTTGGTAGACAGCAGAACACTTCATATGGCAGAGAAGAGCATTTTATAGAGCTTAACTCCCTGTGTGTAGTATTATATCTCTGTATCTATTCTTTGTGTTGCATGCACAGCTTGGAACCACATGGGAACATACTGAGCCCTGCTTTGTTCATGCCTACAGATTTGGCAGAGAAGGCCAGTTTATCTTCTTATGTAGGTTTGCAATCTCTAGGTTCATCCAAATTAAAAAACAGCTCAAAGGTATTTCTTTAATGAAGAACTTCCCATGATACAAAATTGAGAGCTTCTGTAAGTACATTGTCTCAGTGATGGATAAAGGATGTTTATGTCTCCATCTTTTATCCTTTTGAAGGAATGAGTTGAACACAGAACTAAAAATAAAAGGTAGAAGTGTTCCACTGTATCAGATGATTTACCTCCACTGAATGTGACACCACAGATATTATTTATATGATGTGATGCTTTCCCTGTGGCAGATTTTGAAGCTTCTCCAGAGACATACGGTCCAGCAGAAGTGACATTAAATGTCCCAACCTTCAACTAGTAAATCTTGGTTTCAGTTTATGTTGCATACCAAGAGAAAAACAGTATTCCTAGCTGTCCAGGGTTTGGGGTGACAAGCAAAGTCAGCAACATTTGACCAGCTTGCACTTCCCCCCACAGGGTGTTTGCTGCCCTCTCTGTGAGCACACACCATATGGTGTGTCGTGTGTGTCTGCTCCAATACTCACAGAGCAATGCAGAGGGCTGAAAACTGCAAGTCGGAGAGAAGAGAGGAGGAAAAAGCAGGTAGCAATGACAGGCTCTTAAAATCCTCCTACAAGTCACTACAACACTCAGGCAAGTCAAGGAAATTCTCAGTGTCTGAGTTCAAGAGCAACTCCTTATTTGACACAGGACAGCAAGGCTGAGCTGCAATTTTCATGTTAAAAGCACACAATTTAGGGCAAAGATATTTAAGCTTGACATACTTCCATTTGCCTTTAACTTTAGGAGATACCTAAACACACGCTGATAAGTTTTAGCTTAAATTACTGCTAGCCTAATTTTCCCCCCCCTACCTTTTGCAATTTATAATAATTACCCTTATATCTTCCAAATACTGCAATTGCAAGGGTAGCAACTGACTTAAATACTAAAGTACAATGAGACTCTTTTCACCAAGGCGAAACCTACAGCTCTGTCTGGAACCTGCTGTAGATAACGTGGTTGGCAGATCGATTGAGCAGCTACAAGCTAAAAAGCCAACAAAAAATACCACTACAGCTAGATGGAAGGAGGGAGGTCATGGAATGTCAACTGCAGGTCAGATCAGAGCCAGGTTCCTTTACAATTTCAGAAAGAAAGATTACACTTTTCTGCAGACTGAGCTACAGTCTTGCCATGAAACAACTTTTCTTTAGGGATGTTTGCCATTCAAACTATGCTGTTGATAGATCTTCCAGTGTTCTACAAAGTAAATGGAGCATTCACAGGGCTGGGGGATGGAAGCAGCACAACCCAGCTTTCAGAGTTACAAAGTCCATCCTGTTTGGGTTCCACAAGAACCAGAACTTCAAAACTATATGTTGATAATAGAGGATTTCAGAACGTAAGCTAGTTATGATTAAAGAAAAGCATTGAACTATATATAACTAAATATCTCTCAAACTCTTATCAACTCTTGTCATCAAATGACTGAACATATGATAATTGTTTAGTAGTTTTCCAACATTCATACTTTTTTGACTTTTTGATATATGCTCCCCAAAAATGGATTTACCAGCCTATGATCCACCAGAAATCTGAGTTCTGCAACTCCTCTATAGGGAGAGAATGCAAAACAATAAGCAGAATTTCCCCCTTTTTACAGACACACCCTGCAACCTTCAAAACTGTCCAACTCTTTCACATTTCTGTATTTGGGATGAGCCCTTAGAACACTCCATCTTGTTACAAACCCTGATTATTGCAGAGACAAAAATGGGAACCTGTAAGAAAATGAAGCCACAGAAGACAAGTCTTCTCACATAAGATGGCAAGGATTGATGACCCAAGAAGTCCCCACAACCCAGAGGAGGCAGAAGAGATCCATAAAACCCCCAGACATCAGAGATCAATGTGCCATTCCTCCCTCCATCACATTTTTGTCCCCCTCATCAATCCCAACGAAGCAGATGGGAGTGGACAGCCAATAATTGTGATGGATTAATTGAAATCAGCTGTTTCGATCAACATCATGGAAAACCAGTTGATTATTTTTGCTGCAGTGCATTTCTTATCTACAAGTGCACCTTCTCCTTACCCACCCCATTTTCAGTTCAAAGCTCTGGGTCTCAGGAGAACACAGACCTCAAATTTCTGCCCTTATTTGTCAGATTTGAGAAGGCTGCATAAGAATTGCAGGTAAAAACCCCATGAAATTATCTCATCTGCTGTATCATAATCACTTTTGGTGAAATTAAGAACTTGCTTAGAGCACAGTGTGCCCAATTAGAGTCCTTTCCCTCCCACCACTGCCCCAAACACAGTACAAGCCTTCCTAATTCTTCTTATTCTGCTCCTGAAACATGAGATGGAGGCGAATTAAAAGGAACAGTGTGTTCCACATAAATCAATTTACCAAAAATTCACCTGCAATCTCCTCTCAAATGTGCACAGTCCCTCCCTGAAGCAGATGTGTTAAAATTAGCAGGCACAGGCTTGTGTGTGCATCCATTTCCTAATGAGATCTGACACAATAATTAGTGTGCAGCAAGCTGGGGTACTTTAATACACTTCCCTCCTTGTTTCTATCCAACTTTATAAAAGTTTCATTAATCTTTGCCACTAACAGCAGCAAAGCAATGAAATGCCTCTAACAGAGCCTGGAACAGCACTTAATAACAATCTACTCTCTGGTTTCAGTTCCACTGTTAAATACAGGTTTCTGACAAGAATTAGCTGGTGAGTCCCACAGTCCAGCTATGCAAAAATTCACCTTTTGTAGCTGCTGCAGATTGGGAATATCAGATAAAGTTTTTGGGGTAAACGGGATCTTGATGTGAAAGAGTAACACAGTTGTCAGTATTCACTTCTTTATGATTTGCTGCATTGCTCGTTGTTCTGGCCACAAAAACTTGACATACTTGATCTCAGCATTGCAAATACAAAACTAGGGCATGGGCAACCAAAAGACAAGAGAGGCACAGAATGAATTTGCAGGTTTGATGTTGCATTTGTGGTATGGGAACAGAAAAAAGAAAATGATCCTAAAGCCTCCAGCTGACAAAACCATAACAAGTACACATGAATGGAGCAGGGTGTAATATTTTTGTTCTCTTCATAGATGAAATGAAATATTTCTCCCACAAACTGGAATTTCTGTAGCAAACATTCTATAGAAAACGTTTACTTCAAATTGACACACACCACCACCATGACTTCACATCCTTCCTGATTTTTTACCCTGCATGAATATTTCCGCATGAATTTTGTATATCCAAAAGAGGCACCCAGACCCAGGGTTAGAAAAGAAAAAAATGACTAAAAATTTCAGGTGGCAGTCACTTTAAGCAGTTTTTATATGACAGGGGAGAACTCTTTGTGATACTCAACCATTTTCCCCCAAGAAAATGATGGTGTGCTGCAGAAAGTGCACTCCTTGTTGAGTGCATTCCTGTTGCAGAGTTATTTGAATTTGTCATCTCAGCAATTTGACTTAAGTTTAACAGCACAACAGAGAGGAGAGAATGGAGATGGTGTAGCAGAAGCAGCTCAGGACAAACTTCAGACACTGTCTTTGCTGCCAAGGTATCAAGAAATCATAGAGTGAGAGGATAAATAGATACATACAGTATAAAGATGCATACAGAGCTTATGACTGGGGATAAATAATTTAAAAAACCCCCCTGTTCTCTGGTAAATCAGACAGCAGGACTCTAAGCTACCCCAAATTCTAGCTCCCAGTAAATAATAGCAAGAGTCTTCTGTGCATGGAGCAGCTCTTGAGGCAGCTCAGGTGATTCAGGCTCGGAGTGCAACCTTAGAGAGACACAAGCCTAAAAAAGGGAGAAACCCCCCCCCCCATCTTTGGGGGCAGCTTTGAAATCAGCATCTTAATTTTTTATTTTGACTTTACCCATGCTTTTTCCTCCCACCACATTCACAGAACACAATTTATACCTTAGCAGGTCACAAAAGTAACCCATAGAGTTCTGGTGCACAGAAACTCTTTGTGGGTTTGTTCTGTTGACAGGGTTTGCCTTGCTGAAATAAGTAGGTGCTTAGAACCAAATAATGTGTCTATATAATGTTATCTATTTTCAACAGTGCTGGCAAATAAAGTTATGGTGCAAACTGCACAGGGTCATGCTTTCCCTCAGAATATCTGGCCTTTAAAAATGCTGTTCTGCTGGAATGGTCTACCAGAAACCCAGCAACTCTGCTGTGAACTGTCACAAATCCATAGACCTGCATGCAACATTTAATACAAGCTAATACCAGAAGCACGCTCTTTTACTTTCTAAAGTCAGTTTTTGTGTACTTGAAATGGCTGTTATGCTTAAAAGAAGCCAAGTGCTCCAGCAGTTTTTTGCTAATAATGATAACACAGGCTTTACCCTCAATAAATCTTCAGAAAAATCACAGGAGCACTAAAAAGACAATTCTAGGCAGCCCATCCATTTTTAGCCTTTTTCTTCAGTGTGCTTATGCCATTTAATGCTTTTCTACTCCAATAATAAAGTATATTCCACAACAGTATTTTAATCTTAGGGTGGTTTTTTTTTTAATTTTAGTATTTTCATCCTAATATCACTTTATAAGGGAACATTTAATTGAAGAGTGAAGTCCACAAGAGCTGAGATGAAAAGCTACAGGCAAACGAATACCACTTATTCTCAAAATATGGGTTATAACACAAGGTCTCATTATGAGCACATTCCTCACCCCAGCAGGAACCCAGGAGTTTATGCCAGTATAGATCACAAACCCTGCAAATTCTGTCACAGATACAAGACTTTTGTGCAAAGAAAAGTAGTTTGGGAGATACTGCAGTAGATTTTCAAACATCTGATGCTAACCAAAATATTTTGGAGGAGAAAACGACCTGTGAACGTAGGAAACAAAATGTTTTGTGCATTCTGGAGCATAATTATTCAAAATCTAAAACATTTTCTGAGTAAATGCTCCCAAGTATCACCCTTAAGATGCTGCCAAGGGTCACTCTGATATTTCTTAGGAAAACAGAAGAGCTGATGACCTGGCAGATAGCAGCCCCTTACAAATAACCACCTTCCAACTACAGTTTCAGTGCATAATTGCAGAGAAAACAGCTTTAGAACACACCAAATGCAAGCCAAATGGATGTTCTAATTCAGAGAGTTGTTTCTCTAGCACAGTGGGAAGGAAAAGCAAGCCTGATCCATTCTGCCTTCTCCTGAGCAGAAGAAACCATGTCCCATCTTATTTTTGTCTTATTATATCCCCATATTCTGGGCAGAGGTGACCTAAAAAGTCCATAAGGGGTGCAGAACTAAGAAATATTTTCACACTGGTGTAACTGCTGCTTTTGCCCTCTCTTTCTGTAAGATGTTTTGCAACCACACACCTTTAGCCTTTCCATTGTGCAGAGAACTTTCCATAGGGAGAACAGGAAGTCCCTGGACCTGTGCACATGCAAGGTTTGGAATAGCTCCACCCAAAGACTTTCCTGTGCCCCTTCACTTTTGCTGAGAGTGAAAAGAAATGTGCATTTCTACACCCAAGCCCAGCTGGTACGAGCAAATATCTGAGTGAGAATTTGCAACTTGCACGGATTATAACGCAGCAATTCTTTCAGCAATAAATACTCGCTTGGTTTTGGCCTGGAGTTTTTAAGACCATCTCCCTGGCAGCCTCCCTGTGGTGCCTGACATCTCCCTCCCTTCCCCAAAGCCAAACTGCAAGGAGGATGAGGTGCCTCCCTTGGCTGCACAGGCAGCGCCGTGCCCGCAGATGCTCCGTGCCAGCTTTGCCCTGTGCTCAGCCAAGAGGCTGCCTGGTGGTTTTAATTAAAAGGCAGTCAGCTGAAAGTCATTAATAGTGCCAGGGAAAGGAAAACAACCTCTCCTCTGCTGGGCACGGGTAATAAAGTTTGGAGGGTTTGCCTTGCTGAGCTCCATCTGTGAAGGTGAAGGGCAAGGTGAGCTCGGAGAGGACTCAGCCCTGTTTGTGGTGGTGTGGCATTGAACCCTCAGCTCCACAAGCTGCTTTTATTACAAGATTATGCTTTTTTTCCTAAGAAATTAACATTATTTACTCTCCATAATAGAAGCATGCCTATAAAAATGTAAATTTGAGGCAGGCCATCTAAATAGAGCATGTTTAACTTAGCACACCAGGCAGGACTAATCTCGCAGACCTCAGGTAATTTGAATTCTGACAGTGTAAGAAAATTGCAATTGATATTCTGCATGATGAAATTAAACTGAGGCATCACTATTTGGGTGCAGGCTGGGGAAAAGGTAAAGGTACTTCTAAATAAAAGTTATATTTTTCGGGTCAATCTTTTAGAGAAAATTCTCATTTATTCATTTGTTTAACCTACTGAGGAAAAAAAAAATCATCTCACTCTTAAAACTGAGCGTTTAGCACTCTTGTTTGTCATGGCTGTGCCTGGGGCAAGGGGCTGTCAGTGCAAAGCTACAGCTCCCCTGATCACTGCAAGAGATGTGTCTCAAAAGTGAACACAAACTTGCTTTCTTGGCCAACACCCACAGAATCCACCTACGTTCCCTCCCCCATTCAAAATTATGTTGTACTTTGCACTGTGACAATATAAAGAATATAATCAGCAGTTGTAAGATTTGTTTAAAATCCATACTGAAACACAGAAACACATGTTAGTTCTCATACCATTCTCTCAGTGCAAAATATATAGCCAGTGGAGTTGTTAAAAAAAAAAATCTTACAGTTTTTAGGCATTCCGGACTTAAGAGTTAAATTTTTCTTAAACATAGTACAAGAACAATCCACAAATGTGAGAAGGTGAGGATGAGAACTGTTCTGGATTCATTTCATCGCTACAGATTTGCACGTCCTTTTGCACCTACAGTTCTTCATTCAAAATAAAGACACCCCACAGCCTCAGAGCCAACACCATCTTAGTTTGCCTTGCATTTTTCAAAGTCTCTTCTCCCTTTATTTTTCGAAGAAAGGAAAGATTCATCGGGCTTTGCCTTATGTTAATTAATTCCCATTCAAATCCTGGATCCTATTTTATTAGTCTCAGTGAAGAATACTCTGCATTTCTCACAAGCACAAAGATAAGGCTGCTTTGGAGAGCTGGCTAATGTGCTATGATCTAACAATTCAATTAATTTGGAATGTGTCTTACAGATTAATAAAGCCTTTTACAGAATTGGGCCTTTCATCTGCATTCACAACCTTACACTAATGACTTCCTCAATGCAGCAAGTTATGCAACACAGATGATCAAATATTTATGTCAGGATATTGTAAATTTCATTTTATTATTAAATTTGATAATATTATCCAAGTTTTTTCCCCCCTCATCCTCTAGTTTAGTTTCATCATTAAATTCTTCACATCTACAGGCTAAATGAGCTAGATAAGAGAAACAGACGAAACCCATATTCAAAGGAGCTTCGGGACTGCTGTAACATCAAGCAGATAAAAACCAGAAAGGCCCATTGATTTTTCCTCCCACTCGAGTGGAAAACCAAGAAAACAAAGCAGAATACTTTTTCATGGAGCAACAGTTCCCTGGTGCTCATCCCGTGGCACTTGGCCCAGAGTTCTGTCTCCAGTCACACTCAGCACAGTTTTGTTAACAAAGACCTGCACGGTCAGCTCATGCCCCATTTCCACGTTCATTCCTCATACACAGTCAGGGCAGAGATTACAACCCTTCATGACAATTGTACTTCGTTTTGTTTTGGGGTTTTTTTAAATGCTTACTTTTCATCTTTTGCAGAGATGCAGTTCACAGCCATGCCTTACCCTTCAAAACTGCGTTTATCCAAGAATAGAGATTTCCTTTCAATTGCTGATCAGAGCCTCTCTCTTCCCTCCCATATCACTGCTACAAGGATTAGGAGTAAGTATATTTTTTTCCTAGTAAAAATGCACATTGTTCATTTTAACTAGAAATACACTGTCAGATGTCAGCTATTATTTCTGTTTCATCCAAGCAGTACTTTGCAGTGGCCAAACCCAAATAGCACTTCAAAAGATCCACTGAAAACAGGGTTTCCATTGCCTCGCAGAAGGACAAGGGGTTTGCACCACTCCTGTATTTCAAAGAAATATTCCCGCAAAGAAGGCAGAAGACAAGATGAGCCCCCAGCAGGATCCCTCCTCCATGGCTGGTTGAATTTCCCAGCACCATCCCACAGCTCTGCACTTCCCACTAATCACCTTCAGACACCACTGCTGACAGAGCTGCCAATTCTGGAACCAATTCCTCTGATTACGGAAATAAGTAATGGAAAACAAAATGTGTCTTTAGCAATAACAGTCAAATTTAAAATGGTAAAGAAATCTCAAATTTGCATTTCTAGTCCCCAGTAAAGGCAAATCCACAGTACGAGGGAGGCCCTTAGGAAATAAATCCATAATCATTCCCTTTTAGTTATTTAAATCTTCAAGAGCTTTCAGTGCTGCTACAAGTGAATAGTTATTCATGAGGGTAGCAAAAATAACCTCAAACAGAAATACTGCAAATGTGAAGAATGTTTTATGAAAACCATAATAGGGGTTAATAGTGGAAGTAATGCGGGATAGGAATGAATGTGTGAAATATACTTTTAATCTAAATATTTGCTGTGTCACACCCTTGCTGGAAGCACCTGGATATGCCCCATCAAAAAAAGAAATTTAAAAAAATGAAGATATATAAAAAATATAATGCTTTTAAAAAGTATGTGATATTTACAAAAGACTTATGTGTCCTTCAGTATGGAATATAGTTTGGAACTAAATGATGCTTTATTCTGGTAACATCTCAAAAGGAAACATATTTGTGATAAAGCAGGAGATTGAAGTTGATGGTTTAAAATCATACCTACTCCAAATATGTTTAAAAATCAAATCCCTTCTGCTTGTTTGACACTGAGGAACTGACTGGACTGATACTTGACTACAACACTTCCCTAAACATGCTTTACAAATATTCATTTAGATTTAATTCTTTCACAGAAACTATTTCAGGATGCACTTAATAGATGTACTGAAATTAAAAAGGAGCAATTAGCATTTCCTTATGATTATTTTCTTTGCATTACATAACAGTAACCACAAGCCAAGAGCTGCTCAAGCTGCAGAAAGCCTCTTCCTTCATTCTGAGATTGTGGTGCTGTCACCTTGTCACCCAACACCCAGAATTAGCACTCCAAACCAAAGCTTGTAAGGTAGTTCATCATTCCAGTACCTAAGAAAGCTACTAAACTGGCAAATGAGGTGTAGAGGAAAATGGCCAGGCGCTGGCACATGATTAATTATTATTTTCTGTTAATAGTCTCTATTAGACACTATTAGATTGTACCATTAGATGGGAAGGGAAGGGTCCCTTGCACATTTTGCTCGAGCCTGCCAGATTGCAGGAAGCCTTTGGACAATGCACTCAGGCACAGGGTGTGATCCCAGGAGCTGGATTTCAGTTGTCCCTGTGGGTCCCTTCCAGCTCAGGATATTCCACAGTCTGAACCATCCCCCAGGCACAGTTTGCAGAGTTAAAAATCAAGCCTTTCCACAGGCCCTCTTTAACATGCAGTTTGCACACAGTGCCCCTCTTGTGGAGGCTGAGAGGCTCCAAAAGAGCTCCAAGTTATTCCAAAAACCATCCCCAAGACCATTTCATTCACTGATGTTCAGTCTCCTGTGCTTCCACTGTCTCTTAGGGACTTCACCAAAGGCCGTGCTCATCTCTCTGGTTAATGTTAAACACACATTCATAGCTGATGCTTTGTGATAACCAGGAATAACCCCCCTCCTTTTCTCTCCTCAGTTGTGCATTTTTCCTGCAATCTCCCTCTCCGTGGTGGTTTTGCAAAAGGAACGGGGCAAGGAGGACTGTCCTAAGAGCTGGGCTAAGTACAGGGCATGAATAGTAGATACACAAACGAAATGCAATTAAAGAGCAGAAGAGACTGGTTGAAAAGGCTCCATTCTCAAGTTATCTGTGTTGGAAGATCACTTCTCTTTGTGAGGTTTCATCATGAGAAACTTAAAGATACAAATATCATGGAACAAATGAAGTGGAATTAAAAGTGTATCCAAGAGCAATTTTAGGGGGTGCTTTTCTCTCCTTAATACCTTCCTAGGCTTCTATTATCAAGCCATTATTGATATTAGCAATCAATCAATTTTCCAGTTCTTTGGGAAGATAAACTCTCTAGCAGAGACTTTACTTCAGACTATTTTTTTTGCACAAATGTTAAATACAGAGTAAGTTTTTAACATGATTTTACCAATGAACTCCAGTTAAAATGCTCACAAGGTGTCTAACAACAAGAAGCCCTCCTTAGAGGCCACAAATGTAAGAGGAAGAAAACAATCACAGTATTCAAGTAGGATTTTTCATTGCTCTACAGTTATGACACCACTGAATATTGATTAAAGATGCACTTCTACTTTAAAAATTCAGTTTTGCAGAAATCTGCATAATATTACTAGCAATTAAAGTGTAACTAAGGCAGAAGCAACATGATCATACAGAATTTTATTTCTTTACATTCCCACTCTTTCTACAGAATTTTTATTGTGCTGAGATACTTGCATATTTTGAAACAAAACACCTAAGAAATAATTACCAGTACATGCTGTCTTAAAGGTCTATTTTCATTTGAATTATTTCACAGAAAAATATTTAAAAACAAAGTCTATAGTCAAGTAAGTCACAAGGAAGTGACATGCTAGTGTTCAAAGGTTTCAAAATCATTCTCTTATGAGGCAGTTCACTATTAATAGATATTAATAGATTTTTTTTAACCTCTTTTGAATATTAGTTGACATAATTATTAGAATACTTTGCCATAATAAAAAAGCCAAGGCATTTAGAAGTATATGTTGGCTCAGCTGGGAGAAAAAGTTTTCATAGAATGTGACCACACAGAACAAATTCCTATTTTAAAGACAGCCAGAAAGCAAAACTTCTGAGGAGTTGTTGACAAAACACCTGTAGCATCCGAGCTCACATTTGTGCCTTTAATGACACCAAGTCCTAACTAAGCCATTTTGAACTCTAACTCTTTGCAGCAACATCTCTAACCCCAGCACAGTATTTCCTGAGCACCCCTGGGACAGAAAGGGTGCTTTGATGCTGGCCTGCTGGGGGCAAGGATCGATGGTTTGGGCCCCTCTTGCCTAGTTTATTATGCTTTTTTTCACAGCACTCTCCCAGAGAAGCTTAGCAGTTTGTCAGGTATCTTTGGAAATCATTGTGCATATTTAACTGGTAATTATAGGCATTAGACAGGTAGGCCAAATCAAGTGGTTAAGGAACAATATGACAAAAAACCCCCCACACAAAAGGGTTTGAATCCCTTAAGGAAACACATCTCTTCCAAGCCACAGAGTTGCAGTGATATTCTAAATATTGATCATTTGCAGACAAAACAACAGAAAAGCAAATTAAAGTTTATTGGGTGGTAAGACAGTGCCATTGTGAATCGATGGCTCACTCTGTTACATTTAATCCCAATTGATTGGCGGAGTTCAGTACATCTTCAAGCTTGTCTTTATGTCATACCGTAAAGTGTAAGGCAAATGGAAATTTATTAAGCTATGAATCCTTTATTACTTAAATTCAATAAGCTCTAAATGGCTCATCCATAAATGGCAGCTCAAGCTTTCCACGTTTAAATTTTTTAAATACAAGAAAAGGCTTTAGTAGAACTGACACAGGGGTCCAGTCCTGCAGTCCTTGGGACAAACAAATGCCACTTATGGAGCTCCTGGACTAAGAGGAGATTTAGCTCTCAAATGCAAATACAGAAATGCAACAAAGTCACTTTTAAAACTAATTGCCTTTTGGGATCCAGCTCTAAATTAGTCTTCATATTCAGAACGTCTAAACAATACTGAAGTCCAAGATGGAACAAGTAAATATTTGGAAACACTGCTGGTGTGATTCTGTAGGAAAATAGCATGGGAGTATTCCAGGCAGCCTATTTGGGTCAAAAATAAAACTAACACAAAACCCCCGACACAAATAACAACCCAAAGCATTGTGTACCTTGAAATGTGTCACGCAAGAGAACAATTTAACCCTGGCATGTGCTAAATGGCAAATAAAATACTGATTCTTTCCACTGCATGGGGGGACATCCCTGTACCAATGCTGAGTGTGTGTGAGTCTCAAAACATGCAAATCCGGACTGCAAAGTTTGCAACTGAATGCCGAGTCAGTTTTCACTGGGGAAACATCTAGGAAGGCATTTATTTTCTTATTACCCTGCAATTAAATCCATCTGCTGCTGTTTGTTTGAAATACAAGTTCTCATGCTCCTGTGGTAGGATGCAGCTCTCCAAAACTGCAGATGAAATAACACATCCTCACACCAATGAATGAAAGGCAAATTTTGTCAGAACTTCAACAGCACAAACATTTGCACCAAAATGTGCTTTTCAGATTGGACTTGTTAAGCCCTTCATGCTCAAAATGGACAAAAGATGAAATTCTAGGCCAGAAAGTCCAGGAAGCTTTTGGATAATTTCAAGTTTTCCTTCAAGGGACCCATAAACTGTTGCCTATTTTACCAGCAAACCCAGTCATTTCTGATTATTATGGCAGTGAATCCCAGAGCCAAGTAATTATTCTCTCATTTAGTAACCACATGAGGAAGAAAAACTGAAGTAAAATAAGATTTTTTTCTGTTTGTTAGCAAAATAAAATTAAAAAATATATACATGCACAGATTGTCAGGGGACATAAGAATATTCCGTTCACTCTGAAAGGAAGGGTGGATTAAAACAGCCCATCCTATTTTCCTCTGAACTTTTTGGAATTCCATATACTTAAATATTGTTTAGAACATTTGAAAGCAAAATAATTTGAGAAGAAGGAAGTAAGAATAGTTTTGTGGAGAGGATATTTATTAATAGCACTATCGAGAATCTATTGGTGTTAAAGAGTAAATATTTCTCATTATTCAATACAGAGTGCCCTTGAACCTTACAAGTCTTCAAAACACAAAGAATTTTGAAGGTTTCATGCCCCAACTACTTTATGCTTTTGCTTTAACCTGAAGAAAGTTTGTCAAACTCTATTGGGCTTCATGCATAAGAATAATAAATGGTTACTCATATTTGAAGAAATATATATATATCTCCTATAATTATCAGGACACTACCAGAAGGAACTATTGGGAGTGTATGTTTTAAAATAAGGATAATAAGAGGACAATAAAAACTCTTTCAGTGAAAAAAGTTACTTTCATAAAATATTATTCAATTCAAACCTGCTTATTTAGGTTGGCTCTGAAAAAACTAAATTAGAAGAAGATGAAGAATAATTTTAATTTGAAGATGCTGTTTCCAGGATGGAAACTTATGTTAATATACAGAATCACTTAAATATTTAAACCACATAAATGCAAAGGGGTTTTTTTGCTGCTTATTTCTGGAAACTTTTCATTATGTGAAAATATTCATTGCTTTGTCTTTTAATATGCTTGGCAGCTCAACTATTTGAATTTCCCACAGGTCATAAAATCTACTTTTTCAACATCTCTACAGGCAGACTTCAAGACTAGAGTGAGTTTCAGACTACTGGCATCATTTTCTGTCAGTTATCCACCTATTGCTTATTCACTTGAGCTAGCCAAGCATCATAGCAAGACATTAAAAAGTCTTACATTCATTACTCTGCGTTATGTTCCAGTTGCCACCATGACAAATAACTGTATCTTCACCCCATCAGAGCTTTTGAATCACTAAATCACGAGGGGCTTTGCAAAGAGGGAGAACACTCAGCAGGACTTGGGGCTTTTCTTTGTATATAGATGACTAAACCCATGCTATTTTATTCTGGTGGGAATGAGTTACCTTAGTATTCCTCCTGGAGTGTAAATACTGTTTGCCATCTATCCCCAAGCAGCACCTCAGCCCTGTGCTGTAGGTGAAATGAGACCCAGAGCTCTGTACAGAGTAAAAGCAGAGACTGGAGAGGCACAAACATCATCTTCAGCCCCCCCTGCCAGGCTGCCTGGGCTCAGTTCCATCACTGAACCTTGTAAGGCTGCACTGCCCCACGTATCCCTGGGAACTCACAGCACAGGTCCTGGAAGCTCAGTCAGAGAAAGGCTGCCCTACAGTTACTGTCTTGTCTACACGGGACAGTGCTGAGAGCTTGCCTTGAGCAGCTACCCGGCAGCTCCTCCTGCTCTGAACAGATGCTTCTGATGAGCCTTCAGGGCACTCCAACACCATCTCAAGTCTTACACACAAAAAACCCCTCAGCATTTCTACTCCTTCCCTCAAAAAAGGCAGAGACTTGACCTCGGTTACACTGTACAGAGGCTATTTTAATAACAGGGTTGTAATAGTGTCCTTATTTTCAATGGAGAAATAGGCATCAAGAGGAAACTTTTTGGAGGGGCAAGAGAGGTGCACAGAGATGCTTCTGCCAACCTTTTTTGGTCTATTCGAATCTACCAGGGTTGTTTGGCAGAAGGGAGTTGGTAAGCTGAAACTTCAGGAAGAAGCAGATAGCGCAGTGTGGTTTAAACAACAAAACCTGCTTTGCTTACAGAATAAAAAGGTAGGATAAGGTGGAGTACAGAGGGTGGGAACTGAACCCAGCCATCTGTGCTGAAGAGAGCGGAGCCAAAATCAACAGCACAAAGAGAGCTGGACTCATTTTGCTGAAGATTTAACTCCAGCTAAAAGCCATTGTACAATAGCTAAGGGAAAAGGGTGTAGCTGGGAGAAGCAAGTTACACGGGCACAATTGACAGGGGGCACCAGTTAAAGAGAGGCATTCCCATCATCTCAGCACCTTCAGCAGCAAAGCTGTGCTCACACAGGGCAGATCAGTTATTCCTACCTGAACCCCACACAGCCCACTAGGACTTCAAAGCAAAGCCAAGCTGGAGGAGTTCAGCCTCTCACATCAAAAAAGGTTGGCTCCCAGTCATTAAGAGGCTGAGAAAAGAATCTTCTCTCTGAATGCAGCACAGGAGTATTATGCCAGAACTGGACTGTAAACTCTGTGAAGGACTGAACCTTACTAGGAGTTTATTTATGATGAGTCCAGACTCTTATCTACTGAACTGCAGTGTAGAGCCACTACTACAATCTTCATAAAAACAGCAGGACAGGAAGGATTTATAATAGGTGCTAATATATCTTCACAGGACATAAACCCACATCAATTTTGAAGGCAGCTGACCTTCAGCCAGCAAAGTGCTCAAGTGACTCATAAACAAGTCACATAGTCAAACTGAGATCAAAATTCATATAAGCATCTTGAAAAACACAGAGTGGGAAGCTACTTAGTCACTCAGAATAAAGCACAGAGCTCTATGGATGAGAAAAACACCTGCAAACACAACATTTCACTCACAACACTCATTGGACGTAACTAGACTTAAGAAATCCCCCAAGAATGGGAGTTCTGCCTTCTTTTTTACAAAAATTCTGTTCTAAATCCACCCCTAACTACATAAAAAACTTCTGCCTGAACTCAACAAGCCTCTTCGCTGCCCCTTGTTCCTTTATTTCTGTCCTTGCAGCAGGGCCAGCTGAGAGCAATGCTCCTGATAGGGCAGCAAACTGGGGAGGTACAACTGTAGCTGTGCCCCTGCCACTAAAAACCTGCATTTCTCACTCCTGTAATCCTCAGTTGACATACAGGAACTGTGGATCCTTGAGGACTTCTCCTTTTGACGTGCTTTCTATGTGCTTTTGTCTCCCCATTGTAGAATACTTGCCATGGTGCTTAAACACGTACAAGTTTGTTGGAATCCTCACAAAATCTGTGCTTTGAAGCTTTGAAGACCAAGGCCATGCTGGATAACAGGTCTCTCACGAGCTACAGGCCTGGCCAAATAGTGGAAACTAAGAGTGTAAAATAACAATTATTCTCTAAGTTCATAAACTCACAGCTCTGGAAACGTTTGGAAGGTACATGAGCAAGGGTAGGAAGTCCAGGCAGGTCAGACAGGGAAAGTGCCCATTTGACTTGTGCCAGAAATGAAAGCTCGTCTAGGTGCTTAGGGAGGGAGGGAGGGAGGCAGCTGTATTTCCAATATTGTATAGAAAAGAAGGAATTCTCGGGGCTCACTGGCAGTAGCATCCAGATTAGACCAATTCATTCAAAGGAATATTGCTGCACGAAGCAGCAAGGTGAAGAAGCCTGAAAGGAAAAGGAGGAGAGCTAGGAGAGGTGAAAAAGCAGAATCAAGAAGTTTTGCAAACAAATCTCTCAGCTCATCTCGCTGGTTTGCTCAGGTACCCCCTGAGAATGAAGACACTGCTCCTTTCCCCCTGCTGTGTGAAGCCAGCAGGAATGATATTACTCTGTCAAGATACAGCAATGTGAGTAAATTCTACTGATTTGGGGCTACTGAATGAAAATCAGAGTCCCCCAGAACTTCATTCTGGCTGCTTTGGTTGGAACGTTTTTGGGGAGCCCTTGGATAAGTTCCTGTGGGATTTTCAGGCAGGAATGAAGAATGTTTCACAGGCCTCAAGCAGCTTGACAAACACTGAGGACAAATGTTGGTGGGGGCAATTTGCCTTTAAGAAAGAGGACAAGATTCACCCTTGTTAAATTGTTTTGATAATGCTCTGAAATAAAAATCTGTAGGAGAAATAGTGAAAGAATGAAGCCAAGCATGCTGGCTAAGCTGATCAGCAAGATGTGTTACTTAGTATTTTACTAAAAAGGTAAATAGATGGAAGAAATAAGAAGAGAAATAAAATAGAAAGTTCTGCCTAAACATCACATAATTTTTTATATAAACTAGATTGTCTTATATGATTTTTTTTCTTTTTTTTAATAGAGGGAAGAAAAGACAGAAAGAAAAGCGGAATTACTGGTAACACGACTGCCATCTTAAGAGTTATTGTATAATTAAAATTCATTTCCTGGCATGAAATTTTGGAATCAGTGCCACTGTGAGCACCAGGGAAATGTATATCATTCAGAGGATGAAGAAGAGAAGTCCATTCATTATTTCCTACATATGGTGTGCTAACTGGTCTAATTCTACATTAGGAAGCTTCATGGCATGTCTGTTAATCCTTGGACAAAAAGCACTAAGAAATCTGGTTTGTGTCAGGAATATGGAGCTTCTCTGTGCTTGCAGGCTCTACATACAAGGTCAGTGTGGGCTATCAAATACTTCAAATATATATAGTTTTCACATTTCAATTCTGAAGAAGAAAACTCCAGGGAGATTCCTAAGAGAGAGTATTTTGAGAAGACTTGGAATGAATAATGCTGACAGATCAGAGGCTCCTCTTTGTATGCCAGCTCCTTTTTAATATACTTTGCATATCTGCCTTTAAAAGAAATCCTGGCCAATATGGTTAACAAGTGACATCTTTCTGAGCCCTGAGAAAATACTGGAATTAAACAGAAGTTCTAAAGCTCCAGTAATTCAGTGGCTAACAATTAGCTTTGCACTTCTGAACAGCAGAGGAGGATGGTGGGTTATCAGTTCTCTTAGTTTAAGGGAAAATATGATTTCCCTGCTTCAAAGTAATTCACTTCCCATGATCTACATCCCTCCCTTTACTAAGGAAAATCATACTTATAAATGCAGCCAATGCCAGTGATTTCAATACTCCTTCCTACACTGATGAATAACCAAATTAATGCAGGCCCATGCTAGGAATTCAGAACTACTTCAAGGCTTTATTATGTTTATTACCAAATACCTCCAGCCAAGGGATACATGTTTTTCATCTCTGAATTGGCAACAGAATTAGTAAGAAAATATTGAATGTGGGTATCAGTTCAGCAGTGTCTGCTGCCTACAGTCATCCAACACCTTGTTTTCACTCTTCAAAAGAGTTTATTTTTTTTCTAGAGGGAATACAAGGCAAATCAATTTTCCTGCAACGCCAGTGGAAGATGGTCAACCATAAGGCAGGTGCCAAGGATGCCCCAGTGTTTGGATGGTGAGGTAATTGGGCAAGTTCTAAATGCATGGCTTAGTGGTAAAGCAGCCCTCTGTAGTCAGTAAACCCAGGACTTTGCTACAGGAGCTCTTCCTGCAGCAGCTCTCCATCAAATCCCTGCCTGCCCCACTGGAAGATGAAGCTCCCCCAACCATTTCTGTTCGCTTGGTGGTTTCTTTTCTTTGTAATTCACATTGAAATCCGACAGAAATTTTAACTCACCACGTCAGTGGGAAACACTCGATCTGAGCTGTATCTTCAGTGCTGGTGATTAAATTAGCAAGTCAAACAAGGTAAATGTGGGAGGAGGGAACAGAGACGTTTTTGCTCACCTTCCCTTCTAAACTGATTATGCTGATGGCCACATTTTGTTTCTAAATCACTGTTGTATCTGCCCAAACAATCCCTTTGGCATCATTTTCACAAATAAATTATTTCATAGAGCCTCATCTGCAAGAGGGCAATTGAGGGGGAACTTCAGACACTGGCAATTTGCCTGTACTTTACAAACGTAACGTGTCCTTTGCTTATTAAGATGGACAAAACCTTCCCTACTTGTTTGGCCAAAGTTGTTGGCAAAACAGGGACGTTTATTTTAACAACCTTAAATCCAAGGACAATCCAAGGAGAAAGGAGCAGGAGAACAAGCTACTTCACAGAGCATTAAAAAATCCATCATGCTGACAGAGCTCTCTTCTCCAAGGAACAAGGAGAAAAATCCAACACAAGATACAGAAACCACCCCTACTCCCAAATATCTGCATCACTTAGAGCTGGGCAACAGAACAGATTTGTGTTTACTTGACTACTCATTTCATCGACTCATTCGTTCATGTCTTAGCTGGATTTTAAGAATTATCTGGTTTGCTTTGAGAAAAGGAGTGGCCAGACTATGTATTCTTGACTAGTACTACTATTTATATTTATTAAACTTAAACTATTGTTTATGTTTATATTATGATTTATTTTAAGCCACTTTATGTCACTCATTCATTTATTTATTTGTTTGTCTGTCTGTTTGGTTGGTTGGTTTTGGCGAGAATGTAAAACCTTTTTCAGAAGAGCAACAATAATTTCCTTGGACATCCCATCCAGCTCTTTCTCTGGGGAGATGTCTCTGTGGAGATGGGGGAGCAGTGATATTTTCCTGGTCCCTTTTTCAGACACCACAGTCCATTTTAATTGTTCCAATTTCAGCAAATGCCCCAGTGCTGGTTGCTCCAGACCTGACAAAAGCTCCTTTGAGGTGACCATGTCCAAGCTGCTCTCACGTCTGAATTAGGCAACCCATGTGCTTCCCCATGTTCTTATTGCAGCCTTTCAATACTAAGAGAGGGCTTAGGAAAAAGGTAAGGACAGACCTTTTGGTAGGGCCTGTTTTTAAAGGACAAAGGGTAATGATTTCAAACTGCAAGAAGGTAGATGTGGGCATAGGCTCGATCTGAAGAAGAAATTTTGTGCACTGAGGGTGTTGAAACCCTGGAGGAAGTTGCCCAGAGAGGTTGTGGATGCCCCATCCCTGGAAACATTCAAGTTCAGGTTGGATGGGGCTCTGAGCAAGCCCATCAAGTTGAAGATGTCCCTGTGTGTTGCAGAGGGGTTGAACTAGATGACCTTTAAAGGTCCTTTCCTACCCAAATGATTCTACAATTCTGAGTCTAAATTCTCTTAGGATGATGTATCTGGTGAGAATGTCATGAAAGGGAAGGTACATAATAGGTGCAGTTCCCCAAACTAGAACACATTACATTTTATAGGGGAGGAAAGTAGTTGTTAAATTGATTTTTCCCTCTCAGATGTTCCCACCAAGAACCCTCCCAGGCAGACACCAGTGAGGAGTTTGTGTCCTGGTCAGCTGCTCTTGTGATCATACACTCATTCTGATAATTCCTTGACACAAAAAACACTGTGGCCACATCACTCCACTACAATTCAGTTTACTGGCAGGGTTCTTAGGCCATTAATTTCCCTCCAGCTTCGTGTTAATAAATGTAAGGCTGGGTTATGTACTTTGCTGGAGGATCAGGATCTCCTGCTAGAACACCCCTTGCACACAACCTCCCCTTCTCAAGCTTGGCAGCAAATCTGACTGTTTAATAACCTGACTGTTTAATAAATTGGCACCTTCAGTTGGTATTTCACAGCTCTACATTAACCAAATCAAGCACCAACTGGTTTTTAGTGAAATAAATGAGTGTACAACCATATACGCAAGATATGAACAATTAAAATGTTCTATTCATAACTACCTACTCAAAAAAAAAAAAGAGCTGTACATTTGTAAATTCATATATCTATTTACTTTTCATGTATAGTTTCAGTGGAAGGGCTTCACAAACTCGAGCTGCCAAATTGCAGGAAGCAGCAAACACTTTGGGGCTCAGATGCCCTTCATGTTTTCAATCGAGTAACTTTTTACTGCAGAGCTCTAGAGCTCAACCCATTGGGTATTTGTGCTGAACCATTTCCTATTAAATAAATTACTTTTTCATTTAATAATGGCAGTACAACATTGCCCATTGGCAGCGATAGCTACTCAAGCTAAGGTCAAGGTTGCTGAAGCAAAGCCACTGATTTAAATGTAAGATTGTACAATAAAAATTACACTTTTTTTAGGGCAGTCACATTTTGGATATTCAATCAGCATAAAAAAGTTAAGCCACACTGGGCATTTTATCTTGGCTGCTAAACCAAAAGATTTGTACAGACGGTATGAAAAAAATTCAAAGCTAAAATTCTGTGTGGGGGAAAAAAACCCCAAACCCAAGGAAAGGAGACATGAAAACTGCAGCAGCCCCAGTTTGGAATCTAGATCATGCAGGCAGCTCACCACAAGATTTTATCCTCTGCTCCTGGAGGGGTAACACCTGTATACAGAACACAGTTCACATCCTTTGCAGGAAGGTTTTAATTAAAAGTCCTGGGTGATGAATTACTCAGGCTAAAAGCAGTAAGCTATCAAGTTGGGACAGAAATATTGAAAAGGACCAGTTAAACCCCAGAAAACAGCATAAGCAAAAGAAGATCTATATCCAGCAGAGGGAAGACACTTAGAGAAGCCCTACTGCCCTTGATAGCATCAGGGCAAGAGCGGAATATTTGAAGATAAAAAAGAGTTATCCTGACACATCCAGGGATTGATAAGAGCAGAAATGTGGACAGGTAAAGCAAAAAATTCTTCATCAACGTGGCAGAAAAGAGAGCTGTAAGGGAAGGGGCTGGAAGCATCTGAAAGGACATTACAGGTACATTGCCTCACTTTGCCTTACACTTTAAATAGAAAAATCAGACAAAGTAATATAAGAAGAGATTAAAGAGAAACACAGGCAGGACTTCAAAAAGGCACTTTCTGAATTAAAAATACATCCAGCAGCTTTCATCTAAAATCTGACATTTGCAAGCGAGGAGAAAAAAAGCCTGCCCCCGTTTTGTGTCAGGCAGGATGACAGCTTACAGAAGGAGGAGTGCTAGCCACTCTACACCAGCTCTGTAAGGCCCTTTAGTGCCCATTTCCCCTTTATTGCATCTCTTGGGCATGGTGGCAGGGCAGGAACAGAGGGGAGGGAGCAGAAAACATGTGTTTTATCACTGTGTGTCTGTTTGGCTAAAGGACCATTGGCATTTCTGCCGTGGGGGCTCTGCCCACGCTCACCACAAAGGGATGGGAAGAGTGGCTTTGATTTTTGACCCCAAACACCACGTTCCTCCAAAGCAGCAGATTTCTTCAAACAGCCTTTTTGAAACTGCTTAATTGCTAACGTTGCAAAAGATAAATTTGGGGGATTTTTTAACTCCAGCTTAAGTAGTTGGCTGTCACTCTCTATCTGACCTCATTGAAAAGACCTCCACTTGTCCTAATGAGAGATTGCCCAGAATATCCTGAGTTGGAAGGGACACACAAGGGTCACAGAGTCCAACTCTTCAGTGAATGGCCTGTAGAGGGATCACACCCATGACCTTGGGGTTATCAGTGCTGGCCAGCACTGCTGTGGCCTCACCTGCAATACTGGGGCACTTTGGGTCACTTCAGTGTAAGAAAGATATGGAGCTCTTAGAGTGTGTCCAGAGGAGGGCAACGAGGAAGGGTCTGGAGGGAAAGGTGTGAGGACACTGAGGGCACCTGGGGTGTCCAGCTGGAGAAGAGGAGACCAAGAGGAGACCTTATTGCAGGAACAACTCCCTGGGGAGGGGCAGGCTCTGATCTCTGCTCTGTGGGGACCAGGGACAGCACCCAGGGAAGGGCTGGAGCTGGGTCAGGGCAGGGTCAGGTGGGATCTCAGGGAAAGGTCCTTCCCCCAGAGGGTGGTGGGCACTGCCCAGGCTCCCCAG